>OU026146.1:6965250-8165250 GCA_907269125.1 Eristalis pertinax
CGTCGGATCCACTCCAGTCTTTGGATTTCGTTAATACACATCTCAACACATAACCACAGGTGCGCACAGGTCGTAGGTACGCCTAGTTGGGCCGCTGTGGCAGTTGGAAGATGAGCCTTGGAAAGGCTCCAAAATCCTTACTATACACTGTACATTTTTTTAGGTGAAAAATTCGATGTCGTCGGATCCACTCCAGTCTTTGGATTTCGTTAATACACATCTCAACACATAACCACAGGTGCGCACAGGTCGTAGGTACGCCTAGTTGGGCCGCTGTGGCAGTTGGAAGATGAGCCTTGGAAAGGCTCCAAAATCCTTACTATACACTGTACATTTTTTTAGGTGAAAAATTCGATGTCGTCGGTTCCACTCCAGTCTTTGGATTTCGTTAATACACATCTCAACACATAACCACAGGTGCGCACAGGTCGTAGGTACGCCTAGTTGGGCCGCTGTGGCAGTTGGAAGATGAGCCTTGGAAAGGCTCCAAAATCCTTACTATACACTGTACATTTTTTTAGGTGAAAATTTCGATGTCGTCGGATCCACTCCAGTCTTTGGATTTCGTTAATACACATCTCAACACATAACCACAGGTGCGCACAGGTCGTAGGTACGCCTAGTTGGGCCGCTGTGGCTGTTGGAAGATGAGCCTTGGAAAGGCTCCAAAATCCTTACTATACACTGTACATTTTTTTAGGTGAAAAATTCGATGTCGTCGGATCCACTCCAGTCTTTGGATTTCGTTAACACTCATATCAACACATAACCACAGGTGCGCACAGGTCGTGGGTACGCCTAGTTGGGCCGCTGCGGCAGTTGGAAGATGAGCCTTGGAAAGGCTCCAAAATCCTTACTATACACTGTACATTTTTTTAGGTGAAAAATTCGATGTCGTCGGATCCACTCCAGTCTTTGGATTTCGTTAACACACATCTCAACACATAACCACAGGTGCGCACAGGTCGTAGGTACGCCTAGTTGGGCCGCTGTGGCAGTTGGAAGATGAGCCTTGGAAAGGCTCCAAAATCCTTACTATACACTGTACATTTTTTTAGGTGAAAAATTCGATGTCGTCGGATCCACTCCAGTCTTTGGATTTCGTTAATACACATCTCAACACATAACCACAGGTGCGCACAGGTCGTAGGTACGCCTAGTTGGGCCGCTGTGGCAGTTGGAAGATGAGCCTTGGAAAGGCTCCAAAATCATTACTATACACTGTACATTTTTTTAGGTGAAAAATTCGATGTCGTCGGATCCACTCCAGTCTTTGGATTTCGTTAATACACATCTCAACACATAACCACAGGTGCGCACAGGTCGTAGGTACGCCTAGTTGGGCCGCTGTGGCAGTTGGAAGATGAGCCTTGGAAAGGCTCCAAAATCCTTACTATACACTGTACATTTTTTTAGGTGAAAAATTCGATGTCGTCGGTTCCACTCCAGTCTTTGGATTTCGTTAATACACATCTCAACACATAACCACAGGTGCGCACAGGTCGTAGGTACGCCTAGTTGGGCCGCTGTGGCAGTTGGAAGATGAGCCTTGGAAAGGCTCCAAAATCCTTACTATACACTGTACATTTTTTTAGGTGAAAAATTCGATGTCGTCGGATCCACTCCAGTCTTTGGATTTCGTTAATACACATCTCAACACATAACCACAGGTGCGCACAGGTCGTAGGTACGCCTAGTTGGGCCGCTGTGGCAGTTGGAAGATGAGCCTTGGAAAGGCTCCAAAATCCTTACTATACACTGTACATTTTTTTAGGTGGAAAATTCGATGTCGTCGGATCCACTCCAGTCTTTGGATTTCGTTAATACACATCTCAACACATAACCACAGGTGCGCACAGGTCGTAGGTACGCCTAGTTGGGCCGCTGTGGCAGTTGGAAGATGAGCCTTGGAAAGGCTCCAAAATCCTTACTATACACTGTACATTTTTTTAGGTGAAAAATTCGATGTCGTCGGATCCACTCCAGTCTTTGGATTTCGTTAATACACATCTCAACACATAACCACAGGTGCGCACAGGTCGTAGGTACGCCTAGTTGGGCCGCTGTGGCAGTTGGAAGATGAGCCTTGGAAAGGCTCCAAAATCCTTACTATACACTGTACATTTTTTTAGGTGAAAAATTCGATGTCGTCGGTTCCACTCCAGTCTTTGGATTTCGTTAATACACATCTCAACACATAACCACAGGTGCGCACAGGTCGTAGGTACGCCTAGTTGGGCCGCTGTGGCAGTTGGAAGATGAGCCTTGGAAAGGCTCCAAAATCCTTACTATACACTGTACATTTTTTTAGGTGAAAAATTCGATGTCGTCGGATCCACTCCAGTCTTTGGATTTCGTTAATACACATCTCAACACATAACCACAGGTGCGCACAGGTCGTAGGTACGCCTAGTTGGGCCGCTGTGGCAGTTGGAAGATGAGCCTTGGAAAGGCTCCAAAATCCTTACTATACACTGTACATTTTTTTAGGTGGAAAATTCGATGTCGTCGGATCCACTCCAGTCTTTGGATTTCGTTAATACACATCTCAACACATAACCACAGGTGCGCACAGGTCGTAGGTACGCCTAGTTGGGCCGCTGTGGCAGTTGGAAGATGAGCCTTGGAAAGGCTCCAAAATCCTTACTATACACTGTACATTTTTTTAGGTGAAAAATTCGATGTCGTCGGATCCACTCTAGTCTTTGGATTTCGTTAATACACATCTCAACACATAACCACAGGTGCGCACAGGTCGTAGGTACGCCTAGTTGGGCCGCTGTGGCAGTTGGAAGATGAGCCTTGGAAAGGCTCCAAAATCCTTACTATACACTGTACATTTTTTTAGGTGAAAAATTCGATGTCGTCGGATCCACTCCAGTCTTTGGATTTCGTTAATACACATCTCAACACATAACCACAGGTGCGCACAGGTCGTAGGTACGCCTAGTTGGGCCGCTGTGGCAGTTGGAAGATGAGCCATGGAAAGGCTCCAAAATCCTTACTATACACTGTACATTTTTTTAGGTGAAAAATTCGATGTCGTCGGATCCACTCCAGTCTTTGGATTTCGTTAATACACATCTCAACACATAACCACAGGTGCGCACAGGTCGTAGGTACGCCTAGTTGGGCCGCTGTGGCAGTTGGAAGATGAGCCTTGGAAAGGCTCCAAAATCCTTACTATACACTGTACATTTTTTTAGGTGAAAAATTCGATGTCGTCGGTTCCACTCCAGTCTTTGGATTTCGTTAATACACATCTCAACACATAACCACAGGTGCGCACAGGTCGTAGGTACGCCTAGTTGGGCCGCTGTGGCAGTTGGAAGATGAGCCTTGGAAAGGCTCCAAAATCCTTACTATACACTGTACATTTTTTTAGGTGAAAAATTCGATGTCGTCGGATCCACTCCAGTCTTTGGATTTCGTTAATACACATCTCAACACATAACCACAGGTGCGCACAGGTCGTAGGTACGCCTAGTTGGGCCGCTGTGGCAGTTGGAAGATGAGCCTTGGAAAGGCTCCAAAATCCTTACTATACACTGTACATTTTTTTAGGTGGAAAATTCGATGTCGTCGGATCCACTCCAGTCTTTGGATTTCGTTAATACACATCTCAACACATAACCACAGGTGCGCACAGGTCGTAGGTACGCCTAGTTGGGCCGCTGTGGCAGTTGGAAGATGAGCCTTGGAAAGGCTCCAAAATCCTTACTATACACTGTACATTTTTTTAGGTGAAAAATTCGATGTCGTCGGATCCACTCTAGTCTTTGGATTTCGTTAATACACATCTCAACACATAACCACAGGTGCGCACAGGTCGTAGGTACGCCTAGTTGGGCCGCTGTGGCAGTTGGAAGATGAGCCTTGGAAAGGCTCCAAAATCCTTACTATACACTGTACATTTTTTTAGGTGAAAAATTCGATGTCGTCGGATCCACTCCAGTCTTTGGATTTCGTTAATACACATCTCAACACATAACCACAGGTGCGCACAGGTCGTAGGTACGCCTAGTTGGGCCGCTGTGGCAGTTGGAAGATGAGCCTTGGAAAGGCTCCAAAATCCTTACTATACACTGTACATTTTTTTAGGTGAAAAATTCGATGTCGTCGGATCCACTCCAGTCTTTGGATTTCGTTAATACACATCTCAACACATAACCACAGGTGCGCACAGGTCGTAGGTACGCCTAGTTGGGCCGCTGTGGCAGTTGGAAGATGAGCCTTGGAAAGGCTCCAAAATCCTTACTATACACTGTACATTTTTTTAGGTGAAAAATTCGATGTCGTCGGATCCACTCCAGTCTTTGGATTTCGTTAATACACATCTCAACACATAACCACAGGTGCGCACAGGTCGTAGGTACGCCTAGTTGGGCCGCTGTGGCAGTTGGAAGATGAGCCTTGGAAAGGCTCCAAAATCCTTACTATACACTGTACATTTTTTTAGGTGAAAAATTCGACGTCGTCGGATCCACTCCAGTCTTTGGATTTCGTTAATACACATCTCAACACATAACCACAGGTGCGCACAGGTCGTAGGTACGCCTAGTTGGGCCGCTGCGGCAGTTGGAAGATGAGCCTTGGAAAGGCTCCAAAATCCTTACTATACACTGTACATTTTTTTAGGTGAAAAATTCGATGTCGTCGGATCCACTCCAGTCTTTGGATTTCGTTAATACACATCTCAACACATAACCACAGGTGCGCACAGGTCGTAGGTACGCCTAGTTGGGCCGCTGCGGCAGTTGGAAGATGAGCCTTGGAAAGGCTCCAAAATCCTTACTATACACTGTACATTTTTTTAGGTGAAAAATTCGATGTCGTCGGATCCACTCCAGTCTTTGGATTTCGTTAATACACATCTCAACACATAACCACAGGTGCGCACAAGTCGTAGGTACGCTTAGTTGGGCCGCTGTGGCAGTTGGAAGATGAGCCTTGGAAAGGCTCCAAAATCCTTACTATACACTGTACATTTTTTTAGGTGAAAAATTCGATGTCGTCGGATCCACTCCAGTCTTTGGATTTCGTTAATACACATCTCAACACATAACCACAGGTGCGCACAGGTCGTAGGTACGCCTAGTTGGGCCGCTTTGGCAGTTGGCAAATGAGCCTTGGAAAGGCTCCAAAATCGTTACTATACACTGTACATTTTTTTAGGTGAAAAATTCGATGTCGTCGGATCCACTCCAGTCTTTGGATTTCGTTAATACACATCTCAACACATAACCACAGGTGCGCACAGGTCGTAGGTACGCCTAGTTGAGCCGCTGTGGCAGTTGGAAGATGAGCCATGGAAAGGCTCCAAAATCCTTACTATACACTGTACATTTTTTTAGGTGAAAAATTCGATGTCGTCGGATCCACTCCAGTCTTTGGATTTCGTTAATACACATCTCAACACATAACCACAGGTGCGCACAGGTCGTAGGTACGCCTAGTTGGGCCGCTGCGGCAGTTGGAAGATGAGCCTTGGAAAGGCTCCAAAATCCTTACTATACACTGTACATTTTTTTAGGTGAAAAATTCGATGTCGTCGGATCCACTCCAGTCTTTGGATTTCGTTAATACACATCTCAACACATAACCACAGGTGCGCACAGGTCGTAGGTACGCCTAGTTGGGCCGCTGCGGCAGTTGGAAGATGAGCCTTGGAAAGGCTCCAAAATCCTTACTATACACTGTACATTTTTTTAGGTGAAAATTTCGATGTCGTCGGATCCAATACATAACCACAGGTGCGCACAGGTCGTAGGTACGCCTAGTTGGGCCGCTGTGGCAGTTGGAAGATGAGCCATGGAAAGGCTCCAAAATCCTTACTATACACTGTACATTTTTTTAGGTGAAAAATTCGATGTCGTCGGATCCACTCCAGTCTTTGGATTTCGTTAATACACATCTCAACACATAACCACAGGTGCGCACAGGTCGTAGGTACGCCTAGTTCGGCCGCTGTGGCAGTTGGAAGATGAGCCTTGGAAAGGCTCCAAAATCCTTACTATACACTGTACATTTTTTTAGGTGAAAAATTCGATGTCGTCGGATCCACTCCAGTCTTTGGATTTCGTTAATACACATCTCAACACATAACCACAGCAGCGCACAGGTCGTAGGTACGCCTAGTTCGGCCGCTGTGGCAGTTGGAAGATGAGCCTTGGAAAGGCTCCAAAATCCTTACTATACACTGTACATTTTTTTAGGTGAAAAATTCGATGTCGTCGGATCCACTCCAGTCTTTGGATTTCGTTAATACACATCTCAACACATAACCACAGGTGCGCACAGGTCGTAGGTACGCCTAGTTGGGCCGCTGCGGCAGTTGGAAGATGAGCCTTGGAAAGGCTCCAAAATCCTTACTATACACTGTACATTTTTTTAGGTGAAAAATTCGATGTCGTCGGATCCACTCCAGTCTTTGGATTTCGTTAATACACATCTCAACACATAACCACAGGTGCGCACAGGTCGTAGGTACGCCTAGTTCGGCCGCTGTGGCAGTTGGAAGATGAGCCATGGAAAGGCTCCAAAATCCTTACTATACACTGTACATTTTTTTAGGTGAAAAATTCGATGTCGTCGGATCCACTCCAGTCTTTGGATTTCGTTAATACACATCTCAACACATAACCACAGGTGCGCACAGGTCGTAGGTACGCCTAGTTCGGCCGCTGTGGCAGTTGGAAGATGAGCCATGGAAAGGCTCCAAAATCCTTACTATACACTGTACATTTTTTTAGGTGAAAAATTCGATGTCGTCGGATCCACTCCAGTCTTTGGATTTCGTCAATACACATCTCAACACATAACCACAGGTGCGCACAGGTCGTAGGTACGCCTAGTTGGGCCGCTGTGGCAGTTGGAAGATGAGCCTTGGAAAGGCTCCAAAATCCTTACTATACACTGTACATTTTTTTAGGTGAAAAATTCGATGTCGTCGGATCCACTCCAGTCCTTGGATTTCGTTAATACACATCTCAACACATAACCACAGGTGCGCACAGGTCGTAGGTACGCCTAGTTGGGCCGCTGTGGCAGTTGGAAGATGAGCCTTGGAAAGGCTCCAAAATCCTTACTATACACTGTACATTTTTTTAGGTGAAAAATTCGATGTCGTCGGATCCACTCCAGTCTTTGGATTTCGTTAATACACATCTCAACACATAACCACAGGTGCGCACAGGTCGTAGGTACGCCTAGTTGGGCCGCTGCGGCAGTTGGAAGATGAGCCTTGGAAAGGCTCCAAAATCCTTACTATACACTGTACATTTTTTTAGGTGAAAAATTCGATGTCGTCGGATCCACTCCAGTCTTTGGATTTCGTTAATACACATCTCAACACATAACCACAGGTGCGCACAGGTCGTAGGTACGCCTAGTTGAGCCGCTGTGGCAGTTGGAAGATGAGCCATGGAAAGGCTCCAAAATCCTTACTATACACTGTACATTTTTTTAGGTGAAAAATTCGATGTCGTCGGATCCACTCCAGTCTTTGGATTTCGTTAATACACATCTCAACACATAACCACAGGTGCGCACAGGTCGTAGGTACGCCTAGTTGGGCCGCTGCGGCAGTTGGAAGATGAGCCTTGGAAAGGCTCCAAAATCCTTACTATACACTGTACATTTTTTTAGGTGAAAAATTCGATGTCGTCGGATCCACTCCAGTCTTTGGATTTCGTTAATACACATCTCAACACATAACCACAGGTGCGCACAGGTCGTAGGTACGCCTAGTTGAGCCGCTGTGGCAGTTGGAAGATGAGCCATGGAAAGGCTCCAAAATCCTTACTATACACTGTACATTTTTTTAGGTGAAAAATTCGATGTCGTCGGATCCACTCCAGTCTTTGGATTTCGTTAATACACATCTCAACACATAACCACAGGTGCGCACAGGTCGTAGGTACGCCTAGTTGGGCCGCTGCGGCAGTTGGAAGATGAGCCTTGGAAAGGCTCCAAAATCCTTACTATACACTGTACATTTTTTTAGGTGAAAAATTCGATGTCGTCGGATCCACTCCAGTCTTTGGATTTCGTTAATACACATCTCAACACATAACCACAATTGCGCACAGGTCGTAGGTACGCCTAGTTGAGCCGCTGTGGCAGTTGGAAGATGAGCCATGGAAAGGCTCCAAAATCCTTACTATACACTGTACATTTTTTTAGGTGAAAAATTCGATGTCGTCGGATCCACTCCAGTCTTTGGATTTCGTTAATACACATCTCAACACATAACCACAGGTGCGCACAGGTCGTAGGTACGCCTAGTTCGGCCGCTGTGGCAGTTGGAAGATGAGCCATGGAAAGGCTCCAAAATCCTTACTATACACTGTACATTTTTTTAGGTGAAAAATTCGATGTCGTCGGATCCACTCCAGTCTTTGGATTTCGTTAATACACATCTCAACACATAACCACAGGTGCGCACAGGTCGTAGGTACGCCTAGTTCGGCCGCTGTGGCAGTTGGAAGATGAGCCTTGGAAAGGCTCCAAAATCCTTACTATACACTGTACATTTTTTTAGGTGAAAAATTCGATGTCGTCGGATCCACTCCAGTCTTTGGATTTCGTTAATACACATCTCAACACATAACCACAGGTGCGCACAGGTCGTAGGTACGCCTAGTTGGGCCGCTGCGGCAGTTGGAAGATGAGCCTTGGAAAGGCTCCAAAATCCTTACTATACACTGTACATTTTTTTAGGTGAAAAATTCGATGTCGTCGGATCCACTCCAGTCTTTGGATTTCGTTAATACACATCTCAACACATAACCACAGGTGCGCACAGGTCGTAGGTACGCCTAGTTCGGCCGCTGTGGCAGTTGGAAGATGAGCCATGGAAAGGCTCCAAAATCCTTACTATACACTGTACATTTTTTTAGGTGAAAAATTCGATGTCGTCGGATCCACTCCAGTCTTTGGATTTCGTTAATACACATCTCAACACATAACCACAGGTGCGCACAGGTCGTAGGTACGCCTAGTTCGGCCGCTGTGGCAGTTGGAAGATGAGCCATGGAAAGGCTCCAAAATCCTTACTATACACTGTACATTTTTTTAGGTGAAAAATTCGATGTCGTCGGATCCACTCCAGTCTTTGGATTTCGTTAACACACATATCAACACATAACCACAGGTGCGCACAGGTCGTAGGTACGCCTAGTTGGGCCGCTGTGGCAGTTGGAAGATGAGCCATGGAAAGGCTCCAAAATCCTTACTATACACTGTACATTTTTTTAGGTGAAAAATTCGATGTCGTCGGTTCCACTCCAGTCTTTGGATTTCGTTAATACACATCTCAACACATAACCACAGGTCGTAGGTACGCCTAGTTCGGCCGCTGTGGCAGTTGGAAGATGAGCCATGGAAAGGCTCCAAAATCCTTACTATACACTGTACATTTTTTTAGGTGAAAAATTCGATGTCGTCGGATCCACTCCAGTCTTTGGATTTCGTTAATACACATCTCAACACATAACCACAGGTGCGCACAGGTCGTAGGTACGCCTAGTTCGGCCACTGTGGCAGTTGGAAGATGAGCCATGGAAAGGCTCCAAAATCCTTACTATACACTGTACATTTTTTTAGGTGAAAAATTCGATGTCGTCGGATCCACTCCAGTCTTTGGATTTCGTTAATACACATCTCAACACATAACCACAGGTGCGCACAGGTCGTAGGTACGCCTAGTTGGGCCGCTGTGGCAGTTGGAAGATGAGCCATGGAAAGGCTCCAAAATCCTTACTATACACTGTACATTTTTTTAGGTGAAAAATTCGATGTCGTCGGATCCACTCCAGTCTTTGGATTTCGTTAACACACATATCAACACATAACCACAGGTGCGCACAGGTCGTAGGTACGCCTAGTTGGGCCGCTGTGGCAGTTGGAAGATGAGCCATGGAAAGGCTCCAAAATCCTTACTATACACTGTACATTTTTTTAGGTGAAAAATTCGATGTCGTCGGTTCCACTCCAGTCTTTGGATTTCGTTAATACACATCTCAACACATAACCACAGGTGCGCACAGGTCGTAGGTACGCCTAGTTGGGCCGCTGCGGCAGTTGGAAGATGAGCCTTGGAAAGGCTCCAAAAGCCTTACTATACACTGTACATTTTTTTAGGTGAAAATTTCGATGTCGTCGGATCCACTCCAGTCTTTGGATTTCGTTAATACACATCTCAACACATAACCACAGGTGCGCACAGGTCGTAGGTACGCCTAGTTGGGCCGCTGTGGCAGTTGGAAGATGAGCCTTGGAAAGGCTCCAAAATCCTTACTATACACTGTACATTTTTTTAGGTGAAAAATTCGATGTCGTCGGATCCACTCCAGTCTTTGGATTTCGTTAATACACATCTCAACACATAACCACAGGTGCGCACAGGTCGTAGGTACGCCTAGTTGGGCCGCTGTGGCAGTTGGAAGATGAGCCATGGAAAGGCTCCAAAATCCTTACTATACACTGTACATTTTTTTAGGTGAAAAATTCGATGTCGTCGGATCCACTCCAGTCTTTGGATTTCGTTAATACACATCTCAACACATAACCACAGGTGCGCACAGGTCGTAGGTACGCCTAGTTGGGCCGCTGCGGCAGTTGGAAGATGAGCCTTGGAAAGGCTCCAGAATCCTTACTATACACTGTACATTTTTTTAGGTGAAAATTTCGATGTCGTCGGATCCACTCCAGTCTTTGGATTTCGTTAATACACATCTCAACACATAACCACAGGTGCGCACAGGTCGTAGGTACGCCTAGTTGGCCAGCTGTGGCTGTTGGAAGTTGAACCAGGAGAAGGCTAAAAATCCTTACTATACACTGTCGATTTTTTTAGGTGAAAAATTCGATGTCGTCGGATTCACTCCAAATGTATCTGATTCGATAAATAGACACTAGAGCACATACCCACAGAAGTACAGAAGTCCTAGGTAGCCTAGTTGGCCAGCTGTGGCTGTTGGAAGTTGGACCAGGAGAAGGCTAAAAATCCTTACTATACACTATCGATTTTTTTAGGTGAAAAATTCGATGTCGTCGGATTCACTCCAAATGTATCTGATTCGATTAATAGACACTAGAGCACATACCCACAGGAGTACAGAAGTCCTAGGTAGCCTAGTTGGCCAGCTGTGGCTGTTGGAAGTTGAACCAGGAGAAGGCTAAAAATCCTTACTATACACTCGATTTTTTTAGGTGAAAAATTCGATGTCGTCGGATTCACTCCAAATGTATCTGATTCGATTAATAGACACTAGAGCATATACCCACAGGAGCACAGAAGTCCTAGGTAGCCTAGTTGGCCAGCTGTGGCTGTTGGAAGTTGAACCAGGAGAAGGCTAAAAATCCTTACTATACACTGTGGATTTTTTTTGACTTGTAGCCTTTTCCTGGTTCAACTTACAACTAGTGCTAAAAGCTCCTAACTATGCAGCATACACTAGGTTTTTGTTTAATATGTGTTCGTTTTACTGCAAACGCTCACATTGCAACACGAAGCCTAGATTATCAGTTAGACGGAGATGAACTCCCTCCATTCTAGCGATATCAAGATACCCACAATTTATTGCCAGCCCCACTGTACAAAAGCCTTCGCCTTACAGATTGAAGTTAACTTCATCCAAATGAAGTTCGAGGTCGGCGGCGCTGTATTAATAAAACAGACATCCCCCCCCGAAGAGCACGCGCATCTGCCCCCCCACACACAAGACAAGAAGAAGTTGCGAAATGACTTTCCGCTGTCACTCGATGGATAAAAAGCTTACAATTGGAAGGGAATAATAGGATTTTTATGCCACTTCTAGTGAGAGCGAGCACCGCACCAAAAGGGAGCAGTGTGTGCGGAATCAAAGGCCGACGAAGGACAAAAAAAAACACCCCCTTCTCCCTCAGCCGACGACAAAGTTGACAATCAAAATGAAATTAAGTTTCACTCGTCTTGGCGGAAAGGAGAATAGAGAGAATGGCAAAAAAAACCTCGACCCTTTGTGTCCTCTCCCACCACGGCCTGACTCCTGGACCCTCTTACACCCGCCGCGCCGTCGATGGATGACAGTTGGTTTATGTTACATCTTCAGTTTTATTCCCCGTTTTATTTGTTTGCTTGGAGGGACCGGCACCGGGCGCCAATCAGATAAATGCCGACTCGGACCATAGTTCGGCCCTAATGTGTGTGTTCGAATGATAATGATATGAACCCCAAATCTGACACTTGTCCTTGCAGTCGTTGTGCGGGGCAGGGCGATGGACATGGCCTCTGTTGATAGCTAATTTGGATGAAACAAGAGAAATCTTGGCATTTCATTAGATGATCCCAGGGAGGTGATGTGGTGGCCGATTTCACGTCACTTCGCCTCGCCGGAGATGAAAACGAATGCGTGTGTGCGGCCAGTGGCCAGGGCGGAGGCTTTAATTAGACAGTAGTTGGCAGTTAAGTTGACCGGAGTGGAATGGCTGTTATGGCCGAGTGCGAGTGCGGCGGAGGTGGATTTTTATTACCGCATTAGGGAATGGAGGAGGCGTGTCCATTATTGATGAGAGGAAATGTGTGCCTAATGCGAGGGGCTTACTTAACCTCCGACTGCGTGTGACGAGATTTCGAGTAAAAGGAAATGTGATGTGCCAGAGTGGACTGAAATGGCGCCATCGAGTGGCAATCTGTGTGCTCTGTTCGTGGGCTCGCTTCAGTCGTCTCGATGCATATGTAATGACCGTCAGACGAGGTCTGAGTGCCTGCCTCTGACAAAGGAGCCGACACTCTTGTGTCGGAAAGGTGGGTTAAGTGAATTAGCTGAATTTCATACGTCTCGCTGGGTACGCTCACGCACTCCACCCACTCCTTGCGTATGCATGTGGCCGCATTCCTTTGTGAAATGGAAATTAATTCAAATCTTTTCAAATGTTAACTATTTGCATTCGTTTCCTGGCTGGCGAGTACAAGTCTCCCAACCACACGTGATTGTTTCATACCCACTTCCGCTACTTGTGCATCCTTCATCAAAGCGCCCAACTTCGCTCTCTGCGGCTGCGGTGGCCTAGGCGAGGGATTTTCAGTGTACTTTTTTTCTGTTCCTGCCTTTGGTGGTAATTTTTAGAAATTCGCATGTACACAGGCAGCGTAAGCTCGTGTACCATTTCAAGCGTCTAGACGTAATTTTTCACATCCTTGCCTCTGAATGCTTAATGTTTGAGTGTACCCCTATTTGTCTCAATGCACTTGCGAGTGCGAGTGTGTGTGATGGGAAAGAGAGAGAGAGTGAGAGAGAGAAAGGCTCAGCCTCAAGCACACTCGTATATAGTTAACTAGCAGGCAAACACTCTTAAGCAGGATTTATAATGTGGCGTTAAGGATTCTTAATTGCTGTGGTTTTCCATTTTTCGCCTTTCTCTTCCTGCGATATTCCTTTATTTTTTTTGCAGCACCAACAGTGGCACAGCAGGACTAGTACATCTGCATCCTGGGTGTTTTCATTCTCATCGCCTCTGTGTGAACATACACAGGACATCGCACTAAACAGGAGAGAAGTTTTCTTCTTTCATTTTTGTTTTTTTTTTTTCAAACAAACAACAGCCTCCAGGATAATGGAGTACAACATTTGCATCTGATGAAAGGATTGGAGTTTCTTAGACTTCATCCTCGTTTCACTGCATTCTGTGTCTCCTTTTGTTCAGTTGCATTCGTCTTCTTCTTTTTTTTTCGTTTTTTTTTTTTTTGAGAGAAGGAGAATGATAGTCCTTTTGGGTGTATGGCACTTGTGTTAAGTGGTCATTAATTTTAAGTATGAGTAATGAGGGGGATATTATGTGAATATAGTGCTTAATTATAAAATTAATTGAGGACATTTTGCTGTCTCTGGAGGTGGTCAAGTGGCTGGGGATGATATTCAATACAATCAGATGAAGTGATTCAAGAATGTCTTGCTTTTGCTGAGTGGGGCATGTGCTTCTACTTCTACTTTCTACTGCTGGCTTAGAGATCACCTGGAGCTTAAGTTGCTCTTCAGGATTAGAAGGATGAAGTGGTGTTTACGTTGAAGAGGGAGTCTTTTAAGGATGTGTGAAGTTAAGAGGGGATGACTTTTAGGGCGGCGGAGGTTCTTCTGTCCCTCTTTTCAGGTGGCTTGTGGTTTCTTCAGGACTCTGAGCATCGAGTAATCATCATCATCGTCTGAGCCGCATGATCCACTAAAGGGGTCGCCGGTGTGTAAAGCACTCCATACAGATTTCCAGGCCACTCTATCCTCTACTATCTAACTCATCACAGATCGCCAAGACATAACCAGACAAGTTTTGAGGTCCAACCACCTCGTCCTGGGTCTGCCAAGCGGTCGCCTACCATCGGGTAACATCAATTTGAAAGATCTGAGCATCAGCAGGTGTTGCTTTTTATCCTCTAGCAGTGCGTGGATGGTCTGAGCTAGAGTTTGGATCTTTGTCAGTCGCGGCCACACCGTTCCATCGACCTCTCAGGCCAGCAACTCAACTTGAGCTCAATTTGCCTTCCATTCTAGACTGTCACAGGCACACAGCTTCTAGTCACAATCACCAAATTGTCTTGCGTCTGCGATCACATGGTCTTTTCCCACAATTCCTGGCCAGAAGGTCTAGTCTTTTCGGTCCGTTGCTTCCAGACCTCTCAGGCCAGCTGCATATAGATGTTGTGAGCTTGCCCTCATGCTGCCTCGTACTGTAGCGTCCCTATTTTCCTTCTTGTGGCAACGACATCGCGACCTGAAGAGATTTATTGTATCGAATGTTTGGAGTTAATCCAAAAGACGTACAACTTCCCTTATGAAAGACAGTATGTCCTTTGTAGCGGAATTCTTTAGTTCGTCTCAAAAGTTCAGCTTCAAAGTCATGCAGAGAGAAACTTACTTGGGCTTGATTTGTAATCCTGCAGACGGGCTATAGGCCAGCCATTCGTTCTGCCTCTCCACAGTCGTGCCGGGCTGGAAGGACTCGCAGAAATCCCACAACTTGACTTCAAGTCCGAGAGGTATATGAGCACATTACCAAGTTCAGGAGGAGATGTTTCCCTAACCAAAATAGTGCCGGACGCGAATGTCATATATGTGAATATATAAAATGTGCTCGGTCGTCTCATCCTCTTCCAGGCATAGCCGTCATTACTTGTCCTGGCCGCGTTGCGGCAGCTGTCCAATTGACATTCCAGTACGGATCGGAACGCAGATTCTGAGCCAATCCTAGCGAGCTCATCTTTTTTTTTTTTTTTTTTCAAAAATTTTTTTATTTTCAATTCAAATCAACATTGGTTATAAATTTCCGCGAAGCCTTACTGGCTTTTCTGCAGAATGTTGTGCTTCTAACATTGAGAATTGAGATTAAGTAAGCTTAGTTTAATAAACATTCAATAAAAGTTTACAAAAAAATTAATAAATTTTAAAAATTCTGCGGATTCGTTGCCTGCAATACCCTTGTGTCCAGGGACCCAGCCGAGATTAATTTAGTTGTGTCTGCGTCGTACCAACATATGAACGGTTTGGAGTCCATAAGGTTTGACGATAGTGCCTTAAGTGCTGCCTGAGTAAACTATTTGAATTCTAGCGTCTTAAACCCTTGAGATGTCTGGCGCAGATCTAGACAGCGTGGATTTTGGCTTGAAGAACGGTAGGAATCGGTCCAAAGAGTCCCGCCTCAATTCCAGAGTCCATCTTCGATCCTTCTGTGTACCACACCAGACTTCTAGGGTCTAGTGTTGGAAAACTATTGATCCAATTAAAACGGTCCAAAATTTCAAAGTCAAACAAAAGAAGAAGATGTTTGTCGTAAATCTCGTCGTCTAACGAGATTTCTTACTGGCTACTGCGGTGCCAAGAGACCGACCTGTGCCAAGGCAAGGAGTGTCGCCTTTGTTTAGAAAATTATGAGACGAGATACTCACTTCGGTGGAACTAAAGATATCCACTACAAGAGACATACTATCTTTCATCCGGAAATAACTTAGTACGTCTTTTGGATTAACTCCAACCCTTCGATACAATAAATCTCTTTAGGTGGCGGTGTTGTTGCCATGGCGGCATGGGTTGTACAAGAGGTAAAAAGGGCATAAGGGCAATCGCTTTCCACTACTTTACAGTGGAAAGTGGAAAGGGGCAGAGTTGTGCCCGCCGATAGCGAGTAAGTTCACATGTCGAATTAGTTTAAGCAAGTTTACTGAAATACATTAAAAAGCTGGGGCAGGGCTAGGCGCTTCTTCATCTGGCCAGATGTAGTCCATTTCCCAATTACGTCTCTGTGGCCTCATACCCATCACAGGTGGACTTTGAACTGAACTTCAAGAGATCAGCGGCTCCTAGTTACCTGCTTTCAGTTCAGAGACATCCAGGGTTTTTTATGGCGGCATGACAATGATGCTGTTTGCTGAAACGTGTGCTGTGCTTTTGTTACCAGCACTTAGTCCAGCGGTGCTTCTGTGAACTGTGCATCTTTGATGACTTCTCGCAACAACCAATACGATTGGTCTAGAAGCCGGCTTTATTAAGCGAATACTTAATACCTTGGAGTAGACGCCTCACGATATTTGGTAGATAGACTTCTGTAACTTTGGATTACGATATATGCTTCGATTTAGATTTAGAAAAAAACTATTGCAAAAAAAAAATCACGCGAGTAAAAGTCACATTTTAGCAGTTTTTTTTTCCGCTTAAATTTAACTTGTTAACTAAAAAAACGCGTCTGGCTCGACATTAACCATTCAATTGAGTCATTCGATTAGATTAGAATGAGATATTTTATTAAAATTATTCATTCTTGAAAAAATCAGGCAAAAAAAAGAAGAAACGAAACAGCGACAACAAATAACAATTGGATCAGCCCTGCTGTACATGGGGATTTTGATGCAGTTTTTGTTGTTATTTTTTCTGTAAATACCACATCCTATATCGATTTCCAGCCCACACCACAGACCGAGTGTGCCACACACCTCCTCTGGCCTTGGCCTTTCCCTCCCACAGTCGGGTTACGTTAGCGACCCATGGAGGTTATGAACTTAAGTTTGGTAGCTAGCACCATCTGGGACGGTCTAACATTGTTTCATAAAGCCACCGAATGGCTATGAAATATCGAAATAGTCATCAGATGTGACCAATCGATCCAGAACAGGAAACACAGTAAGGTCAACGGGAGAACCAGGACAGCACAATAGTCTAAGCGGAGCATGGCTTATACACAATAGACGAGCAGTCACCCGACCTACCTACCAACCTTCACCACTTCAAGTTTTGGACTGATCCCTCTGCTCTCTAGTTGCTGCTCAGGGAGTGATAAGATTTCCTACTCAGAGCCACGATCTGAATCAGAACTCAGAGGTACAGGAGCCCCTGAATCAAAAATGCTGTCTGGCCTAGCTGGCGTCAGACGTCTGAAGCTGATAGTAGTCCACGTGGTAGTTTTACTCCAAAAAAAAAGGAGCAGTGCTCTTTTGAACTGATTTGGATTTGTTGAGTACCCATTAGAACACGGAAGAGGGGAGGGGGTGGGGGGGTGTTACCGCTGTAGAAGACATCCATGTACCATCGGCCTTCTGAAAAGAGCACTTACCTGGATCTAGAGACTGGTACTCTTTTGCAAGAATTCCAGACACTAACCCCATTGCAGATCTCCTGCCCAAACTTACCCTCGATCCACATCTTTGTACACCTCCTAGATACCGCAGTTGTGTCCCGCCACACAGAACCACTGGAGCACCCACAACTCGAGTGCTTTTAAAGTAATTTTAAAGACAATCCTCTCCCACATGGCCTAGTCAGCAATTGTTCACTAATTACGATGGTTTCTCTGTACCCCTCACCAGGTGTCTCCTTCAGCATCACGCCACAGAACGCCATCGTTTTGTCGGTCGCATCTACAAATTGAAGTCATAAATCAATTACTTGGTGTACATGCTAGGAATTCTGTAGGCAACAAGGACCTGTCATATCGGTTTACATCTCATAAATTACAAAAGTCCTTTCTCTCTCTATCTGCCTCTCACTTGGTGTCTCTCGCATCTCTCTATCTCCCTCCCTCTCTGGCACCTCGCTGCGACAGTAAGTAATGGCGAATAATGAGCATCGCGTACAGCGCACACACATGACATCCTCTGGGGAGCCATGTATTCCATAAGTGGAGTTCGCGAATAAAAAGGATTCCGACGTCTTACAAGGCCGCTGCAGTGAAACTTCAACCCAGCCCCAGGCCCACACACACATCACATGCTTCGGCATAAAGCCACCTTCAGTCTCTTCTGCTCAGCAGCCCCCCGCCCCCTCCCACATGCCGCCCCGAACACTGACTTGCATATGCGAATGGTTGTGTAATTAAGTCGTAAGATACTTTTCATTTGCGCGCAACACACGAAGGATGGGGAATGGTTCATTTGCCAATAAGGAGGATAATTAAATTCTCGTTAATTTTCATTTTGTCTTGTTTTGTTTGACTTCAGTTTTCGAATGCGACGGTGGTGGGAGTGGGGGTGGGTGTGGGGGAACAGTGCGGGAGTAAGGCACAGGATTACAATTGTCTCGTTGTAGGTACTGTGTAGCCGGAAATTACGACGGGGGTGAGTGAACAGGAACGAATGTAATAAATATTATTTGCGAAATGGTGTGATGGACGGGGCAGCGGAAGCATAAATCAGATTTTGTTTCATTTTGTCGGTTGTTGGGTGTCCTTTGGCAGCAGAAGAAGAGGACTTACCAGGAGGGTGAATTCAAATTAATTTAGTGGTTCTATTGGAAGTGGATTGAGATGGATGAGTGGGTGGAATGTGGGTGGCTATCGAATTCAATGAGAAACAGAGGAGATTACCTGCATCCGCTCGCTGCCGACTGGGCTAAGCTTCCAACCGAGAGGCAGAGGGACGAAGGTCCTTGCGACAACATGGAAGATCGACATGAAATGCTCTGTCGACTCTTATAAGGTCCGCCCGTCCCGAGATGTCACCAAACAACTGCCGGAACATGGTGGGAATCCATTGAGGAAACCCTTAAAGTGCCACGATCCCGACGCATCGGTGAACATTTTAAGGAACATGGTAGAAAATTGCCAGGAACTTGGTCGAAGGCCAGGGAGGAGGCGGATGAATCTGTGAACATCTCCAGGAAATTAGACGGAATCCAGTGAGCATGCCGACGGATCCTCAGGAACTTGGTCGGAGTCCAGTAAGGAGGCCTATGAATCTGGGCACATCTCCAGGAACTTAGACGGAATCCAGTGAGCATGCCGATGAATCTATGAACTTAGACGGAATCCAGGGAGGATCCAGTGAGCCTCATGTCGACGGATCCTCAGAAACTTGGTAGGAGTCCAAGGAGGAGGCCGATGAATCTGGGAACATCTCCAGGAACTCAGATGGAATCCAGCATGCATGGCGACGGATCCTCAGGAACTTGGTCCGAGTCCAAGGAGGAGGCCGATGAATCTGGGAACATCTCCAAGAACTTAGACGGTATCGAGCATCCAGTGAGCCTCATCTCGACGGATCCTCAGGAACTTGGTCGGTGTCCAGGGAGGAGGCCGGTGAATCTATGAACATCCCCAGGTGCTCAGACGGAAACCAGTGAACCTCATGTGGACGGATCTTCAGAAAGTTGCTCGGAATGCAATGAGGAGTCATGCCGATGCATCTGTAAACGGAAACATGGTCTTAAAGATCCTACTGGACACACACTTCCGGTTTGATGACCTCACCCTGGACATATACTTCCGGTTTGATGACTTCACACAGGACCCGACAGGGATCTACGTGACCGCCTCTCTCTTACCTATCTGCTTCCACCCGTTGGCCTGGGCAATCCTCTTGGACAAAACGGCAATACGGGGCAATTTTTATGGAACCCTGTCACATGACCTGTCAGTGAAGACCTCTCTTGAATCATGAATCATTTGTCTCCTCCTCGTCCCATCAAGTCGCACATTCAGGAAAACATGTTTTCAGCCCGTCCATAAATTTGCCCACCAATCCGCCGGCCTGATCAGACTTCACTCCCCCCCCCCCCCCCCCTCCCACCCCATGAGTGCCTCTGCAGTCTGACGATAAAACCATTTTCTGTCGCCTTATCATCTCCCCGGGGCAGTCCTTCTCGGACAACCCCGTCAACCGTCAAAAATATGAACAAGACGGCGCACAAAATGCACAGGAATTGCAGAAGACACTCAAAGCAAATATAACCTCTCTCGCCTTTGGAAAGTTTCGAGCGTCATAAAAGTCAGAGAAGAGAAGAAGAAGTTGTCACTTTTAAATAACTTATCCCAGCGGTGTGGTGCTCAGCGAGCAAATGCTGGCACTCGATCCGTTTGGCCCACCGCCCGCCACAACGCGGGGCACTTAAACAAAATAAGAAAGAAACTAAAGTAGCAGAGTTACACAAACATCGCCGCCACTGCCACACCCACCAGCAGAGTGTGGACGAAAAAAAAAAAAGTTCCATGTTTGAAGTGAAAACTTTTCTCAGTCTCCGTCCGGAATGGCGAGGCGCGCCATCTCGATGTCCTTTCCGTTCGTTCAAATGACATTTCAGCAAACAGTTTATCTAATTTCCTTAAACAGTTTTTGCAAACAGAGACTTGTCGCTGGAATGGACTCCGGCCTCTAGGGGGCGACGATAGTTGTTTCATAGTTGTTTCTTGTAAAAGACTGCTGCAGTTTTAGAGGGCCCCATTGGCGCTGTTACAACTGCTTTCAGCTCGAAGAGCAATTCGAACCCCCGCCTGCTCTTGAAGGACCCATCCACAGTCGCTCTCTCGCTCTCTCTCTCTCTCTCTATCGCCTTGGCTGCGATAAGAAGTTGCAGTCGCATGAGAAGTGAACACGCTACAAAGTGACAAAGCATCGATGACTTTTGCCAGAGGGAGGCCCACAGATCCCAAGCGCCGGCATCAGTGCACCCCAGTGTCGCAGATAAGACCGACGAAATCGGGATTTGGATACCATTTTATTTCGTTCGTCCTTCAGTACCGCTCAAAGTGCGGATTGCAAACAAGGCGACGACAAAATGAAAACAAAAAAAAAAAACTACCTTCTTTTGGTCTTCGTCTTTGACTTGGCATGACTGCGACGGCTGGGGCTGCACTCGGAGGTTTCTTCTTGTGTACTTTGGGAAGTGTGGGTGCGAACATGAAACTCGCCTCGCCTAATGTGAAATCCATTAAAAGTTTAGTCCTAGCGAGAATGCTACTATCACACGGGGGTTAAATTGAAAATCTGTCATCGGATGTTTGTTTGTGTGTGTGGGGGGTGGTGGGGGATGCAGAGAAATGTATGAGGAACGGAAAGACTTTAGTAGAAAGTCCATTTGCTAATCTTTTGGGAGAGGTAGCTCCGATGTGTCGTCACCAACGTTCTCGCCTGTATGCGGTAGAATTTTAGAGAAACCACCGCAGGACTTTTCCATGTTCACCCTTCTCCATGGGTCCCTCTGCTCCCTCGGCTCCCTCGGCTTCCGTGTGTGACTGTGCTGTGCGACACTCAGAAAGTTTTTGATGCAAACAAACGAAACGAAACGACGACGACGACGATGACTAGAGCGACATGGAAGGCAATGAAGACGGAAAGTAGTCAGCATTCGCACACACCGAACTCCGCATGTGAGATTTAAATTTATTTGATTTGAAATTAATTGAGTTGAGTTGGCGGGGCACAAACATGTCGCACCGGCAAAGGGACTTCGAGGCTGTCTCAAAGGGAAATGTCGGCCATGTTGACGCTGATGGTGTTTGTATGGTGGTGTAATATTGGAATGCAATTTGGTTAAGTAAATTGTTTGCACACGAGTATCCGATGGTGGTGGCGAGATGTAGTCCTCCTCGATGTGGAGCGAGTGTTAAGTGATTGAGAGAGTGCAGGAGAATTGCAATGCAATTTGTCTGACTGATGCTGGCAAGTTTGGCCACAGATGGCTGCCGATAGGCAGCAAGTGAATGCGGAATCAAAGGCGAGCGGGCTTTGCGGTTGTCACCTAGGGAATTGAGAGCTGGTTCTTTGATGAGTTTCATTAGATGCGGGATAGTGATAAGCTATGTACATCATCGCTGAAGTTTTCAATTTCCCCTCGCAAACGAAGCAGCACTAAGCGTTCAATGATTATCTGAGAATTACTTCTGCTTGAGCAGGGAGTTACAGAGAGTCGGGCTTACGATATCACGTGAGTACGTGAATTCACGCGATGTATGTGAAATCAATATAATAACAAAATGGGTGGCGTTACAGCCCGTAGAGACCCAGGGCCGCTTCTCAGCAAGGTGAAATTAGCACTAGTTTAATTAAACGTGAATTTATCATTTTTTTTACCAGATTTCAAAATCTTCTTAGTGTCCCTATATCCACCTGACACTTCTTAACTTCATTTTACATGAACAAGTAGATTTTAATTCGTTCCAATCAACCAACATATTGGGCAAGAACGTACGTGACCCGGCATATTTATGACGTTTACCTAAACACGTTAATTATTTTAATAAGTTTTTCGCTCAAAATGTATAGAAGATTGGTAGGCTCACGGGTGCCTTTGGAACTTTCGCAGGCACGTACGTGTAACGTGTATTTCGATATACGCTCCCAATGTAAGGCTAATTGGGAAATTGGCAAATTTTATTGGATTTCAGCAAGTCCGTATTAAGTGTCACGTGATCACGTGTATTTAGAATCTGAGGCTCTAGTAAGTAGATAGGTTCATGGGTGCCCTTGGGATTTAAGCAAGTACGTACGTGTCACGTGATCACGTATATTTCGATGTACGCTTACAATTTAAGGCTATAGTAGTTTTGGCATGTTTTATCGAATTTCAGCAAGTACATACTACGTGTCACGTGATCACGTATATTTAAGATGAGGCTATGGTAGGTTAGTAGGCATACGGTTGCCCTTGGGACTTAAGCAAGTATGAACGTGACGCGTGGTAACGTGTATTTAGAATCTGAGGCTCTGGTATATAGGTAGGTTCACGGGTGTGCCTTGGATTTCCACAGGTACGTACGTGTCACGTAATCAATTGTATTTTGATGAACGCTCCAAATCTGACAGCGTGCATAGAGACGAGCTATACAACGCCATGTCTAGTTTTGACATTCCTGCCAAACTCGGTAACGAACTCACCGAGACCTTCAATGTCAACTAAGATTTTAGACAAGGCGACGCGCTGTCATGTGACTTCTTTAACATCATCCTGGAGAAAATCGTGCGAAACTCAAACGCCAACACTAGAGGCACGATCTTTCAGAAGTCCGTACAATTGCTAGCATACGCGGACGACATTGACGTGATTGGTCGAACACAGCGAGCCGTCAATGAAGCGTTTGCTGGTACTGAAACGGAGGCTGCAGAAATGGGTTTAACAGTGAATGTGGGCAACGAAGTAACATGCTGTCATCGAGAAAGAATGCACAACACCGACGTCTCGGCCAGAACGTTACCGTAGGCAGCTTCAACTTCGAGGTAGTTAAGGACTTCGTCTACCTCGGCTCCCAGGTAAACAGTACAAACAACATCAGTACCGAGATTAAACGCAGAATAACTCTTACCAAACGCTGTTTCTTTGGGCTCAAGAGGCAATTGAGTAGTAGAGCTCTCTCTCTCGACGGACCAAGCTAACACTATATAAGACCCTCATCATCCCTGTCCTGCTGAATGGCGCAGAAGCCTGGACAGTCTCAAGAGCAGATGAAGAAGTCCTTGGTCTTTTCGAGAGAAAAGTTCTGAGTTCCATCTTTGGTCCTGTTTGCGTTGATGGTTTTTGGTGAATAAGATACAACCCTGAACTGTACGAGCTGTACAGTGACATGAGCCTAGTCGGGCGTCTACGGATTCAGCGCCTAAGATGGCTAGGCCATGTAGAGCGCATGGACAACACTGCTCCAGCCCGCAGAAGTGTTCGACTCTGAACCAGTGGGCCAACGCAATAGAGGACGCCCACGAAACCGATGGCGCCAAGTGGAGAAGGACCTCAACCAAATTGGTGCGCGAAATTGGAGACATCTGGCTAAAGATCGTGCCAGCTGGATAAGCTTGTTGACTGAGGCCCAGGTCCACCCGGACTGTAGTGCCACTAGAAGAAGAAGAAGAAGAAGAAGACATGCCTGTCGTAAGAGGTGACTAAAATCCTGACTTAAGAGCGACTGGTTTTAGTAAACGGCCGCTACTCCAGTACTCGTTACAGGCTCGCAATCAAAAGAATGGATGGACCTATCTCAATCATAGGATATGGCTTTTATAAGACTGGCAGCCAGTGCTTGGATGTTATGGCATCCTACTGGTAGCTTGACCAGAGGCTATAGTCTGGTGCCACGGGAGATCAGGAAAGGCCCTGAGACCTGCACAGGTTTTAGACTGATGGCTTGAATTTGGCCCCGAAGTGGGACTACCATGGTGGCTGCGGCTTAATACCCAAAGTCGCGGGGAGATTTAAGTTCTCCGGCTCTTCAACCTTGGGAGCAGATGCCGAATGCACTTCATGTCTTCTTCGTCTCTCCATCTTCTACAAAAGTCGCTATGAGGGATGTCAAGAGGTTGAGCTCTACTGCTAGTGGCACAGTGCCTGGGAAGGAGACTCCCACTCCCACTGTGCGTACATCCTTGCGACGACCATTAATGGTATTCTATTCTTACTCACGGCCGGTTATAGACCTTTCTCCGTTGAACACATTTCTAGATCCAACTGATTATTTAATATGTCCCCCGGTCCATCCTCTGATCTCCTCCATAAGCAGCTGCTGAGAAGTGTGAAGCATAGAATTCCAAAACCCCTCTTCCGATAGACAGTCTGGTCTTTCCTCTGCACGCCTTGGTGGCCCGGTACACCACTCGGAGTCATTGTGTTTAACAATGGTACTTCCCTGACGTTGAGTCTAGCTGACGATGCGACTTTAAGTGCCGCCTGTCTATCGGAGTTCATGGCTATCGACATTTCGGTTATCCTGTGGTCCTCCAGGCCAGCTGCTGCTGCGTTCATCGTTGCCACTTCAGCTTCAAAGGCGCCGCATTCGTCCCAAAGTCAGGGATTCTCCAAAGTTGATCCTACGGCTATAAAATGTAAACCAGGTCTCAAAGTGATGAAAACGAGAGCAAAAGTTCGCAAAAGAGCTCCATTAACTCACTCGTTCAGTTCTGCGGCAAACAAAATAAATGCTACCCATCACCCAGCGCGACACATGACCAGATGACCAGGTGATGGTGAAACCGGAAGTTACTCAACCGAGTAATGTCTCGTGTGTGTTTCAATTGTTTTTTTTTTTGAGGAGATTAATTCAAACCTCTTAATTTGATGACCAGCGACCAATGAGGCTCCAAATTGCCCGGTAATCGCCGCGCTTATCACCGGAAAAGATCTGCAAGTCGAACAAATATAAAACCGCCCCCAAAGCGGTGTGCAAATCATTCCCCAGCCACATTTAGTCATCCCCAAGCATGTCTCTTGGAAGCCTCCTCCCCATCGTGGTACTCCTCTGCGCACAGGGAGCATTGGTAAGTGTGCATACCGTCCTGCCAGTGATCACCCATCACTCTACAGCTGACTCCACTTTCAGACGCGCCACGCAACAGTCAACCTCAGTCTGAATCTCTCGGCGCACTTGTCCGACGAGAGCGACCAACTCACCGACGAGAAGGTCCGCATCTGCATGAAGGAAACCCAACTGTCCATGGCCGAGTTGGAGCGATTCAAAGCGAACGAGATCGTGGACAGTGAAACCGACGAATCGACACAGTGCTTCGCGCACTGCCTGTACGAGCAGATGGGCATCATGAAGAACGGCATCTTCGTGGACAACGACGACACGCAGAAGCTGCTGGGCGAAACGGAAAGTCCAGAGTTCGCCGTGTGCCGTTCGATCCGCGGCACCAACAAGTGTGACACTGCCTACAAGATGCATCAGTGCATTCAGAAGGTGAAGTTTGGGGCCCGCGAAGAGACCCCTGCCGCCCTGAGGGAGGCCAACGACGACGATGGATCCAGCGACGACAGCCAGGACGGGCAGCAGTGAACGGCAATCGAGTGAGGATGACGCGTGCTGACGGCGGCGATGAGAAGTTTTGAAATTGCATTTGTTTTCTGTTTCCTCGTGACAATTACACCGAGATACATGATCAGCAGATGAGTGTCGCTTGTTATTTCTGTTGTTGATTTTCCCTTTGTTCGCGCGGCTGACTGGTGATTTACATTGTCCGCTGTAATTAAGATAATTACCCGACGAATGTGACCGCGATTTAATCGAGATAATCAGTCGCGTCTCGTAAAAAGCGCCAGTTGTCAGTGGCTGATTGTGTGTGGGATATCTGTTTGATTGTTTTCCGTCCGAGTGGCGTGAGGCGGGCGGCCTTCAGAAATGGGAAGATACTCTATGCGATTAAAGTGACCTTCAATGACTTCGACAGCAGAGACTGACTGGTTCTTCGACTTGAACGTCATCTTGGTTCGTAGTTTTCGACTTTGCTGACTTCAATGAGGCAGGCAACTGGACGACCTGATGGCCTTATGGTCGTGGGTTGTTTGGACAAGCGGTTTGGGTACATTGCACTGTGTTCACTGAGTTCAATGACTCATTTATTCTCTCATCGCTCTGATCGCCCGGACGATGACCGAAGCACTGTCGCTGAATAGTCTGTGGCGTGGGTTTATATACACACCCGCGTGCATCTGATTCTACAACTCGGTCATCCTGTCACCATCTCTGCATCAAGATCGGAACCTTCGACCTCGCTATTGTCCTTGTTGAGCCCTTCGCCCGGGACCTCGCACCGGCACTTCATCCTGTCCGATGCAATGCATGTGTGAGAATACCTTCCACTGCGTACCTGTCGTTAGGTAGCACCTTCGTGACTACGTATGTGCCCCGGTACCTCGGTTCCTGCTTCTCGATCAGCACAAGATCTCCCGACTGATACGACGTTGGGCGCTGACGCCGGCCGTCAAATATTACCTGACGCCGTTCGATGTTGGTTACGGCCTCGCCTTGTCGCGCTTTCGATCTCGTCGGCATCGACTCCCCTCTGTGCTCTCCGCCTTCCCTTCCTCCTCTCGTTCGACCGCGTTCTTAGAGAAGCTGTACCGCACCGTGTTGATGGAAGCCTCAAGCGGTTGCCTGTCAGGTTCTCTCAGTTCCGCCATGCAGTCGGTGATCGACACGCATTTGTGCATCTTCACCACTTTCACCGGAGGTTGGTCCAGTAGTTGGCTTCCGTCTGGCACTACGAGGACCTCGCACCACGTCCTGAGATGATCTACCGTCACCTCGGCGTACACTCTCCCCGCTGTCTGGCAAGTCGCTCCTCCGAATCCTCTCAGTCGCCTCTGATCGTCCACGTACTTGATCCCGCCATCCTCTCCAATCGAGCTCCACAAAGTGACACAAGCACGTCCCAAGCAGCTGAACGCTGTGTACCCTGCTGTAACCTAGCCTGGTACCCATTCATTGTGGCGTCCTCGATGTGTTCGGGCCTGCTGGGTGGCCCTTCTCAATTTCGTCCGCCATCCCCCTGTGGCCAGTCCTTTTTATAATGCCCGATTTGACGGCACCCGAAGCATTATACCCCGCTTCCTGTAGACCCCCACCGGCTCCTCGGCCGGCCGCCCGCTGCTCCGTGTCCCTATGTCATGGCCTACTGCCAAGAAGTCTGCTGCTCTGCTTAGCCCCACCACCCAGCGAACCCTGTCGAGAACGTCGTTGACTGAAGATGGCCTTAGCGCTCTGATGGCTTCCTAATATTCTGCATTTTGGATGATGTACTTAGCCAGGGTGCTCTCCTGAAAGTCTTCCCGAGACGCTTTCGTTCTCATCTCTCATCTCTATATTCTTCCGTGGCCTCGCTGGGGCGTTGTTTGTTGTAGATGTCGGCTGGGCTGCCGCCGCAAGCAGAAATGCTGCCGCTCTTCGATCCCAAGGCGGATGACGGAATTTCCTCCGAAAGCTGGAAGAAGAAGAAGGTCCTAGACATGTAAAGCAGCTATGAGCTAGATGAAAATTGAGTGCGAGGGCTGGGCAATCGCAGAGCAGATGTTGGATTGATTCTGTTTCTTCCTCATCTCGGCATCATCTTCAGAGCAGTTCCCGGTAAGGTCTCCTATTAGACTCCTTGCGACTGACAACGGTCAATGATGTTGATCTCCTCTTGATCAGCGGCGACTATAGAGTCCTTGCTGTTGTCCCGATGCTCAGACAAAGACAGACCGAGTTCTGGCTCTGTCCAGGGCTTCGTCTTCTAGTTTAAGAGGCAGACGATAAGACCTGATAATTTGCAAGACTGCGGCAAGTTCGCTCGCTGGCTATTTATGTGAGTTGGCGTCTCCATTGTTGACTCTCTCAGCCTTCATTGTACCGTGCTACAATCCGTTGCGGAACTGTCAGTCGGCCATCGCAGTAGCCCCCATTGCCTGCTGCCTTGTCGGCCAAATCGGACAAAGACACCTCTTCTTTTCTGGTCTATGCTCCCACTCTACTGTCTTAGCTGACCGAGCTCGCTTAGATAACCGGTTTGCCACTGACTGAGCCCATCTCGTATTCGATGTGACACCTGCTCGCCATTGCCATCGTCAGTTGGACCGGCCGATAGGCAGGTGATGCTTTCAAATGTCTTCGGTTACCACCCGCAGTCGGGCCACCATCAATGCCTTCTCCACTGTCCACCGGCCAGAGACACCAATGAATTCACCACCACTCCACACACGCTGTCATCGTTAGTCATCCCCATCTGATTGCTCCCCTCGTCGCTAATTGACGCCTGTCATCATGTTATTTGAGCGAGATCTTCGCAAAAACTCTGTCCCCCCATTGTGCTCGCAGCGGTGCATCCGAAAAAAACGTCCTCCAAACCCGCACGACTTCCGCACCTCGTTTGGTGGTCGCGTTTTTTGTCTTGCCACCAGATTATACAATTCCACGAATCTATTACCCGCCCATTAGCAAAACGGTGCCAAGTGAAGCGCGTTCACTATAAAACAGTCACCCGGGGCCGCCAGCTCGGCAGACACATTTCAAATCCCTTCTCTTAGCGCCATGAAACGGATTATCGTCAGTGTATTGCTTGTCTTCTGCAGCGCCCACGTGCAGGTGACACAAATCCAGCCGCATCGTCGTGTGCAAACTTAACGATTTCCCATTTCTTAGGGTTCCGATGAAGATCCATTCAGCTCGTCGATGACGGAGATGCGGAATCAACTGATTCGCGAGAGCAAATGCCTTGAGAAGGAGAACCTAACAATGGCCGAGGTGGAGTCATTTGCGGTTGGTGACACCCCAGAGGAGGCCGAGAGTAATCCGGCGTTGAAGTGCTTCGCCGCCTGTCTCTTCGAGCACTCGGGCATCATGAACAATTGCAACGTGAACGAGGACATCTTCGCTGGCGAGGAAATGCTGAAGGACATCCACGGCGTACTTATGACGTGCAAGGCGGCAGTTGATGCTGACGAGCGGTGTCAGTGCGCCTACCAGATGGTGAAGTGCATGCACGAGAAGATGACCCCCGCGGAGGCGGACAAGTGAGTGTTGAATTTGTTGAAAAATATGTGCGGCCCATAAATTGGACTGTGAGTACTTGTAGTTGGCCGTGGTTTTATTTTTGTTTCGGCATGTGAGTGGACACGCTTCCTCTGTCACTCTCGAGTCAGAATCGTGACTAAACCTGAGGAAATTCAAGGGTTAGTGTATTCTTGATCCTCACTCTAGAAGACGTGAGCCGATGGTGGATTCGATGGGCTTGTCGACGAATAGAGAAGAGCTCGCTGGAGTAACACCAGTAAACCCGCCTAGGCACAATTTTGGAAATTCAAAACCAAAGAAATGGAGCTGCACAGGCGGGAGTGGGGATACGCACAAGTCCCAGGCTGGCAGGCAGTGTATTGGAGTGGACACCATTAGGAGGGAGAGTCGCGATCTTAAAGCTCAAGCTTGAAAGGTCAACTTTGGCTCTAGTGCAGGTGTAAGCACCGAATGTAGAGTCAGAGTACGCGGCTTTCCTGGATGAAGTTGATGCTGCCCTTGATAGGATAGCGTAGATGGATTCCTATATCCTGATGGCCGATTTCAATGCTCATGTGGATGTAGACATAACGACCTGGTCGAGTGTGATTGGGAGGAACGGTGATCCTCATCAGAACGCGAACGGAGAGAAGTTGTTGGACTTTTGCTGTGCAAATGGCATGTCCATAATGAACACCTTCTTTCCACACAAAGCCGCGAATAAATACACGTGGTACCGTCAGAGTCTTCAACAGAAATCGTTGATAGATCTCTTTGTGGTACCATCGTGTGTGAAACGGATGGTTTGTGATGAGAGGAGCTGAACTATCAACTGATCATCACCAGGTGTTGTGTACGCTGTACCTCACTGATAAAGTAACTTTTCTGCCAAGGCGGAAACCAAGAGTGGTTACACGTATACGGTGGGAGAAACTACAGAACAGTGAGTTGCAGCTAAATTTTGCACGGCACATATCTGAAAGGTTTGAGCTACTTTCAACTGTTCCATCGCATGTAGAGGAAGAATGGCGATTGTTTTCAACAACAGTCATTGCCTCTGCACGGGATGTTTGTAGAGTGAAGCGGCTTGGAGTGGCGCCTGGTGGTGAGAAAAGAACTGCGTGGTTTAAAACACCCGGAGTTCAAGAAGCCATCAGAGAGAAGAAGAAGACCTACAGTGACTGGATTCTCTTGGGGGACTCTGCTTCTCGTGACCGGTACACTGAGGCGCGAAGAACTTGCAAATTAGCTGTGCGAGCAGCTAAAGAGCAGTCTTGGAAGGATTTCGGCGAGAAGCTGGAAAGCGACCATAGATCTGCGAAAAAGGTGTTCTGGCAAGCCATTCGGCGACTCAGAGGAAGGAAATTCAACATCATCGAAGAAGTCAAATCCAAAGATGAGGCGGACATCTTGGGCAGATGGAGCGAGCACTTTCGGAACTGCTCCATCCCGAACATGGCACTGAGGATGACAGACCCGTAGTCTTGAGTGGGGCGGAGAATAGCCCAACGGTGGAGGAAGTCATTTTGGCGATTGAATCGCTAAAAATTGGCAAATCCGCCGGTATGGATGAAATCCGGCCAGAAATGCTTAAGGCAATGGCTAAAGAGGGAGTTTTAAGGCTCTCTCGCGTCATTAAAGTGGCCTGGGAACGCGGTGAGACACCTGGCGACTGGGGTGATTGTCCCACTTTTCAAGAAGGGGGGCAAAAGAGATTGCTCCAACTACAGGGGCATATCTCTTGTAAGTATCCCCGGGAAAAGTCAATGCTAAGGTGTTGGAAGCGCGTTCTAGAGCTATGGTCGAGCCCAGGATGGGGGATGAACAGCGCGGATTTCGTCCCGGCAGAAGTACAAGCGACCAGCTTTTCACTCTAAGAATGATACTTGAGAAGGCTTGGGAATATGCCAAACCCATCTACAGTTGTTTTGTAGATTTGGAAAAGGAATATGACCGAGTCCATAGCGGTAAACTCTGGAGTGTCCTGCAGGAGTATGGGATTGATGGTCCTCTTCTGAGGGCCATTCAGCCTCTATACACAAACTGTAGCAGCTGTGTTCGGGTAAACGGTGCTAAATCAACACCTTTCACCGTGGGCGTTGGACTTCGCCAAGGGTGTGTCTTGTCTCCTCTCCTTTTCATTGTATATATGGACTGGATGTTGCAGCGCAGCCGAGGTGAGGAATGTTTCACATTGGGGGAGTTGAGGGTAAGTTGGTTATCCTCACATCCTCCCAGACGGAACTCCAGCGCGCACTCGATAGGTTTCTGGCCGTATGTGCTGATGCTGGAGTGATGGTTAACGTGGACAAATCGGAGGTTATGGTAATTTCCAGAACGCCTGTTCAATGCACTCTGCGTGTTAGTGGAGTCCCATTGAAGCAGGTGGAGAAGTTTAAGTATCTCGGGGTCTTTTTCACGAGTGATGGAAGGAGTAATGCTGAGCTTTCCTGTAGGATTGGTCAAGCTGGGTCAGTTTTGACACAGCTTGGTAGTTCTGTAATCAGAAAGGCCGAGCTTGGTGTCAAAGCCAAGTTAGCGGTTTTCAACTCATAGGTCATGAAATTTTGGTAATGACCGAAAGAATAAGATCGCGAGTGCAAGCTGCTGAGATGAGAGTTCTTCGTGCTGTTGTGGGAATTACTCGCCGAGAGAGAAACACGGCAGTGCGCGAGGAACTCAACATTGAGCAGCTGCTTCTTCGAACGGAAAGGGCTATGCTTCGGTGGTTTGGTCACGTGGCCGGAATGTCCCCATCATCACGACTTCCGAGGCGGGCGTTGAATGCGATTCCATCAGGTAGGCGACCGCTTTGCAGACCCAGGACGAGGTGGTTGGACCAAGTCCAAAAACTCGCCTGATTGCTCTTGGGCATTTCTCCTGATGAGTTAGAGTCGATGGCGGAGGATCGAGTTGCCTGGAGATCTCTCGTGCGTGGTTTACCCCCGCGACCCCTTAAGTGGATCATGCGGATGATGAAGATGATGATGATGAAATGGAGCGGAGTTGCCACTTGAGAGGTGCGCTTGCGATGGGTGATGACTCAAAGTCGCGGCAAGTACCGAGCAGTGATGTTCACTTAGTCGCACAAGACGACGCACGGAGGTGATCTTCGATTGTTGAGTGGTGATTCGGTGAAGAAGCCAACAGCAGCGGTGAGCTTTGGGTGGTTCTTGATCTACGCCGGGTCGTCCTTGTCTTGTCGTTGGCTGTGCTTCGATGTCTAGTTGACATGGAGATGTTGGGCAGTCATGAGGGCTTTAAGTGATCACTGAGGCTGCGGCGTCGTCCCCCTGACCAAAGTTGCCTTATAATCCTTTTCTTAGTTCATTCCTTTGACTTTCTTCTTGTTTGCGCGGCGCTACAGCATAAGACGCAGCTGAGCCTCAACCCACAAGTCCGTCCTATCTCTGCGGCTGCCTAGCTGACGAAAGTTGCGCACATTAAGTTGATTCACCTCTACTTCTGTGAGCCACGTTAAAACAGCGGCTTGATTTTTTTTTTCGTTTACTTCGCGAGCGTTGATCAATGTCTTGCCCCTTCGCTCAAAGCAGTGTGAGATGATCAGTTACTTACTTTACTTCTCTGGCCGACGACCAATGGAGGGTCTGATGCACGCGATGATGGTCCTGGGCACGCTGCTTCCAGTCACCCAAGCTGTCTCACGTCCGCGATGACTTGGTCTTGGTACCTGAGCTTCGATCTTCCTCTCCTTCTCGAGCCTGGAGACTCGGATTCGAAGACCCTCTTAGCTGGAGCATCGGTGTTTATGCGCTCGATGTGGCCAAGCCAGTGCATTCGTCATCTTTATACAGGTCTTCTCATCCGTTCACCTTCTTCACGGACGGGACCATACATCCGATGTCGAATTTTTCTTTCGATGCACCAAGTATCAAACCAAATGTGAGATGATGCTTATTCAGTGATTTGTAACCTCCTGGCAGGCGACTTTTCACTGAGTCTTGCTGCTAACAACTCAGAGTTACAGCCGAGTCGGGAGTCGGAAACATGCTTGTTCAAGGGACTTAGCTTGGTCTGTTGTTGAAAGGGGGAGTTGGAACAACTTGAACGTTTCTGATGGACGCATGTGCAGTCACAAATTCGTCTCATGCTCTCATGATTCCAAGATCTTGGTGGATATTGTCTTTTCTCCTCTCTCCAAGGTTCATTGACATTTGTTCTTAGAACTTTGCTGCAAAAGACGTTATAGTTTTTTTTTTTTATTTTTGAAAAGTTAGGTTAGCGGGTAGATCTGTATAAACTGGGTCCACTGCAATTCTCCTAGTTCGTTGCGATGTCCAGGCATCCAGGAGTTCGTATAAATCTGACAGGATAGAGTAAATGTTTGTCTGTTTTGACTCGAAGATCATGGCTGACATACTCCCCCAGTGCTCTCAATTGAGTTAGGACGCCGCAATCACAGGGCAGAGGTAGTTAGTTAGGAGTATGATCTTGTTCCTCTGCACCTTCACCTCTACCGACCCTGCAATAAGTAGTCATCGATAGGATCCCACTTCAGATCTCACTACCACCGCTAGTAGCTCTCCAACCATTCCACTGAAAAAATGCTGAGCTGAGACCAAGTGAGACCCAGTGTTGTGCTCGCAAGTGGTTAAAGATCTCTATCTCCTGTCCGCCGATCATAGATCGTGTCGTCCACCATTTTCTTAATGCCTGCAAGTAATGCAAGGTCCATTGGATTACCAGGGTTGGGTACATATCAGACCCTAACGCCATTATCGACTCAATTCCATATGGCCTTGGTTCATGGGACCGTTTAGGATGTCTGCCTTATTCTACTTCTTTGGCGTTCTCCCTCGGTGTTGGAGGCGAAGACTTTCTGGAGCATTGGTGTCCATTCGATGTACATGACCTAGCCACTTGGGACGACAGACTCCAACTAGTTTGACCAGATCCATGTACAAACCATACAGTTCATCGTTAAGTCTCCTCCTCCAAAGACCATCAACGCAGACGAGGCTAAAGATAATACGAAGGACTTTCCTCTCGAATCGACCAACCATCTCTTCCACCACTTTGGTTAGTGTCCATGCATCTGCGCCAGCATAGCAGGATGCTTGTCCTACTTCAGTGCTTAGTAGCTCGTCGAAAAAGTCTTTCCACTGAGAAAGGCCCAATCCCTCATAGATGGTAGTTCAGTGAGTGGGAATTCTGGCTGGGCTCCGAGGCTATATTCTGACACCACTTGCGGTCAGGAGTCCTTGAAACTAACAGCCGCCTAAAGCCTGAGCAAATGGTTGGAGTGTCGAACCCCTTTGTGGAAACGTCGTGGTTGCTGTTGTTTATACCTAATTCGTGGAGAATGTTGCAGATTGGCATGAGCCCGTCATGGCGCTTTATCACGAATACACCGTCATGTTGTATGTGGTCTAAAATGCGAATGGTATTAAGATCCGGCTCAGTGTGAAGTCATGCATGCTGCCAAGGTGGAGGGGTTGTGTCCCATAAGACGTCAAGTGAAGAAGGAGGAGTACTTTGGAAGTCTGGGTGTAAGCTAAGTCTCACTTAGGTCCTGATGGACAGTTCATGAGGCGGAGTTTAGTGTAGCGCCTTGGTTTGACGTGTCTGGACCCTTAGATGAGCAGACCTCGTGTGATAAGGCTTAAACAACGTCCTGGTTTCACTGACTGGAAGTGCGTGTTCAGTCTAAGGGAGGCGTTCATCGGGAAGATCAACTTAAGGAGATCTGTCTTGAGGAGGCGCCGATAGCAGTCACATTTTGGGCCAACGAACTCCCATAGGGGTACCACTCAGATTGACCGACTCCTATCCCTGAAACCATTTTAGGCTTACAACAAAGCGGTTCAGCTTGCTTATCCTCATGTTCTTCAGTCCGAACTAAGTTGTTGAAAAAGTAGGCCCCCAAATGTGCATCCCTACGGTTAGCCAGAGCACTGCACGTGCAGCGGGGTAATGTGTGTTCTCCTCTTCCTCGTCAACCATGCAGCTTCTGCAGAAGTCATTGTATGCGAGACCCAACCTTCGGACTTATGTGCCAGTTGCTCAGTTCTCTCTTATGGCGACGATGAGAGCTATTGTCGGGGCAGTGGAGGGACATTTTGTAGCCAAGTGGCTTTTTGAATTTGAGACTTGGCATTATCTCTTTGAGACCCGAAGAATCTTCAAGGAAGCTTCTGTCCATCGCAACCTTTGCCAGTTGCTTCCAAGTGATCTGCGAAGAGGACAGCTTAATTACCGCCGAGACACAACCTGCTGTCTGCTTACGCAATGCCTATGTCACCGGTCGCTAGTTGATCTTATTCCCCTACCGATTCGCTGCAACAACTGCTCTCAAATCAGAGCTAATTCACGGCATTCGATACGGAGCTTAGCGTCATCGATTGGAGATCTCGAGCAGGAAGCAAAAAACACTACCCCCATTGTGCTCGCAGCGGTGCATCCCAACGAGCGTGGAGCAAAAACGCTTCCGATGTTTTTTTTTTGTCCGAGAAATAATCTCTCCATTTTCAGGTGATGGCAAGTGGAACGCGTTCACTATAAAACAGTCGGTTTGAGCCCGGCGAACGGCAATTACTTACAAAGGCCTACCTTCGGCACCATGAAACGGACAGTCATCAGTCTGCTGCTGGCCCTGTGCATCAGCCGCGTACAGGTAACGACCAACTCGCATCAACACCGTGCCTAAATTCAAAGACTTCCCATTCCAGATGGCGGCTGCAGATGAGGGTTCTAACTCTACGATGAGCCAACTGATCTACGACAGCAAGTGCCTTGAGGACGGCGACCTAACGTTGGACGAAGTAAAGGAGTACACGTTGAACGACAAGGTGGAGCTGGCCGAAAACAAGCCCGAGTTGAAGTGCTTCACCGCTTGTCTCTTTGAGCACATCGGCGTCATGGACAACTGCAAGATAACCGAAGACAAGGTCGCCAGCATTGAGGTCCTCCAGAACATCGACGAGTCACTCGCACGCTGCAAGGTAGCAGAGGAAGCTGGCGAACGCTGTCTGTGCGCTTATAAGCTGATGAAGTGCTTGATCGAGGATGCCGACTCTCTGGAGGCAGACAATTGAGGCTTGAATGTGGAGAGAAATATTTATGTGTGGGCCATCAATTTGGCTGTGTATGTGACGTGTTTTATTTAGCTTGGGATGATACGGGCAGGCGGTGGTCGAGATCACGAGCAGAGTACGTCAGGCTAGCCGTTTTTTCTTTGGGCTCGGGGGGTGATTGAGTAGGAGACGTGTAGCTCGAGGGCGTGTGGAAGAGACAAGAAGGGCAGGCAGTGCTTGAGATCACGAGCAGAGTAAGTCAGGCCAACCGCTGCTTCCATTGGCTCAGGGGGTGATTGAGTAGGAGAAGTGTAGCTCGAGGGCGTGGGGAAGAGACAAGAAGGTCTTGGCCGGCGAAGGTGACCTTAAGAACCTCGTTTTGCAAAATCGGTGCTTCTTTTGGACCAAACACTATGCCGCTTCTACCAATACGCGCTGAAAAGGTGTCGGCGAAGGTGACCTGAAATACTTCATTTTTCAAAATTGCCAATATCTCGAAAAGAGCCAGAGAACAAAAGGAAAAAGACAATCAAAGCACAATTTTATAGACATTCTAATGCGCCTATTCAACTATACTCTCCTCAGACGGCTGCTTAATCAACGACATTCTTCCATTGTTCCTAATGCATTCGAACAGCAGGTATCCAATGTCACACTCAGCAGACGCCTCAACATCCTTGCAAGACGTAATCAATTTCAAAATGGGGTTATCCGCCATACCACCATCGCTGGATGCATTCAGAAAGTCCGCGTTGACTCTGTTGTCGGCGGTTAGACCGACCGAGTCAAATAAGCACGTCAAGTAGCACTTGGCCGGTTGGGTGGCTGTCGCAAGCTCGTTGCCGTAGAGAAGCGCCAGGTCTAGAGTCTTAACCTTTGTTTCCTTCACACATGACTTGATGATGACCGTGGGGAAGTTCGCTGAGACCTGGAACGATTCAGAATCTGAAATGGGAACTTGTCTCGATGGAGATCGGGCTTACCAGGCAGACGAGCAGGGCAGTGCAGATGAGCAGGAAATGGCTGCTCATGGTGGGCTGGATACAATTGGGTGGGGTTTCATTGCCCGGGCTGGGGGTTATATAGGCTGAGGTGTGGTCATGGGCGATTAGACTGGTGGCGGCGGAAATTGTGTGCGACGAGTTTTTATTGGTTTCGATTAGGTGGGCAGTTTGGCTTTCAATGTGGGTCATTATGTGGAAATGAACGTTTTGTGGGAATGACGATCGCTAATCGAGTTTAGTCAGTCAGTATCTCTGGGTGGTGGCATAAGTGAGCGGAGTTCTACAGGAAAACGCTGCAATCTGACGTCACACAAGCTTTCAAATGAGATCGGAGCCTGATTCCTGCTGCCACACAGGCTCTCTTCGATCCTCCAGCCGCACGACCGAGTGAACTCTGTTGCCGGTTGCCAGTAAGTTAAGTGTGTCCACGCCCAAAACAACACCCTTTTGGAATCCGGCTCGGGTCTCCTTTGCCCTCAACTGTGAATCGGTTTGTCGATGAATTATGGATTCGATGTCGTTCCTCGAGCTAACAACACGGATTTCCTCAGAGGATTCCATCAGAAACCCTCAAAGTGGTTGAATTGATGCGCCATTGTGTTGTGCAACAAGACGAATCTGAGAGAAGTGGAAACGGTGAAGCATTCAACGAATTAAAAGAAGTAACTCAAGAAGTCCCCCCAACAGGAAGGACCTCTTGCAAGACGAGGGAGATCAGTTCGAGACACGGTCACGGAAGTCAGGACGAGATGACGTTCGAGACTCCACAATGCCACAGCACTAAACGAGGCGAAATGAGTCTCAGCAGGATGCCCTCGCCAACGGGGACTGTCAGAAGACTGAACTCTTGCAAGTGACAGACATCAACGAGGACAGGGCAAAATGACGATCGAATTAGACTATCACAATCAACATCACCGCGATCATCAGAACCTTAATTGGCCTCTCGTCACATTCAGAGAAAAACCACAAGAAAAAAAAGTCCCTTCCATCAAATGTCTTGCCGCGTGACCATTGAATTTGTACAAGTTTCTCACCCGCAGCCGAGTGGTCCCGGATGGCATTCAACTAGTTACCTGATGGAGATAAAAATGGGAAACGAAATTCACCTAAAATCCCCCCCTCCCATCTCGCCGGAAAACAACAATTCAAACTGCCACTGTCAGTTCACGGGTCGTTAAGTAATTTTTAAATTAACTGCACGATTTTTATTGCCGATTGCAGGCGGTTAAAAAAAAATAATATTTCCTCCTCGATAAAACGGGCAAAATTAATAAACAAAGCTTATCCCACAGTCAGGTGTACTTGCCGATGATGCACAATGGAAGCGTCCAGAGCAACAGGCTGTGTCAGCAAATCCAGTGAATCACGGCCGTGTAAATGGATGCCGCAATCATTTTGTTTTGACACAATTATTGTCAACATAATCTGTTCGTGAACTAATTTAGAATTGCCCCCCCCCCTCCCCGAAAAAAAAGGGGTCTCGGATGACGGTAGAAAAAAAAACAACAGTCGTTTACGTGTGTAATGACGGTCGAAATGAATCTGCCATTGTCCGGGACTGTGTACCGAACTAATTCCATAATCTGTGCCCATTAATATTTTATGTTGTTTATTTTTCAATTTGTTCACTTACACAATTTATAATTCAATTTTTGTTTGCTCTGCGAACTCGTTGTTCTCGTTTTGAATGATTGGCGCTGTTGGAGGGTACTTTTGAGACTCGAATTTGAGGTAAACAGAAGTAATGGCGTGTCAAGTGAACACGTAGCCAGGCTTGGAGAAGCAATACTTGAGGAATTCCTTAGTCAAGCTGCCCAGTTGGTGATTTTTTGCATAGTTCGGCCAGGTTATCGAAAAAGTGAAGCCATGGGAGGGATTACTGCCTTTGACCCAATCTTGGACCCAGTCTCTTGACAGCGCGTCACTGGCTCATCATTGACACCAAATTCGGTGCGAATCTTAGCATCCAAGGGCCACTGCCTCAGGACCATTCGGTTTAGAGTCATGATGGGACTTGAAGTTCTCTTGCAATGAACCAGGGTCTTCATCCTCAATTGCCTTTGGTGCTTCTTGTCGCATCTTGGTGGACAGTGCTTGAAGCAGACATCAGCTGTGCAACAGATGGCCTAACCCCCTTCGGGTACGGGGATAGAATATACCCGAGGTAAGGCATGTCTGTCGTAAGAGGCGACTAAAATCCTGAGCTTGAGGCACTGGTTTAGGATATGCCCCTACTTCAGTGCTCGTTATTGTGACGGTTACAAGCTCATAAACAATGGATTTTTGTTGCACAATGCCCAGTTTTCATCATGGATTGAGGCACATAAAATGACACACAACACATTAGGCGGCTAGTCCTGGATGTTAGGGCATCCTCCTGCAATTCATTTGTGAACACTTGACACTGGTGTCACGAAAAGCCCCTGACGCCTGCACTGATTTCAGCCTGGTCGGTTGAGGTTGGCCCCCTAGAGAGATCGTCATGATGGCTGTCGCTGGGAGAAGTGCAGATTATACCAGCATGTCTGAGAGTTTATCACGACTAATGAGGAATAGCGTGTGCGACACCGAAACGTGAATGGTGTATGATCCAGGTTGGTGTGGAGCTGCAAATACAACAAGTACTTGCGACCCAAAGAGCAGCAGAGCTCTGATAGCTCATTAGGAGTAACAAAGTAAAACTCTGCTGGATACCTGGCCATACAGGGATAGAAGGCAATCAAATGGCCGACTCCCTCGCTGGAAAAGGAGCATCGGAAGGTTTTATAGGCCCTGAACCATTCTGCACTTTAGGAGAACGTCCTCAAGGAACATAACTAGAAAGAAGGAACCGCGCAGATACATGGAACAACGCTCATGGTATGAAGCAGGCCAAGAAACTCTTGGGTCAACATAACTGCAAGAGATTTGAAGCATGTATTAGAATGAGCAAAAACAACCTGCGCACCCTAACAGGGCACTGTAAGCTCTGGGAGCACCTAAGGAAACGAGGAGTATCTGCAGATTCTGCGGAGAATCTAATGAAATTCCAGAACATACATATATTGGCATTTTGTGCAGCGCTAGCCCACAAAAGACAAAGATATCTGGGCAAACACCTAATATCAGAGGAAGAATTGAAGTCACTAGAACCAGTTCTCATTTCATTCTTAAATGAAACTGGCTTAGAGAGAATACTCTGGGACAAATCTCTTCCACCTTAGCGCAATAGGAGCAAATAACCCTCAACACAACTCTGAAAAGAGCTGCATGGGAGGGGAGCTCTTAAGAAAGCAAATGTATGAATAGGGGGCACAATAGATCTTAAGGTCGTGCTGCAATATATCCTCAACAGTAATAGTAATAATACTTCAAGGGGTGCATTGGTGCGTTGGTGCAGCGTACTGAATCATAGGAACAGAGCCTCATTGGCAGTTGATCACGTAAATCTAACTAAAGGGTGATTTTTTAAAAGCTATAGGAAAGTTTTTCAAAACAAAACACATAAAATTCAGAAAAATGCATGAAATCTTTATTTGACTGCGCCTTAAATGGTCCATCCGCTTAGTCCAATTTTGGCATACTCTTTCCAACATTTCGGCCGGTATCTCACGAATAAATGCGTCAATTGAAGTGGGCTTGTCTGTATAGACATGAGTTTTAACATAGCCCCACAAAAAATAGTCTAAAGGCGTTAAATCGCACGATCTAGGCGGCCAATTGACCGGTCCCGAACCTGAAATAAAATGTTCTCCGAACTCGCCCCTCAATAAGTCCATTGTTGCGCGTGCTGTGTGGCATGTGGCACCGTCTTGTTGAAACCACATGTCATGCAAGTCAAGCTCTTGCATTTTGGGCAACAAAAAGTTGGATATCATCTCACGGTAGCGCTCAACATTCTCAGTTACGTTACGATTCGCATCATCTTTGAAGAAGTACGGTCCAATGATGCCACCAGCCCATAAACCGCACCAAACTGTGACTTTTTCTGGATGCATTGGTAGCTCTTGCAATGCTTCTGGCTGATATTCACTCCAAAATCGACAATTCTGCTTATTTACGTACCCATTGAGCCAAAAATGAGCTTCGTCGCTGAACACAATTTTTCGGTAAAAAAGTGAATCTTCGGCCAATTTTTAATCAAGCGTTGTTCGTTTGTAAGACGATTCATGATTAAATTATAGACCAAACTGAAGATGTTTGACAGTGAAACAAAACACGAAACGTGCGTCAGCTGTTTAAACCAGTTTTGCCAAAAAGATAATAGCTAAAAAATCACCTTTTACTATCTTATGCAACGGATGGCCAGTGTATGTGTCAGCGGAGCGGTAAGGTCACCGCCACCGCGCTTACGTACACCTTAACCTTCACCCAATTGACATAATCAACAGAACAGTAGCGTCCATCACAGCAATCACGGCAAATGTGAAAGACTACTACACTCTTGGCAGGTTCAGATTTATACCCAGGGACATTGATTTCCTTCTTCTTAAGATCCTCTTCAAGTTGAACCCCTCAAATAGCCTCCCCCCGAGATCCTAATGGGTGTCTGATTGCCAGATCCTTCGCGGGGCTGTACACCTTGTCGCGGTGCGAAGGCTTAGTAAAGATCAATGACTCTTGGGAATACATTCCCTATGAGGAGACATGAAGCTAAGATGCAGCCATCCCCTCCCCTCGCGATACAATCGAATCTCCTCTACCTTCCTACCCTCATCCTATCCGGAGGGCTGAATCAAGATCATACGAACATGGCCGATGATCAGCTTGGTTGGGCGTCCACTTGAAAAACTACCTCAGTCGCGAACGGTGTCCTTTAATATGGGGCCTTAGCTGCGTATTTCGAATCTCTGCTACTCGTGGGACCTAACATGCCCACAACCAACGAAAAACAACGAAATCGCTGCTCTCTCGCTCACTGGGAGTACAAGGCAAGTCCACCAGCAGTCAGCCACTTCAACCTAAGAACATAAAGACCTGGCTACCGGATACTGGAGGGTCCTCTGCGAATCTCTGCAAGTGAACCGAACGAAGGAAGTAGGAGTCTCCTCAAAAATCTTAAATATCCGATTATCAATTCGATTGCCGGGCCGTCATTCAGGCGGAAACTGAACTAGCGATCATAGAAGCTTTAACTTGGCTCAAGATAAACGTCAGGACAGCCAGTCAGTACTGGGTGCAGTCGCGCTTAACTCGGTGACTTCTGTAATCTGCCGTCTATCTCTTAACGGGATGACCGAGATTTTGTTTTAAGCGTCACCTGGTTTCAAGTGTGGTATCACAATGGGCCTATACTGGCCTAAGAATGGCTGCTACCCGAAACTTAACCCAACCCAACTTAGACTGTACATTCGTATAAATTTATTCATACGATTCCGAAATGACAAACATATTGAAGGAAACATCTCTCAAGCGCAACAAAAGTTAAAAATTGACCAGTATCATCCGTCGTGATTCATTCCACTTGTGGGTCGCATATGCTGTCTCTCTTCCTCTCATTAGGGCTTATGAGTTGTAAGTTTTCTGACGACGGCAACGAATTCTATCGCCTTACATAAGTCTTCTCACATCATGACATATTTAATATTGTGGAGGAGAGTAAAGTATAGCATGTCCCATCATCACCGACCGAGGCACAAGTTTCTAAACGGAAATTCCTTACTCAAGGCACACCAGCTCCAACTGCGGATTCGCAAGATTCTAGGAAAGTGATTCATTTCGTAGACAAAAGATGGTCTGGCAACGAAAACAAACATCTTGTTGTCCAGTCCTAGAGCTTTGCCGAGGATGTTTTTCAATTAAGTCAGATCCATTCCTTCAACTTGTTGGTGGAGTTGTGAGCTGTGAGAGTCGATATGGTGCTTTCATGATCAGGGATGAAAGCGTAAATTGTCCAAGACACCCTGTGACAATTTTTGTGAATACCCCAAAATCAGTCTGAAATGAGCTAAGTATGCAAGTAAACGTGTGCTCACACTTTCCCCCACCCCACTCACCAACGTCATCTTTGATCGCATTCCGAAGTATTGATCGATGCCTAGTAATCCCAGTGGCCCATGATTTTTAGCAGGTGTCAGCTTCTTGACAGAAATGCATCGATTTACACTCAACACAACCCAGCATAGCCAACGTGAAAGAAGGGGTCAGCTAACACAGAAAACAAATCCCGACACGGTAGACAGAGGGAGATAGACAATCTCTCAAGCCTCACAGTTTCCACAAAACTCCACTTACACAAGTCCACGTCATTAACCAGATGCCTTGTCGCGATATAAAAACCTGGGAATGTGTAGGTATGCACTGTGGAATGTATGAATGTATGTCGAATTCTGAGCAAGATTTATGTGCATTCCGACCAATCAGAGACCAGAGTCTCTTGCAACGTTTGCATGCTTGATCCAGTTGCACGATATGGAATTTTGGCAGAGTAAGGAGATATCCGTTGTCCGCGACCACGGTGGGAGAAGGGTTCCAGTTGTTCCCAATAGATCCCACGTATTGACAGACACATCGAATAAAAAACGCTGTCAGATGAAATCAAGGGGCAAGGGAGGTTGAAGTTGGATATCTCTTTGCTCTCTTTTCTCTGGTCTCCGTGGTCACGCTTAACTGGATGACTTGAACTGCCGTCTATCTCTCTTGGCGCGATGGTCGGTTTTTTGTTGTAAGCGTCAACTGCAACGCGCTGCAAACCACTTTATTTTCACCTAACCCAACCTAGACTGTACATTCGACGAATCTGATTGTCTAAACCTACAAACATCATGATCTTTACAATACTGGCGACGGTAAGTAAAACATCAAATATCTCCCATCATCACCGACTTCGCACGGTCTTCTAAATGGAACTTCCCCACTCAAGGCTGCATCAGCAGAGCCTGGCGCAGATTTCTAGAATGGTTAATTTAGTAGACAAAAAAGACGGTCTGGAGTCGAAAGCAAACATCCCGCGTATCATCCCAGTAGGACCGTCCAACATTCTTTCAACTGGTTGATGAACCTGGGAGTTGGTGCATTCAGCTTTTTTATTCATTCAAACTTCAACTTGTGCACTCTACTGTACTATTATACTCTCACACATTCCCCCACCCCACACTCTCTAGTCATTTTTGGTCCCATTCTACAGTATTGATCGGGGCCTCGTAATCCCAGTCGCCCATGATTTTCAGGAGGTATCAGCTTGTTGACAAAATTGCATCAAAATTCACACAATCACACACAAGCCCACAGCTCAGCCAAACCAACGAGAAAGAAAGAGTCAGCATCACAGAAACCACAACCCGATATGGTAGACAGAGGGAGAGAGACAATCTCTCAAGCCACCAAATTCTACACAAACGTCACCTAACACAAGTCGATGCCATTGTCCAGATGCCTTGCTTCAACATGTACTTTGGAATGTGTGAGTACACTTGGTGGAATGTGATCTGAGTTCTGTCATCTGTGGAAGATATTGGACCAATCAGAGATCAGAGTCTGCATGCTGCATCGAGTTTCACGATCTGGACATTTTTGGCATGGACACCAGTCGGCCTTTGGGTGAAGCGGAGAGAAGGTAAATGACGAAAGAAACTGTACCCGACGACGCCATAGATCGCATAAGAAATCAATAATCAGAGCCGACGAGGTACGAGGCGCTCAGAAAATCTAGAAGGTGTCCCAGGCTGCATGCAAAAGTGCTCAGTTTTAGCGTGGAATGTGGTGGTGGAATGGAAGATGAGTTAAATGACCAATCAGCGATAAAAATTCAATTTTGGACCGAGTTTTCTTGTTGGATCGAGTTTCAAGAAATGAGGGTTTTTTCTTGTGTGATTCAGTCCAATCCTGAAATAAAAGTCATTTCGCTATCCTAGTCCAGCCATCTCACTCGATCGCATGGCGGAATATGTGACCATACCCCAGCTAAACACCAGTCGCTCATAATTTTTAGATGGTATCGAGAGGGTGACAATATTGCATTATTATCAACATAAGCCTTCAGTCCACAGTCCACAATCCACAAGCCTCTGTGAGGAGAAATCCCTGTCAACACAGGCCTCTTAAGCACAAGTCTTCCTCTTTCGCTTAGTTCAGTGAAATCAGAGGAAAAAAATGTGTCCACAACATAAAAGGCTGCAAATCTGTCCAAAGATTATTTCAACAACATGCCGCATCGTGCTTATTGACAGGTTTGAGTGCCACGATCCACACAAGCCAATTCAGCCAATCAGAAGCTCTAGTCTCAGCATCATCTACGCAACATGCCAGTTGCCACGTTGACAAGAAGATGTTCATAAGCAATCTCCCAAGACTGAAAATGTTGCGAGACAATGTTGATAAGGTTCACTGTGTGAGAGCGCACTTTATGCAACATGCCGAGTTTAGGGTGAAAATCCACTTTCTCAAATCTCGCCTGTGTCTGTTCATCTGTCATGTCGTTCCACCTTTGGTTCACTTCTGCGAGATTTCAACAAATCTTTTTTATCGCCGCGTCTGCAGGTACTGTGAACTCTCCCTATGTCGAACTCTTCATAAGACGAACTTTCTCTAACTCGAACTAATTTTGATATCCCTTGAAAATTAGACTTAGAAGGAGTCCACTGTAGGTATTTAATCTCTAGTCTACAGCATGAACTAACTTGTCCATCTTGCTGCAAGCAAAGCGACACAAAGTGTGTGTTTATCTCTGCGCCGTACATGTCACACAGAGCCCGTTTTAAACGTCGTCGTACATGCCACTCAAAGACCGATTTTAACGTCGCCTTGTGTGTCGAAGATCTTGAATTGGGCAGAGTTGGCACCGAATCTCCGTGCCCATGGCGCTTTGTTCCTGAACGCAACGCGCTTGTAAAAGACTGAAAGTTGATTCTGAGTTGTCTGGGCAAATTCCACTTTCCGGCGCGGTTTTAGGGCCTGCTCCAATCTCCGTGCCCATGGCGCATTGTTCCTGAACGCAACGCGCTTGTAGAAGACTGAAAGTTGATTCTGAGTTGTCTGGGCAAATTCCACTTTCCGGCGCGGTTTTAGGGCCTGCTCCGCCTTTCAACAGAGCATCATTGGCTAGCCTTATCGTCAAATCAACGGCATAACGAAGTCCTTCGAGAGTAACATAGACAATGTCCACCCTTTGCAATGGATTCCGTTTAATTGGAGTGGCTTGTGTCCGAGGAGGAGCTTTCTGCGACATCAGAGGCTACGGCCGTCACTCTAACCACTCTAATGAAACCACGGTCAGCAGTGGAGTACGACCTTTCGTGCAGTCCCTCAATGTTGCCAAAGACATCAACAACGCACTGAACTTGGAATAATTTAAGAACCTCTTCAAGTGGAGCCCCTCAAACAGCCTCCCCTCTAGATCCTGATGGATGTCTGATTACCAGATCCTTCGTAAAGGTCAATGACTCTTGGGTATACATTCCCTATGAGGAGACATGAAGCTAAGATGCAGCCATCCCCTCTGGTCCTCTTACAATCGAATCCGTTTATCCTACTACCCTTCATCATAACGCGCTGAGCTTGGAACAATTTAAGAACATCCTCACCCCCTCCCTTATCAAAATATGTCCAATTTGATGGACTTCCAAAAACAATCGCCTTCTTCACATTGACTTACGTGAATCCACCGTGCACTTGTTCCGAAGGAAAAAAAAAAGAATCAGCAACTCCCGCAACTGGAGCGGAAGAAAATAATTGTCTTCCTTCACATAAACAAGACTTCACTGGCACCCCCGTCCCCCAAAAAAAAATTGTCTAACTCTCCTCCAGCACCTATCGCATCGTCTGTGACTGCTGATAGTTTGTCTTGTTCCATTTTCCGGCCAGAGCTCTGGGGTTTTGCGGAAATTGTAGTTTTCAAGGCTCATTGACTTCATTCCGAATTTACGATAAAAACCCAACCACCGCATGAGATAAACGACGGAGGGACCTCCGAAAGGGAAAAACAATAACCATTATGGCAGCAATAATGATCCCCACAAACACATCGAACACACCAAAGCACCCGCACGCACGTCCCATCATGTCATCCATGCAGTCGTTCGGCATGCAACAAGGGCCAAGACAGACGCCTGGCCAAGCGACGTCGAAAGAAAGGGACTAACATTCATAACGGTGGAAAGTTTAAATAATAAAATATAACGACCGCCATGAACTATCACAGGACGACAGAAGAGCAACTTTAGACAAAGTTTCGATAAAATATGCGACTGCAGGCGGACAGCCAGGCAGGCAGAGTCCTTCGGAAGAAGAAGAAGAAGAAGAAGAAGTCTGACTGGAGCCTGCTTCGGGGACGGAGTGAATAACTTTTCTTCGCTTTATTACTTGCTCTGTGAAATTGTTTATCTGTTTATGAGGTGCTTCGCGGGTGACAGTGTGTGTACGCCCGTGTTTGTGTTTTGCGAACAGGAAGTTCCATTTTAGCGAAATGCTGTGTCCTCCGTGCAACATTCTTTGACTCACTTGATGTTGCCGCGGGCGAGGTGACAGATGGATCCTGCAACAAGCTTGTGATGGATTATGGGACACTTTGATGGGTGGGTAATGAGTGGCGGGAGTGGGAGGGGAATGAAAACCGATTCAAACTAGTTTTGCATGCAACGCAGCTGCTGATCAAAAATGACCGAGCGCAGCTTCCTCTCTTGGTCGCACGCCATGTCATTCAACTTGTGTATTCATCGGAAATGTGACAACCACATCGGCAGCACGCCGCACTCGCCCCGCCGTCGCGCATAAGACATCTGCCGCTTCACGAAACTCGTTATTCAATATCTTACCTCAAATTCAAATTAACCATTAATTAAGGTTGTTATTCTCAAGCGAAATGATTCCGATAACAAGCGAACACCTTGGCATTGATTCCACGTCGGTTGCCGGCTCTCTGCCGTCGCCCAACCGGTCTCGCTGGTGTTCCCACTCGCAGAGACGGCTCTGACAGGCAATTGTTAGCGATTTAATTATGACACCGAGCTCGAATTAAATTGCAATAAGTACACGGTACAAGTGTGTGAACCGATTCCGTCAGTGGTTTCCGCTTGTAATTCGAGGCGACGGCGGAGGGCGCCCCCCTTCTGTGTGTTACCACCGCCGCCACCGGCTGTTCATGGCCAGCAGAAGGTTTGGACGTTCCCGAGGTTCTGAAGCGCGCCACTCGCAACCGCGTACGCGTATCGCTTGTAATCAAGTTCAAGTTCACAGTCGTGTGTTATCTAGATGTGGATACGTAATTGGGCGCAATTACGATTCGGTAACGCTTTTTTGATTGCCCACACACAACATTCGACTGAGCCGTCACAGTTGAATGTCAAATGACTGACAACTGGGCGGACACTGGACGCGGTGGGATGGGATTGGGACATAAATCCGCTTTTATGATGGATTTTCAGTGCGTTGCGTTGTTGTCTTTTATGGACGGTCATTGATCACAAGTCAAAAACTACGCACTCCGCCGGGCAAGGGTGGCGGATTAAGCTTGTGGCCCATTGCAACAAGATTACAGCGACGGTCTGTGTTGTTTTCTGGCCCATTAACCGGACAAGCCTACCATAAAAAGCGCACAACGGACAAACTTTTCAGGACGATTTATGACACCGCACAAATGTGTCGCCTTGACCCAATAAAAATCCCATTCCAACCGCACCCCGCTGAGACCGTTCGTCTTCCAGGCGAAGAAAGGTTAGGTACAAGATATTTATCTGTAGCCATCAATTTTGACTTCAGCGTCGTGCCGTCCATAGCAAACGAGTTCGAGGAGCACCACTAAAGTCATCCAGCTTCAGTGGCGGCAGCAGTGTCGTGGCACGCAACCCTTTCGAAGGGAATTTATGTACCTTCTGATCGCATCAATTCACGATTTTGGGTTATTTCCTTAAACTGTGTCTGTGTCGACGTTGGCGTGGCTGCCGGGATGCCTTCCGCCGTGGAAGACGCCATGGCAAACCGAAAGAATCCAAATCCGCAGAAAATTACAAATAATTGCGGGAACGCTTTAGTTTCATTGCTAAATGGCTCGAATGATGAGCGAGAATTGTGGTGAGTGTGGGGCGGAAGGGGGGTTGGCGGGTGGAGATACAGCTTCTGGGTCAAGCGTGGGAGGTGTAATTTCTGCCTTATCTGAAAGTCCAGGCACGTTTGGACCAAATAAATTGTGTTTGAGATTCACCATGCCATCCACACGCGAAGGTGGATGGAACGCTTCGTTTAAAAATCGTTTTCTCTTTCAGCACCAGCCAGGCTTTAGCTGCGAACTGAAAACGTGATGCCTTCGCGAGAAGGGGTTGCTAGTCGTACAGTCAAATTGAAAAATTCCCGTCTGCAAATTAATTCTGTGGATAGTGCGGTGGTTCGGTTGGGGTGAGCGTTGGTGCGACTGTACCATTCGATGGAAATGGCTGTTCACTGTATTCCGCTCGAACGGCGCGACGGGGGGAATTGTTTGGCAATTTGTTTGCTTTTCGATTTGCAACAATTAACATCAAACAAATTCGAAAGAGGGAGGTTCTTGTGGACAAGACTGCCAGAGGATGGGTGGCATGTTCCAACGAACAGACACTGGATATGCAGTCATTCAATTGATCTTTCGACAAGTCAAAAGGTTCGGTAGTCAAAAGGCAAAGGAATGCTTAAGTGAGGCAATGACTTGTGCGGAGTTGGAGCAGGAATTTGTGCGACTTTTTCAGCGGTCAGACTGACTGGGAAAATGTCGGATTCGTAGCCCAAAAGAATGCTTGACTGACCCTTGAATGCAGATGTGACCCGAGTCAAGCTTTGGCGCCGGAACATGGGAGGTAACAAACACTAGCTACTGTTCAGAAACCCCATGCGGTTTCGCAGACCCAATCCGCATTTAGTTTCTGGACACTAGCCAGTGTCCAGACTCACCGTTTTCGAGATATTTAAAAAAGAAGTAATTTTCCAAGCTCCTGGTGGGGTTACCAAAAAAAGTCTTTTCAACCCCCCTCGATGGGCCAGAGATCTCCGATCCCGGACGCACCGTTCTCGACATATGTCCGATTTTCTAAAAAATGTGCTTTTACTAAGGAGCTTTTTAAGGACCTTTGTCTACACGTTTTCCTACCTAACTTCTCTTCTACTGGTTGGATTTCAAAAATTTCGGTCTCCAAAGAAGCGATTTTCCATTTTGATGGATCTTCTCGGGTACTTTTCTCAGCTCCTGGTGGGGGTAGCAAAAAAAAGTTACCATAGGCAGATAGGTCTTTTCAGCCCTCCTCGATGGGCCAGAGATCTCCGATCCCGGACTCACCGTTTTCGAGATATGCGCGGTACTCTAAAAGAAGTGATTTTCCAAGCTCCTGGTGGGGCCAGCAAACAAATGTTGGCATGGGCAGATAGGACTTTTCAACCCCCCTCGATGGGCCAGAGATCTCCGACCTCGGACGCACCGTTCTCGAGATATGTCCGATTTTATAAAAAATGTGCTTTTGCTAAGGAGCTTTTTTAAGGACCTTTGTCTACACGTTTTCCTACCTAACTTCTCTTCTACTGGTCGGATTTCAGAAATTTCGGTCTCAAAAGAAGCATCTTTTCAGCGAGGATTTAGGGCGAAATTCGCATATAGCTTGTATCCACAAACTAAATTGGGTCTGAGAAACCGCATGGAGTTTCTGGACATCGGGTAGTGTCCACAAACTAAATGCGGACTGGGTCTGGGAAACCGCATCTAGTTTCTGGACACCGGCTAGTGTAGGGTCTGGGAAACCGCATCTAGTTTCTGGACACTAGCTAAGGTTGTCTGTCTGTCGCTCACGCCAATAAGTCGTCTGTCCTTGCGTCTCGTTTCGATCGCAAAGAGACTGCTTATCTAAATATCGTATACTTTGCTTTCCCGCATTAATACATGTCATCAGACAAAAGTCATCTCTTTCCCCAACCAACACCGGACTAAGAAAACTACTTAGTAGGAATGGTCACAGAGCTCTTGCTGGAGCGGCTTCTTCATTGGGGCCAATGTCCACCCCGGACTGAAGCGCACCTTCCACGCAGGGAAAGAAAGAAAGTTCTGCGCCTCAAATCAAGTCTGTCCTATTTAGCATTTCACCCAATCCATCATCACTCCACTCTTGCACTTCCAACCTCTGTCGCCTAGTTCAAATTCCCTCGAAGAACATTTCTGTGTCTCTCTTGGTGAATTTTGATGAGAAGACCAAGCCCAACGGGGACATTTGAACTGGTTCTCCATCGACTTTCGAATTTGATCACCTCAATTCTGGTCCTCATCCATCAAATCACCGATCGTTGACCTCGAACACTGTCGCTCGTCCTCTGTGAAATTTCAATTCAACAAGCCCAGTCACTTAAAAAGCGCCCAAGTCATTGTTGATCTCCCAGTCATGGTGACTCAGCAAGCTTGCGTAATAAACGATCAGCCTAATTACCGTGCCCACCTTGTACCGCCTAAGTACACATTAAGTCCCAGATTACTCTGGAAAAGCGTCAAAATAAAGCACGCTCCCCAAAAACCGCGACAGCAAATCTCAATTAAGTCTGGCCGCAGGCACACAAAAACCAGTCCATCATGGGGGTATGGCACAAATGATCACCGAATCACATTAATCCACTCATCCCGAGAGGCGGCGGCGCGGCGTTGAGAGAAATGACCAAGATGCCAAGTCCAAGACGTCAAATTAATCCGTCTGGCGTGGACTTAGACCGGGCCGATGTGGACTTTGACATTCAAAAAACCCGCACGTCTTATTATCTAACACACTGCTCTTGTGGCCAAATCAGCAAGGTGTGACGAATGGCACAGATGCAAATATCAAAAGCTTACCAGCAGCGGAGCTCCCCCATCGGTCGGCTCCAAGCGCCTGTCTACGAGTGCCGCCGCCGGCAAAAACCGGCTTGTTGTCTGCGGCAACATGATGCTGACAAAATTTTTTTTCTGTATTCGCTCTCCCGTCTTCTTCTCTTCTACGCATGTGACTGCGCTACCTCTCTGCTTCTCTCTCTCTGTGTGTGGCTGTGTGCTTGTGTGTGTAGTCCCTTGCGATCGTTAATGACAGCTGATATAATTAGATTGACTCCGTTTGTGTGTGCAGCAAAGGCCAGACCGGTATCTAGGCTTAGCGGGTATATAAGTGTCGGTTACTTGCCATAAACTCCATCAGTTCAGTTCTAAAGCTCCACGCAGCATCTTCTAGACTCACTAACAGCCACTCTCCCCTCACACTTCACAATGAAATTCTTGATTGTCGTCGCATTCGTTGCCATCATCGCTGCGGTTAACGTAAGTTTTGTGCCGTTGCTTACCGACATCTTTTTACACCTCCCACTGCACAGGCTGCTGTCTTGACGGACGAGCAGAAGGCCAAGGCCAAGGAATTGATCGCCGAGTGCAGGAAGGACTTTGCCATTACAGATGAGCAAATCGCCGCTGTCCGAGTGGGCACACTCAGTGAGCCCACCGATGAGATCAAGTGCTTCGCCAACTGCTTCCTGGAGAAGGCTGGCATCATCAAGGACGGTGTCGTCCAAGAGGCCGTGATCGTTGAGAAATTCCAGCCAAACCTTGGCGACGAGAAGGCCAAGGAGATCCTCGCCGCTTGCCGTGACGTTTCCGGAGCGAACAACTGCGAGACCGCCTACCTCTTGCACGACTGCTTCGTCAAGAACAAGGGACTCGAGCAGTAAGCGCCCGACGGAGGATAGATTTTACCAAAAAAAAAAAAATATTTACTCAATAAAGTTAATACTTGACCAGTGAATGTGTTCCGTTTGCAAACAAAGAGAGAGGGTGGAAATCCCGCCCCAAGGCAGAATGTCCTTACAATGCCCACTTTGCGCATTTGCTGGCCTCATTTTCGTGCCTCCACTGTAACCACTGCTTGCAATCGAAAAACAAGAAAAAAAAACACTCCTAATTAGCTGCAAATTTCCCACTCATCTTGAAAACCGGTCCCTGTTCGCCAATAATGAGTTCCATCCCTTCAGCAGACGAGCTGCATTCGGCATCAGGCTGCTGGGCATCAGGACATCCCTGCAGCGTCAATTATATTCCCCGTCCACCCCCCCATCCGGGCCTGAATGTGTGTGTGTGTGTATGTTTTAAAACCACACAACAATGGCCATCATGCCATTTCCGCTCTATTGTTGCTGCTTATTGTACGTGTGTACGTGACCCAATTACCGAAACTTTCAATCCACCGTTAATTATACATCAATTAATTAATTAATTAATTAAGTATGAGCCCGTTCAGGTCTTTAGTTCAATTGGCACAAAAACCCTCACCTGGACTCTCTACAATGCTCACCGAATGACACCACAATGACTGTCGACGATAATGGCTTTCTGGTTGTTGGCGCCGGGGAGCAATGGAATGTGGGGCGAGGTACGGAAACAGCAGGGATCAGGGCATCCCAGCAGCATTGATGAAATTTTTAAGCCCAAACTTTCAAGAGTCGGACAGCAAGTGCACTCATGAGTGAGGCCTTATTGAGTGCAGTGGCGCACTTCGAAATATCTGACGAGTACTTCAGCCACAACTGCTGTGTCATTGTTTGATGAGTGCTCGTCAAAATGGATTCACTGCAATGCATGGCTTCGTTCTGAATTTATGAAGTTGATTTTTTTTTTTTTTGGTGAGGGTTGGGATTTGAGATAAATTCGTAATGTGCTTTTGAAAGGGAAAAAAATAAATAAAACCGAACCAAGTGCATTGTCAACGGCAACAGATTTGGTTGAGGCCCAGGTCCACGCCGGGAGGTCAATGATGCCACAAAAGATGTGGAAATCGGAAGGGATTTGGTTCCAAAAATAAAAAAAAACCATCGATTGCCCAAATCCATTTTCACTTTATTCCCCACCACCTCAGTCGCATTTAAGCATTTTGTGGTGTCTGATTATGGAAGCAGGAGAAGATCTTGAATTCGGTCTCACATTCGGCGTCGCCCTGTTCACCCTTGCACTGGTCAATCATATCAGCGGCCTTCTCGTCGCCAAACATCGGTGCAAACAGCTCCATCACGGCCTCCTCGTCCAGACCGCCGTCCTCCTTGATGGCACCCCACTCCTCCATGAAGCACTTGTAGAAGCAGTAGGTACTCGGTTCACCGTCGGCCACGACAAGCTTCGCGTCCAGCAGTCTCTTCTGCTCGTCCTCCGGGACGTCGGCCTTGGCGAAGCAGGTCTCTACGATTTGCTTCATCTTCTGCGGGATCTCACCTGAAAAGCAAGACTGAACACGGCTGCAAGTGACGAGGCAGGATGGGGGGACAGTGACTTACCTGAGCTCCAGTCAGGACAAAGAGGAAAGTGATCACCATGAAGTACTTCATTGCGAGTCTGCTGGGGATTGCCCTGATCATCGCAGCTTATATACCGTCGGCCCTCGGGGGATCCTAAAAAAAACGGCATCGATTCGACACGCAACACGAGAATGCGCGAGGTGATGTCAAAGGCTTTGTCTAAGCCGGACAAAGTGCACGCTGCAAAAACAGGCAATTTGCCGCAGTTGATGGCGTGGATTGTTTAACGCTGATAGACAAGTTGTCAGAGCCGCCGGATCGGCTATCTGAAGCGAAGCGGCGGGAAAACATTTCGCTCAATTTTCCGACTGAGCAGACACACGATTGTGGATGCGCGTTAGTCATCGATCCTGATCGCTGATTGTTGCTTGGTCTTTAATTAAACATTTTGCTATCGGAGCGAGCTTGAGTTGGCTTGTCATTTTGGTATCTGTTGTGTGTATATGTGGAACAACGCTAAAGAGGGTGAGTGCGGATGAGGCGGTGCAGAGAAGTGAAGTGGGAACCCAGGCATCATTTTGTGCTTTCCTTGAGAAGCGTGTTGAATAAAGTGCTGGTTCGTCACGAACTGTAGCTCATTCTCAGAAGGCCCCTTTGTCGAGTTCTAGACACTCTTCGTCCTATATCCCCTTGTGGGGCATAGGGCCTCTACTGCAACCACACGCTGTGGCAGTTGGAAGATGAACCAGAACCATGAACCGTCGGATTCACTCCAAATGTATCTGATTCGATTAATAGACACTAGAGAACACACCCACAGGAGTACAGAAGTCCTAGGTAGCCTAGTTGGCCAGCTGTGGCTGTTGGAAGTTGAACCAGGAGAAGGCTAAAAATCCTTACTATCCTTACACTGTTGATTTTGTTAGGTGAAAAATTCGATGTCGTCGGATTCACTCCAAATGTATCTGATTCGATTAATAGACACTAGAGCACATACCCACAGGAGTACAGAAGTCCTAGGTAGCCTAGTTGGCCAGCTGTGGCTGTTGGATGTTGAACCAGGAGAAGGCTAAAAATCCTTACTACACACTGTCGATTTTTTTAGGTGAAAAATTCGATGTCGTCGGATTCACTCCAAATGTATCTGATTCGATTAATAGACACTAGAGAACATACCCAAAGGTGTAGAAACCTCCATCCTAGGAGTCGTCGCACCTACTCCCTCCACCCCGGTGTCCACTCAATTCCTTCGTGAACTATACTTCCGTCCATCCTTGCACTCCAGATTCCTCAGGTTCCTCCTTTGTCTTCCGTCTCAAATCATAACTCATTGCAAAGCGACAAGAACACTTATTTATTTCGAGCTGTGTTGACAGCACGTACTTTTACTTAAGTGCATGAATCACCCACTCATCGACCCACGGTGTCCATTGCTGGAGCAGAGCACACACACACACAGTGAGCATTCACAGTGAGCACTCACAGTGATCCTCCTCATTTCCGTTTAAATAAACAGCAGAGTTCCGCCTCTCTTTCGCTTAGCATGTAATTAAAAAATTATAAAAATGTTCACACCTTAAAAAGAAAACAGAACCTCTGAACACACACTCACACATATATGGACGCTCATTCATCCTGTCGCAGTTAGGCACTTGAAAGTTAACCGCTCGAAAACGAACTTCCCCGATTCACGTGAGCATTCGTGACAGTTGGTCATAATTAATCTCGGGGCCGGTGCCAGGTGTTGTTTGGTCATTCAAAGTGGGCACTGCTGGCCTCTCAGGGATGATATCGTATCCCCCACCTCTTCAGCCCCCCTCGTTGGTGACAGAAGACTGAAAGAATTCGACGAAGGACTCATTGGCATCAAACACATAACCAATTGGCGTAAGACGTCATCAAACGCGCTCACCGCTCGTGGCTGGCCTCTGTCTCATGGTCAATTAATTTCCATAAGGACCGAGCTTATTTACTTTGACAAATCTGACTCGCAGGCATACCCTCTCTCAATAACAGCTCAACCCGCCCGACTGCCAAAAATTGTTTGACATTTCGCGAGACTTTTGAATACCTTGGCAATTGTTCAATGTCACGCCATCTGTTGGCTCAAAACGGACGACGCCGGACGAAATGAACGAAACAAACGAAACGGTACGCGATTGTTAGCGTAATGACCTCGTTGACATTGCTGGTGATATTTCTTCTAGACCAAAACCAAGATGGTTGACACGAGGTGAATGGGGGGGAGGGGGGGGGGGGGTATTGTGGGGTGTTTATTACCATAATTTATCCACGACAAATGTTTTATTTTATTAGCGGCTTTCAACACATGACAGTGTGGCCGGCTAAAGGGTGTTAACTGTGTAAGTAATGGCGGTAGTTGTGCCTGGCGGTCTTGCTCGAGAATGCAAATGGACTCCACAACGGTGGCGCGGATAAGGATTACATTGAGTTTGTTGTTGCTTTTTTTTTCGACTTGGAAACGACTAACAATGACTTCACTTGCAATGTGGGAGGAGGGGGACGACGACTTAGTTGTAGTTTCTTCGCTCTGTTGCGGTGTGGTTTGAGTGGAATCTAAGTGGATTTAAATTTACTTCTTAGTTGTACAAACTTCAAAAATGCTCTGTCTGAGCGTTTCCCCTCCGCCGTGGATAGTCTTTGTTCGTACAGTTTTGTCAATAGTACGCTTAGGCGACGAGAGACGTCAAATCCGTACCACAAATTGGATGTCAATCGCTGCGCAGTGTCAACGGCGATGAGAGATGTCAAATCCGAGCCACAAATTGGATGCCATTGCCCAAGACTGAGAGAGTACAGCTGCACAGCGTCAACGGCGACGAGAGACGCCAAATCCGAGCCACAAATTGGATGCCAATCCCCTAAGATTAGGAGACTAAACTCAACAGAGGCGACAAGTGTCTGTTTCTTCAACAGCTTCCATGACTTTAGCGTTAACTTCACTTTCCCACGTGAGGTGATCAAGGCAACCACCAAAAAGGTCGCGTTAAAAACACGTTTCGCAACTTAAACAGAATTTAATCAAATTTCGCAAAAGCGTATCTCTGCGTGGAAAAAAAAACCCCTACCAAGCTTCAGGTGACCACTTCAAACGTTAACCAAATAAGCAGCCAACTGAAATGTGCACCGTCAGCAAAGTTTAAACCGCACCCACAGCACCCACGACTGGCATTTTATTTATTATTTGCTTAAACCGCAATTTCAAAGGGTAACGCGCGATACGGGACGACAACTGAAAAGCCAACAATGAACCGACCCCGGTGCACGGTGAGAGACAGAGAGATAGAGTGGGTGAGGGTGGGGTAGGGGGTAGGATGAAAATCAGGAAATAAATGTGAACACACTGGAAAAGCGCCATCCCTTCGCACTGGCCACAAAACATGTCCACCCCGCTTAAGACCTTTCGCGTCTCCATTGACAGCCCGAGACCAACAAGACCACCATCAACATCACCATTCGCCACCATGGCCACGCTTGAGCGCCATTGTGACTCCACTTTGTACTGTTTTTTTTCCCCCCCGTTAACTAAGGATACAACTCTCGGGGCATTGTGTTTGCATACCACGCCGCTTTTCGAGAAGAGGTGCGGTGTGTGACGTCCATCGTTCGCCAGTTATTACCGCAGTCATGCGATATCGTTTTTTTTCTTTTTTTGTCCATACATTCCTCGCGCGTCTCATGTGAGACCTCACTGAAAACACAAAAAAAACAGAAAAAAACAATTTCAAGATAAGAATTGCATGGATATTCACATAACAGTAAACAATAAAGGAAAGGAACAATTAAGAGATTAAATTTTCGTGAATCTCTCGAGGTTAATGCTCATTACTCGCGTAACGACAGCACACCACCCACTACCCACCCAACCAGCGAGCACACAAGGGGAGCGAGCGGAGACCTTTAGTGCTTTTATGGTTGGCTACGATATTCGCATTTTAGAGTGCGATTCGCAATTTATTTAATCCGATTACTGTAATCAACAGTACGCTGCTGTCAAGTGTCCACTCAGGTGGTGCCTGGATGGGGTTCAGTGCAGTGCGGCGCGGTCTGTAATTACACTCCGATTGTTTGTAATCAAATCAGAGAGTGAGCTGTCCTTTCGCTCGTCACTCTCTCTCTGTCTCTCTCTCTCTCTCTCTCTCTCTGCCCACTCGGTGTCATTGAATGTGAAATAATTATGAGAGGGCATCGGGATCTTTTCCTGAGTGGCACTTGTCATTATCATAATGCAAGCTGATACAGAGGCGCACAATCCGGCAAATTGGAAAGGACTCCCAGAGCACCACCAGCCATCTCCATTCACAGTTGAAGAATTATTTTATTATTTACCGTTAATGGTTGACCAATATCAGTGAAAGCGACGACCGACTGTGGTGCTCGTGTGCCTAAGTTTGAATGTTCTTCGGAAGTGTTCTCGGGAACACTTTAACCCCGGTAACCACATCCAACATCCGAGCAATCGACAGGAGTGGGCACTTGATGCTGCTGCTTCCGCTGCTACTGCTGCTGGTGATGATGATGGTGCTGCTGTAGGTCTAGTTCGTGAAAACGGTAAATACTTTGCTGACTTTAAGTACAATCAACGTAATCCTGTGGGCAAGAGATTTTGGTCTCTCCCCGTGGCTATGGTGAGGAGGCACACAAGGAGGCCTGGCCCAGCGATCCATTTCATTCAGTTCGACTGTTGATGATGATGGGGCAAACGTGGAGGAGGCAGATAGTAATAATCATTCGACGGGGCTTGTCGATGAATAGAGAAGAGCTGAGTGCGGTAACCTATGGCAGCAAATCCGTGCGCGGGCATCATCGGCCTGCCTGGACACAATTTTGGGGAAATTCGAAATCGAATGAAATGGAGCGGAGTTGCCACTGGAGAGGTGCCCCGGTGATGGGTGCTGATTGAAATTCGCCATAAGTACCGAGCAGTGATGTTCACTTAGTTGAACGAGACGACGCACGGAGGTGAGCTTCGATTGTTGAGTGGTGATTCGGTGAAGTGGCCAGCAGAGTTTTGGGTGGCTCTTGATTTACGTCGAGCCATCCTTGTTGTTGGCTGTGTCATGGGGGACGCAGCTCTTGATGGTGGACTTCGAATTGGGGCAGAGTCTAGTTGACATGGAGATGGTGGGCGGGCATTTACGAGCCACCGGTGGGCTTATGTGGAAGGGGTTTATGGAAGGATCACTGGGGTTTCCTAAGAATCTTCATTTTTGGTTGCCTCAGAATAGTTGTTTTCGGTCATTTCGATGGATTTCTTCCTCTTCTTTGTGTGGAGCTACTGGTTTGGAGTGGCCTTGGGACGCGAACAACGAACCTAGAGTGTGCCGGACTAGCTGCCCCAGTTGTTGGACGTTGTCCTTCTCTACCTGTGTGCGGCACTTTATACGCGGGCGTCCTCTGTTGACTTCTTCGGTAGATCCTTAAACGCGGGCGTCCTCTGTAGCCTTGTTCCGTGGCAGCCTTCACCTTAAACGAGGGGCGTCCTCAGCTGCCTTGTTCCGTAGCAGCCTTGTTGTTAAACGCGGGCATCGTCTGTTGTCTTGTTCCGTAGACTCTTAGCAGCTCGTAACAGCTTTGTTCTTAAACGCGGGCGTCCTCTGTAGCCTTGTTCCGTAGCAGCCTTGTTCTTAAACGCGGGCATCGTCTGTTGCCTTGTTCCGTAGACTCTTAAATGCGGGCGTCCTCAGTTGCCCTGTTCCGTAGCAGCTTTGTTCTTAAACGCGGGCGTCCTCGGTAGCCTTGTTCCGTAGCAGCCTTGTTCTTAAACGCAGGCGCGCTCCGTTACCTTGTACCGCAAACTCTTAAATGCGGGCGTCCTCAGTTGCCCTGTTCCGTAGCAGCTTTGTTCTTAAACGCGGCCATCCTCTGTGGCCTTGCTCCGTAGCAGCCTTGTTCTTAAACACGGGCGTCCTCAGCTACCTTGTACCGCAAACTCTTAAATGCGGGCGTCCTCAGTTGCCTTGTTTCGTAGCAGCCTTGTTCTTAAATGCGGCGCCCTCCTGTAGCAGCCTTGTTCTTAAACGCAGGCGCGCTCCGTTACCTTGTACCGCAAACTCTTAAATGCGGGCGTCCTCAGTTGCCCTGTTCCGTAGCAGCTTTGTTCTTAAACGCGGCCATCCTCTGTGGCCTTGCTCCGTAGCAGCCTTGTTCTTAAACACGGGCGTCCTCAGCTACCTTGTACCGCAAACTCTTAAATGCGGGCGTCCTCAGTTGCCTTGTTTCGTAGCAGCCTTGTTCTTAAATGCGGCGCCCTCCGTTGCCTTGTTCCGTAGCAGCCTTGTTCTTAAACGCAGGCGCCCTCCGTTGCCTTGTTCCGTAGACTCTTAAATGCGGGCGTCCTCAGTTGCCCTGTTCCGTAGCAGCTTTGTTCTTAAACGCGGCCATCCTCTGTCGCCTTGTTCCGTAGCAGCCTTGTTCTTAAACGCTAGCGTCTCTTCGACCCAGAGTCTAGCCATTCATTCGCTCTAGATGAACTTGTCACATCTGGCTGATGTCTCTGCGCCATGAAGTAAAACTGAGGCGAGTAAAACTGAGAAGCTGTCAGAAGGTAGCCTAGGCTAGCCAGACCCCCATAGACCCTCTTCTTCTGATCTTGATTGTACTACTCACGGTGGGACCGAGTGGTGCCTCCCTTCCAAGTTTCCTGCCACGCCTCCCCCTCAAACAAAGAACCCAGAAAACCTCCCCTCCCATCCAAAAACTCCCTCTCCCACCAAGTGCAGCCCATGCATTGTCCTTGAACAAATTGTGTAATCCACTTGACGACGAAGCACTTTCGTTTCGGCAGCAAAACCCCAGACGAACTGTGACCCAGTTCAACCTCCCGTTTCATAAGGTCTCATCTTTTCATCTATTCGGTCCACTCGAGCGCATCGTTCTCCTCCGAAATGTGCACTCCGGCGGTGCTGTTGCAATTGAAATTGTTTCCATTTGTGTATCTGCACACACAATGGTGTACACCATCAGCTTTGGCACCCATAATCCATGCTGAGATCTATAACCACTCTTGGGGGCACTTCTTGACTTGGATGTTGCCGACTGCCGTCCTCCAGCCGTTGCATCGACAATCCCGTAGTTGAAAATGTAATTCCCCGTGATAAGCTTGTTATTTATTTGAACGCAAGAGCTATGCTTGCTCGTCGGTCGTCGGTCGTCGGTCTGCTCTGCCTTCACATTTTTCTTCTTTTTTTTTTCTTCAATTTTTGTGCACAAAGCTGTGTGCACTTCTTGTTCGGCGTTTTCGACTTCTGTGTGCAGCAGTTTCCAGTGCACTGGGTCATATTAAGAGTCCTTGACGGCCACAAGAACTGAAAGATAAAGCAGACCGGAGCAGAGTAGAGCCCGCGCACAGATTGGATTCAGCCATCTATTGCTGCTGCCAGCCATGCTCTCCTCTCAATCGCTGTTGCAAATGCTGGGCGGAGGATTGGTTTGGTTCAAGTTGTCCGCGTCGCTTCAGTGGGCAAATTTAAATTCAAAATATTTCGAGTGGTACTTGTGCCATTTTTTTAATTATTTCAGAGTGTCCCTTCCTTCCGCTTCCTCTTGCTCGGTTCGGGACACGCGGACGATCTTTGAAGTTGACTGACCGACCCACGGGGAGGATGGATTATGCGAACTCAGTGCATCTGGGATGCACAGCGGTTCATTGATCCTCGGCGAGTGCGAGAAGACAACACGAAGACCGAACCATTGGTGAATTTATGTTCACTGCATATTTCATTGTGGGTGGTCGACGGTCGATGGTGGCACGGGTAGGAGGCGGATGGAGGGTGATGTTGTGCCGTTGAATTATTTATCCAACTGATGCCGGGAGAGGAGTGTTCAGTGTGTGCAGCCGCAGAACGGACATGACCCGAATACCAAGTGCGAGGCGAAAAAAAGCTCTTTGCGATTTAAATATTTGATCTACCTGAAAAACAGGATGTTTCCTTCGATTTTGCCTGCTCGTCCTCGTCGTTGGTTTTTATGCCATGTCCGAGTATCTAACGGCGTGCCAGGAACACACGACAGGGGGATTGTGTAGATGCCATGCCAGCGAGGTGGCTGGCTGTGGAACTGGCTCGAGTGAATTTGTTTATTAGGTTGTGCGCGGCCGACAGGATCAGAAAAAGGACTAAGAGCAAAGTGATTTTAAATTGCATCATGACACATGTTTTGAATAAAGGACATGCGGTTCGGCTCTTAATATTTTTGTGCCCCTTCGACAGACAGGCAGACAGAATGGGTTGTCCATGCATAATGCAAGTCCGATTGGGATGAAATTGAATTGGTTCCCCCTTCCCCCTTCCCTTCCCAAGTTGAACATTCCACAAGGACAAAGTAAATGCCAATGAATCGAGTGAGTAATGAATTTTGAATTAGACTGCCATTCGGGTTGGTCAATATGTGGTTAGACGGCGTTTGAATTCAACGAGCATGGACTGCGGCTGCGAACTGCTGTGTTCAAGTGATATAAAAAATGTAAGAGACCAACTGCTGCTGCTCTGGTCAGTGGTGCAGTGCAGTGCAGTGAGCAGCTGCTTTGGCTTCTTAATAGCACTGCAGTTGTCAATAAAGTCAGGAGCCACATCAGTCTGGGCATTGGATTGGTCTACGTATGCCTGATTGAAGGCATCCTCTCCTCTTAAGTCTTTGACAACAAATGTGATGCGATATGTATCACGATGGTTAGTTGAAATGAGGCTTTAATGTCGACTTGAATCGATTTTGATTTTCCACAAAAAATTGGATTTGTCTTGGCCTGGCTGGCACACTCGTCTTGTTCCCTTACAAGTTGAGGGGACCATCATCTTTCGGCAGACTTCTAGGCGGATTATACCAGTCTCTGAGTACTAATCAGCGACTCGAGAGAAGTGGAATCGTTGAGTCGGCATCCCTTAATCTGTTCCACAGGCGAATGGTGACTGGATCAGATTTGAAAACCCGATAAAAGCGTTTTAACTTTGCTTTCACTGGGATTCGAACCCGGGACCCCTTTAAACCAGGGGCAGGCACTCAATCAACGGCGCCATCCAGCTGTTGCATGGCTGCCTTAAGCTGCGCCCCAAGTGCCGTCTCTAAGTCCGCTTCTAACTGAGCCTCAAGCTCGATGGTGAACTACACAACGGCGGCCGCTATAAGAGAGCAAACAACGGAATTTCCAAGGCCCTCAATAGCACAGCGACCTGTCTCAGGCCTAGGCGCAACCAGGCGAGTTTTTCGACTTGGTCTAACCACCTCATCCTGGCTCTGCCAAACTGTTGACTACGTAATGGAATCATATTTAAGGCACGCCTTGGTAGGCATGGTAAAGGGTCACAGTCTCGCCATCTGACCATCGAAGCATAGCCTTTTCCGTTCGATGAGCATTAAGTTCCTCGTTCACTGCTGTGTCTCGCACCATATCCCGGCGACAAAATATCCCCTTGTCTTACTCCCTGTCGCACTTCGAAAGTGTCGGAAAGCTGTCCATTATGTAGAACGAAGCAGCAGCAACAATCTTCGGCGGGATACCTCTCCTATCTAAAGATCTCCAGACCCATTCGCTGTTGACTCGGTCAAAGGCCTTGTCAAAGTCTACGAACATAAGCTAGATCGGTGCCGTAAACGCGGTTGACTATATATATAGAAGTGACGAGATACAACGTGACCAGACCACCGAATCATAGCCCTTTCTGTTCGAAGAAGCAGCTGCTCAATGTTGAGTTCCTCTCGCCCTGCCGTGTTTCTCACCCTATCCCGGCGAGTAATTCCCACAACAGCACGAAGAAATCTCATCTCAGCGGCTTGCACTCGCGATCTTATTCTTTCGGTCATTACTCCAAGAACATGGGTGTCATATCATTTGATAACGATCAGCAGTCAATGTGCCACCGCGTGTTCTTCGGCTGCACGTGGCCTTCACCACATTCCACGTGCAGCACCAAAGATGGTGTTGAACTAAACTTACCCACCCTTCACACACCTGTTTGCAAGAAAACTTAAACTAAACAAAAAAAATTGAAAAATTTACAAGCGATCAGCCACAATCCTATTACAGGGAGCAACTGATCACCGTTCAGAAATATTGAAAATTGTCAGAAAGTGGGCAGTCAGCCAACCTAACCTAACCTCATCCTCTAAGTGACTTATCCTTCGCGAAGAAAGGGCGCTGCAATTACACAGAAGATTCACAATCGTTTCGTTTACAATCAGAACGCCATCTTTCATCAAAGTCACTAAGTGAGGTCACCCGTGATACACATTGTGTCAAGCGACTAGTCTAACGCTTGGCGGAACAACATAATGACTCCTAACAAAAGCAGGAGAGGGGAGAAGACATCAGTTGTTAAAAGTTGTAGCACACTCCATGCTGATGGACGCCGACATTTCCACCACCAGGCGAGCTTATGAGAGGAGCATGTCGTCTACATTCCTTATGAGTAAGATTGGTGTTCGAAGTAGCACCACTCTTTTCTATGACCAAGTGCTAAATGTAACAAGCACAGCGATCCCCGGTTAAAATTCGCTTCTTAGTTGAATCATGCGCACTTAAAATTTCCCGATCGGCGCTGATTCTTAAAATTTCCCGATCGATTTGGGATCATTATTGGCGCCCATCTCTTACTGCCTCACCATTAAACAAGTGGTGAGCCAGGCTGAGTTCGTAAACGCAGCATTAGCGGAGTACTGCAACACCAAGCGTTCTTAAAATTGCAAACATTTTGCAATGCATCGCGTTCTAAAACGTCATATGAAAGCAGCCGCTGCGCAAACAACAGCAACCAGCGCACCACAGATTATGGTGATGCATCGCAACATCAAAAAATTATTACATAGCATCGCATAGGCAGTGACGCTTACACGATGCGCATTTTTTGACATTTACGAACTCAGCCCGATTTACGCATGTAAAGTGTCTGTCCAAACCGTAATTTAGTACTTTTCTCAAGTAAAATTGTACACATTTCTCTCAATCCGCAGCCCTGTTGATCAACCTGATACAGCTCCCTCTGTCGAATTTAGTTAGAAACTCGTCTTGATCGTACACAAACCTTATCTTATTCATTGCCTGGGCCAATTAAAAGCGCTCAGGGGGTACACAAACACAAACTATGATGTATGCGTCAAAGAGATACCAGCCCAAAGAGTTCCAAGGGAAAGATCAAAAACTGAAGCAATTTACAAGCGATCAGCCACAATCCTATTACAGAGAGCGACCGATCACCGTTCAAAAATATTGAAAATTGTCATTGAAGCCATCAGTGATTCCACTAACACCAGATAGGAGCAACCCCATCGGCGCCGCGGGAGTAGTTCGAATCAAGAAAGATTCATAATCCGTGTCACATCATCTGACTTTAGTATAAGTAAAAACCGTCAGTTCTTACGTCTACTGAATGACAAATTTTCACCTCTCACTGACTTCGTCTTTGCTACGCGCTCACGTGAACCACTTGTGAGTTGGGAGCGAGCGTGAAAAAAGATAAGGGAAATTGTTGTTGTCAACACATTCGGTGATCTTGTTGAAAGAGCAACCGCTTGGGGGTGGAAATATTCGACGTGCGCAATGGAAAATGACAAGCGCGTGGGTTGATTTTCTATTTTTTCTTTTCGTTTATTTATTTTATTTTGGAAAAAAAATTAGATTAGGGAGAAAGGGAAAATTTTATTGTGATTAGCTTTCCCCCTCCGGGTAGGGGTCAGAATATACCCGGGGTAAGGCATGCCTGTCGTAAAAGGCGACTAAAATCCGTGAGCTAAGAGCAACTGGTTTATGATACGTCCATACTCCAGTGCTCGCCGTATAAGTTGCAAGCTCATACAGAAATTAATAGAATATAAGGATGCAACAATCGCAATTATAGATTGATGCAAGAATAGTCCTCGGCTTTCGAACAATAGCGGCCAGTCTGGGGATGTTATGGCATCCTACTGGTAGCCTGACCAGAGGCTATAGTCTGGTGCCACGGGAGATCAGCGAAGCCCTGAGACCTGCATAGGTTTCAGCCTGATCGGTAGAGGTTGGCTCCCTAGTGTGAGCGTCGTGGTGGCTGTGGTTTCATACCCAAAGTCGCGGGGAGAGTTGGAGATTATACCTGCATGTCTGGGAGTCAACCTTTGTTTAGGGGCGGACTCCGAGACGTGAAAGGTATATGATTCAAATCTGTGTGGAGTTGCAAAAAACAACCGGGTGCTACGACCCAAAGAGTAGCAGAGGTTTGGGTAGGCCTCACCACCATACCAAGGTGGAGAAATAAGTCCATAAGCTTATTTCTAAATTTGAAACTTCAGTTTCCTACTAAAGGCGTCTGGTCCAGCGTCCTTAAATGATCCTTAGGAGTAAGAGACCTCGTGATATAAGGCTTAATGCCAGGTGATCACGTTAATCAATTAATTTATCTGTGATTAGCTTAGCTTGCAGCAACCGTGTAGTGTCAGTTAGTTAGAGTTGTGATCACAAATTGTCAGGACAGCTTAACTATCTTTTTATTATTTTTATTTGATTGTTTTTTTCTTAAAACACGGAAGGCATTATCTTCTACAAGTCGGTCGAACTGTTGGGGTACGCAGGTGACATCGACATCGTCGCGCGTTCTCAACGTGCCGTAGTGGAGGCTTTTACGGCGACTGAAAAACAGGCGAAACGAACTGGTCTCAAGGTTAATGAGGACAAAACAAAATATATGCTGTCGACCAAAAAGCGTTCCGTCACGCACCACCTTGGACAAAATTTCACGATCGACAGCTACAATATCGAGGTAGTAAAGGAGTTTGTCTACCTCGGGTCAAACGTGAACTCCACAAACGACATCACAGTGGAGATCCATCGTAGAATCGCCCTTGGCAACCGGTGCTACTTCGGTTTGTCAAAACAACTGGGCTCAAAACTCCTGACTCGAAGGACCAAAATCATGCTCTACAAAACTCTTATTTTGCCAGTCCTGCTCTATGGAGGCGAAAGCTGTACACTAAGCAAAACTGCAGAGCTGATTCTTGGTAGCTTCGAAAGAAAAGTTCCACGGCGGATATATGGTCCCGTCTGCGAGAAAGGCGAATGGAGGCGAAGACATAACCGCCAACTATACGAGCTGTAGCATGATCTGGATGTAGTCCGGAAGGCAAAAATCCGTCGACTGCACTGGCTCGGCCACATCGAGCGCATGGGCAACAATGCGCCAGCAAAGAGGGTCTTTGAATCCGAGCCGATTGGTTCGAGAAGGAGAGGAAGACCGAATCTCCGGTATAAAGACCAAGTAATCGCGGATGCAAGACAGTTTGGTCTTGATGACTGGAAGCAGCGTGCCCAGGACCGTCAACGATGGAAGGCAGCAATTGCTCACAAAGCTACATGAGCATACCTCTTTTAAGTCTCCCCGGGAAAGTCTACGCTAAGGTGTTGGATGCGCGCTCTAGAGCTATGGTCGAATCCTAGATGGGCGATGAACAGTGCGGCTCTCGTCCCGACAGAAGCACAACCGACCAGCTCTTCACTCTAAGAATGGTACTCGAGAAGGCTAGGGAGTATGCCAAACCGATCTACAGCTGTTTTGAAGATTTGGAAAAATTCCCGAGAGCTAGACTCTGCAGGAGTATGGGATTGATGGTAATCTTTTGAGGGCCATCTCTATACACAAACTGTAGCAACTGTACTCGGGTTAATGGTGCTAAAAAAAAAGTGTAAGGCTTCGCCAAGGGTGCGTCTTGTCACCTCTCCTTTTCATTATAAATCGACGAGGTGATGGGACCAAGTTGAAAAACTCGCTGGTTGCGCCAGATGAGTTGAATTGTAGTGGGGGCAACACCCCCAATTTATTAAGCTTAATACAAGCAAACAACTTAAACAATCCAAACTTAAAAGCTAAAGCTTAACCTAGATGGTAGAGAAAGAAAGGGAGGACCAGCGCAGGAAAGAATGGGACTGGAGGTGGTTTCGAAGTGAGGTTTTGCTAAGGTGAAAATCGAAAGAGTATTCCATAGTGTTAGCCAGGCTTAACACCGGTATCAGACCGGTGAGTTTAAGCCGTAATAAGTCCGATGTGCTCTAATGCGGAAGAGGGCTGTAGACCTTAGATTGTAGGGGCTGACGCTAAGAGACACAAATTCAAGAAGTGCGGGGCAGTCTGTATTACCAGTAATCAGTTGGTGTAGGAAGAGCAGATCGGCAGTTTTGCGATGGTTTTCGAGGGACTTGAGGCGAATTAGTTTAAGGCGGTCAAAGTAAGGAGGTAAGTTGGTTCTGTCAGTCCAGACAAGATCACGTAGAGCGAAACGTAGAAACCTACGCTGGACAGCTTCGATACGACGAATGTGGACCGCTTAATGAGGTGACCATACTTGGCTGGCATACTCGAGAATGGCTCTGACGAAGGTGATGTATAGAGATTTTGTGACATAGGGATTCGAATTGCAGAATTTGCTCTACTTATAATATTGTCAATATGAGAACGAAAGTTGAGCTCACGATCACAGATTACGACTAAGTCGCGTACTGAATAATACTGAAGGGACTAGTTCATTGCTGAGGAAATAGTTTCTGTGTGGATGCGGTGGACGATTGCGGAAGTATGTAATGGATTGACGTTTACTGATGTTCTGTGTCGATGGTAGAGGATCGAGTGGCCTGGAGATCTGTAGTGCGTGCTTTGCCGCGATCCCTTTAATGGATCATGCTTGTCAGAAGATGATGATGAATTTTTGAAACGTTTCGTAGCATTTTTTGACCAAGTCATCTTAGAAAGTTTGGCAAATTTCACAGTCAGCATTGCAGTGGTTGACTTCGAGACCTCTTTTTCCTTCTCATGGCTGAGGTCTGTCAACCTTGCACACAGTATCAGCCATCAGGTTCCGGAATCAAGACACAGCAGGAGTCGACGGAATCCAAATAGAAAGGGAGATGAGGAGGTACAGTGACCTTAACTGGCTGTCTGTAAATTCAGAAGTGAGTATGACATTCTAACCGAATGATGCCAAGTCTGGGCACTTAGTCGCCACCCACTTAGACGCCACATTGAACCGATGTTTGACTGTGCAAACTAAATCAATAGCGTCTGCCTAAGCGTCTGCCTGTTTGAGGCCAATTTTTATAATCACGGACCAGATTAGTGAGTCGAGCTTCTCAGTATTCTAGCGTCGGGGTCGTTACGTGTTGTATGTTGATGCAACAACAGCAGCCACAGTCGCACACCAGCAACGACGATATGAAGCAGTCATCATTGTCATTTGAATCGAAATTCTTGCCGAACAAATGACGCTATCTGCTATGAAAAAACCCGAAATCGAACGTAGGCACTCATAGCTCCTGGCGCGGGCCCAATTGGTTACCTCACTTAAACATCATTTGTGTAGCACGCAATGAACGCAAGCAATCCTCTGTGACTCTCACCAAGTCCGTCGCGAATCCCTTCTTGAGTCACTTCTCTTCCAGTCAAGGAGACAGTCAACATTCCCATCCATGTCCAGTCGAAAAAACGAAAACAACCATTCCCTTCGATGGAAGTAAACTGAATTCCTCCCGAGTGCGTATTCTCTGCAGTCTCCCCTCATTTATCCTTTCATCCTCATCCTCGTCAAACTTAAGCCACCGAACCGAGGACAGCGTCGAATCTCCGGCCACACCGCGTACGAAGTGACATCCAAAAATCTCCTGTTCTGCTCGATAAACTTGTGCAATACCATTTCCATCAAAAAAAAAAAAAAAAAACCCCCAAACACACACAGGATACAACAATTCACAAGGATCTACCTGGACAACTGCGAAATCTGTGGACCGTAAAAATGAGCTTCATCCACCAGCGGTCCCGCATTGCCACCCGTGTCAGCTTAATTGGTCTTTGCACAGGCAATTGGACATGTTGACCGACCAAAGCAGCGTGGCGCAGCGCCTATCTATCCCTCGACTATGAATCCATAATCCAATTAAAGTGCTCGTCAGTCCTGAAACCATGGCAGTCGCCATGCAAAAAAATAGAGGAAAACAAACGAACTTCGAAGCGGGGACAGAAGACAGTGGGTGGGTGGTGGGCTGCACATTTCTTGTCGTCGGATAATCTTTTGGAAGTCCCGAAAAAGGGGATAAGTCTTGGTCATGAATGCGGTTTCCGTGCTGTCGTCGACGTTCAACTTTGTTTTCGTCGATGCGATGATTCATTGTTTCCCACCAGACAGCAGGACTTCCGGACCAGAAGACCGTGAAATATTCTCCTGAATGGCACCGACATCGCCCATCGCCATCACCAGCACATCGTTACCGTCGTCGCCTAGGTAGCGAGAGAGGATACCCACTGCCATCGGTATCGCACTCACAAAGGATCAAAGAAAACTAACTTCTGGCTTCCTCTCGAGATGTTAACAACTTAATTCAATAAACTTGCTATCAACTGCCGGCCCCGGACGGGGGTTGAGCGCCATCGCACTCTGCATTGATTCATTCAATGAAGTTGTTGATGTGTGTGCATGCACTTCGTCGCAAACGGCGCCTTTGTGCTGCTCAGTAGCATCTTATCGAGCAGTGTTGAGACGTGTAAGAGCGCGCGCCTGTGTTTGATATAATCCTTTTTCGGTGCTGCTCCCATTGAGGGAAAGTTCAAAACGGCTTGGCAGTCAGTGCTGTCGCTCGACCAAATTGAAACTTTTCATGTGCGTGTGTTCGCTGAGGTATTCCTCTCGGGTTTCCTTGGAAATGACGAACATCAAGCTGTTTGGCTGGAGGAGGATGCCTTCAAAGTGTGCAGACTTTTGGGGCGACAAAGGCACACCGTGCTGAAAGCACTTGGACTTAAACAAAGAGGCTGCATGGAGTTGGGTGAGATGGTGGGACTTGAATTTGATTTTATACTTCCTTGAAGTCGTATCGCAGCACAATAGCCTTCCTCCCCTGTTTTCTGCGAAAGTTTGGCGTTGAATAGTGCATCCCGGAGCTTGGAAATGAGGTCCCCGCGTCCACCATAGCCTGCAGAGCGCTCAACAAGTCACGCATCCCCTTTAAAATCGAGCCATAAATCAATTCCCGCGCCCATAAATAAGGGGAGCAAAGCACCACACCCTCGCGCCTCTCACATTTGACCCATAAACTGAAAACAAATGTCCGCTCATTTGGAGCGTCAAAAAATTTGCTTCGCTCGTTATCCTCGAAATAAAAATTATTCTCCAATTTCACGCCTCTTTGTGGGAAATTAAATACCCGCACCGCCACCACCGTGCACACGAAAGAACAAAGAAATATCCAACCCCATGCAGAGCTGTCTTACGAAACTCACCAACCCCATCCGCCCTCCACCCTCAAGCGGCAGCGTCAGAGCTCAACTTGAACACTAGTTCATTACGGTTTGCCATGTTTCGTGGAAAACTTTTTCTCGTTAAAGTCATCCTTTTGTGGACACACACCCTCCATCCGGTGCTCATTTGTGCTCGGCTCAACGCAGCAAGGTATTTCATTAAAAAACTTTAAAGAATCCACCCCCTCGTCGAGGCAAAGGAGATAAATCTTTGGCGGCGACTATGCTGGACCTTATCTGCATCGATGGTGGTCGGGCAGAAGACACACGCACGCCCAATCTAACACCGGATGTCGATTTGAGCCCTCCATTAGGTTCGCCGAGCACCGAGAAGTTTCTCAGACAAAGTCGCGCGACGCTAACAAAAAAGAAAAAAAAAAACAAAAACAAAAAGAAGACAAAGCACCCCCGCAAGGATTCAGTTTTAAAATCAAAAACCAATCCGGTCCTTTGTTACTGTTGTGTCGTTACCTCGGCCGAAGTTTGTGCGGCAAACACACTCCATCGTGTAATAAATCTCCCCGAAAGCCTTTTGACATTTCAATTCCTGGTGCCATCGTCCTCGACCGAAATCTAAGGCAAAGTAATTTCCCCATAACATCTCCTGGACATCCAGGACAGCCGGGCGATGGTCGAGGAGAAGGATATGCGAACGAACGACCAAACGAACGAGGAGTTAGTCGCCAAAGATTGGATGGGGACATCGCATAAATATCGTTTAAGCAATGACAGTTATCATTTCTCCTAAGCAATAGAGCGCAGTTCATTATCCTTTTGCTGTAAGTTTTCCAATTTTCCCCGTTTCATAAGAGCGACCGAAGAATGCCTCGCCTGAGGGCTGGTGAGCTGATGAGAGGGAGTGTGGGAGAGCTTGTTAGGAAACTATGAGATTAAGGGACAATTACTTCACAAAATAATGCATGCTTTCACATAAAGTAGCCTCCCCCCTTCCTTCACATGTGCGGCTGGCTCTGAAAGGATCTCCGTTCGAGTTCGCTTTTGTGTTTGCTTGGCGGGGGATTTTTGCAATATTCTCGGCTGAAATGCAGCCGCAGGGCGCTGTAGTTTCACATGCTCCTGCTTGCGTTATCTCTTGCAAAGAATGTGCAACATGCTCGGTTCCTGTTTTAAAATTAGTCCTTAGGAACCTGGTGCTCCTTGAAGGGATGTATTTTTTTTTTCTTTTTGCGTCATGTAGGAAAGTTCGGTCTTTTTGTCCGCTTTTTCTTTTTGTGTTCTGCAATAATTAGGATTAAAGTAATGACTGAGTAGGGGGGGGGGGGGGGGGGGGGGTCTGGTTGTGTACGCCAAGATGTCCTGGGGGCGCGATCATCCAACGACTTATACTTGCAATGTTTTTGTCGGCGGTGTGGTTGCGTCTTAGGTACAGCCGACAAAGGAAGTTCCTGTTGTCTGATATCGCGAGTGGAGTTCATGCCCTTGGGTGGGGTGTATGACCGGTTTCTCTTTACAGTCTGAGGGAATCTGAGGAAGTCCCCCTTTAGCTTTAGTCTGCGACCAGTCTGGCAGGCGTTCCCTACTCTGCGCTTGTCTTGACCCTGAGGGCCCTTAATCTGCGGCACACTGAGCTCCGTTTCCCTGTGCGTTCTGAGGTGTTCTAGGTGTTCTAGGTGTTCCCCTTTAGCAGTCTGGTAGGTGTTCCCTGCTCCGCGCTTGTCTTGACTCACCGAGCTGGGACACCGAGCTCCGTTTCCCTGTGCTTTCTGAGGTGTTCTAGGTGTTCTAGGTGTTCCCCTTTAGCAGTCTGGTAGGTGTTCCCTGCTCTGCGCTTGTCTTGACTCTGAGGGACCTTAATCTGCGGCACACCGAGCTCCGTTTCCCTGTGCGTTCTGAGGTGTCTTAGGTGTTCCCTGCTCTACGCTTTTCTTGACTCTGAGGGACCTTAATATGTAGCACATCGAGCTCCATTTCTGTGTGCTTTCGAAGGGGATTGTCTAGAACTGACGAGTCTCTGAGATTCCCTCTAAACTAGTCTCGTCGTCAACTGGCAATCAATCTTGTAAGGACGCTGAATAAGTGGGTAATTAATCTGCAGCACAAGGAGCTCCGTTTCCCTGTGTTTTCTAAGATGTTCCCTGCTCTATGCTTGTCTTTATTCTGAGGGACCTTAATCTGCAGCACATCGGGCTCCGTTTCCCTGCGCTTTCGAAGGCGATTGTCTAGAACTGACGAGTCTCATGGATTCCCTGCTCAAAACTAGTCCTGTCGTCGTTATCAGCGGTAAACTCTGAACTTGCACTCCCTCTTGTAAGGACTGGGTAGCCAGATTAAGTGGCTTCCCAAGTTCTCCTGCGAAACAAAGTCGTCTGTCGTCAAATTGTCATCTTGTAGCTCACTGTCACACCTCATTCAGATACGACTTCCAATCGCATATCCGATTCGATAGACATGACACCAGAATCGAGATGAAATTGAATTGCAACAAAGTCGGGCGTTACAAGTGAGCCCTCACAATCGTCTCCTTTTCATCTCACACCTTCGCCTCAACACGATATTCGACACACCTACACACACACTACCCGCCAACATTTCACTTGCAATAAAGTTAAAAATTTATGAAACCAGACAGAAACCACATTGTGCCCTGTGTGCAAAAGGGCACAGACATGCACGCGGTTCAGTGGAAGTCTTCTTGAACCGCCAGCAGCATGTGCCATGCCAGAACAAGGACGGCCCTACCCCCCTCCCACCACTCCCATTTCACTTGCACAGGAGGGTGAGTTCAAAATTCTTAAGTCTTTCGTTTTGTGCTTCGTTCAAATTGTTTTCTCAGAAATAAATATGGCAAGACAAGAAAAACCGAGCAACAAGGGTGTATCATCCTTCTTGACTTTTCCACCACCAGCACTACAGCCACTCCCCCCACCTTCGTCGGGTGTGCACAACAAGTGTTGGACAGCACACTCTCCTCTTCGAACAATCGTCTCTAATATTTCACATCCATAATTTTCGCTTGCTGCTGCACTAGGATGTGGACTTGGCTTGGCTTGGCTGGCGGAGGATACCTCCCGGTCGGACTAAAAACAGTTGCAATGCGCGACACAGAGCTATCATTTAGGTTTCATGTTAGAATTTCTTATGGACAGTATCTCACTTTGGGGGCGGCGCGGCGGTGGGTGGAGGGATGATGAGGTCTTGAGAGGGAGCCGGAGGTCAGTGAAAGGACGAGAGGGTGAGAAAAAGAATTCTTTGAAATAATTTGTTGCCACTTGATGTTGGGTTGGGGAGAGAAAAAAAAACGAAGAAGAATTTATTCATTTCAACTGTGTGCACCATTTTTCAAGGCTGCATGGTGTCGGGAGGAAAAGAAGTGAATTGAGTGAACGACGGGGAGCCGGCGGTGACAGTAAAGTGCAAGGAAAACACTCTCTTTGAATTAACTTGTAGCAAATGATTGTCTTGTCAGGGTACGTGATGTTGTGGATGGGAGGGGATGGGGGGAGGGGGGGGGGGGTTGCAGCGCAGAGACTTTGTTCGAGAATGAGACGAAGATCGAAGAGCTGGTGCCTGTTGGAGGAACCAGTGATCGTGAAAGACAGGAAGTTACGTGAGAGAGGCTGTCAAGACGATCCATATCAGTCGCTTTCTAGAGAAGTATGCAGTCAGAGCTCTTAGGGTTCTCTTCACTTCCAGAATTCGGGCAGCTTCAATTGTTAGAATTGAGTCTTGCGATGAAACGTGATCGAGTGCAAGGACGACCGCTCTTAAAATCCACAGAATGAAGGCTTGCTGGGAACAGCAAGTGCTCTTCGACAGATTGGGACACAATTTGGTATCCACAAGGGTACCTCTATTCAGATATCGCCTCAATAAAGCAGATGCTTCAGCATAAATCAGGCGTTGGGACAAGAATACGCGGCATGCGAAATGTGAAGGAGTCGGCTACTACTCACAAGTCTTTAGCCGCTAGCCACTAAGCAATAATCACATGCCACTCGCCACTAGCCAGTCGTTGCTACCTACTCGTCACTACAAACTCGTCGCTAGCCACTAGCCACTAGCCACTAGCCACTAGCCACTAGCCACTAGCCACTAGCCACTAGCCACTAGCCACTAGCCACTAGCCACTAGCCACTAGCCACTAGCCACTAGCCACTAGCCACTAGCCACTAGCCACTAGCCACTAGCCACTAGCCACTAGCCCCTAGCCACTAGCCCCTAGCCACTAGCCACTAGCCACTAGCCACTAGCCACTAGCCACTAGCCACTCTAGCCACTAGCCACTAGCCACTAGCCACTAGCCACTAGTCACTAGCCACTAGCCACTAGCCACTAGCCACTAGCCACTAGCCACTAGCCACTAGCCACTAGCCACTAGCCACTAGCCACTAGCCACTAGCCACTAGCCACTAGCCACTAGCCACTAGCCACTAGCCACTAGCCACTAGCCACTAGCCACTAGCCACTAGCCACTAGCCACTAGCCACTAGCCACTAGCCACTAGCCACTAGCCACTAGCCACTAGCCACTAGCCACTAGCCAATAGCCATTAGCCACTAGCCACTAGCCACTCTAGCCACAAGCCATTAGTCACAGCGGTCATTTTAAGAATCACTATCGTCATCTTCAGAACTGCATTATCCATTAAAGAGATCGGGGAGGTCGCAATAATGACCGGCAGTACAGTTCCCGCTGCAATAGGTCCACTTCTGATCTGATAGCTTGTCTCACCGAAAAGTGGAACCAATCTTTGCACAATGTAGGCGAGAGCAAGATCGCTGCGCCTGATATTTCATTTGACAAAGTTAGGCATCAAGCCCTCTTGTCGAAAATGCGTGCCTATGGTATCGATGAATCTCTTCTTCTATGGATTTTAGAAATTACCTTTCGAAGCGTTCAATTCAAGTTGCCTTGGATGGGTTCAAGTCTGGTGTACCCCAAGGCTCTGTTCTGTCACCGACACTCTTTCTTTTTTAATGATCTCTTGTCTGCCACTTCTAATCCAATCCATTCCTTCGCTGATGACAGCACGATCAGCTTTTCATATTCGTTCCAAGACTCACGAGCCTGCCTTTGGCCGTAGAATTGGAACCGCACCGTATGTTAAGGACATTGGATTCCGATCTTGACAGCATAATTAACTGGGGGAAAGAACAAAAGTGGGAAATTCAATGATGTCTGCTGTTACTCAAGCGAACCCTTCATAATCAGCCATCATCCATGAATGACGCAATGTGTCGAGGAAACCGCACAGCTTTACACCCTTGGTAACACTTAGGTCGCCAAAAGTGCTGCGAAATGTTTAGGTTTCCTTAATCGATGCAAGAAATATTTCACCACCTCCACTGATTTGGCTTTCATTTATAATGCGTACATCCGTCCCAGGCTTGAGTACAACGTTCATAGCTGGTCTGGTGCCTCCATAACCACCCTGCAGCTAATAGATACAATCCAAAAGCGACTGATTAAACTTATGGGAGACGGAGTCATTAGACTCGCTCGAATCTCAACAATCATCTGGCCTAATGTTGATCCTAAAAAAATCTCCCTAACGAGATCCAAAATTAGCACTATAGTGGGTGGCATTACCGGACACTGCCTTCACGCAAAACGACTAGGTATATTTTCCAACGACTTCTGCAGAAGCTGCCTAGACGAAGAGGGGGATGTAAGCACTCACCACCTCCTTTGCAACTGTCATGCTCTTGCCTCTATCAGGAAAGCCACCATAGGCTCCTAATTCTTCGACAGTCTTAAACGACCTCAGCAGTATACCAGTCAAAACGCTAGTCAAAATGGCTGTCATAAGGCCCCTTTATCTTTCTTTCTTTCTATCGAACACCCACGTGGCGGTACAATGGGCCTACCCTGGTCTAAGTGCATTAATGTCACTTCCTACTTACCTCGAACATCGACGTACCGTCTCTTCTTTGTCCGTACTTTATCGCAATTTTAACAAACGATGCTCAAGTGAGCCAGCAAACTGAATTCCTTCTCTCCATGAATTCAACTGCAATACTCACCTCGCCAGGAATGCCTTTTGATGCGCATCACCAGAACGCGCAATAAGTCGTGCTATGCCCTCGTGATTATGGACTCTAGTCGCATTGGATTTTTTTAGGTGAAAAATTCGATGTCGTCGGATTCACTCCAAATGTATCTGATTCGAATAATAGACACTAGAGCACACACCCACAGGAGTACAGAAGTCCTAGGTAGCCTAGTTGGCCAGCTGTGGCTGTTGGAAGTTGAACCAGGAGAAGGCTAAAAATCCTTACTATACACTGTCGGTTTTTTTAGGTGAAAAATTCGATGTCGTCGGATTCACTCCAAATGTATCTGATTCGAATAATAGACACTAGAGAACACACCCACAGGAGTACAGAAGTCCTAGGTAGCCTAGTTGGCCAGCTGTGGCTGTTGGAAGTTGAACCAGGAGAAGGCTAAAAATCCTTACTATACACTGTCGATTTTTTTAGGTGAAAAATTCGATGTCGTCGGATTCACTCCAAATGTATCTGATTCGAATAATAGACACTAGAGCACACACCCACAGGAGTACAGAAGTCCTAGGTAGCCTAGTTGGCCAGCTGTGGCTGTTGGAAGTTGAACCAGGAGAAGGCTAAAAATCCTTACTATACACTGTCGATTTTTTTAGGTGAAAAATTCGATGTCGTCGGATTCACTCCAAATGTATCTGATTCGAATAATAGACACTAGAGCACACACCCACAGGAGTACAGAAGTCCTAGGTAGCCTAGTTGGCCAGCTGTGGCTGTTGGAAGTTGAACCAGGAGAAGGCTAAAAATCCTTACTATACACTGTCGATTTTTTTAGGTGAAAAATTCGATGTCGTCGGATGCACTCCAAATGTATCTGATTCGAATAATAGACACTAGAGCACACACCCACAGGAGTACAGAAGTCCTAGGTAGCCTAGTTGGCCAGCTGTGGCTGTTGGAAGTTGAACCAGGAGAAGGCTAAAAATCCTTACTATACACTGTCGATTTTTTTAGGTGAAAAATTCGATGTCGTCGGATTCACTCCAAATGTATCTGATTCGAATAATAGACACTAGAGCACACACCCACAGGAGTACAGAAGTCCTAGGTAGCCTAGTTGGCCAGCTGTGGCTGTTGGAAGTTGAACCAGGAGAAGGCTAAAAATCCTTACTATACACTGTCGATTTTTTTAGGTGAAAAATTCGATGTCGTCGGATTCACTCCAAATGTATCTGATTCGAATAATAGACACTAGAGCACACACCCACAGGAGTACAGAAGTCCTAGGTAGCCTAGTTGGCCAGCTGTGGCTGTTGGAAGTTGAACCAGGAGAAGGCTAAAAATCCTTACTATACACTGTCGATTTTTTTAGGTGAAAAATTCGATGTCGTCGGATTCACTCCAAATGTATCTGATTCGAATAATAGACACTAGAGCACACACCCACAGGAGTACAGAAGTCCTAGGTAGCCTAGTTGGCCAGCTGTGGCTGTTGGAAGTTGAACCAGGAGAAGGCTAAAAATCCTTACTATACACTGTCGATTTTTTTAGGTGAAAAATTCGATGTCGTCGGATTCACTCCAAATGTATCTGATTCGAATAATAGACACTAGAGCACACACCCACAGGAGTACACAAGTCCTAGGTAGCCTAGTTGGCCAGCTGTGGCTGTTGGAAGTTGAACCAGGAGAAGGCTAAAAATCCTTACTATACACTGTCGATTTTTTTAGGTGAAAAATTCGATGTCGTCGGATTCACTCGAAATGTATCTGATTCGAATAATAGACACTAGATCACACACCCACGGGAGTACAGAAGTCCTAGGTAGCCTAGTTGGCCAGCTGTGGCTGTTGGAAGTTGAACCAGGAGAAGGCTAAAAATCCTTACTATACACTGTCGATTTTTTTAGGTGAAAAATTCGATGTCGTCGGATTCACTCCAAATGTATCTGATTCGAATAATAGACACTAGAGCACACACCCACAGGAATACAGAAGTCCTAGGTAGCCTAGTTGGCCAGCTGTGGCTGTTGGAAGTTGAACCAGGAGAAGGCTAAAAATCCTTACTATACACTGTCGATTTTTTTAGGTGAAAAATTCGATGTCGTCGGATTCACTCCAAATGTATCTGATTCGAATAATAGACACTAGAGCACACACCCACAGGAGTACAGAAGTCCTAGGTAGCCTAGTTGGCCAGCTGTGGCTGTTGGAAGTTGAACCAGGAGAAGGCTAAAAATCCTTACTATACACTGTCGATTTTTTTAGGTGAAAAATTCGATGTCGTCGGATTCACTCCAAATGTATCTGATTCGAATAATAGACACTAGAGCACACACCCACAGGAGTACAGAAGTCCTAGGTAGCCTAGTTGGCCAGCTGTGGCTGTTGGAAGTTGAACCAGGAGAAGGCTAAAAATCCTTACTATACACTGTCGATTTTTTTAGGTGAAAAATTCGATGTCGTCGGATTCACTCCAAATGTATCTGATTCGAATAATAGACACTAGAGCACACACCCACAGGAGTACAGAAGTCCTAGGTAGCCTAGTTGGCCAGCTGTGGCTGTTGGAAGTTGAACCAGGAGAAGGCTAAAAATCCTTACTATACACTGTCGATTTTTTTAGGTGAAAAATTCGATGTCGTCGGATTCACTCCAAATGTATCTGATTCGAATAATAGACACTAGAGCACACACCCACAGGAGTACAGAAGTCCTAGGTAGCCTAGTTGGCCAGCTGTGGCTGTTGGAAGTTGAACCAGGAGAAGGCTAAGAATCCTTACTATACACTGTCGATTTTTTTAGGTGAAAAATTCGATGTCGTCGGATTCACTCCAAATGTATCTGATTCGAATAATAGACACTAGAGCACACACCCACAGGAGTACAGAAGTCCTAGGTAGCCTAGTTGGCCAGCTGTGGCTGTTGGAAGTTGAACCAGGAGAAGGCTAAAAATCCTTACTATACACTGTCGATTTTTTTAGGTGAAAAATTCGATGTCGTCGGATTCACTCCAAATGTATCTGATTCGAATAATAGACACTAGAGCACACACCCACAGGAGTACAGAAGTCCTAGGTAGCCTAGTTGGCCAGCTGTGGCTGTTGGAAGTTGAACCAGGAGAAGGCTAAAAATCCTTACTATACACTGTCGATTTTTTTAGGTGAAAAATTCGATGTCGTCGGATTCACTCCAAATGTATCTGATTCGAATAATAGACACTAGAGCACACACCCACAGGAGTACAGAAGTCCTAGGTAGCCTAGTTCGCCAGCTGTGGCTGTTGGAAGTTGAACCAGGAGAAGGCTAAAAATCCTTACTATACACTGTCGATTTTCTTAGGTGAAAAATTCGATGTCGTCGGATTCACTCCAAATGTATCTGATTCGAATAATAGACACTAGAGCACACACCCACAGGAGTACAGAAGTCCTAGGTAGCCTAGTTGGCCAGCTGTGGCTGTTGGAAGTTGAACCAGGAGAAGGCTAAAAATCCTTACTATACACTGTCGATTTTTTTAGGTGAAAAATTCGATGTCGTCGGATTCACTCCAAATGTATCTGATTCGAATAATAGACACTAGAGCACACACCCACAGGAGTACAGAAGTCCTAGGTAGCCTAGTTGGCCAGCTGTGGCTGTTGGAAGTTGAACCAGGAGAAGGCTAAAAATCCTTACTATACACTGTCGATTTTTTTAGGTGAAAAATTCGGATTCGGATTCACTCCAAATGTATCTGATTCGAATAATAGACACTAGAGCACACACCCTCAGGAGTACAGAAGTCCTAGGTAGCCTAGTTGGCCAGCTGTGGCTGTTGGAAGTTGAACCAGGAGAAGGCTAAAAATCCTTACTATACACTGTCGATTTTTTTAGGTGAAAAATTCGATGTCGTCGGATTCACTCCAAATGTATCTGATTCGAATAATAGACACTAGAGCACACACCCACAGGAGTACAGAAGTCCTAGGTAGCCTAGTTGGCCAGCTGTGGCTGTTGGAAGTTGAACCAGGAGAAGGCTAAAAATCCTTACTATACACTGTCGATTTTTTTAGGTGAAAAATTCGATGTCGTCGGATTCACTCCAAATGTATCTGATTCGAATAATAGACACTAGAGCACACACCCACAGGAGTACAGAAGTCCTAGGTAGCCTAGTTCGCCAGCTGTGGCTGTTGGAAGTTGAACCAGGAGAAGGCTAAAAATCCTTACTATACACTGTCGATTTTTTTAGGTGAAAAATTCGATGTCGTCGGATTCACTCCAAATGTATCTGATTCGAATAATAGACACTAGAGCACACACCCACAGGAGTACAGAAGTCCTAGGTAGCCTAGTTGGCCAGCTGTGGCTGTTGGAAGTTGAACCAGGAGAAGGCTAAAAATCCTTACTATACGCTGTCGATTTTTTTAGGTGAAAAATTCGATGTCGTCGGATTCACTCCAAATGTATCTGATTCGAATAATAGACACTAGAGCACACACCCACAGGAGTACAGAAGTCCTAGGTAGCCTAGTTGGCCAGCTGTGGCTGTTGGAAGTTGAACCAGGAGAAGGCTAAAAATCCTTACTATACACTGTCGATTTTTTCAGGTGAAAAATTCGATGTCGTCGGATTCACTCCAAATGTATCTGATTCGAATAATAGACACTAGAGCACACACCCACAGGAGTACAGAAGTCCTAGGTAGCCTAGTTGGCCAGCTGTGGCTGTTGGAAGTTGAACCAGGAGAAGGCTAAAAATCCTTACTATACACTGTCGATTTTTTTAGGTGAAAAATTCGATGTCGTCGGATTCACTCCAAATGTATCTGATTCGAATAATAGACACTAGAGCACACACCCACAGGAGTACAGAAGTCCTAGGTAGCCTAGTTCGCCAGCTGTGGCTGTTGGAAGTTGAACCAGGAGAAGGCTAAAAATCCTTACTATACACTGTCGATTTTTTTAGGTGAAAAATTCGATGTCGTCGGATTCACTCCAAATGTATCTGATTCGAATAATAGACACTAGAGCACACACCCACAGGAGTACAGAAGTCCTAGGTAGCCTAGTTGGCCAGCTGTGGCTGTTGGAAGTTGAACCAGGAGAAGGCTAAAAATCCTTACTATACGCTGTCGATTTTTTTAGGTGAAAAATTCGATGTCGTCGGATTCACTCCAAATGTATCTGATTCGAATAATAGACACTAGAGCACACACCCACAGGAGTACAGAAGTCCTAGGTAGCCTAGTTGGCCAGCTGTGGCTGTTGGAAGTTGAACCAGGAGAAGGCTAAAAATCCTTACTATACACTGTCGATTTTTTTAGGTGAAAAATTCGATGTCGTCGGATTCACTCCAAATGTATCTGATTCGAATAATAGACACTAGAGCACACACCCACAGGAGTACAGAAGTCCTAGGTAGCCTAGTTGGCCAGCTGTGGCTGTTGGAAGTTGAACCAGGAGAAGGCTAAAAATCCTTACTATACACTGTCGATTTTTTTAGGTGAAAAATTCGATGTCGTCAGATTCACTCCAAATGTATCTGATTCGAATAATAGACACTAGAGCACACACCCACAGGAGTACAGAAGTCCTAGGTAGCCTAGTTGGCCAGCTGTGGCTGTTGGAAGTTGAACCAGGAGAAGGCTAAAAATCCTTACTATACACTGTCGATTTTTTTAGGTGAAAAATTCGATGTCGTCGGATTCACTCCAAATGTATCTGATTCGAATAATAGACACTAGAGCACACACCCACAGGAGTACAGAAGTCCTAGGTAGCCTAGTTGGCCAGCTGTGGCTGTTGGAAGTTGAACCAGGAGAAGGCTAAAAATCCTTACTATACACTGTCGATTTTTTTAGGTGAAAAATTCGACGTCGGATTCACTCCAAATGTATCTGATTCGAATAATAGACACTAGAGCACACACCCACAGGAGTACAGAAGTCCTAGGTAGCCTAGTTGGCCAGCTGTGGCTGTTGGAAGTTGAACCAGGAGAAGGCTAAAAATCCTTACTATACACTGTCGATTTTTTTAGGTGAAAAATTCGATGTCGTCGGATTCACTCCAAATGTATCTGATTCGAATAATAGACACTAGAGCACACACCGACAGGAGTACAGAAGTCCTAGGTAGCCTAGTTCGCCAGCTGTGGCTGTTGGAAGTTGAACCAGGAGAAGGCTAAAAATCCTTACTATACACTGTCGATTTTTTTAGGTGAAAAATTCGATGTCCGCGGATTCACTCCAAATGTATCTGATTCGAATAATAGACACTAGAGCACACACCCACAGGAGTACAGAAGTCCTAGGTAGCCTAGTTGGCCAGCTGTGGCTGTTGGAAGTTGAACCAGGAGAAGGCTAAAAATCCTTACTATACACTGTCGATTTTTTTAGGTGAAAAATTCGATGTCGTCGGATTCACTCCAAATGTATCTGATTCGAATAATAGACACTAGAGCACACACCCACAGGAGTACAGAAGTCCTAGGTAGCCTAGTTGGCCAGCTGTGGCTGTTGGAAGTTGAACCAGGAGAAGGCTAAAAATCCTTACTATACACTGTCGATTTTTTTAGGTGAAAAATTCGATGTCGTCGGATTCACTCCAAATGTATCTGATTCGAATAATAGACACTAGAGCACACACCCACAGGAGTACAGAAGTCCTAGGTAGCCTAGTTGGCCAGCTGTGGCTGTTGGAAGTTGAACCAGGAGAAGGCTAAAAATCCTTACTATACACTGTCGATTTTTTTAGGTGAAAAATTCGACGTCGGATTCACTCCAAATGTATCTGATTCGAATAATAGACACTAGAGCACACACCCACAGGAGTACAGAAGTCCTAGGTAGCCTAGTTGGCCAGCTGTGGCTGTTGGAAGTTGAACCAGGAGAAGGCTAAAAATCCTTACTATACACTGTCGATTTTTTTAGGTGAAAAATTCGATGTCGTCGGATTCACTCCAAATGTATCTGATTCGAATAATAGACACTAGAGCACACACCGACAGGAGTACAGAAGTCCTAGGTAGCCTAGTTCGCCAGCTGTGGCTGTTGGAAGTTGAACCAGGAGAAGGCTAAAAATCCTTACTATACACTGTCGATTTTTTTAGGTGAAAAATTCGATGTCCGCGGATTCACTCCAAATGTATCTGATTCGAATAATAGACACTAGAGCACACACCCACAGGAGTACAGAAGTCCTAGGTAGCCTAGTTGGCCAGCTGTGGCTGTTGGAAGTTGAACCAGGAGAAGGCTAAAAATCCTTACTATACACTGTCGATTTTTTTAGGTGAAAAATTCGATGTCGTCGGATTCACTCCAAATGTATCTGATTCGAATAATAGACACTAGAGCACACACCCACAGGAGTACAGAAGTCCTAGGTAGCCTAGTTGGCCAGCTGTGGCTGTTGGAAGTTGAACCAGGAGAAGGCTAAAAATCCTTACTATACACTGTCGATTTTTTTAGGTGAAAAATTCGATGTCGTCGGATTCACTCCAAATGTATCTGATTCGAATAATAGACACTAGAGCACACACCCACAGGAGTACAGAAGTCCTAGGTAGCCTAGTTGGCCAGCTGTGGCTGTTGGAAGTTGAACCAGGAGAAGGCTAAAAATCCTTACTATACACTGTCGATTTTTTTAGGTGAAAAATTCGATGTCGTCGGATTCACTCCAAATGTATCTGATTCGAATAATAGACACTAGAGCACACACCCACAGGAGTACAGAAGTCCTAGGTAGCCTAGTTGGCCAGCTGTGGCTGTTGGAAGTTGAACCAGGAGAAGGCTAAAAATCCTTACTATACACTGTCGATTTTTTTAGGTGAAAAATTCGATGTCGTCGGATTCACTCCAAATGTATCTGATTCGAATAATAGACACTAGAGCACACACCCACAGGAGTACAGAAGTCCTAGGTAGCCTAGTTGGCCAGCTGTGGCTGTTGGAAGTTGAACCAGGAGAAGGCTAAAAATCCTTACTATACACTGTCGATTTTTTTAGGTGAAAAATTCGATGTCGTCGGATTCACTCCAAATGTATCTGATTCGAATAATAGACACTAGAGCACACACCCACAGGAGTACAGAAGTCCTAGGTAGCCTAGTTGGCCAGCTGTGGCTGTTGGAAGTTGAACCAGGAGAAGGCTAAAAATCCTTACTATACACTGTCGATTTTTTTAGGTGAAAAATTCGATGTCGTCGGATTCACTCCAAATGTATCTGATTCGAATAATAGACACTAGAGCACACACCCACAGGAGTACAGAAGTCCTAGGTAGCCTAGTTGGCCAGCTGTGGCTGTTGGAAGTTGAACCAGGAGAAGGCTAAAAATCCTTACTATACACTGTCGATTTTTTTAGGTGAAAAATTCGATGTCGTCGGATTCACTCCAAATGTATCTGATTCGAATAATAGACACTAGAGCACACACCCACAGGAGTACAGAAGTCCTAGGTAGCCTAGTTCGCCAGCTGTGGCTGTTGGAAGTTGAACCAGGAGAAGGCTAAAAATCCTTACTATACACTGTCGATTTTTTTAGGTGAAAAATTCGATGTCGTCGGATTCACTCCAAATGTATCTGATTCGAATAATAGACACTAGAGCACACACCCACAGGAGTACAGAAGTCCTAGGTAGCCTAGTTCGCCAGCTGTGGCTGTTGGAAGTTGAACCAGGAGAAGGCTAAAAATCCTTACTATACACTGTCGATTTTTTTAGGTGAAAAATTCGATGTCGTCGGATTCACTCCAAATGTATCTGATTCGAATAATAGACACTAGAGCACACACCCACAGGAGTACAGAAGTCCTAGGTAGCCTAGTTGGCCAGCTGTGGCTGTTGGAAGTTGAACCAGGAGAAGGCTAAAAATCCTTACTATACACTGTCGATTTTTTTAGGTGAAAAATTCGATGTCGTCGGATTCACTCCAAATGTATCTGATTCGAATAATAGACACTAGAGCACACACCCACAGGAGTACAGAAGTCCTAGGTAGCCTAGTTCGCCAGCTGTGGCTGTTGGAAGTTGAACCAGGAGAAGGCTAAAAATCCTTACTATACACTGTCGATTTTTTTAGGTGAAAAATTCGATGTCGTCGGATTCACTCCAAATGTATCTGATTCGAATAATAGACACTAGAGCACACACCCACAGGAGTACAGAAGTCCTAGGTAGCCTAGTTGGCCAGCTGTGGCTGTTGGAAGTTGAACCAGGAGAAGGCTAAAAATCCTTACTATACACTGTCGATTTTTTTAGGTGAAAAATTCGATGTCGTCGGATTCACTCCAAATGTATCTGATTCGAATAATAGACACTAGAGCACACACCCACAGGAGTACAGAAGTCCTAGGTAGCCTAGTTCGCCAGCTGTGGCTGTTGGAAGTTGAACCAGGAGAAGGCTAAAAATCCTTACTATACACTGTCGATTTTTTTAGGTGAAAAATTCGATGTCGTCGGATTCACTCCAAATGTATCTGATTCGAATAATAGACACTAGAGCACACACCCACAGGAGTACAGAAGTCCTAGGTAGCCTAGTTGGCCAGCTGTGGCCGTTGGAAGTTGAACCAGGAGAAGGCTAAAAATCCTTACTATACACTGTCGATTTTTTTAGGTGAAAAATTCGATGTCGTCGGATTCACTCCAAATGTATCTGATTCGAATAATAGACACTAGAGCACACACCCACAGGAGTACAGAAGTCCTAGGTAGCCTAGTTGGCCAGCTGTGGCTGTTGGAAGTTGAACCAGGAGAAGGCTAAAAATCCTTACTATACACTGTCGATTTTTTTAGGTGAAAAATTCGATGTCGTCGGATTCACTCCAAATGTATCTGATTCGAATAATAGACACTAGAGCACACACCCACAGGAGTACAGAAGTCCTAGGTAGCCTAGTTCGCCAGCTGTGGCTGTTGGAAGTTGAACCAGGAGAAGGCTAAAAATCCTTACTATACACTGTCGATTTTTTTAGGTGAAAAATTCGATGTCGTCGGATTCACTCCAAATGTATCTGATTCGAATAATAGACACTAGAGCACACACCCACAGGAGTACAGAAGTCCTAGGTAGCCTAGTTGGCCAGCTGTGGCTGTTGGAAGTTGAACCAGGAGAAGGCTAAAAATCCTTACTATACACTGTCGATTTTTTTAGGTGAAAAATTCGATGTCGTCGGATTCACTCCAAATGTATCTGATTCGAATAATAGACACTAGAGCACACACCCACAGGAGTACAGAAGTCCTAGGTAGCCTAGTTGGCCAGCTGTGGCTGTTGGAAGTTGAACCAGGAGAAGGCTAAAAATCCTTACTATACACTGTCGATTTTTTTAGGTGAAAAATTCGATGTCGTCGGATTCACTCCAAATGTATCTGATTCGAATAATAGACACTAGAGCACACACCCACAGGAGTACAGAAGTCCTAGGTAGCCTAGTTGGCCAGCTGTGGCTGTTGGAAGTTGAACCAGGAGAAGGCTAAAAATCCTTACTATACACTGTCGATTTTTTTAGGTGAAAAATTCGATGTCGTCGGATTCACTCCAAATGTATCTGATTCGAATAATAGACACTAGAGCACACACCCACAGGAGTACAGAAGTCCTAGGTAGCCTAGTTCGCCAGCTGTGGCTGTTGGAAGTTGAACCAGGAGAAGGCTAAAAATCCTTACTATACACTGTCGATTTTTTTAGGTGAAAAATTCGATGTCGTCGGATTCACTCCAAATGTATCTGATTCGAATAATAGACACTAGAGCACACACCCACAGGAGTACAGAAGTCCTAGGTAGCCTAGTTGGCCAGCTGTGGCCGTTGGAAGTTGAACCAGGAGAAGGCTAAAAATCCTTACTATACACTGTCGATTTTTTTAGGTGAAAAATTCGATGTCGTCGGATTCACTCCAAATGTATCTGATTCGAATAATAGACACTAGAGCACACACCCACAGGAGTACAGAAGTCCTAGGTAGCCTAGTTGGCCAGCTGTGGCTGTTGGAAGTTGAACCAGGAGAAGGCTAAGAATCCTTACTATACACTGTCGATTTTTTTAGGTGAAAAATTCGATGTCGTCGGATTCACTCCAAATGTATCTGATTCGAATAATAGACACTAGAGCACACACCCACAGGAGTACAGAAGTCCTAGGTAGCCTAGTTGGCCAGCTGTGGCTGTTGGAAGTTGAACCAGGAGAAGGCTAAAAATCCTTACTATACACTGTCGATTTTTTTAGGTGAAAAATTCGATGTCGTCGGATTCACTCCAAATGTATCTGATTCGAATAATAGACACTAGAGCACACACCCACAGGAGTACAGAAGTCCTAGGTAGCCTAGTTCGCCAGCTGTGGCTGTTGGAAGTTGAACCAGGAGAAGGCTAAAAATCCTTACTATACACTGTCGATTTTTTTAGGTGAAAAATTCGATGTCGTCGGATTCACTCCAAATGTATCTGATTCGAATAATAGACACTAGAGCACACACCCACAGTAGTACAGAAGTCCTAGGTAGCCTAGTTGGCCAGCTGTGGCTGTTGGAAGTTGAACCAGGAGAAGGCTAAAAATCCTTACTATACACTGTCGATTTTTTTAGGTGAAAAATTCGATGTCGTCGGATTCACTCCAAATGTATCTGATTCGAATAATAGACACTAGAGCACACACCCACAGGAGTACAGAAGTCCTAGGTAGCCTAGTTCGCCAGCTGTGGCTGTTGGAAGTTGAACCAGGAGAAGGCTAAAAATCCTTACATACACTGTCGATTTTTTTAGGTGAAAAATTCGATGTCGTCGGATTCACTCCAAATGTATCTGATTCGAATAATAGACACTAGAGCACACACCCACAGGAGTACAGAAGTCCTAGGTAGCCTAGTTGGCCAGCTGTGGCTGTTGGAAGTTGAACCAGGAGAAGGCTAAAAATCCTTACTATACACTGTCGATTTTTTTAGGTGAAAAATTCGATGTCGTCGGATTCACTCCAAATGTATCTGATTCGAATAATAGACACTAGAGCACACACCCACAGGAGTACAGAAGTCCTAGGTAGCCTAGTTCGCCAGCTGTGGCTGTTGGAAGTTGAACCAGGAGAAGGCTAAAAATCCTTACTATACACTGTCGATTTTTTTAGGTGAAAAATTCGATGTCGTCGGATTCACTCCAAATGTATCTGATTCGAATAATAGACACTAGAGCACACACCCACAGGAGTACAGAAGTCCTAGGTAGCCTAGTTGGCCAGCTGTGGCTGTTGGAAGTTGAACCAGGAGAAGGCTAAAAATCCTTACTATACACTGTCGATTTTTTTAGGTGAAAAATTCGATGTCGTCGGATTCACTCCAAATGTATCTGATTCGAATAATAGACACTAGAGCACACACCCACAGGAGTACAGAAGTCCTAGGTAGCCTAGTTCGCCAGCTGTGGCTGTTGGAAGTTGAACCAGGAGAAGGCTAAAAATCCTTACTATACACTGTCGATTTTTTTAGGTGAAAAATTCGATGTCGTCGGATTCACTCCAAATGTATCTGATTCGAATAATAGACACTAGAGCACACACCCACAGGAGTACAGAAGTCCTAGGTAGCCTAGTTGGCCAGCTGTGGCTGTTGGAAGTTGAACCAGGAGAAGGCTAAAAATCCTTACTATACACTGTCGATTTTTTTAGGTGAAAAATTCGATGTCGTCGGATTCACTCCAAATGTATCTGATTCGAATAATAGACACTAGAGCACACACCCACAGGAGTACAGAAGTCCTAGGTAGCCTAGTTGGCCAGCTGTGGCTGTTGGAAGTTGAACCAGGAGAAGGCTAAAAATCCTTACTATACACTGTCGATTTTTTTAGGTGAAAAATTCGATGTCGTCGGATTCACTCCAAATGTATCTGATTCGAATAATAGACACTAGAGCACACACCCACAGGAGTACAGAAGTCCTAGGTAGCCTAGTTGGCCAGCTGTGGCTGTTGGAAGTTGAACCAGGAGAAGGCTAAAAATCCTTACTATACACTGTCGATTTTTTTAGGTGAAAAATTCGATGTCGTCGGATTCACTCCAAATGTATCTGATTCGAATAATAGACACTAGAGCACACACCCACAGGAGTACAGAAGTCCTAGGTAGCCTAGTTCGCCAGCTGTGGCTGTTGGAAGTTGAACCAGGAGAAGGCTAAAAATCCTTACTATACACTGTCGATTTTTTTAGGTGAAAAATTCGATGTCGTCGGATTCACTCCAAATGTATCTGATTCGAATAATAGACACTAGAGCACACACCCACAGGAGTACAGAAGTCCTAGGTAGCCTAGTTGGCCAGCTGTGGCTGTTGGAAGTTGAACCAGGAGAAGGCTAAAAATCCTTACTATACACTGTCGATTTTTTTAGGTGAAAAATTCGATGTCGTCGGATTCACTCCAAATGTATCTGATTCGAATAATAGACACTAGAGCACACACCCACAGGAGTACAGAAGTCCTAGGTAGCCTAGTTGGCCAGCTGTGGCTGTTGGAAGTTGAACCAGGAGAAGGCTAAAAATCCTTACTATACACTGTCGATTTTTTTAGGTGAAAAATTCGATGTCGTCGGATTCACTCCAAATGTATCTGATTCGAATAATAGACACTAGAGCACACACCCACAGGAGTACAGAAGTCCTAGGTAGCCTAGTTGGCCAGCTGTGGCTGTTGGAAGTTGAACCAGGAGAAGGCTAAAAATCCTTACTATACACTGTCGATTTTTTTAGGTGAAAAATTCGATGTCGTCGGATTCACTCCAAATGTATCTGATTCGAATAATAGACACTAGAGCACACACCCACAGGAGTACAGAAGTCCTAGGTAGCCTAGTTGGCCAGCTGTGGCTGTTGGAAGTTGAACCAGGAGAAGGCTAAAAATCCTTACTATACACTGTCGATTTTTTTAGGTGAAAAATTCGATGTCGTCGGATTCACTCCAAATGTATCTGATTCGAATAATAGACACTAGAGCACACACCCACAGGAGTACAGAAGTCCTAGGTAGCCTAGTTGGCCAGCTGTGGCTGTTGGAAGTTGAACCAGGAGAAGGCTAAAAATCCTTACTATACACTGTCGATTTTTTTAGGTGAAAAATTCGATGTCGTCGGATTCACTCCAAATGTATCTGATTCGAATAATAGACACTAGAGCACACACCCACAGGAGTACAGAAGTCCTAGGTAGCCTAGTTCGCCAGCTGTGGCTGTTGGAAGTTGAACCAGGAGAAGGCTAAAAATCCTTACTATACACTGTCGATTTTTTTAGGTGAAAAATTCGATGTCGTCGGATTCACTCCAAATGTATCTGATTCGAATAATAGACACTAGAGCACACACCGACAGGAGTACAGAAGTCCTAGGTAGCCTAGTTCGCCAGCTGTGGCTGTTGGAAGTTGAACCAGGAGAAGGCTAAAAATCCTTACTATACACTGTCGATTTTTTTAGGTGAAAAATTCGATGTCGTCGGATTCACTCCAAATGTATCTGATTCGAATAATAGACACTAGAGCACACACCCACAGGAGTACAGAAGTCCTAGGTAGCCTAGTTCGCCAGCTGTGGCTGTTGGAAGTTGAACCAGGAGAAGGCTAAAAATCCTTACTATACACTGTCGATTTTTTTAGGTGAAAAATTCGATGTCGTCGGATTCACTCCAAATGTATCTGATTCGAATAATAGACACTAGAGCACACACCCACAGGAGTACAGAAGTCCTAGGTAGCCTAGTTCGCCAGCTGTGGCTGTTGGAAGTTGAACCAGGAGAAGGCTAAAAATCCTTACTATACACTGTCGATTTTTTTAGGTGAAAAATTCGATGTCGTCGGATTCACTCCAAATGTATCTGATTCGAATAATAGACACTAGAGCACACACCCACAGGAGTACAGAAGTCCTAGGTAGCCTAGTTGGCCAGCTGTGGCTGTTGGAAGTTGAACCAGGAGAAGGCTAAAAATCCTTACTATACACTGTCGATTTTTTTAGGTGAAAAATTCGATGTCGTCGGATTCACTCCAAATGTATCTGATTCGAATAATAGACACTAGAGCACACACCCACAGGAGTACAGAAGTCCTAGGTAGCCTAGTTGGCCAGCTGTGGCTGTTGGAAGTTGAACCAGGAGAAGGCTAAAAATCCTTACTATACACTGTCGATTTTTTTAGGTGAAAAATTCGATGTCGTCGGATTCACTCCAAATGTATCTGATTCGAATAATAGACACTAGAGCACACACCCACAGGAGTACAGAAGTCCTAGGTAGCCTAGTTGGCCAGCTGTGGCTGTTGGAAGTTGAACCAGGAGAAGGCTAAAAATCCTTACTATACACTGTCGATTTTTTTAGGTGAAAAATTCGATGTCGTCGGATTCACTCCAAATGTATCTGATTCGAATAATAGACACTAGAGCACACACCCACAGGAGTACAGAAGTCCTAGGTAGCCTAGTTGGCCAGCTGTGGCTGTTGGAAGTTGAACCAGGAGAAGGCTAAAAATCCTTACTATACACTGTCGATTTTTTTAGGTGAAAAATTCGATGTCGTCGGATTCACTCCAAATGTATCTGATTCGAATAATAGACACTAGAGCACACACCCACAGGAGTACAGAAGTCCTAGGTAGCCTAGTTGGCCAGCTGTATCTGTTGGAAGTTGAACCAGGAGAAGGCTAAAAATCCTTACTATACACTGTCGATTTTTTTAGGTGAAAAATTCGATGTCGTCGGATTCACTCCAAATGTATCTGATTCGAATAATAGACACTAGAGCACACACCCACAGGAGTACAGAAGTCCTAGGTAGCCTAGTTCGCCAGCTGTGGCTGTTGGAAGTTGAACCAGGAGAAGGTTAAAAATCCTTACTATACACTGTCGATTTTTTTAGGTGAAAAATTCGATGTCGTCGGATTCACTCCAAATGTATCTGATTCGAATAATAGACACTAGAGCACACACCCACAGGAGTACAGAAGTCCTAGGTAGCCTAGTTCGCCAGCTGTGGCTGTTGGAAGTTGAACCAGGAGAAGGCTAAAAATCCTTACTATACACTGTCGATTTTTTTAGGTGAAAAATTCAATGTCGTCGGATTCACTCCAAATGTATCTGATTCGAATAATAGACACTAGAGCACACACCCACAGGAGTACAGAAGTCCTAGGTAGCCTAGTTGGCCAGCTGTGGCTGTTGGAAGTTGAACCAGGAGAAGGCTAAAAATCCTTACTATACACTGTCGATTTTTTTAGGTGAAAAATTCGATGTCGTCGGATTCACTCCAAATGTATCTGATTCGAATAATAGACACTAGAGCACACACCCACAGGAGTACAGAAGTCCTAGGTAGCCTAGGTAGCCTAGTTGGCCAGCTGTGGCTGTTGGAAGTTGAACCAGGAGAAGGCTAAAAATCCTTACTATACACTGTCGATTTTTTTAGGTGAAAAATTCGATGTCGTCGGATTCACTCCAAATGTATCTGATTCGAATAATAGACACTAGAGCACACACCCACAGGAGTACAGAAGTCCTAGGTAGCCTAGTTGGCCAGCTGTGGCTGTTGGAAGTTGAACCAGGAGAAGGCTAAAAATCCTTACTATACACTGTCGATTTTTTTAGGTGAAAAATTCGATGTCGTCGGATTCACTCCAAATGTATCTGATTCGAATAATAGACACTAGAGCACACACCCACAGGAGTACAGAAGTCCTAGGTAGCCTAGTTCGCCAGCTGTGGCTGTTGGAAGTTGAACCAGGAGAAGGCTAAAAATCCTTACTATACACTGTCGATTTTTTTAGGTGAAAAATTCGATGTCGTCGGATTCACTCCAAATGTATCTGATTCGAATAATAGACACTAGAGCACACACCCACAGGAGTACAGAAGTCCTAGGTAGCCTAGTTGACCAGCTGTGGCTGTTGGAAGTTGAACCAGGAGAAGGCTAAAAATCCTTACTATACACTGTCGATTTTTTTAGGTGAAAAATTCGATGTCGTCGGATTCACTCCAAATGTATCTGATTCGAATAATAGACACTAGAGCACACACCCACAGGAGTACAGAAGTCCTAGGTAGCCTAGTTCGCCAGCTGTGGCTGTTGGAAGTTGAACCAGGAGAAGGCTAAAAATCCTTACTATACACTGTCGATTTTTTTAGGTGAAAAATTCGATGTCGTCGGATTCACTCCAAATGTATCTGATTCGAATAATAGACACTAGAGCACACACCCACAGGAGTACAGAAGTCCTAGGTAGCCTAGTTGGCCAGCTGTGGCTGTTGGAAGTTGAACCAGGAGAAGGCTAAAAATCCTTACTATACACTGTCGATTTTTTTAGGTGAAAAATTCGATGTCGTCGGATTCACTCCAAATGTATCTGATTCGAATAATAGACACTAGAGCACACACCCACAGGAGTACAGAAGTCCTAGGTAGCCTAGTTGGCCAGCTGTGGCTGTTGGAAGTTGAACCAGGAGAAGGCTAAAAATCCTTACTATACACTGTCGATTTTTTTAGGTGAAAAATTCGATGTCGTCGGATTCACTCCAAATGTATCTGATTCGAATAATAGACACTAGAGCACACACCCACAGGAGTACAGAAGTCCTAGGTAGCCTAGTTGGCCAGCTGTGGCTGTTGGAAGTTGAACCAGGAGAAGGCTAAAAATCCTTACTATACACTGTCGATTTTTTTAGGTGAAAAAATCGATGTCGTCGGATTCACTCCAAATGTATCTGATTCGAATAATAGACACTAGAGCACACACCCACAGGAGTACAGAAGTCCTAGGTAGCCTAGTTCGCCAGCTGTGGCTGTTGGAAGTTGAACCAGGAGAAGGCTAAAAATCCTTACTATACACTGTCGATTTTTTTAGGTGAAAAATTCAATGTCGTCGGATTCACTCCAAATGTATCTGATTCGAATAATAGACACTAGAGCACACACCCACAGGAGTACAGAAGTCCTAGGTAGCCTAGTTGGCCAGCTGTGGCTGTTGGAAGTTGAACCAGGAGAAGGCTAAAAATCCTTACTATACACTGTCGATTTTTTTAGGTGAAAAATTCGATGTCGTCGGATTCACTCCAAATGTATCTGATTCGAATAATAGACACTAGAGCACACACCCACAGGAGTACAGAAGTCCTAGGTAGCCTAGTTGGCCAGCTGTGGCTGTTGGAAGTTGAACCAGGAGAAGGCTAAAAATCCTTACTATACACTGTCGATTTTTTTAGGTGAAAAATTCGATGTCGTCGGATTCACTCCAAATGTATCTGATTCGAATAATAGACACTAGAGCACACACCCACAGGAGTACAGAAGTCCTAGGTAGCCTAGTTGGCCAGCTGTGGCTGTTGGAAGTTGAACCAGGAGAAGGCTAAAAATCCTTACTATACACTGTCGATTTTTTTAGGTGAAAAATTCGATGTCGTCGGATTCACTCCAAATGTATCTGATTCGAATAATAGACACTAGAGCACACACCCACAGGAGTACAGAAGTCCTAGGTAGCCTAGTTCGCCAGCTGTGGCTGTTGGAAGTTGAACCAGGAGAAGGCTAAAAATCCTTACTATACACTGTCGATTTTTTTAGGTGAAAAATTCGATGTCGTCGGATTCACTCCAAATGTATCTGATTCGAATAATAGACACTAGAGCACACACCCACAGGAGTACAGAAGTCCTAGGTAGCCTAGTTGGCCAGCTGTGGCTGTTGGAAGTTGAACCAGGAGAAGGCTAAAAATCCTTACTATACACTGTCGATTTTTTTAGGTGAAAAATTCGATGTCGTCGGATTCACTCCAAATGTATCTGATTCGAATAATAGACACTAGAGCACACACCCACAGGAGTACAGAAGTCCTAGGTAGCCTAGTTCGCCAGCTGTGGCTGTTGGAAGTTGAACCAGGAGAAGGCTAAAAATCCTTACTATACACTGTCGATTTTTTTAGGTGAAAAATTCGATGTCGTCGGATTCACTCCAAATGTATCTGATTCGAATAATAGACACTAGAGCACACACCCACAGGAGTACAGAAGTCCTAGGTAGCCTAGTTGGCCAGCTGTGGCTGTTGGAAGTTGAACCAGGAGAAGGCTAAAAATCCTTACTATACACTGTCGATTTTTTTAGGTGAAAAATTCGATGTCGTCGGATTCACTCCAAATGTATCTGATTCGAATAATAGACACTAGAGCACACACCCACAGGAGTACAGAAGTCCTAGGTAGCCTAGTTGGCCAGCTGTGGCTGTTGGAAGTTGAACCAGGAGAAGGCTAAAAATCCTTACTATACACTGTCGATTTTTTTAGGTGAAAAATTCGATGTCGTCGGATTCACTCCAAATGTATCTGATTCGAATAATAGACACTAGAGCACACACCCACAGGAGTACAGAAGTCCTAGGTAGCCTAGTTGGCCAGCTGTGGCTGTTGGAAGTTGAACCAGGAGAAGGCTAAAAATCCTTACTATACACTGTCGATTTTTTTAGGTGAAAAATTCGATGTCGTCGGATTCACTCCAAATGTATCTGATTCGAATAATAGACACTAGAGCACACACCCACAGGAGTACAGAAGTCCTAGGTAGCCTAGTTGGCCAGCTGTGGCTGTTGGAAGTTGAACCAGGAGAAGGCTAAAAATCCTTACTATACACGTTCGATTTTTTTAGGTGAAAAATTCGATGTCGTCGGATTCACTCCAAATGTATCTGATTCGAATAATAGACACTAGAGCACACACCCACAGGAGTACAGAAGTCCTAGGTAGCCTAGTTCGCCAGCTGTGGCTGTTGGAAGTTGAACCAGGAGAAGGCTAAAAATCCTTACTATACACTGTCGATTTTTTTAGGTGAAAAATTCGATGTCGTCGGATTCACTCCAAATGTATCTGATTCGAATAATAGACACTAGAGCACACACCCACAGGAGTACAGAAGTCCTAGGTAGCCTAGTTGGCCAGCTGTGGCTGTTGGAAGTTGAACCAGGAGAAGGCTAAAAATCCTTACTATACACGTTCGATTTTTTTAGGTGAAAAATTCGATGTCGTCGGATTCACTCCAAATGTATCTGATTCGAATAATAGACACTAGAGCACACACCCACAGGAGTACAGAAGTCCTAGGTAGCCTAGTTGGCCAGCTGTGGCTGTTGGAAGTTGAACCAGGAGAAGGCTAAAAATCCTTACTATACACTGTCGATTTTTTTAGGTGAAAAATTCGATGTCGTCGGATTCACTCCAAATGTATCTGATTCGAATAATAGACACTAGAGCACACACCCACAGGAGTACAGAAGTCCTAGGTAGCCTAGTTCGCCAGCTGTGGCTGTTGGAAGTTGAACCAGGAGAAGGCTAAAAATCCTTACTATACACTGTCGATTTTTTTAGGTGAAAAATTCGATGTCGTCGGATTCACTCCAAATGTATCTGATTCGAATAATAGACACTAGAGCACACACCCACAGGAGTACAGAAGTCCTAGGTAGCCTAGTTGGCCAGCTGTGGCTGTTGGAAGTTGAACCAGAAGAAGGCTAAAAATCCTTACTATACACTGTCGATTTTTTTAGGTGAAAAATTCGATGTCGTCGGATTCACTCCAAATGTATCTGATTCGAATAATAGACACTAGAGCACACACCCACAGGAGTACAGAAGTCCTAGGTAGCCTAGTTCGCCAGCTGTGGCTGTTGGAAGTTGAACCAGGAGAAGGCTAAAAATCCTTACTATACACTGTCGATTTTTTTAGGTGAAAAATTCGATGTCGTCGGATTCACTCCAAATGTATCTGATTCGAATAATAGACACTAGAGCACACACCCACAGGAGTACAGAAGTCCTAGGTAGCCTAGTTCGCCAGCTGTGGCTGTTGGAAGTTGAACCAGGAGAAGGCTAAAAATCCTTACTATACACTGTCGATTTTTTTAGGTGAAAAATTCGATGTCGTCGGATTCACTCCAAATGTATCTGATTCGAATAATAGACACTAGAGCACACACCCACAGGAGTACAGAAGTCCTAGGTAGCCTAGTTGGCCAGCTGTGGCTGTTGGAAGTTGAACCAGAAGAAGGCTAAAAATCCTTACTATACACTGTCGATTTTTTTAGGTGAAAAATTCGATGTCGTCGGATTCACTCCAAATGTATCTGATTCGAATAATAGACACTAGAGCACACACCCACAGGAGTACAGAAGTCCTAGGTAGCCTAGTTCGCCAGCTGTGGCTGTTGGAAGTTGAACCAGGAGAAGGCTAAAAATCCTTACTATACACTGTCGATTTTTTTAGGTGAAAAATTCGATGTCGTCGGATTCACTCCAAATGTATCTGATTCGAATAATAGACACTAGAGCACACACCCACAGGAGTACAGAAGTCCTAGGTAGCCTAGTTGGCCAGCTGTGGCTGTTGGAAGTTGAACCAGAAGAAGGCTAAAAATCCTTACTATACACTGTCGATTTTTTTAGGTGAAAAATTCGATGTCGTCGGATTCACTCCAAATGTATCTGATTCGAATAATAGACACTAGAGCACACACCCACAGGAGTACAGAAGTCCTAGGTAGCCTAGTTGGCCAGCTGTGGCTGTTGGAAGTTGAACCAGGAGAAGGCTAAAAATCCTTACTATACACTGTCGATTTTTTTAGGTGAAAAATTCGATGTCGTCGGATTCACTCCAAATGTATCTGATTCGAATAATAGACACTAGAGCACACACCCACAGGAGTACAGAAGTCCTAGGTAGCCTAGTTGGCCAGCTGTGGCTGTTGGAAGTTGAACCAGGAGAAGGCTAAAAATCCTTACTATACACTGTCGATTTTTTTAGGTGAAAAATTCGATGTCGTCGGATTCACTCCAAATGTATCTGATTCGAATAATAGACACTAGAGCACACACCCACAGGAGTACAGAAGTCCTAGGTAGCCTAGTTGGCCAGCTGTGGCTGTTGGAAGTTGAACCAGGAGAAGGCTAAAAATCCTTACTATACACTGTCGATTTTTTTAGGTGAAAAATTCGATGTCGTCGGATTCACTCCAAATGTATCTGATTCGAATAATAGACACTAGAGCACACACCCACAGGAGTACAGAAGTCCTAGGTAGCCTAGTTGGCCAGCTGTGGCTGTTGGAAGTTGAACCAGGAGAAGGCTAAAAATCCTTACTATACACTGTCGATTTTTTTAGGTGAAAAATTCGATGTCGTCGGATTCACTCCAAATGTATCTGATTCGAATAATAGACACTAGAGCACACACCCACAGGAGTACAGAAGTCCTAGGTAGCCTAGTTGGCCAGCTGTGGTTGTTGGAAGTTGAACCAGGAGAAGGCTAAAAATCCTTACTATACACTGTCGATTTTTTTAGGTGAAAAATTCGATGTCGTCGGATTCACTCCAAATGTATCTGATTCGAATAATAGACACTAGAGCACACACCCACAGGAGTACAGAAGTCCTAGGTAGCCTAGTTGGCCAGCTGTGGCTGTTGGAAGTTGAACCAGGAGAAGGCTAAAAATCCTTACTATACACTGTCGATTTTTTTAGGTGAAAAATTCGATGTCGTCGGATTCACTCCAAATGTATCTGATTCGAATAATAGACACTAGAGCACACACCCACAGGAGTACAGAAGTCCTAGGTAGCCTAGTTGGCCAGCTGTGGTTGTTGGAAGTTGAACCAGGAGAAGGCTAAAAATCCTTACTATACACTGTCGATTTTTTTAGGTGAAAAATTCGATGTCGTCGGATTCACTCCAAATCTGATCTGAATAATAGACACTAGAGCACACACCCACAGGAGTACAGAAGTCCTAGGTAGCCTAGTTGGCCAGCTGTGGCTGTTGGAAGTTGAACCAGGAGAAGGCTAAAAATCCTTACTATACACTGTCGATTTTTTTAGGTGAAAAATTCGATGTCGTCGGATTCACTCCAAATGTATCTGATTCGAATAATAGACACTAGAGCACACACCCACAGGAGTACAGAAGTCCTAGGTAGCCTAGTTGGCCAGCTGTGGCTGTTGGAAGTTGAACCAGGAGAAGGCTAAAAATCCTTACTATACACTGTCGATTTTTTTAGGTGAAAAATTCGATGTCGTCGGATTCACTCCAAATGTATCTGATTCGAATAATAGACACTAGAGCACACACCCACAGGAGTACAGAAGTCCTAGGTAGCCTAGTTCGCCAGCTGTGGCTGTTGGAAGTTGAACCAGGAGAAGGCTAAAAATCCTTACTATACACTGTCGATTTTTTTAGGTGAAAAATTCGATGTCGTCGGATTCACTCCAAATGTATCTGATTCGAATAATAGACACTAGAGCACACACCCACAGGAGTACAGAAGTCCTAGGTAGCCTAGTTCGCCAGCTGTGGCTGTTGGAAGTTGAACCAGGAGAAGGCTAAAAATCCTTACTATACACTGTCGATTTTTTTAGGTGAAAAATTCGATGTCGTCGGATTCACTCCAAATGTATCTGATTCGAATAATAGACACTAGAGCACACACCCACAGGAGTACAGAAGTCCTAGGTAGCCTAGTTGGCCAGCTGTGGCTGTTGGAAGTTGAACCAGGAGAAGGCTAAAAATCCTTACTATACACTGTCGATTTTTTTAGGTGAAAAATTCGATGTCGTCGGATTCACTCCAAATGTATCTGATTCGAATAATAGACACTAGAGCACACACCCACAGGAGTACAGAAGTCCTAGGTAGCCTAGTTGGCCAGCTGTGGCTGTTGGAAGTTGAACCAGGAGAAGGCTAAAAATCCTTACTATACACTGTCGATTTTTTTAGGTGAAAAATTCGATGTCGTCGGATTCACTCCAAATGTATCTGATTCGAATAATAGACACTAGAGCACACACCCACAGGAGTACAGAAGTCCTAGGTAGCCTAGTTCGCCAGCTGTGGCTGTTGGAAGTTGAACCAGGAGAAGGCTAAAAATCCTTACTATACACTGTCGATTTTTTTAGGTGAAAAATTCGATGTCGTCGGATTCACTCCAAATGTATCTGATTCGAATAATAGACACTAGAGCACACACCCACAGGAGTACAGAAGTCCTAGGTAGCCTAGTTCGCCAGCTGTGGCTGTTGGAAGTTGAACCAGGAGAAGGCTAAAAATCCTTACTATACACTGTCGATTTTTTTAGGTGAAAAATTCGATGTCGTCGGATTCACTCCAAATGTATCTGATTCGAATAATAGACACTAGAGCACACACCCACAGGAGTACAGAAGTCCTAGGTAGCCTAGTTCGCCAGCTGTGGCTGTTGGAAGTTGAACCAGGAGAAGGCTAAAAATCCTTACTATACACTGTCGATTTTTTTAGGTGAAAAATTCGATGTCGTCGGATTCACTCCAAATGTATCTGATTCGAATAATAGACACTAGAGCACACACCCACAGGAGTACAGAAGTCCTAGGTAGCCTAGTTGGCCAGCTGTGGCTGTTGGAAGTTGAACCAGGAGAAGGCTAAAAATCCTTACTATACACTGTCGATTTTTTTAGGTGAAAAATTCGATGTCGTCGGATTCACTCCAAATGTATCTGATTCGAATAATAGACACTAGAGCACACACCCACAGGAGTACAGAAGTCCTAGGTAGCCTAGTTGGCCAGCTGTGGCTGTTGGAAGTTGAACCAGGAGAAGGCTAAAAATCCTTACTATACACTGTCGATTTTTTTAGGTGAAAAATTCGATGTCGTCGGATTCACTCCAAATGTATCTGATTCGAATAATAGACACTAGAGCACACACCCACAGGAGTACAGAAGTCCTAGGTAGCCTAGTTGGCCAGCTGTGGCTGTTGGAAGTTGAACCAGGAGAAGGCTAAAAATCCTTACTATACACTGTCGATTTTTTTAGGTGAAAAATTCGATGTCGTCGGATTCACTCCAAATGTATCTGATTCGAATAATAGACACTAGAGCACACACCCACAGGAGTACAGAAGTCCTAGGTAGCCTAGTTGGCCAGCTGTGGCTGTTGGAAGTTGAACCAGGAGAAGGCTAAAAATCCTTACTATACACTGTCGATTTTTTTAGGTGAAAAATTCGATGTCGTCGGATTCACTCCAAATGTATCTGATTCGAATAATAGACACTAGAGCACACACCCACAGGAGTACAGAAGTCCTAGGTAGCCTAGTTGGCCAGCTGTGGCTGTTGGAAGTTGAACCAGGAGAAGGCTAAAAATCCTTACTATACACTGTCGATTTTTTTAGGTGAAAAATTCGATGTCGTCGGATTCACTCCAAATGTATCTGATTCGAATAATAGACACTAGAGCACACACCCACAGGAGTACAGAAGTCCTAGGTAGCCTAGTTGGCCAGCTGTGGCTGTTGGAAGTTGAACCAGGAGAAGGCTAAAAATCCTTACTATACACTGTCGATTTTTTTAGGTGAAAAATTCGATGTCGTCGGATTCACTCCAAATGTATCTGATTCGAATAATAGACACTAGAGCACACACCCACAGGAGTACAGAAGTCCTAGGTAGCCTAGTTGGCCAGCTGTGGCTGTTGGAAGTTGAACCAGGAGAAGGCTAAAAATCCTTACTATACACTGTCGATTTTTTTAGGTGAAAAATTCGATGTCGTCGGATTCACTCCAAATGTATCTGATTCGAATAATAGACACTAGAGCACACACCCACAGGAGTACAGAAGTCCTAGGTAGCCTAGTTGGCCAGCTGTGGCTGTTGGAAGTTGAACCAGGAGAAGGCTAAAAATCCTTACTATACACTGTCGATTTTTTTAGGTGAAAAATTCGATGTCGTCGGATTCACTCCAAATGTATCTGATTCGAATAATAGACACTAGAGCACACACCCACAGGAGTACAGAAGTCCTAGGTAGCCTAGTTGGCCAGCTGTGGCTGTTGGAAGTTGAACCAGGAGAAGGCTAAAAATCCTTACTATACACTGTCGATTTTTTTAGGTGAAAAATTCGATGTCGTCGGATTCACTCCAAATGTATCTGATTCGAATAATAGACACTAGAGCACACACTTACAGGAGTACAGAAGTCCTAGGTAGCCTAGTTCGCCAGCTGTGGTTGTTGGAAGTTGAACCAGGAGAAGGCTAAAAATCCTTACTATACACTGTCGATTTTTTTAGGTGAAAAATTCGATGTCGTCGGATTCACTCCAAATGTATCTGATTCGAATAATAGACACTAGAGCACACACCCACAGGAGTACAGAAGTCCTAGGTAGCCTAGTTGGCCAGCTGTGGCTGTTGGAAGTTGAACCAGGAGAAGGCTAAAAATCCTTACTATACACTGTCGATTTTTTTAGGTGAAAAATTCGATGTCGTCGGATTCACTCCAAATGTATCTGATTCGAATAATAGACACTAGAGCACACACCCACAGGAGTACAGAAGTCCTAGGTAGCCTAGTTGGCCAGCTGTGGCTGTTGGAAGTTGAACCAGGAGAAGGCTAAAAATCCTTACTATACACTGTCGATTTTTTTAGGTGAAAAATTCGATGTCGTCGGATTCACTCCAAATGTATCTGATTCGAATAATAGACACTAGAGCACACACCCACAGGAGTACAGAAGTCCTAGGTAGCCTAGTTGGCCAGCTGTGGCTGTTGGAAGTTGAACCAGGAGAAGGCTAAAAATCCTTACTATACACTGTCGATTTTTTTAGGTGAAAAATTCGATGTCGTCGGATTCACTCCAAATGTATCTGATTCGAATAATAGACACTAGAGCACACACCCACAGGAGTACAGAAGTCCTAGGTAGCCTAGTTGGCCAGCTGTGGCTGTTGGAAGTTGAACCAGGAGAAGGCTAAAAATCCTTACTATACACTGTCGATTTTTTTAGGTGAAAAATTCGATGTCGTCGGATTCACTCCAAATGTATCTGATTCGAATAATAGACACTAGAGCACACACCCACAGGAGTACAGAAGTCCTAGGTAGCCTAGTTGGCCAGCTGTGGCTGTTGGAAGTTGAACCAGGAGAAGGCTAAAAATCCTTACTATACACTGTCGATTTTTTTAGGTGAAAAATTCGATGTCGTCGGATTCACTCCAAATGTATCTGATTCGAATAATAGACACTAGAGCACACACCCACAGGAGTAGAGAAGTCCTAGGTAGCCTAGTTGGCCAGCTGTGGCTGTTGGAAGTTGAACCAGGAGAAGGCTAAAAATCCTTACTATACACTGTCGATTTTTTTAGGTGAAAAATTCGATGTCGTCGGATTCACTCCAAATGTATCTGATTCGAATAATAGACACTAGAGCACACACCCACAGGAGTACAGAAGTCCTAGGTAGCCTAGTTGGCCAGCTGTGGCTGTTGGAAGTTGAACCAGGAGAAGGCTAAAAATCCTTACTATACACTGTCGATTTTTTTAGGTGAAAAATTCGATGTCGTCGGATTCACTCCAAATGTATCTGATTCGAATAATAGACACTAGAGCACACACCCACAGGAGTACAGAAGTCCTAGGTAGCCTAGTTGGCCAGCTGTGGCTGTTGGAAGTTGAACCAGGAGAAGGCTAAAAATCCTTACTATACACTGTCGATTTTTTTAGGTGAAAAATTCGATGTCGTCGGATTCACTCCAAATGTATCTGATTCGAATAATAGACACTAGAGCACACACCCACAGGAGTACAGAAGTCCTAGGTAGCCTAGTTGGCCAGCTGTGGCTGTTGGAAGTTGAACCAGGAGAAGGCTAAAAATCCTTACTATACACTGTCGATTTTTTTAGGTGAAAAATTCGATGTCGTCGGATTCACTCCAAATGTATCTGATTCGAATAATAGACACTAGAGCACACACCCACAGGAGTACAGAAGTCCTAGGTAGCCTAGTTCGCCAGCTGTGGCTGTTGGAAGTTGAACCAGGAGAAGGCTAAAAATCCTTACTATACACTGTCGATTTTTTTAGGTGAAAAATTCGATGTCGTCGGATTCACTCCAAATGTATCTGATTCGAATAATAGACACTAGAGCACACACCCACAGGAGTACAGAAGTCCTAGGTAGCCTAGTTGGCCAGCTGTGGCTGTTGGAAGTTGAACCAGGAGAAGGCTAAAAATCCTTACTATACACTGTCGATTTTTTTAGGTGAAAAATTCGATGTCGTCGGATTCACTCCAAATGTATCTGATTCGAATAATAGACACTAGAGCACACACCCACAGGAGTACAGAAGTCCTAGGTAGCCTAGTTGGCCAGCTGTGGCTGTTGGAAGTTGAACCAGGAGAAGGCTAAAAATCCTTACTATACACTGTCGATTTTTTTAGGTGAAAAATTCGATGTCGTCGGATTCACTCCAAATGTATCTGATTCGAATAATAGACACTAGAGCACACACCCACAGGAGTACAGAAGTCCTAGGTAGCCTAGTTGGCCAGCTGTGGCTGTTGGAAGTTGAACCAGGAGAAGGCTAAAAATCCTTACTATACACTGTCGATTTTTTTAGGTGAAAAATTCGATGTCGTCGGATTCACTCCAAATGTATCTGATTCGAATAATAGACACTAGAGCACACACCCACAGGAGTACAGAAGTCCTAGGTAGCCTAGTTGGCCAGCTGTGGCTGTTGGAAGTTGAACCAGGAGAAGGCTAAAAATCCTTACTATACACTGTCGATTTTTTTAGGTGAAAAATTCGATGTCGTCGGATTCACTCCAAATGTATCTGATTCGAATAATAGACACTAGAGCACACACCCACAGGAGTACAGAAGTCCTAGGTAGCCTAGTTGGCCAGCTGTGGCTGTTGGAAGTTGAACCAGGAGAAGGCTAAAAATCCTTACTATACACTGTCGATTTTTTTAGGTGAAAAATTCGATGTCGTCGGATTCACTCCAAATGTATCTGATTCGAATAATAGACACTAGAGCACACACCCACAGGAGTACAGAAGTCCTAGGTAGCCTAGTTGGCCAGCTGTGGCTGTTGGAAGTTGAACCAGGAGAAGGCTAAAAATCCTTACTATACACTGTCGATTTTTTTAGGTGAAAAATTCGATGTCGTCGGATTCACTCCAAATGTATCTGATTCGAATAATAGACACTAGAGCACACACCCACAGGAGTACAGAAGTCCTAGGTAGCCTAGTTGGCCAGCTGTGGCTGTTGGAAGTTGAACCAGGAGAAGGCTAAAAATCCTTACTATACACTGTCGATTTTTTTAGGTGAAAAATTCGATGTCGTCGGATTCACTCCAAATGTATCTGATTCGAATAATAGACACTAGAGCACACACCCACAGGAGTACAGAAGTCCTAGGTAGCCTAGTTCGCCAGCTGTGGCTGTTGGAAGTTGAACCAGGAGAAGGCTAAAAATCCTTACTATACACTGTCGATTTTTTTAGGTGAAAAATTCGATGTCGTCGGATTCACTCCAAATGTATCTGATTCGAATAATAGACACTAGAGCACACACCCACAGGAGTACAGAAGTCCTAGGTAGCCTAGTTCGCCAGCTGTGGCTGTTGGAAGTTGAACCAGGAGAAGGCTAAAAATCCTTACTATACACTGTCGATTTTTTTAGGTGAAAAATTCGATGTCGTCGGATTCACTCCAAATGTATCTGATTCGAATAATAGACACTAGAGCACACACCCACAAGAGTACAGAAGTCCTAGGTAGCCTAGTTGGCCAGCTGTGGCTGTTGGAAGTTGAACCAGGAGAAGGCTAAAAATCCTTACTATACACTGTCGATTTTTTTAGGTGAAAAATTCGATGTCGTCGGATTCACTCCAAATGTATCTGATTCGAATAATAGACACTAGAGCACACACCCACAGGAGTACAGAAGTCCTAGGTAGCCTAGTTGGCCAGCTGTGGCTGTTGGAAGTTGAACCAGGAGAAGGCTAAAAATCCTTACTATACACTGTCGATTTTTTTAGGTGAAAAATTCGATGTCGTCGGATTCACTCCAAATGTATCTGATTCGAATAATAGACACTAGAGCACACACCCACAGGAGTACAGAAGTCCTAGGTAGCCTAGTTCGCCAGCTGTGGCTGTTGGAAGTTGAACCAGGAGAAGGCTAAAAATCCTTACTATACACTGTCGATTTTTTTAGGTGAAAAATTCGATGTCGTCGGATTCACTCCAAATGTATCTGATTCGAATAATAGACACTAGAGCACACACCCACAGGAGTACAGAAGTCCTAGGTAGCCTAGTTGGCCAGCTGTGGCTGTTGGAAGTTGAACCAGGAGAGGCTAAAAATCCTTACTATACACTGTCGATTTTTTTAGGTGAAAAATTCGATGTCGTCGGATTCACTCCAAATGTATCTGATTCGAATAATAGACACTAGAGCACACACCCACAGGAGTACAGAAGTCCTAGGTAGCCTAGTTGGCCAGCTGTGGCTGTTGGAAGTTGAACCAGGAGAAGGCTAAAAATCCTTACTATACACTGTCGATTTTTTTAGGTGAAAAATTCGATGTCGTCGGATTCACTCCAAATGTATCTGATTCGAATAATAGACACTAGAGCACACACCCACAGGAGTACAGAAGTCCTAGGTAGCCTAGTTGGCCAGCTGTGGCTGTTGGAAGTTGAACCAGGAGAAGGCTAAAAATCCTTACTATACACTGTCGATTTTTTTAGGTGAAAAATTCGATGTCGTCGGATTCACTCCAAATGTATCTGATTCGAATAATAGACACTAGAGCACACACCCACAGGAGTACAGAAGTCCTAGGTAGCCTAGTTGGCCATCTGTGGCTGTTGGAAGTTGAACCAGGAGAAGGCTAAAAATCCTTACTATACACTGTCGATTTTTTTAGGTGAAAAATTCGATGTCGTCGGATTCACTCCAAATGTATCTGATTCGAATAATAGACACTAGAGCACACACCCACAGGAGTACAGAAGTCCTAGGTAGCCTAGTTCGCCAGCTGTGGCTGTTGGAAGTTGAACCAGGAGAAGGCTAAAAATCCTTACTATACACTGTCGATTTTTTTAGGTGAAAAATTCGATGTCGTCGGATTCACTCCAAATGTATCTGATTCGAATAATAGACACTAGAGCACACACCCACAGGAGTACAGAAGTCCTAGGTAGCCTAGTTGGCCAGCTGTGGCTGTTGGAAGTTGAACCAGGAGAAGGCTAAAAATCCTTACTATACACTGTCGATTTTTTTAGGTGAAAAATTCGATGTCGTCGGATTCACTCCAAATGTATCTGATTCGAATAATAGACACTAGAGCACACACCCACAGGAGTACAGAAGTCCTAGGTAGCCTAGTTCGCCAGCTGTGGCTGTTGGAAGTTGAACCAGGAGAAGGCTAAAAATCCTTACTATACACTGTCGATTTTTTTAGGTGAAAAATTCGATGTCGTCGGATTCACTCCAAATGTATCTGATTCGAATAATAGACACTAGAGCACACACCCACAGGAGTACAGAAGTCCTAGGTAGCCTAGTTGGCCAGCTGTGGCTGTTGGAAGTTGAACCAGGAGAAGGCTAAAAATCCTTACTATACACTGTCGATTTTTTTAGGTGAAAAATTCGATGTCGTCGGATTCACTCCAAATGTATCTGATTCGAATAATAGACACTAGAGCACACACCCACAGGAGTACAGAAGTCCTAGGTAGCCTAGTTCGCCAGCTGTGGCTGTTGGAAGTTGAACCAGGAGAAGGCTAAAAATCCTTACTATACACTGTCGATTTTTTTAGGTGAAAAATTCGATGTCGTCGGATTCACTCCAAATGTATCTGATTCGAATAATAGACACTAGAGCACACACCCACAGGAGTACAGAAGTCCTAGGTAGCCTAGTTGGCCAGCTGTGGCTGTTGGAAGTTGAACCAGGAGAAGGCTAAAAATCCTTACTATACACTGTCGATTTTTTTAGGTGAAAAATTCGATGTCGTCGGATTCACTCCAAATGTATCTGATTCGAATAATAGACACTAGAGCACACACCCACAGGAGTACAGAAGTCCTAGGTAGCCTAGTTCGCCAGCTGTGGCTGTTGGAAGTTGAACCAGGAGAAGGCTAAAAATCCTTACTATACACTGTCGATTTTTTTAGGTGAAAAATTCGATGTCGTCGGATTCACTCCAAATGTATCTGATTCGAATAATAGACACTAGAGCACACACCCACAGGAGTACAGAAGTCCTAGGTAGCCTAGTTGGCCAGCTGTGGCTGTTGGAAGTTGAACCAGGAGAAGGCTAAAAATCCTTACTATACACTGTCGATTTTTTTAGGTGAAAAATTCGATGTCGTCGGATTCACTCCAAATGTATCTGATTCGAATAATAGACACTAGAGCACACACCCACAGGAGTACAGAAGTCCTAGGTAGCCTAGTTGGCCATCTGTGGCTGTTGGAAGTTGAACCAGGAGAAGGCTAAAAATCCTTACTATACACTGTCGATTTTTTTAGGTGAAAAATTCGATGTCGTCGGATTCACTCCAAATGTATCTGATTCGAATAATAGACACTAGAGCACACACCCACAGGAGTACAGAAGTCCTAGGTAGCCTAGTTCGCCAGCTGTGGCTGTTGGAAGTTGAACCAGGAGAAGGCTAAAAATCCTTACTATACACTGTCGATTTTTTTAGGTGAAAAATTCGATGTCGTCGGATTCACTCCAAATGTATCTGATTCGAATAATAGACACTAGAGCACACACCCACAGGAGTACAGAAGTCCTAGGTAGCCTAGTTGGCCAGCTGTGGCTGTTGGAAGTTGAACCAGGAGAAGGCTAAAAATCCTTACTATACACTGTCGATTTTTTTAGGTGAAAAATTCGATGTCGTCGGATTCACTCCAAATGTATCTGATTCGAATAATAGACACTAGAGCACACACCCACAGGAGTACAGAAGTCCTAGGTAGCCTAGTTCGCCAGCTGTGGCTGTTGGAAGTTGAACCAGGAGAAGGCTAAAAATCCTTACTATACACTGTCGATTTTTTTAGGTGAAAAATTCGATGTCGTCGGATTCACTCCAAATGTATCTGATTCGAATAATAGACACTAGAGCACACACCCACAGGAGTACAGAAGTCCTAGGTAGCCTAGTTGGCCAGCTGTGGCTGTTGGAAGTTGAACCAGGAGAAGGCTAAAAATCCTTACTATACACTGTCGATTTTTTTAGGTGAAAAATTCGATGTCGTCGGATTCACTCCAAATGTATCTGATTCGAATAATAGACACTAGAGCACACACCCACAGGAGTACAGAAGTCCTAGGTAGCCTAGTTCGCCAGCTGTGGCTGTTGGAAGTTGAACCAGGAGAAGGCTAAAAATCCTTACTATACACTGTCGATTTTTTTAGGTGAAAAATTCGATGTCGTCGGATTCACTCCAAATGTATCTGATTCGAATAATAGACACTAGAGCACACACCCACAGGAGTACAGAAGTCCTAGGTAGCCTAGTTGGCCAGCTGTGGCTGTTGGAAGTTGAACCAGGAGAAGGCTAAAAATCCTTACTATACACTGTCGATTTTTTTAGGTGAAAAATTCGATGTCGTCGGATTCACTCCAAATGTATCTGATTCGAATAATAGACACTAGAGCACACACCCACAGGAGTACAGAAGTCCTAGGTAGCCTAGTTGGCCAGCTGTGGCTGTTGGAAGTTGAACCAGGAGAAGGCTAAAAATCCTTACTATACACTGTCGATTTTTTTAGGTGAAAAATTCGATGTCGTCGGATTCACTCCAAATGTATCTGATTCGAATAATAGACACTAGAGCACACACCCACAGGAGTACAGAAGTCCTAGGTAGCCTAGTTGGCCAGCTGTGGCTGTTGGAAGTTGAACCAGGAGAAGGCTAAAAATCCTTACTATACACTGTCGATTTTTTTAGGTGAAAAATTCGATGTCGTCGGATTCACTCCAAATGTATCTGATTCGAATAATAGACACTAGAGCACACACCCACAGGAGTACAGAAGTCCTAGGTAGCCTAGTTCGCCAGCTGTGGCTGTTGGAAGTTGAACCAGGAGAAGGCTAAAAATCCTTACTATACACTGTCGATTTTTTTAGGTGAAAAATTCGATGTCGTCGGATTCACTCCAAATGTATCTGATTCGAATAATAGACACTAGAGCACACACCCACAGGAGTACAGAAGTCCTAGGTAGCCTAGTTGGCCAGCTGTGGCTGTTGGAAGTTGAACCAGGAGAAGGCTAAAAATCCTTACTATACACTGTCGATTTTTTTAGGTGAAAAATTCGATGTCGTCGGATTCACTCCAAATGTATCTGATTCGAATAATAGACACTAGAGCACACACCCACAGGAGTACAGAAGTCCTAGGTAGCCTAGTTGGCCAGCTGTGGCTGTTGGAAGTTGAACCAGGAGAAGGCTAAAAATCCTTACTATACACTGTCGATTTTTTTAGGTGAAAAATTCGATGTCGTCGGATTCACTCCAAATGTATCTGATTCGAATAATAGACACTAGAGCACACACCCACAGGAGTACAGAAGTCCTAGGTAGCCTAGTTGGCCAGCTGTGGCTGTTGGAAGTTGAACCAGGAGAAGGCTAAAAATCCTTACTATACACTGTCGATTTTTTTAGGTGAAAAATTCGATGTCGTCGGATTCACTCCAAATGTATCTGATTCGAATAATAGACACTAGAGCACACACCCACAGGAGTACAGAAGTCCTAGGTAGCCTAGTTGGCCAGCTGTGGCTGTTGGAAGTTGAACCAGGAGAAGGCTAAAAATCCTTACTATACACTGTCGATTTTTTTAGGTGAAAAATTCGATGTCGTCGGATTCACTCCAAATGTATCTGATTCGAATAATAGACACTAGAGCACACACCCACAGGAGTACAGAAGTCCTAGGTAGCCTAGTTGGCCAGCTGTGGCTGTTGGAAGTTGAACCAGGAGAAGGCTAAAAATCCTTACTATACACTGTCGATTTTTTTAGGTGAAAAATTCGATGTCGTCGGATTCACTCCAAATGTATCTGATTCGAATAATAGACACTAGAGCACACACCCACAGGAGTACAGAAGTCCTAGGTAGCCTAGTTGGCCAGCTGTGGCTGTTGGAAGTTGAACCAGGAGAAGGCTAAAAATCCTTACTATACACTGTCGATTTTTTTAGGTGAAAAATTCGATGTCGTCGGATTCACTCCAAATGTATCTGATTCGAATAATAGACACTAGAGCACACACCCACAGGAGTACAGAAGTCCTAGGTAGCCTAGTTCGCCAGCTGTGGCTGTTGGAAGTTGAACCAGGAGAAGGCTAAAAATCCTTACTATACACTGTCGATTTTTTTAGGTGAAAAATTCGATGTCGTCGGATTCACTCCAAATGTATCTGATTCGAATAATAGACACTAGAGCACACACCCACAGGAGTACAGAAGTCCTAGGTAGCCTAGTTGGCCAGCTGTGGCTGTTGGAAGTTGAACCAGGAGAAGGCTAAAAATCCTTACTATACACTGTCGATTTTTTTAGGTGAAAAATTCGATGTCGTCGGATTCACTCCAAATGTATCTGATTCGAATAATAGACACTAGAGCACACACCCACAGGAGTACAGAAGTCCTAGGTAGCCTAGTTCGCCAGCTGTGGCTGTTGGAAGTTGAACCAGGAGAAGGCTAAAAATCCTTACTATACACTGTCGATTTTTTTAGGTGAAAAATTCGATGTCGTCGGATTCACTCCAAATGTATCTGATTCGAATAATAGACACTAGAGCACACACCCACAGGAGTACAGAAGTCCTAGGTAGCCTAGTTGGCCAGCTGTGGCTGTTGGAAGTTGAACCAGGAGAAGGCTAAAAATCCTTACTATACACTGTCGATTTTTTTAGGTGAAAAATTCGATGTCGTCGGATTCACTCCAAATGTATCTGATTCGAATAATAGACACTAGAGCACACACCCACAGGAGTACAGAAGTCCTAGGTAGCCTAGTTCGCCAGCTGTGGCTGTTGGAAGTTGAACCAGGAGAAGGCTAAAAATCCTTACTATACACTGTCGATTTTTTTAGGTGAAAAATTCGATGTCGTCGGATTCACTCCAAATGTATCTGATTCGAATAATAGACACTAGAGCACACACCCACAGGAGTACAGAAGTCCTAGGTAGCCTAGTTGGCCAGCTGTGGCTGTTGGAAGTTGAACCAGGAGAAGGCTAAAAATCCTTACTATACACTGTCGATTTTTTTAGGTGAAAAATTCGATGTCGTCGGATTCACTCCAAATGTATCTGATTCGAATAATAGACACTAGAGCACACACCCACAGGAGTACAGAAGTCCTAGGTAGCCTAGTTGGCCAGCTGTGGCTGTTGGAAGTTGAACCAGGAGAAGGCTAAAAATCCTTACTATACACTGTCGATTTTTTTAGGTGAAAAATTCGATGTCGTCGGATTCACTCCAAATGTATCTGATTCGAATAATAGACACTAGAGCACACACCCACAGGAGTACAGAAGTCCTAGGTAGCCTAGTTGGCCAGCTGTGGCTGTTGGAAGTTGAACCAGGAGAAGGCTAAAAATCCTTACTATACACTGTCGATTTTTTTAGCTGAAAAATTCGATGTCGTCGGATTCACTCCAAATGTATCTGATTCGAATAATAGACACTAGAGCACACACCCACAGGAGTACAGAAGTCCTAGGTAGCCTAGTTCGCCAGCTGTGGCTGTTGGAAGTTGAACCAGGAGAAGGCTAAAAATCCTTACTATACACTGTCGATTTTTTTAGGTGAAAAATTCGATGTCGTCGGATTCACTCCAAATGTATCTGATTCGAATAATAGACACTAGAGCACACACCCACAGGAGTACAGAAGTCCTAGGTAGCCTAGTTGGCCAGCTGTGGCTGTTGGAAGTTGAACCAGGAGAAGGCTAAAAATCCTTACTATACACTGTCGATTTTTTTAGGTGAAAAATTCGATGTCGTCGGATTCACTCCAAATGTATCTGATTCGAATAATAGACACTAGAGCACACACCCACAGGAGTACAGAAGTCCTAGGTAGCCTAGTTCGCCAGCTGTGGCTGTTGGAAGTTGAACCAGGAGAAGGCTAAAAATCCTTACTATACACTGTCGATTTTTTTAGGTGAAAAATTCGATGTCGTCGGATTCACTCCAAATGTATCTGATTCGAATAATAGACACTAGAGCACACACCCACAGGAGTACAGAAGTCCTAGGTAGCCTAGTTGGCCAGCTGTGGCTGTTGGAAGTTGAACCAGGAGAAGGCTAAAAATCCTTACTATACACTGTCGATTTTTTTAGGTGAAAAATTCGATGTCGTCGGATTCACTCCAAATGTATCTGATTCGAATAATAGACACTAGAGCACACACCCACAGGAGTACAGAAGTCCTAGGTAGCCTAGTTGGCCAGCTGTGGCTGTTGGAAGTTGAACCAGGAGAAGGCTAAAAATCCTTACTATACACTGTCGATTTTTTTAGGTGAAAAATTCGATGTCGTCGGATTCACTCCAAATGTATCTGATTCGAATAATAGACACTAGAGCACACACCCACAGGAGTACAGAAGTCCTAGGTAGCCTAGTTCGCCAGCTGTGGCTGTTGGAAGTTGAACCAGGAGAAGGCTAAAAATCCTTACTATACACTGTCGATTTTTTTAGGTGAAAAATTCGATGTCGTCGGATTCACTCCAAATGTATCTGATTCGAATAATAGACACTAGAGCACACACCCACAGGAGTACAGAAGTCCTAGGTAGCCTAGTTCGCCAGCTGTGGCTGTTGGAAGTTGAACCAGGAGAAGGCTAAAAATCCTTACTATACACTGTCGATTTTTTTAGGTGAAAAATTCGATGTCGTCGGATTCACTCCAAATGTATCTGATTCGAATAATAGACACTAGAGCACACACCCACAGGAGTACAGAAGTCCTAGGTAGCCTAGTTGGCCAGCTGTGGCTGTTGGAAGTTGAACCAGGAGAAGGCTAAAAATCCTTACTATACACTGTCGATTTTTTTAGGTGAAAAATTCGATGTCGTCGGATTCACTCCAAATGTATCTGATTCGAATAATAGACACTAGAGCACACACCCACAGGAGTACAGAAGTCCTAGGTAGCCTAGTTCGCCAGCTGTGGCTGTTGGAAGTTGAACCAGGAGAAGGCTAAAAATCCTTACTATACACTGTCGATTTTTTTAGGTGAAAAATTCGATGTCGTCGGATTCACTCCAAATGTATCTGATTCGAATAATAGACACTAGAGCACACACCCACAGGAGTACAGAAGTCCTAGGTAGCCTAGTTGGCCAGCTGTGGCTGTTGGAAGTTGAACCAGGAGAAGGCTAAAAATCCTTACTATACACTGTCGATTTTTTTATGTGAAAAATTCGATGTCGTCGGATTCACTCCAAATGTATCTGATTCGAATAATAGACACTAGAGCACACACCCACAGGAGTACAGAAGTCCTAGGTAGCCTAGTTGGCCAGCTGTGGCTGTTGGAAGTTGAACCAGGAGAAGGCTAAAAATCCTTACTATACACTGTCGATTTTTTTAGGTGAAAAATTCGATGTCGTCGGATTCACTCCAAATGTATCTGATTCGAATAATAGACACTAGAGCACACACCCACAGGAGTACAGAAGTCCTAGGTAGCCTAGTTGGCCAGCTGTGGCTGTTGGAAGTTGAACCAGGAGAAGGCTAAAAATCCTTACTATACACTGTCGATTTTTTTAGCTGAAAAATTCGATGTCGTCGGATTCACTCCAAATGTATCTGATTCGAATAATAGACACTAGAGCACACACCCACAGGAGTACAGAAGTCCTAGGTAGCCTAGTTGGCCAGCTGTGGCTGTTGGAAGTTGAACCAGGAGAAGGCTAAAAATCCTTACTATACACTGTCGATTTTTTTAGCTGAAAAATTCGATGTCGTCGGATTCACTCCAAATGTATCTGATTCGAATAATAGACACTAGAGCACACACCCACAGGAGTACAGAAGTCCTAGGTAGCCTAGTTCGCCAGCTGTGGCTGTTGGAAGTTTAACCAGGAGAAGGCTAAAAATCCTTACTATACACTGTCGATTTTTTTAGGTGAAAAATTCGATGTCGTCGGATTCACTCCAAATGTATCTGATTCGAATAATAGACACTAGAGCACACACCCACAGGAGTACAGAAGTCCTAGGTAGCCTAGTTCGCCAGCTGTGGCTGTTGGAAGTTGAACCAGGAGAAGGCTAAAAATCCTTACTATACACTGTCGATTTTTTTAGGTGAAAAATTCGATGTCGTCGGATTCACTCCAAATGTATCTGATTCGAATAATAGACACTAGAGCACACACCCACAGGAGTACAGAAGTCCTAGGTAGCCTAGTTGGCCAGCTGTGGCTGTTGGAAGTTGAACCAGGAGAAGGCTAAAAATCCTTACTATACACTGTCGATTTTTTTAGGTGAAAAATTCGATGTCGTCGGATTCACTCCAAATGTATCTGATTCGAATAATAGACACTAGAGCACACACCCACAGGAGTACAGAAGTCCTAGGTAGCCTAGTTGGCCAGCTGTGGCTGTTGGAAGTTGAACCAGGAGAAGGCTAAAAATCCTTACTATACACTGTCGATTTTTTTAGGTGAAAAATTCGATGTCGTCGGATTCACTCCAAATGTATCTGATTCGAATAATAGACACTAGAGCACACACCCACAGGAGTACAGAAGTCCTAGGTAGCCTAGTTCGCCAGCTGTGGCTGTTGGAAGTTGAACCAGGAGAAGGCTAAAAATCCTTACTATACACTGTCGATTTTTTTAGGTGAAAAATTCGATGTCGTCGGATTCACTCCAAATGTATCTGATTCGAATAATAGACACTAGAGCACACACCCACAGGAGTACAGAAGTCCTAGGTAGCCTAGTTCGCCAGCTGTGGCTGTTGGAAGTTGAACCAGGAGAAGGCTAAAAATCCTTACTATACACTGTCGATTTTTTTAGGTGAAAAATTCGATGTCGTCGGATTCACTCCAAATGTATCTGATTCGAATAATAGACACTAGAGCACACACCCACAGGAGTACAGAAGTCCTAGGTAGCCTAGTTGGCCAGCTGTGGCTGTTGGAAGTTGAACCAGGAGAAGGCTAAAAATCCTTACTATACACTGTCGATTTTTTTAGGTGAAAAATTCGATGTCGTCGGATTCACTCCAAATGTATCTGATTCGAATAATAGACACTAGAGCACACACCCACAGGAGTACAGAAGTCCTAGGTAGCCTAGTTGGCCAGCTGTGGCTGTTGGAAGTTGAACCAGGAGAAGGCTAAAAATCCTTACTATACACTGTCGATTTTTTTAGGTGAAAAATTCGATGTCGTCGGATTCACTCCAAATGTATCTGATTCGAATAATAGACACTAGAGCACACACCCACAGGAGTACAGAAGTCCTAGGTAGCCTAGTTGGCCAGCTGTGGCTGTTGGAAGTTGAACCAGGAGAAGGCTAAAAATCCTTACTATACACTGTCGATTTTTTTAGGTGAAAAATTCGATGTCGTCGGATTCACTCCAAATGTATCTGATTCGAATAATAGACACTAGAGCACACACCCACAGGAGTACAGAAGTCCTAGGTAGCCTAGTTGGCCAGCTGTGGCTGTTGGAAGTTGAACCAGGAGAAGGCTAAAAATCCTTACTATACACTGTCGATTTTTTTAGGTGAAAAATTCGATGTCGTCGGATTCACTCCAAATGTATCTGATTCGAATAATAGACACTAGAGCACACACCCACAGGAGTACAGAAGTCCTAGGTAGCCTAGTTGGCCAGCTGTGGCTGTTGGAAGTTGAACCAGGAGAAGGCTAAAAATCCTTACTATACACTGTCGATTTTTTTAGGTGAAAAATTCGATGTCGTCGGATTCACTCCAAATGTATCTGATTCGAATAATAGACACTAGAGCACACACCCACAGGAGTACAGAAGTCCTAGGTAGCCTAGTTGGCCAGCTGTGGCTGTTGGAAGTTGAACCAGGAGAAGGCTAAAAATCCTTACTATACACTGTCGATTTTTTTAGGTGAAAAATTCGATGTCGTCGGATTCACTCCAAATGTATCTGATTCGAATAATAGACACTAGAGCACACACCCACAGGAGTACAGAAGTCCTAGGTAGCCTAGTTGGCCAGCTGTGGCTGTTGGAAGTTGAACCAGGAGAAGGCTAAAAATCCTTACTATACACTGTCGATTTTTTTAGGTGAAAAATTCGATGTCGTCGGATTCACTCCAAATGTATCTGATTCGAATAATAGACACTAGAGCACACACCCACAGGAGTACAGAAGTCCTAGGTAGCCTAGTTGGCCAGCTGTGGCTGTTGGAAGTTGAACCAGGAGAAGGCTAAAAATCCTTACTATACACTGTCGATTTTTTTAGGTGAAAAATTCGATGTCGTCGGATTCACTCCAAATGTATCTGATTCGAATAATAGACACTAGAGCACACACCCACAGGAGTACAGAAGTCCTAGGTAGCCTAGTTCGCCAGCTGTGGCTGTTGGAAGTTGAACCAGGAGAAGGCTAAAAATCCTTACTATACACTGTCGATTTTTTTAGGTGAAAAATTCGATGTCGTCGGATTCACTCCAAATGTATCTGATTCGAATAATAGACACTAGAGCACACACCCACAGGAGTACAGAAGTCCTAGGTAGCCTAGTTGGCCAGCTGTGGCTGTTGGAAGTTGAACCAGGAGAAGGCTAAAAAGCCTTACTATACACTGTCGATTTTTTTAGGTGAAAAATTCGATGTCGTCGGATTCACTCCAAATGTATCTGATTCGAATAATAGACACTAGAGCACACACCCACAGGAGTACAGAAGTCCTAGGTAGCCTAGTTCGCCAGCTGTGGCTGTTGGAAGTTGAACCAGGAGAAGGCTAAAAATCCTTACTATACACTGTCGATTTTTTTAGGTGAAAAATTCGATGTCGTCGGATTCACTCCAAATGTATCTGATTCGAATAATAGACACTAGAGCACACACCCACAGGAGTACAGAAGTCCTAGGTAGCCTAGTTGGCCAGCTGTGGCTGTTGGAAGTTGAACCAGGAGAAGGCTAAAAATCCTTACTATACACTGTCGATTTTTTTAGGTGAAAAATTCGATGTCGTCGGATTCACTCCAAATGTATCTGATTCGAATAATAGACACTAGAGCACACACCCACAGGAGTACAGAAGTCCTAGGTAGCCTAGTTGGCCAGCTGTGGCTGTTGGAAGTTGAACCAGGAGAAGGCTGAAAAATTCGATGTCGTCGGATTCACTCCAAATGTATCTGATTCGAATAATAGACACTAGAGCACACACCCACAGGAGTACAGAAGTCCTAGGTAGCCTAGTTCGCCAGCTGTGGCTGTTGGAAGTTGAACCAGGAGAAGGCTAAAAATCCTTACTATACACTGTCGATTTTTTTAGGTGAAAAATTCGATGTCGTCGGATTCACTCCAAATGTATCTGATTCGAATAATAGACACTAGAGCACACACCCACAGGAGTACAGAAGTCCTAGGTAGCCTAGTTGGCCAGCTGTGGCTGTTGGAAGTTGAACCAGGAGAAGGCTAAAAATCCTTACTATACACTGTCGATTTTTTTAGGTGAAAAATTCGATGTCGTCGGATTCACTCCAAATGTATCTGATTCGAATAATAGACACTAGAGCACACACCCACAGGAGTACAGAAGTCCTAGGTAGCCTAGTTGGCCAGCTGTGGCTGTTGGAAGTTGAACCAGGAGAAGGCTAAAAATCCTTACTATACACTGTCGATTTTTTTAGGTGAAAAATTCGATGTCGTCGGATTCACTCCAAATGTATCTGATTCGAATAATAGACACTAGAGCACACACCCACAGGAGTACAGAAGTCCTAGGTAGCCTAGTTGGCCAGCTGTGGCTGTTGGAAGTTGAACCAGGAGAAGGCTAAAAATCCTTACTATACACTGTCGATTTTTTTAGGTGAAAAATTCGATGTCGTCGGATTCACTCCAAATGTATCTGATTCGAATAATAGACACTAGAGCACACACCCACAGGAGTACAGAAGTCCTAGGTAGCCTAGTTGGCCAGCTGTGGCTGTTGGAAGTTGAACCAGGAGAAGGCTAAAAATCCTTACTATACACTGTCGATTTTTTTAGGTGAAAAATTCGATGTCGTCGGATTCACTCCAAATGTATCTGATTCGAATAATAGACACTAGAGCACACACCCACAGGAGTACAGAAGTCCTAGGTAGCCTAGTTGGCCAGCTGTGGCTGTTGGAAGTTGAACCAGGAGAAGGCTAAAAATCCTTACTATACACTGTCGATTTTTTTAGGTGAAAAATTCGATGTCGTCGGATTCACTCCAAATGTATCTGATTCGAATAATAGACACTAGAGCACACACCCACAGGAGTACAGAAGTCCTAGGTAGCCTAGTTCGCCAGCTGTGGCTGTTGGAAGTTGAACCAGGAGAAGGCTAAAAATCCTTACTATACACTCTCGATTTTTTTAGGTGAAAAATTCGATGTCGTCGGATTCACTCCAAATGTATCTGATTCGAATAATAGACACTAGAGCACACACCCACAGGAGTACAGAAGTCCTAGGTAGCCTAGTTGGCCAGCTGTGGCTGTTGGAAGTTGAACCAGGAGAAGGCTAAAAATCCTTACTATACACTGTCGATTTTTTTAGGTGAAAAATTCGATGTCGTCGGATTCACTCCAAATGTATCTGATTCGAATAATAGACACTAGAGCACACACCCACAGGAGTACAGAAGTCCTAGGTAGCCTAGTTGGCCAGCTGTGGCTGTTGGAAGTTGAACCAGGAGAAGGCTAAAAATCCTTACTATACACTGTCGATTTTTTTAGGTGAAAAATTCGATGTCGTCGGATTCACTCCAAATGTATCTGATTCGAATAATAGACACTAGAGCACACACCCACAGGAGTACAGAAGTCCTAGGTAGCCTAGTTGGCCAGCTGTGGCTGTTGGAAGTTGAACCAGGAGAAGGCTAAAAATCCTTACTATACACTGTCGATTTTTTTAGGTGAAAAATTCGATGTCGTCGGATTCACTCCAAATGTATCTGATTCGAATAATAGACACTAGAGCACACACCCACAGGAGTACAGAAGTCCTAGGTAGCCTAGTTGGCCAGCTGTGGCTGTTGGAAGTTGAACCAGGAGAAGGCTAAAAATCCTTACTATACACTGTCGATTTTTTTAGGTGAAAAATTCGATGTCGTCGGATTCACTCCAAATGTATCTGATTCGAATAATAGACACTAGAGCACACACCCACAGGAGTACAGAAGTCCTAGGTAGCCTAGTTGGCCAGCTGTGGCTGTTGGAAGTTGAACCAGGAGAAGGCTAAAAATCCTTACTATACACTGTCGATTTTTTTAGGTGAAAAATTCGATGTCGTCGGATTCACTCCAAATGTATCTGATTCGAATAATAGACACTAGAGCACACACCCACAGGAGTACAGAAGTCCTAGGTAGCCTAGTTGGCCAGCTGTGGCTGTTGGAAGTTGAACCAGGAGAAGGCTAAAAATCCTTACTATACACTGTCGATTTTTTTAGGTGAAAAATTCGATGTCGTCGGATTCACTCCAAATGTATCTGATTCGAATAATAGACACTAGAGCACACACCCACAGGAGTACAGAAGTCCTAGGTAGCCTAGTTGGCCAGCTGTGGCTGTTGGAAGTTGAACCAGGAGAAGGCTAAAAATCCTTACTATACACTGTCGATTTTTTTAGGTGAAAAATTCGATGTCGTCGGATTCACTCCAAATGTATCTGATTCGAATAATAGACACTAGAGCACACACCCACAGGAGTACAGAAGTCCTAGGTAGCCTAGTTCGCCAGCTGTGGCTGTTGGAAGTTGAACCAGGAGAAGGCTAAAAATCCTTACTATACACTGTCGATTTTTTTAGGTGAAAAATTCGATGTCGTCGGATTCACTCCAAATGTATCTGATTCGAATAATAGACACTAGAGCACACACCCACAGGAGTACAGAAGTCCTAGGTAGCCTAGTTGGCCAGCTGTGGCTGTTGGAAGTTGAACCAGGAGAAGGCTAAAAATCCTTACTATACACTGTCGATTTTTTTAGGTGAAAAATTCGATGTCGTCGGATTCACTCCAAATGTATCTGATTCGAATAATAGACACTAGAGCACACACCCACAGGAGTACAGAAGTCCTAGGTAGCCTAGTTCGCCAGCTGTGGCTGTTGGAAGTTGAACCAGGAGAAGGCTAAAAATCCTTACTATACACTGTCGATTTTTTTAGGTGAAAAATTCGATGTCGTCGGATTCACTCCAAATGTATCTGATTCGAATAATAGACACTAGAGCACACACCCACAGGAGTACAGAAGTCCTAGGTAGCCTAGTTGGCCAGCTGTGGCTGTTGGAAGTTGAACCAGGAGAAGGCTAAAAATCCTTACTATACACTGTCGATTTTTTTAGGTGAAAAATTCGATGTCGTCGGATTCACTCCAAATGTATCTGATTCGAATAATAGACACTAGAGCACACACCCACAGGAGTACAGAAGTCCTAGGTAGCCTAGTTGGCCAGCTGTGGCTGTTGGAAGTTGAACCAGGAGAAGGCTAAAAATCCTTACTATACACTGTCGATTTTTTTAGGTGAAAAATTCGATGTCGTCGGATTCACTCCAAATGTATCTGATTCGAATAATAGACACTAGAGCACACACCCACAGGAGTACAGAAGTCCTAGGTAGCCTAGTTGGCCAGCTGTGGCTGTTGGAAGTTGAACCAGGAGAAGGCTAAAAATCCTTACTATACACTGTCGATTTTTTTAGGTGAAAAATTCGATGTCGTCGGATTCACTCCAAATGTATCTGATTCGAATAATAGACACTAGAGCACACACCCACAGGAGTACAGAAGTCCTAGGTAGCCTAGTTGGCCAGCTGTGGCTGTTGGAAGTTGAACCAGGAGAAGGCTAAAAATCCTTACTATACACTGTCGATTTTTTTAGGTGAAAAATTCGATGTCGTCGGATTCACTCCAAATGTATCTGATTCGAATAATAGACACTAGAGCACACACCCACAGGAGTACAGAAGTCCTAGGTAGCCTAGTTGGCCAGCTGTGGCTGTTGGAAGTTGAACCAGGAGAAGGCTAAAAATCCTTACTATACACTGTCGATTTTTTTAGGTGAAAAATTCGATGTCGTCGGATTCACTCCAAATGTATCTGATTCGAATAATAGACACTAGAGCACACACCCACAGGAGTACAGAAGTCCTAGGTAGCCTAGTTGGCCAGCTGTGGCTGTTGGAAGTTGAACCAGGAGAAGGCTAAAAATCCTTACTATACACTGTCGATTTTTTTAGGTGAAAAATTCGATGTCGTCGGATTCACTCCAAATGTATCTGATTCGAATAATAGACACTAGAGCACACACCCACAGGAGTACAGAAGTCCTAGGTAGCCTAGTTGGCCAGCTGTGGCTGTTGGAAGTTGAACCAGGAGAAGGCTAAAAATCCTTACTATACACTGTCGATTTTTTTAGGTGAAAAATTCGATGTCGTCGGATTCACTCCAAATGTATCTGATTCGAATAATAGACACTAGAGCACACACCCACAGGAGTACAGAAGTCCTAGGTAGCCTAGTTCGCCAGCTGTGGCTGTTGGAAGTTGAACCAGGAGAAGGCTAAAAATCCTTACTATACACTGTCGATTTTTTTAGGTGAAAAATTCGATGTCGTCGGATTCACTCCAAATGTATCTGATTCGAATAATAGACACTAGAGCACACACCCACAGGAGTACAGAAGTCCTAGGTAGCCTAGTTGGCCAGCTGTGGCTGTTGGAAGTTGAACCAGGAGAAGGCTAAAAATCCTTACTATACACTGTCGATTTTTTTAGGTGAAAAATTCGATGTCGTCGGATTCACTCCAAATGTATCTGATTCGAATAATAGACACTAGAGCACACACCCACAGGAGTACAGAAGTCCTAGGTAGCCTAGTTGGCCAGCTGTGGCTGTTGGAAGTTGAACCAGGAGAAGGCTAAAAATCCTTACTATACACTGTCGATTTTTTTAGGTGAAAAATTCGATGTCGTCGGATTCACTCCAAATGTATCTGATTCGAATAATAGACACTAGAGCACACACCCACAGGAGTACAGAAGTCCTAGGTAGCCTAGTTCGCCAGCTGTGGCTGTTGGAAGTTGAACCAGGAGAAGGCTAAAAATCCTTACTATACACTGTCGATTTTTTTAGGTGAAAAATTCGATGTCGTCGGATTCACTCCAAATGTATCTGATTCGAATAATAGACACTAGAGCACACACCCACAGGAGTACAGAAGTCCTAGGTAGCCTAGTTGGCCAGCTGTGGCTGTTGGAAGTTGAACCAGGAGAAGGCTAAAAATCCTTACTATACACTGTCGATTTTTTTAGGTGAAAAATTCGATGTCGTCGGATTCACTCCAAATGTATCTGATTCGAATAATAGACACTAGAGCACACACCCACAGGAGTACAGAAGTCCTAGGTAGCCTAGTTGGCCAGCTGTGGCTGTTGGAAGTTGAACCAGGAGAAGGCTAAAAATCCTTACTATACACTGTCGATTTTTTTAGGTGAAAAATTCGATGTCGTCGGATTCACTCCAAATGTATCTGATTCGAATAATAGACACTAGAGCACACACCCACAGGAGTACAGAAGTCCTAGGTAGCCTAGTTGGCCAGCTGTGGCTGTTGGAAGTTGAACCAGGAGAAGGCTAAAAATCCTTACTATACACTGTCGATTTTTTTAGGTGAAAAATTCGATGTCGTCGGATTCACTCCAAATGTATCTGATTCGAATAATAGACACTAGAGCACACACCCACAGGAGTACAGAAGTCCTAGGTAGCCTAGTTGGCCAGCTGTGGCTGTTGGAAGTTGAACCAGGAGAAGGCTAAAAATCCTTACTATACACTGTCGATTTTTTTAGGTGAAAAATTCGATGTCGTCGGATTCACTCCAAATGTATCTGATTCGAATAATAGACACTAGAGCACACACCCACAGGAGTACAGAAGTCCTAGGTAGCCTAGTTGGCCAGCTGTGGCTGTTGGAAGTTGAACCAGGAGAAGGCTAAAAATCCTTACTATACACTGTCGATTTTTTTAGGTGAAAAATTCGATGTCGTCGGATTCACTCCAAATGTATCTGATTCGAATAATAGACACTAGAGCACACACCCACAGGAGTACAGAAGTCCTAGGTAGCCTAGTTCGCCAGCTGTGGCTGTTGGAAGTTGAACCAGGAGAAGGCTAAAAATCCTTACTATACACTCTCGATTTTTTTAGGTGAAAAATTCGATGTCGTCGGATTCACTCCAAATGTATCTGATTCGAATAATAGACACTAGAGCACACACCCACAGGAGTACAGAAGTCCTAGGTAGCCTAGTTGGCCAGCTGTGGCTGTTGGAAGTTGAACCAGGAGAAGGCTAAAAATCCTTACTATACACTGTCGATTTTTTTAGGTGAAAAATTCGATGTCGTCGGATTCACTCCAAATGTATCTGATTCGAATAATAGACACTAGAGCACACACCCACAGGAGTACAGAAGTCCTAGGTAGCCTAGTTGGCCAGCTGTGGCTGTTGGAAGTTGAACCAGGAGAAGGCTAAAAATCCTTACTATACACTGTCGATTTTTTTAGGTGAAAAATTCGATGTCGTCGGATTCACTCCAAATGTATCTGATTCGAATAATAGACACTAGAGCACACACCCACAGGAGTACAGAAGTCCTAGGTAGCCTAGTTGGCCAGCTGTGGCTGTTGGAAGTTGAACCAGGAGAAGGCTAAAAATCCTTACTATACACTGTCGATTTTTTTAGGTGAAAAATTCGATGTCGTCGGATTCACTCCAAATGTATCTGATTCGAATAATAGACACTAGAGCACACACCCACAGGAGTACAGAAGTCCTAGGTAGCCTAGTTGGCCAGCTGTGGCTGTTGGAAGTTGAACCAGGAGAAGGCTAAAAATCCTTACTATACACTGTCGATTTTTTTAGGTGAAAAATTCGATGTCGTCGGATTCACTCCAAATGTATCTGATTCGAATAATAGACACTAGAGCACACACCCACAGGAGTACAGAAGTCCTAGGTAGCCTAGTTGGCCAGCTGTGGCTGTTGGAAGTTGAACCAGGAGAAGGCTAAAAATCCTTACTATACACTGTCGATTTTTTTAGGTGAAAAATTCGATGTCGTCGGATTCACTCCAAATGTATCTGATTCGAATAATAGACACTAGAGCACACACCCACAGGAGTACAGAAGTCCTAGGTAGCCTAGTTGGCCAGCTGTGGCTGTTGGAAGTTGAACCAGGAGAAGGCTAAAAATCCTTACTATACACTGTCGATTTTTTTAGGTGAAAAATTCGATGTCGTCGGATTCACTCCAAATGTATCTGATTCGAATAATAGACACTAGAGCACACACCCACAGGAGTACAGAAGTCCTAGGTAGCCTAGTTCGCCAGCTGTGGCTGTTGGAAGTTGAACCAGGAGAAGGCTAAAAATCCTTACTATACACTGTCGATTTTTTTAGGTGAAAAATTCGATGTCGTCGGATTCACTCCAAATGTATCTGATTCGAATAATAGACACTAGAGCACACACCCACAGGAGTACAGAAGTCCTAGGTAGCCTAGTTGGCCAGCTGTGGCTGTTGGAAGTTGAACCAGGAGAAGGCTAAAAATCCTTACTATACACTGTCGATTTTTTTAGGTGAAAAATTCGATGTCGTCGGATTCACTCCAAATGTATCTGATTCGAATAATAGACACTAGAGCACACACCCACAGGAGTACAGAAGTCCTAGGTAGCCTAGTTCGCCAGCTGTGGCTGTTGGAAGTTGAACCAGGAGAAGGCTAAAAATCCTTACTATACACTGTCGATTTTTTTAGGTGAAAAATTCGATGTCGTCGGATTCACTCCAAATGTATCTGATTCGAATAATAGACACTAGAGCACACACCCACAGGAGTACAGAAGTCCTAGGTAGCCTAGTTGGCCAGCTGTGGCTGTTGGAAGTTGAACCAGGAGAAGGCTAAAAATCCTTACTATACACTGTCGATTTTTTTAGGTGAAAAATTCGATGTCGTCGGATTCACTCCAAATGTATCTGATTCGAATAATAGACACTAGAGCACACACCCACAGGAGTACAGAAGTCCTAGGTAGCCTAGTTGGCCAGCTGTGGCTGTTGGAAGTTGAACCAGGAGAAGGCTAAAAATCCTTACTATACACTGTCGATTTTTTTAGGTGAAAAATTCGATGTCGTCGGATTCACTCCAAATGTATCTGATTCGAATAATAGACACTAGAGCACACACCCACAGGAGTACAGAAGTCCTAGGTAGCCTAGTTGGCCAGCTGTGGCTGTTGGAAGTTGAACCAGGAGAAGGCTAAAAATCCTTACTATACACTGTCGATTTTTTTAGGTGAAAAATTCGATGTCGTCGGATTCACTCCAAATGTATCTGATTCGAATAATAGACACTAGAGCACACACCCACAGGAGTACAGAAGTCCTAGGTAGCCTAGTTGGCCAGCTGTGGCTGTTGGAAGTTGAACCAGGAGAAGGCTAAAAATCCTTACTATACACTGTCGATTTTTTTAGGTGAAAAATTCGATGTCGTCGGATTCACTCCAAATGTATCTGATTCGAATAATAGACACTAGAGCACACACCCACAGGAGTACAGAAGTCCTAGGTAGCCTAGTTGGCCAGCTGTGGCTGTTGGAAGTTGAACCAGGAGAAGGCTAAAAATCCTTACTATACACTGTCGATTTTTTTAGGTGAAAAATTCGATGTCGTCGGATTCACTCCAAATGTATCTGATTCGAATAATAGACACTAGAGCACACACCCACAGGAGTACAGAAGTCCTAGGTAGCCTAGTTGGCCAGCTGTGGCTGTTGGAAGTTGAACCAGGAGAAGGCTAAAAATCCTTACTATACACTGTCGATTTTTTTAGGTGAAAAATTCGATGTCGTCGGATTCACTCCAAATGTATCTGATTCGAATAATAGACACTAGAGCACACACCCACAGGAGTACAGAAGTCCTAGGTAGCCTAGTTGGCCAGCTGTGGCTGTTGGAAGTTGAACCAGGAGAAGGCTAAAAATCCTTACTATACACTGTCGATTTTTTTAGGTGAAAAATTCGATGTCGTCGGATTCACTCCAAATGTATCTGATTCGAATAATAGACACTAGAGCACACACCCACAGGAGTACAGAAGTCCTAGGTAGCCTAGTTCGCCAGCTGTGGCTGTTGGAAGTTGAACCAGGAGAAGGCTAAAAATCCTTACTATACACTGTCGATTTTTTTAGGTGAAAAATTCGATGTCGTCGGATTCACTCCAAATGTATCTGATTCGAATAATAGACACTAGAGCACACACCCACAGGAGTACAGAAGTCCTAGGTAGCCTAGTTGGCCAGCTGTGGCTGTTGGAAGTTGAACCAGGAGAAGGCTAAAAATCCTTACTATACACTGTCGATTTTTTTAGGTGAAAAATTCGATGTCGTCGGATTCACTCCAAATGTATCTGATTCGAATAATAGACACTAGAGCACACACCCACAGGAGTACAGAAGTCCTAGGTAGCCTAGTTGGCCAGCTGTGGCTGTTGGAAGTTGAACCAGGAGAAGGCTAAAAATCCTTACTATACACTGTCGATTTTTTTAGGTGAAAAATTCGATGTCGTCGGATTCACTCCAAATGTATCTGATTCGAATAATAGACACTAGAGCACACACCCACAGGAGTACAGAAGTCCTAGGTAGCCTAGTTGGCCAGCTGTGGCTGTTGGAAGTTGAACCAGGAGAAGGCTAAAAATCCTTACTATACACTGTCGATTTTTTTAGGTGAAAAATTCGATGTCGTCGGATTCACTCCAAATGTATCTGATTCGAATAATAGACACTAGAGCACACACCCACAGGAGTACAGAAGTCCTAGGTAGCCTAGTTCGCCAGCTGTGGCTGTTGGAAGTTGAACCAGGAGAAGGCTAAAAATCCTTACTATACACTGTCGATTTTTTTAGGTGAAAAATTCGATGTCGTCGGATTCACTCCAAATGTATCTGATTCGAATAATAGACACTAGAGCACACACCCACAGGAGTACAGAAGTCCTAGGTAGTTTAGTTGGCCAGCTGTGGCTGTTGGAAGTTGAACCAGGAGAAGGCTAAAAATCCTTACTATACACTGTCGATTTTTTTAGGTGAAAAATTCGATGTCGTCGGATTCACTCCAAATGTATCTGATTCGAATAATAGACACTAGAGCACACACCCACAGGAGTACAGAAGTCCTAGGTAGCCTAGTTGGCCAGCTGTGGCTGTTGGAAGTTGAACCAGGAGAAGGCTAAAAATCCTTACTATACACTGTCGATTTTTTTAGGTGAAAAATTCGATGTCGTCGGATTCACTCCAAATGTATCTGATTCGAATAATAGACACTAGAGCACACACCCACAGGAGTACAGAAGTCCTAGGTAGTTTAGTTGGCCAGCTGTGGCTGTTGGAAGTTGAACCAGGAGAAGGCTAAAAATCCTTACTATACACTGTCGATTTTTTTAGGTGAAAAATTCGATGTCGTCGGATTCACTCCAAATGTATCTGATTCGAATAATAGACACTAGAGCACACACCCACAGGAGTACAGAAGTCCTAGGTAGCCTAGTTGGCCAGCTGTGGCTGTTGGAAGTTGAACCAGGAGAAGGCTAAAAATCCTTACTATACACTGTCGATTTTTTTAGGTGAAAAATTCGATGTCGTCGGATTCACTCCAAATGTATCTGATTCGAATAATAGACACTAGAGCACACACCCACAGGAGTACAGAAGTCCTAGGTAGCCTAGTTGGCCAGCTGTGGCTGTTGGAAGTTGAACCAGGAGAAGGCTAAAAATCCTTACTATACACTGTCGATTTTTTTAGGTGAAAAATTCGATGTCGTCGGATTCACTCCAAATGTATCTGATTCGAATAATAGACACTAGAGCACACACCCACAGGAGTACAGAAGTCCTAGGTAGCCTAGTTGGCCAGCTGTGGCTGTTGGAAGTTGAACCAGGAGAAGGCTAAAAATCCTTACTATACACTGTCGATTTTTTTAGGTGAAAAATTCGATGTCGTCGGATTCACTCCAAATGTATCTGATTCGAATAATAGACACTACAGCACACACCCACAGGAGTACAGAAGTCCTAGGTAGCCTAGTTGGCCAGCTGTGGCTGTTGGAAGTTGAACCAGGAGAAGGCTAAAAATCCTTACTATACACTGTCGATTTTTTTAGGTGAAAAATTCGATGTCGTCGGATTCACTCCAAATGTATCTGATTCGAATAATAGACACTAGAGCACACACCCACAGGAGTACAGAAGTCCTAGGTAGCCTAGTTGGCCAGCTGTGGCTGTTGGAAGTTGAACCAGGAGAAGGCTAAAAATCCTTACTATACACTGTCGATTTTTTTAGGTGAAAAATTCGATGTCGTCGGATTCACTCCAAATGTATCTGATTCGAATAATAGACACTAGAGCACACACCCACAGGAGTACAGAAGTTCTAGGTAGCCTAGTTGGCCAGCTGTGGCTGTTGGAAGTTGAACCAGGAGAAGGCTAAAACTCCTTACTATACACTGTCGATTTTTTTAGGTGAAAAATTCGATGTCGTCGGATTCACTCCAAATGTATCTGATTCGAATAATAGACACTAGAGCACACACCCACAGGAGTACAGAAGTCCTAGGTAGCCTAGTTGGCCAGCTGTGGCTGTTGGAAGTTGAACCAGGAGAAGGCTAAAAATCCTTACTATACACTGTCGATTTTTTTAGGTGAAAAATTCGATGTCGTCGGATTCACTCCAAATGTATCTGATTCGAATAATAGACACTAGAGCACACACCCACAGGAGTACAGAAGTCCTAGGTAGCCTAGTTCGCCAGCTGTGGCTGTTGGAAGTTGAACCAGGAGAAGGCTAAAAATCCTTACTATACACTGTCGATTTTTTTAGGTGAAAAATTCGATGTCGTCGGATTCACTCCAAATGTATCTGATTCGAATAATAGACACTAGAGCACACACCCACAGGAGTACAGAAGTCCTAGGTAGCCTAGTTGGCCAGCTGTGGCTGTTGGAAGTTGAACCAGGAGAAGGCTAAAAATCCTTACTATACACTGTCGATTTTTTTAGGTGAAAAATTCGATGTCGTCGGATTCACTCCAAATGTATCTGATTCGAATAATAGACACTAGAGCACACACCCACAGGAGTACAGAAGTCCTAGGTAGCCTAGTTGGCCAGCTGTGGCTGTTGGAAGTTGAACCAGGAGAAGGCTAAAAATCCTTACTATACACTGTCGATTTTTTTAGGTGAAAAATTCGATGTCGTCGGATTCACTCCAAATGTATCTGATTCGAATAATAGACACTAGAGCACACACCCACAGGAGTACAGAAGTCCTAGGTAGCCTAGTTGGCCAGCTGTGGCTGTTGGAAGTTGAACCAGGAGAAGGCTAAAAATCCTTACTATACACTGTCGATTTTTTTAGGTGAAAAATTCGATGTCGTCGGATTCACTCCAAATGTATCTGATTCGAATAATAGACACTAGAGCACACACCCACAGGAGTACAGAAGTTCTAGGTAGCCTAGTTGGCCAGCTGTGGCTGTTGGAAGTTGAACCAGGAGAAGGCTAAAAATCCTTACTATACACTGTCGATTTTTTTAGGTGAAAAATTCGATGTCGTCGGATTCACTCCAAATGTATCTGATTCGAATAATAGACACTAGAGCACACACCCACAGGAGTACAGAAGTCCTAGGTAGCCTAGTTGGCCAGCTGTGGCTGTTGGAAGTTGAACCAGGAGAAGGCTAAAAATCCTTACTATACACTGTCGATTTTTTTAGGTGAAAAATTCGATGTCGTCGGATTCACTCCAAATGTATCTGATTCGAATAATAGACACTAGAGCACACACCCACAGGAGTACAGAAGTCCTAGGTAGCCTAGTTGGCCAGCTGTGGCTGTTGGAAGTTGAACCAGGAGAAGGCTAAAAATCCTTACTATACACTGTCGATTTTTTTAGGTGAAAAATTCGATGTCGTCGGATTCACTCCAAATGTATCTGATTCGAATAATAGACACTAGAGCACACACCCACAGGAGTACAGAAGTCCTAGGTAGCCTAGTTCGCCAGCTGTGGCTGTTGGAAGTTGAACCAGGAGAAGGCTAAAAATCCTTACTATACACTGTCGATTTTTTTAGGTGAAAAATTCGATGTCGTCGGATTCACTCCAAATGTATCTGATTCGAATAATAGACACTAGAGCACACACCCACAGGAGTACAGAAGTCCTAGGTAGCCTAGTTCGCCAGCTGTGGCTGTTGGAAGTTGAACCAGGAGAAGGCTAAAAATCCTTACTATACACTGTCGATTTTTTTAGGTGAAAAATTCGATGTCGTCGGATTCACTCCAAATGTATCTGATTCGAATAATAGACACTAGAGCACACACCCACAGGAGTACAGAAGTCCTAGGTACCCTAGTTCGCCAGCTGTGGCTGTTGGAAGTTGAACCAGGAGAAGGCTAAAAATCCTTACTATACACTGTCGATTTTTTTATGTGAAAAATTCGATGTCGTCGGATTCACTCCAAATGTATCTGATTCGAATAATAGACACTAGAGCACACACCCACAGGAGTACAGAAGTCCTAGGTAGCCTAGTTGGCCAGCTGTGGCTGTTGGAAGTTGAACCAGGAGAAGGCTAAAAATCCTTACTATACACTGTCGATTTTTTTAGGTGAAAAATTCGATGTCGTCGGATTCACTCCAAATGTATCTGATTCGAATAATAGACACTAGAGCACACACCCACAGGAGTACAGAAGTCCTAGGTAGCCTAGTTCGCCAGCTGTGGCTGTTGGAAGTTGAACCAGGAGAAGGCTAAAAATCCTTACTATACACTGTCGATTTTTTTAGGTGAAAAATTCGATGTCGTCGGATTCACTCCAAATGTATCTGATTCGAATAATAGACACTAGAGCACACACCCACAGGAGTACAGAAGTCCTAGGTAGCCTAGTTGGCCAGCTGTGGCTGTTGGAAGTTGAACCAGGAGAAGGCTAAAAATCCTTACTATACACTGTCGATTTTTTTAGGTGAAAAATTCGATGTCGTCGGATTCACTCCAAATGTATCTGATTCGAATAATAGACACTAGAGCACACACCCACAGGAGTACAGAAGTCCTAGGTAGCCTAGTTGGCCAGCTGTGGCTGTTGGAAGTTGAACCAGGAGAAGGCTAAAAATCCTTACTATACACTGTCGATTTTTTTAGGTGAAAAATTCGATGTCGTCGGATTCACTCCAAATGTATCTGATTCGAATAATAGACACTAGAGCACACACCCACAGGAGTACAGAAGTCCTAGGTAGCCTAGTTGGCCAGCTGTGGCTGTTGGAAGTTGAACCAGCAGAAGGCTAAAAATCCTTACTATACACTGTCGATTTTTTTAGGTGAAAAATTCGATGTCGTCGGATTCACTCCAAATGTATCTGATTCGAATAATAGACACTAGAGCACACACCCACAGGAGTACAGAAGTCCTAGGTAGCCTAGTTGGCCAGCTGTGGCTGTTGGAAGTTGAACCAGGAGAAGGCTAAAAATCCTTACTATACACTGTCGATTTTTTTAGGTGAAAAATTCGATGTCGTCGGATTCACTCCAAATGTATCTGATTCGAATAATAGACACTAGAGCACACACCCACAGGAGTACAGAAGTCCTAGGTAGCCTAGTTGGCCAGCTGTGGCTGTTGGAAGTTGAACCAGGAGAAGGCTAAAAATCCTTACTATACACTGTCGATTTTTTTAGGTGAAAAATTCGATGTCGTCGGATTCACTCCAAATGTATCTGATTCGAATAATAGACACTAGAGCACACACCCACAGGAGTACAGAAGTCCTAGGTAGCCTAGTTCGCCAGCTGTGGCTGTTGGAAGTTGAACCAGGAGAAGGCTAAAAATCCTTACTATACACTGTCGATTTTTTTAGGTGAAAAATTCGATGTCGTCGGATTCACTCCAAATGTATCTGATTCGAATAATAGACACTAGAGCACACACCCACAGGAGTACAGAAGTCCTAGGTAGCCTAGTTGGCCAGCTGTGGCTGTTGGAAGTTGAACCAGGAGAAGGCTAAAAATCCTTACTATACACTGTCGATTTTTTTAGGTGAAAAATTCGATGTCGTCGGATTCACTCCAAATGTATCTGATTCGAATAATAGACACTAGAGCACACACCCACAGGAGTACAGAAGTCCTAGGTAGCCTAGTTGGCCAGCTGTGGCTGTTGGAAGTTGAACCAGGAGAAGGCTAAAAATCCTTACTATACACTGTCGATTTTTTTAGGTGAAAAATTCGATGTCGTCGGATTCACTCCAAATGTATCTGATTCGAATAATAGACACTAGAGCACACACCCACAGGAGTACAGAAGTCCTAGGTAGCCTAGTTGGCCAGCTGTGGCTGTTGGAAGTTGAACCAGGAGAAGGCTAAAAATCCTTACTATACACTGTCGATTTTTTTAGGTGAAAAATTCGATGTCGTCGGATTCACTCCAAATGTATCTGATTCGAATAATAGACACTAGAGCACACACCCACAGGAGTACAGAAGTCCTAGGTAGCCTAGTTCGCCAGCTGTGGCTGTTGGAAGTTGAACCAGGAGAAGGCTAAAAATCCTTACTATACACTGTCGATTTTTTTAGGTGAAAAATTCGATGTCGTCGGATTCACTCCAAATGTATCTGATTCGAATAATAGACACTAGAGCACACACCCACAGGAGTACAGAAGTCCTAGGTAGCCTAGTTGGCCAGCTGTGGCTGTTGGAAGTTGAACCAGGAGAAGGCTAAAAATCCTTACTATACACTGTCGATTTTTTTAGGTGAAAAATTCGATGTCGTCGGATTCACTCCAAATGTATCTGATTCGAATAATAGACACTAGAGCACACACCCACAGGAGTACAGAAGTCCTAGGTAGCCTAGTTCGCCAGCTGTGGCTGTTGGAAGTTGAACCAGGAGAAGGCTAAAAATCCTTACTATACACTGTCGATTTTTTTAGGTGAAAAATTCGATGTCGTCGGATTCACTCCAAATGTATCTGATTCGAATAATAGACACTAGAGCACACACCCACAGGAGTACAGAAGTCCTAGGTAGCCTAGTTGGCCAGCTGTGGCTGTTGGAAGTTGAACCAGGAGAAGGCTAAAAATCCTTACTATACACTGTCGATTTTTTTAGGTGAAAAATTCGATGTCGTCGGATTCACTCCAAATGTATCTGATTCGAATAATAGACACTAGAGCACACACCCACAGGAGTACAGAAGTCCTAGGTAGCCTAGTTGGCCAGCTGTGGCTGTTGGAAGTTGAACCAGGAGAAGGCTAAAAATCCTTACTATACACTGTCGATTTTTTTAGGTGAAAAATTCGATGTCGTCGGATTCACTCCAAATGTATCTGATTCGAATAATAGACACTAGAGCACACACCCACAGGAGTACAGAAGTCCTAGGTAGCCTAGTTGGCCAGCTGTGGCTGTTGGAAGTTGAACCAGGAGAAGGCTAAAAATCCTTACTATACACTGTCGATTTTTTTAGGTGAAAAATTCGATGTCGTCGGATTCACTCCAAATGTATCTGATTCGAATAATAGACACTAGAGCACACACCCACAGGAGTACAGAAGTCCTAGGTAGCCTAGTTGGCCAGCTGTGGCTGTTGGAAGTTGAACCAGGAGAAGGCTAAAAATCCTTACTATACACTGTCGATTTTTTTAGGTGAAAAATTCGATGTCGTCGGATTCACTCCAAATGTATCTGATTCGAATAATAGACACTAGAGCACACACCCACAGGAGTACAGAAGTCCTAGGTAGCCTAGTTGGCCAGCTGTGGCTGTTGGAAGTTGAACCAGGAGAAGGCTAAAAATCCTTACTATACACTGTCGATTTTTTTAGGTGAAAAATTCGATGTCGTCGGATTCACTCCAAATGTATCTGATTCGAATAATAGACACTAGAGCACACACCCACAGGAGTACAGAAGTCCTAGGTAGCCTAGTTCGCCAGCTGTGGCTGTTGGAAGTTGAACCAGGAGAAGGCTAAAAATCCTTACTATACACTGTCGATTTTTTTAGGTGAAAAATTCGATGTCGTCGGATTCACTCCAAATGTATCTGATTCGAATAATAGACACTAGAGCACACACCCACAGCAGTACAGAAGTCCTAGGTAGCCTAGTTGGCCAGCTGTGGCTGTTGGAAGTTGAACCAGGAGAAGGCTAAAAATCCTTACTATACACTGTCGATTTTTTTAGGTGAAAAATTCGATGTCGTCGGATTCACTCCAAATGTATCTGATTCGAATAATAGACACTAGAGCACACACCCACAGGAGTACAGAAGTCCTAGGTAGCCTAGTTGGCCAGCTGTGGCTGTTGGAAGTTGAACCAGGAGAAGGCTAAAAATCCTTACTATACACTGTCGATTTTTTTAGGTGAAAAATTCGATGTCGTCGGATTCACTCCAAATGTATCTGATTCGAATAATAGACACTAGAGCACACACCCACAGGAGTACAGAAGTCCTAGGTAGCCTAGTTGGCCAGCTGTGGCTGTTGGAAGTTGAACCAGGAGAAGGCTAAAAATCCTTACTATACACTGTCGATTTTTTTAGGTGAAAAATTCGATGTCGTCGGATTCACTCCAAATGTATCTGATTCGAATAATAGACACTAGAGCACACACCCACAGGAGTACAGAAGTCCTAGGTAGCCTAGTTCGCCAGCTGTGGCTGTTGGAAGTTGAACCAGGAGAAGGCTAAAAATCCTTACTATACACTGTCGATTTTTTTAGGTGAAAAATTCGATGTCGTCGGATTCACTCCAAATGTATCTGATTCGAATAATAGACACTAGAGCACACACCCACAGGAGTACAGAAGTCCTAGGTAGCCTAGTTGGCCAGCTGTGGCTGTTGGAAGTTGAACCAGGAGAAGGCTAAAAATCCTTACTATACACTGTCGATTTTTTTAGGTGAAAAATTCGATGTCGTCGGATTCACTCCAAATGTATCTGATTCGAATAATAGACACTAGAGCACACACCCACAGGAGTACAGAAGTCCTAGGTAGCCTAGTTGGCCAGCTGTGGCTGTTGGAAGTTGAACCAGGAGAAGGCTAAAAATCCTTACTATACACTGTCGATTTTTTTAGGTGAAAAATTCGATGTCGTCGGATTCACTCCAAATGTATCTGATTCGAATAATAGACACTAGAGCACACACCCACAGGAGTACAGAAGTCCTAGGTAGCCTAGTTGGCCAGCTGTGGCTGTTGGAAGTTGAACCAGGAGAAGGCTAAAAATCCTTACTATACACTGTCGATTTTTTTAGGTGAAAAATTCGATGTCGTCGGATTCACTCCAAATGTATCTGATTCGAATAATAGACACTAGAGCACACACCCACAGGAGTACAGAAGTCCTAGGTAGCCTAGTTGGCCAGCTGTGGCTGTTGGAAGTTGAACCAGGAGAAGGCTAAAAATCCTTACTATACACTGTCGATTTTTTTAGGTGAAAAATTCGATGTCGTCGGATTCACTCCAAATGTATCTGATTCGAATAATAGACACTAGAGCACACACCCACAGGAGTACAGAAGTCCTAGGTAGCCTAGTTGGCCAGCTGTGGCTGTTGGAAGTTGAACCAGGAGAAGGCTAAAAATCCTTACTATACACTGTCGATTTTTTTAGGTGAAAAATTCGATGTCGTCGGATTCACTCCAAATGTATCTGATTCGAATAATAGACACTAGAGCACACACCCACAGGAGTACAGAAGTCCTAGGTAGCCTAGTTCGCCAGCTGTGGCTGTTGGAAGTTGAACCAGGAGAAGGCTAAAAATCCTTACTATACACTGTCGATTTTTTTAGGTGAAAAATTCGATGTCGTCGGATTCACTCCAAATGTATCTGATTCGAATAATAGACACTAGAGCACACACCCACAGCAGTACAGAAGTCCTAGGTAGCCTAGTTGGCCAGCTGTGGCTGTTGGAAGTTGAACCAGGAGAAGGCTAAAAATCCTTACTATACACTGTCGATTTTTTTAGGTGAAAAATTCGATGTCGTCGGATTCACTCCAAATGTATCTGATTCGAATAATAGACACTAGAGCACACACCCACAGGAGTACAGAAGTCCTAGGTAGCCTAGTTGGCCAGCTGTGGCTGTTGGAAGTTGAACCAGGAGAAGGCTAAAAATCCTTACTATACACTGTCGATTTTTTTAGGTGAAAAATTCGATGTCGTCGGATTCACTCCAAATGTATCTGATTCGAATAATAGACACTAGAGCACACACCCACAGGAGTACAGAAGTCCTAGGTAGTCTAGTTGGCCAGCTGTGGCTGTTGGAAGTTGAACCAGGAGAAGGCTAAAAATCCTTACTATACACTGTCGATTTTTTTAGGTGAAAAATTCGATGTCGTCGGATTCACTCCAAATGTATCTGATTCGAATAATAGACACTAGAGCACACACCCACAGGAGTACAGAAGTCCTAGGTAGCCTAGTTGGCCAGCTGTGGCTGTTGGAAGTTGAACCAGGAGAAGGCTAAAAATCCTTACTATACACTGTCGATTTTTTTAGGTGAAAAATTCGATGTCGTCGGATTCACTCCAAATGTATCTGATTCGAATAATAGACACTAGAGCACACACCCACAGGAGTACAGAAGTCCTAGGTAGCCTAGTTGGCCAGCTGTGGCTGTTGGAAGTTGAACCAGGAGAAGGCTAAAAATCCTTACTATACACTGTCGATTTTTTTAGGTGAAAAATTCGATGTCGTCGGATTCACTCCAAATGTATCTGATTCGAATAATAGACACTAGAGCACACACCCACAGGAGTACAGAAGTCCTAGGTAGCCTAGTTGGCCAGCTGTGGCTGTTGGAAGTTGAACCAGGAGAAGGCTAAAAATCCTTACTATACACTGTCGATTTTTTTAGGTGAAAAATTCGATGTCGTCGGATTCACTCCAAATGTATCTGATTCGAATAATAGACACTAGAGCACACACCCACAGGAGTACAGAAGTCCTAGGTAGCCTAGTTGGCCAGCTGTGGCTGTTGGAAGTTGAACCAGGAGAAGGCTAAAAATCCTTACTATACACTGTCGATTTTTTTAGGTGAAAAATTCGATGTCGTCGGATTCACTCCAAATGTATCTGATTCGAATAATAGACACTAAAGCACACACCCACAGGAGTACAGAAGTCCTAGGTAGCCTAGTTGGCCAGCTGTGGCTGTTGGAAGTTGAACCAGGAGAAGGCTAAAAATCCTTACTATACACTGTCGATTTTTTTAGGTGAAAAATTCGATGTCGTCGGATTCACTCCAAATGTATCTGATTCGAATAATAGACACTAGAGCACACACCCACAGGAGTACAGAAGTCCTAGGTAGCCTAGTTCGCCAGCTGTGGCTGTTGGAAGTTGAACCAGGAGAAGGCTAAAAATCCTTACTATACACTGTCGATTTTTTTAGGTGAAAAATTCGATGTCGTCGGATTCACTCCAAATGTATCTGATTCGAATAATAGACACTAGAGCACACACCCACAGGAGTACAGAAGTCCTAGGTAGCCTAGTTGGCCAGCTGTGGCTGTTGGAAGTTGAACCAGGAGAAGGCTAAAAATCCTTACTATACACTGTCGATTTTTTTATGTGAAAAATTCGATGTCGTCGGATTCACTCCAAATGTATCTGATTCGAATAATAGACACTAGAGCACACACCCACAGGAGTACAGAAGTCCTAGGTAGCCTAGTTGGCCAGCTGTGGCTGTTGGAAGTTGAACCAGGAGAAGGCTAAAAATCCTTACTATACACTGTCGATTTTTTTAGGTGAAAAATTCGATGTCGTCGGATTCACTCCAAATGTATCTGATTCGAATAATAGACACTAGAGCACACACCCACAGGAGTACAGAAGTCCTAGGTAGCCTAGTTCGCCAGCTGTGGCTGCTGGAAGTTAAACCAGGAGAAGGCTAAAAATCCTTACTATACACTGTCGATTTTTTTAGGTGAAAAATTCGATGTCGTCGGATTCACTCCAAATGTATCTGATTCGAATAATAGACACTAGAGCACACACCCACAGGAGTACAGAAGTCCTAGGTAGCCTAGTTGGCCAGCTGTGGCTGTTGGAAGTTGAACCAGGAGAAAGCTAAAAATCCTTACTATACACTGTCGATTTTTTTAGGTGAAAAATTCGATGTCGTCGGATTCACTCCAAATGTATCTGATTCGAATAATAGACACTAGAGCACACACCCACAGGAGTACAGAAGTCCTAGGTAGCCTAGTTCGCCAGCTGTGGCTGTTGGAAGTTGAACCAGGAGAAGGCTAAAAATCCTTACTATACACTGTCGATTTTTTTAGGTGAAAAATTCGATGTCGTCGGATTCACTCCAAATGTATCTGATTCGAATAATAGACACTAGAGCACACACCCACAGGAGTACAGAAGTCCTAGGTAGCCTAGTTCGCCAGCTGTGGCTGTTGGAAGTTGAACCAGGAGAAGGCTAAAAATCCTTACTATACACTGTCGATTTTTTTAGGTGAAAAATTCGATGTCGTCGGATTCACTCCAAATGTATCTGATTCGAATAATAGACACTAGAGCACACACCCACAGGAGTACAGAAGTCCTAGGTAGCCTAGTTGGCCAGCTGTGGCTGTTGGAAGTTGAACCAGGAGAAGGCTAAAAATCCTTACTATACACTGTCGATTTTTTTAGGTGAAAAATTCGATGTCGTCGGATTCACTCCAAATGTATCTGATTCGAATAATAGACACTAGAGCACACACCCACAGGAGTACAGAAGTCCTAGGTAGCCTAGTTGGCCAGCTGTGGCTGTTGGAAGTTGAACCAGGAGAAGGCTAAAAATCCTTACTATACACTGTCGATTTTTTTAGGTGAAAAATTCGATGTCGTCGGATTCACTCCAAATGTATCTGATTCGAATAATAGACACTAGAGCACACACCCACAGGAGTACAGAAGTCCTAGGTAGCCTAGTTGGCCAGCTGTGGCTGTTGGAAGTTGAACCAGGAGAAGGCTAAAAATCCTTACTATACACTGTCGATTTTTTTAGGTGAAAAATTCGATGTCGTCGGATTCACTCCAAATGTATCTGATTCGAATAATAGACACTAGAGCACACACCCACAGGAGTACAGAAGTCCTAGGTAGCCTAGTTGGCCAGCTGTGGCTGTTGGAAGTTGAACCAGGAGAAGGCTAAAAATCCTTACTATACACTGTCGATTTTTTTAGGTGAAAAATTCGATGTCGTCGGATTCACTCCAAATGTATCTGATTCGAATAATAGACACTAGAGCACACACCCACAGGAGTACAGAAGTCCTAGGTAGCCTAGTTGGCCAGCTGTGGCTGTTGGAAGTTGAACCAGGAGAAGGCTAAAAATCCTTACTATACACTGTCGATTTTTTTAGGTGAAAAATTCGATGTCGTCGGATTCACTCCAAATGTATCTGATTCGAATAATAGACACTAGAGCACACACCCACAGGAGTACAGAAGTCCTAGGTAGCCTAGTTGGCCAGCTGTGGCTGTTGGAAGTTGAACCAGGAGAAGGCTAAAAATCCTTACTATACACTGTCGATTTTTTTAGGTGAAAAATTCGATGTCGTCGGATTCACTCCAAATGTATCTGATTCGAATAATAGACACTAAAGCACACACCCACAGGAGTACAGAAGTCCTAGGTAGCCTAGTTGGCCAGCTGTGGCTGTTGGAAGTTGAACCAGGAGAAGGCTAAAAATCCTTACTATACACTGTCGATTTTTTTAGGTGAAAAATTCGATGTCGTCGGATTCACTCCAAATGTATCTGATTCGAATAATAGACACTAGAGCACACACCCACAGGAGTACAGAAGTCCTAGGTAGCCTAGTTCGCCAGCTGTGGCTGTTGGAAGTTGAACCAGGAGAAGGCTAAAAATCCTTACTATACACTGTCGATTTTTTTAGGTGAAAAATTCGATGTCGTCGGATTCACTCCAAATGTATCTGATTCGAATAATAGACACTAGAGCACACACCCACAGGAGTACAGAAGTCCTAGGTAGCCTAGTTGGCCAGCTGTGGCTGTTGGAAGTTGAACCAGGAGAAGGCTAAAAATCCTTACTATACACTGTCGATTTTTTTATGTGAAAAATTCGATGTCGTCGGATTCACTCCAAATGTATCTGATTCGAATAATAGACACTAGAGCACACACCCACAGGAGTACAGAAGTCCTAGGTAGCCTAGTTGGCCAGCTGTGGCTGTTGGAAGTTGAACCAGGAGAAGGCTAAAAATCCTTACTATACACTGTCGATTTTTTTAGGTGAAAAATTCGATGTCGTCGGATTCACTCCAAATGTATCTGATTCGAATAATAGACACTAGAGCACACACCCACAGGAGTACAGAAGTCCTAGGTAGCCTAGTTCGCCAGCTGTGGCTGTTGGAAGTTGAACCAGGAGAAGGCTAAAAATCCTTATCACTGTCGATTTTTTTAGGTGAAAAATTCGATGTCGTCGGATTCACTCCAAATGTATCTGATTCGAATAATAGACACTAGAGCACACACCCACAGGAGTACAGAAGTCCTAGGTAGCCTAGTTGGCCAGCTGTGGCTGTTGGAAGTTGAACCAGGAGAAGGCTAAAAATCCTTACTATACACTGTCGATTTTTTTAGGTGAAAAATTCGATGTCGTCGGATTCACTCCAAATGTATCTGATTCGAATAATAGACACTAGAGCACACACCCACAGGAGTACAGAAGTCCTAGGTAGCCTAGTTCGCCAGCTGTGGCTGTTGGAAGTTGAACCAGGAGAAGGCTAAAAATCCTTACTATACACTGTCGATTTTTTTAGGTGAAAAATTCGATGTCGTCGGATTCACTCCAAATGTATCTGATTCGAATAATAGACACTAGAGCACACACCCACAGGAGTACAGAAGTCCTAGGTAGCCTAGTTGGCCAGCTGTGGCTGTTGGAAGTTGAACCAGGAGAAGGCTAAAAATCCTTACTATACACTGTCGATTTTTTTAGGTGAAAAATTCGATGTCGTCGGATTCACTCCAAATGTATCTGATTCGAATAATAGACACTAGAGCACACACCCACAGGAGTACAGAAGTCCTAGGTAGCCTAGTTGGCCAGCTGTGGCTGTTGGAAGTTGAACCAGGAGAAGGCTAAAAATCCTTACTATACACTGTCGATTTTTTTATGTGAAAAATTCGATGTCGTCGGATTCACTCCAAATGTATCTGATTCGAATAATAGACACTAGAGCACACACCCACAGGAGTACAGAAGTCCTAGGTAGCCTAGTTGGCCAGCTGTGGCTGTTGGAAGTTGAACCAGGAGAAGGCTAAAAATCCTTACTATACACTGTCGATTTTTTTAGGTGAAAAATTCGATGTCGTCGGATTCACTCCAAATGTATCTGATTCGAATAATAGACACTAGAGCACACACCCACAGGAGTACAGAAGTCCTAGGTAGCCTAGTTCGCCAGCTGTGGCTGCTGGAAGTTAAACCAGGAGAAGGCTAAAAATCCTTACTATACACTGTCGATTTTTTTAGGTGAAAAATTCGATGTCGTCGGATTCACTCCAAATGTATCTGATTCGAATAATAGACACTAGAGCACACACCCACAGGAGTACAGAAGTCCTAGGTAGCCTAGTTGGCCAGCTGTGGCTGTTGGAAGTTGAACCAGGAGAAAGCTAAAAATCCTTACTATACACTGTCGATTTTTTTAGGTGAAAAATTCGATGTCGTCGGATTCACTCCAAATGTATCTGATTCGAATAATAGACACTAGAGCACACACCCACAGGAGTACATAAGTCCTAGGTAGCCTAGTTCGCCAGCTGTGGCTGTTGGAAGGTGAACCAGGAGAAGGCTAAAAATCCTTACTATACACTGTCGATTTTTTTAGGTGAAAAATTCGATGTCGTCGGATTCACTCCAAATGTATCTGATTCGAATAATAGACACTAGAGCACACACCCACAGGAGTACAGAAGTCCTAGGTAGCCTAGTTCGCCAGCTGTGGCTGTTGGAAGTTGAACCAGGAGAAGGCTAAAAATCCTTACTATACACTGTCGATTTTTTTAGGTGAAAAATTCGATGTCGTCGGATTCACTCCAAATGTATCTGATTCGAATAATAGACACTAGAGCACACACCCACAGGAGTACAGAAGTCCTAGGTAGCCTAGTTGGCCAGCTGTGGCTGTTGGAAGTTGAACCAGGAGAAGGCTAAAAATCCTTACTATACACTGTCGATTTTTTTAGGTGAAAAATTCGATGTCGTCGGATTCACTCCAAATGTATCTGATTCGAATAATAGACACTAGAGCACACACCCACAGGAGTACAGAAGTCCTAGGTAGCCTAGTTGGCCAGCTGTGGCTGTTGGAAGTTGAACCAGGAGAAGGCTAAAAATCCTTACTATACACTGTCGATTTTTTTAGGTGAAAAATTCGATGTCGTCGGATTCACTCCAAATGTATCTGATTCGAATAATAGACACTAGAGCACACACCCACAGGAGTACAGAAGTCCTAGGTAGCCTAGTTGGCCAGCTGTGGCTGTTGGAAGTTGAACCAGGAGAAGGCTAAAAATCCTTACTATACACTGTCGATTTTTTTAGGTGAAAAATTCGATGTCGTCGGATTCACTCCAAATGTATCTGATTCGAATAATAGACACTAGAGCACACACCCACAGGAGTACAGAAGTCCTAGGTAGCCTAGTTGGCCAGCTGTGGCTGTTGGAAGTTGAACCAGGAGAAGGCTAAAAATCCTTACTATACACTGTCGATTTTTTTAGGTGAAAAATTCGATGTCGTCGGATTCACTCCAAATGTATCTGATTCGAATAATAGACACTAGAGCACACACCCACAGGAGTACAGAAGTCCTAGGTAGCCTAGTTGGCCAGCTGTGGCTGTTGGAAGTTGAACCAGGAGAAGGCTAAAAATCCTTACTATACACTGTCGATTTTTTTAGGTGAAAAATTCGATGTCGTCGGATTCACTCCAAATGTATCTGATTCGAATAATAGACACTAGAGCACACACCCACAGGAGTACAGAAGTCCTAGGTAGCCTAGTTGGCCAGCTGTGGCTGTTGGAAGTTGAACCAGGAGAAGGCTAAAAATCCTTACTATACACTGTCGATTTTTTTAGGTGAAAAATTCGATGTCGTCGGATTCACTCCAAATGTATCTGATTCGAATAATAGACACTAAAGCACACACCCACAGGAGTACAGAAGTCCTAGGTAGCCTAGTTGGCCAGCTGTGGCTGTTGGAAGTTGAACCAGGAGAAGGCTAAAAATCCTTACTATACACTGTCGATTTTTTTAGGTGAAAAATTCGATGTCGTCGGATTCACTCCAAATGTATCTGATTCGAATAATAGACACTAGAGCACACACCCACAGGAGTACAGAAGTCCTAGGTAGCCTAGTTCGCCAGCTGTGGCTGTTGGAAGTTGAACCAGGAGAAGGCTAAAAATCCTTACTATACACTGTCGATTTTTTTAGGTGAAAAATTCGATGTCGTCGGATTCACTCCAAATGTATCTGATTCGAATAATAGACACTAGAGCACACACCCACAGGAGTACAGAAGTCCTAGGTAGCCTAGTTGGCCAGCTGTGGCTGTTGGAAGTTGAACCAGGAGAAGGCTAAAAATCCTTACTATACACTGTCGATTTTTTTATGTGAAAAATTCGATGTCGTCGGATTCACTCCAAATGTATCTGATTCGAATAATAGACACTAGAGCACACACCCACAGGAGTACAGAAGTCCTAGGTAGCCTAGTTGGCCAGCTGTGGCTGTTGGAAGTTGAACCAGGAGAAGGCTAAAAATCCTTACTATACACTGTCGATTTTTTTAGGTGAAAAATTCGATGTCGTCGGATTCACTCCAAATGTATCTGATTCGAATAATAGACACTAGAGCACACACCCACAGGAGTACAGAAGTCCTAGGTAGCCTAGTTCGCCAGCTGTGGCTGTTGGAAGTTGAACCAGGAGAAGGCTAAAAATCCTTATCACTGTCGATTTTTTTAGGTGAAAAATTCGATGTCGTCGGATTCACTCCAAATGTATCTGATTCGAATAATAGACACTAGAGCACACACCCACAGGAGTACAGAAGTCCTAGGTAGCCTAGTTGGCCAGCTGTGGCTGTTGGAAGTTGAACCAGGAGAAGGCTAAAAATCCTTACTATACACTGTCGATTTTTTTAGGTGAAAAATTCGATGTCGTCGGATTCACTCCAAATGTATCTGATTCGAATAATAGACACTAGAGCACACACCCACAGGAGTACAGAAGTCCTAGGTAGCCTAGTTCGCCAGCTGTGGCTGTTGGAAGTTGAACCAGGAGAAGGCTAAAAATCCTTACTATACACTGTCGATTTTTTTAGGTGAAAAATTCGATGTCGTCGGATTCACTCCAAATGTATCTGATTCGAATAATAGACACTAGAGCACACACCCACAGGAGTACAGAAGTCCTAGGTAGCCTAGTTGGCCAGCTGTGGCTGTTGGAAGTTGAACCAGGAGAAGGCTAAAAATCCTTACTATACACTGTCGATTTTTTTAGGTGAAAAATTCGATGTCGTCGGATTCACTCCAAATGTATCTGATTCGAATAATAGACACTAGAGCACACACCCACAGGAGTACAGAAGTCCTAGGTAGCCTAGTTGGCCAGCTGTGGCTGTTGGAAGTTGAACCAGGAGAAGGCTAAAAATCCTTACTATACACTGTCGATTTTTTTAGGTGAAAAATTCGATGTCGTCGGATTCACTCCAAATGTATCTGATTCGAATAATAGACACTAGAGCACACACCCACAGGAGTACAGAAGTCCTAGGTAGCCTAGTTCGCCAGCTGTGGCTGTTGGAAGTTGAACCAGGAGAAGGCTAAAAATCCTTACTATACACTGTCGATTTTTTTAGGTGAAAAATTCGATGTCGTCGGATTCACTCCAAATGTATCTGATTCGAATAATAGACACTAGAGCACACACCCACAGGAGTACAGAAGTCCTAGGTAGCCTAGTTCGCCAGCTGTGGCTGTTGGAAGTTGAACCAGGAGAAGGCTAAAAATCCTTACTATACACTGTCGATTTTTTTAGGTGAAAAATTCGATGTCGTCGGATTCACTCCAAATGTATCTGATTCGAATAATAGACACTAGAGCACACACCCACAGGAGTACAGAAGTCCTAGGTAGCCTAGTTGGCCAGCTGTGGCTGTTGGAAGTTGAACCAGGAGAAGGCTAAAAATCCTTACTATACACTGTCGATTTTTTTAGGTGAAAAATTCGATGTCGTCGGATTCACTCCAAATGTATCTGATTCGAATAATAGACACTAGAGCACACACCCACAGGAGTACAGAAGTCCTAGGTAGCCTAGTTGGCCAGCTGTGGCTGTTGGAAGTTGAACCAGGAGAAGGCTAAAAATCCTTACTATACACTGTCGATTTTTTTAGGTGAAAAATTCGATGTCGTCGGATTCACTCCAAATGTATCTGATTCGAATAATAGACACTAGAGCACACACCCACAGGAGTACAGAAGTCCTAGGTAGCCTAGTTGGCCAGCTGTGGCTGTTGGAAGTTGAACCAGGAGAAGGCTAAAAATCCTTACTATACACTGTCGATTTTTTTAGGTGAAAAATTCGATGTCGTCGGATTCACTCCAAATGTATCTGATTCGAATAATAGACACTAGAGCACACACCCACAGGAGTACAGAAGTCCTAGGTAGCCTAGTTGGCCAGCTGTGGCTGTTGGAAGTTGAACCAGGAGAAGGCTAAAAATCCTTACTATACACTGTCGATTTTTTTAGGTGAAAAATTCGATGTCGTCGGATTCACTCCAAATGTATCTGATTCGAATAATAGACACTAGAGCACACACCCACAGGAGTACAGAAGTCCTAGGTAGCCTAGTTGGCCAGCTGTGGCTGTTGGAAGTTGAACCAGGAGAAGGCTAAAAATCCTTACTATACACTGTCGATTTTTTTAGGTGAAAAATTCGATGTCGTCGGATTCACTCCAAATGTATCTGATTCGAATAATAGACACTAGAGCACACACCCACAGGAGTACAGAAGTCCTAGGTAGCCTAGTTGGCCAGCTGTGGCTGTTGGAAGTTGAACCAGGAGAAGGCTAAAAATCCTTACTATACACTGTCGATTTTTTTAGGTGAAAAATTCGATGTCGTCGGATTCACTCCAAATGTATCTGATTCGAATAATAGACACTAGAGCACACACCCACAGGAGTACAGAAGTCCTAGGTAGCCTAGTTGGCCAGCTGTGGCTGTTGGAAGTTGAACCAGGAGAAGGCTAAAAATCCTTACTATACACTGTCGATTTTTTTAGGTGAAAAATTCGATGTCGTCGGATTCACTCCAAATGTATCTGATTCGAATAATAGACACTAGAGCACACACCCACAGGAGTACAGAAGTCCTAGGTAGCCTAGTTCGCCAGCTGTGGCTGTTGGAAGTTGAACCAGGAGAAGGCTAAAAATCCTTACTATACACTGTCGATTTTTTTAGGTGAAAAATTCGATGTCGTCGGATTCACTCCAAATGTATCTGATTCGAATAATAGACACTAGAGCACACACCCACAGGAGTACAGAAGTCCTAGGTAGCCTAGTTGGCCAGCTGTGGCTGTTGGAAGTTGAACCAGGAGAAGGCTAAAAATCCTTACTATACACTGTCGATTTTTTTATGTGAAAAATTCGATGTCGTCGGATTCACTCCAAATGTATCTGATTCGAATAATAGACACTAGAGCACACACCCACAGGAGTACAGAAGTCCTAGGTAGCCTAGTTCGCCAGCTGTGGCTGTTGGAAGTTGAACCAGGAGAAGGCTAAAAATCCTTACTATACACTGTCGATTTTTTTAGGTGAAAAATTCGATGTCGTCGGATTCACTCCAAATGTATCTGATTCGAATAATAGACACTAGAGCACACACCCACAGGAGTACAGAAGTCCTAGGTAGCCTAGTTCGCCAGCTGTGGCTGTTGGAAGTTGAACCAGGAGAAGGCTAAAAATCCTTACTATACACTGTCGATTTTTTTAGGTGAAAAATTCGATGTCGTCGGATTCACTCCAAATGTATCTGATTCGAATAATAGACACTAGAGCACACACCCACAGGAGTACAGAAGTCCTAGGTAGCCTAGTTGGCCAGCTGTGGCTGTTGGAAGTTGAACCAGGAGAAGGCTAAAAATCCTTACTATACACTGTCGATTTTTTTAGGTGAAAAATTCGATGTCGTCGGATTCACTCCAAATGTATCTGATTCGAATAATAGACACTAGAGCACACACCCACAGGAGTACAGAAGTCCTAGGTAGCCTAGTTGGCCAGCTGTGGCTGTTGGAAGTTGAACCAGGAGAAGGCTAAAAATCCTTACTATACACTGTCGATTTTTTTAGGTGAAAAATTCGATGTCGTCGGATTCACTCCAAATGTATCTGATTCGAATAATAGACACTAGAGCACACACCCACAGGAGTACAGAAGTCCTAGGTAGCCTAGTTGGCCAGCTGTGGCTGTTGGAAGTTGAACCAGGAGAAGGCTAAAAATCCTTACTATACACTGTCGATTTTTTTAGGTGAAAAATTCGATGTCGTCGGATTCACTCCAAATGTATCTGATTCGAATAATAGACACTAGAGCACACACCCACAGGAGTACAGAAGTCCTACGTAGCCTAGTTGGCCAGCTGTGGCTGTTGGAAGTTGAACCAGGAGAAGGCTAAAAATCCTTACTATACACTGTCGATTTTTTTAGGTGAAAAATTCGATGTCGTCGGATTCACTCCAAATGTATCTGATTCGAATAATAGACACTAGAGCACACACCCACAGGAGTACAGAAGTCCTACGTAGCCTAGTTGGCCAGCTGTGGCTGTTGGAAGTTGAACCAGGAGAAGGCTAAAAATCCTTACTATACACTGTCGATTTTTTTAGGTGAAAAATTCGATGTCGTCGGATTCACTCCAAATGTATCTGATTCGAATAATAGACACTAGAGCACACACCCACAGGAGTACAGAAGTCCTAGGTAGCCTAGTTGGCCAGCTGTGGCTGTTGGAAGTTGAACCAGGAGAAGGCTAAAAATCCTTACTATACACTGTCGATTTTTTTAGGTGAAAAATTCGATGTCGTCGGATTCACTCCAAATGTATCTGATTCGAATAATAGACACTAGAGCACACACCCACAGGAGTACAGAAGTCCTAGGTAGCCTAGTTGGCCAGCTGTGGCTGTTGGAAGTTGAACCAGGAGAAGGCTAAAAATCCTTACTATACACTGTCGATTTTTTTAGGTGAAAAATTCGATGTCGTCGGATTCACTCCAAATGTATCTGATTCGAATAATAGACACTAGAGCACACACCCACAGGAGTACAGAAGTCCTAGGTAGCCTAGTTGGCCAGCTGTGGCTGTTGGAAGTTGAACCAGGAGAAGGCTAAAAATCCTTACTATACACTGTCGATTTTTTTAGGTGAAAAATTCGATGTCGTCGGATTCACTCCAAATGTATCTGATTCGAATAATAGACACTAGAGCACACACCCACAGGAGTACAGAAGTCCTAGGTAGCCTAGTTCGCCAGCTGTGGCTGTTGGAAGTTGAACCAGGAGAAGGCTAAAAATCCTTACTATACACTGTCGATTTTTTTAGGTGAAAAATTCGATGTCGTCGGATTCACTCCAAATGTATCTGATTCGAATAATAGACACTAGAGCACACACCCACAGGAGTACAGAAGTCCTAGGTAGCCTAGTTGGCCAGCTGTGGCTGTTGGAAGTTGAACCAGGAGAAGGCTAAAAATCCTTACTATACACTGTCGATTTTTTTAGGTGAAAAATTCGATGTCGTCGGATTCACTCCAAATGTATCTGATTCGAATAATAGACACTAGAGCACACACCCACAGGAGTACAGAAGTCCTAGGTAGCCTAGTTGGCCAGCTGTGGCTGTTGGAAGTTGAACCAGGAGAAGGCTAAAAATCCTTACTATACACTGTCGATTTTTTTAGGTGAAAAATTCGATGTCGTCGGATTCACTCCAAATGTATCTGATTCGAATAATAGACACTAGAGCACACACCCACAGGAGTACAGAAGTCCTAGGTAGCCTAGTTGGCCAGCTGTGGCTGTTGGAAGTTGAACCAGGAGAAGGCTAAAAATCCTTACTATACACTGTCGATTTTTTTAGATGAAAAATTCGATGTCGTCGGATTCACTCCAAATGTATCTGATTCGAATAATAGACACTAGAGCACACACCCACTGGAGTACAGAAGTCCTAGGTAGCCTAGTTGGCCAGCTGTGGCTGTTGGAAGTTGAACCAGGAGAAGGCTAAAAATCCTTACTATACACTGTCGATTTTTTTAGGTGAAAAATTCGATGTCGTCGGATTCACTCCAAATGTATCTGATTCGAATAATAGACACTAGAGCACACACCCACAGGAGTACAGAAGTCCTAGGTAGCCTAGTTGGCCAGCTGTGGCTGTTGGAAGTTGAACCAGGAGAAGGCTAAAAATCCTTACTATACACTGTCGATTTTTTTAGGTGAAAAATTCGATGTCGTCGGATTCACTCCAAATGTATCTGATTCGAATAATAGACACTAGAGCACACACCCACAGGAGTACAGAAGTCCTAGGTAGCCTAGTTGGCCAGCTGTGGCTGTTGGAAGTTGAACCAGGAGAAGGCTAAAAATCCTTACTATACACTGTCGATTTTTTTAGGTGAAAAATTCGATGTCGTCGGATTCACTCCAAATGTATCTGATTCGAATAATAGACACTAGAGCACACGCCCACAGGAGTACAGAAGTCCTAGGTAGCCTAGTTGGCCAGCTGTGGCTGTTGGAAGTTGAACCAGGAGAAGGCTAAAAATCCTTACTATACACTGTCGATTTTTTTAGGTGAAAAATTCGATGTCGTCGGATTCACTCCAAATGTATCTGATTCGAATAATAGACACTAGAGCACACACCCACAGGAGTACAGAAGTCCTAGGTAGCCTAGTTCGCCAGCTGTGGCTGTTGGAAGTTGAACCAGGAGAAGGCTAAAAATCCTTACTATACACTGTCGATTTTTTTAGGTGAAAAATTCGATGTCGTCGGATTCACTCCAAATGTATCTGATTCGAATAATAGACACTAGAGCACACACCCACAGGAGTACAGAAGTCCTAGGTAGCCTAGTTGGCCAGCTGTGGCTGTTGGAAGTTGAACCAGGAGAAGGCTAAAAATCCTTACTATACACTGTCGATTTTTTTAGGTGAAAAATTCGATGTCGTCGGATTCACTCCAAATGTATCTGATTCGAATAATAGACACTAGAGCACACACCCACAGGAGTACAGAAGTCCTAGGTAGCCTAGTTCGCCAGCTGTGGCTGTTGGAAGTTGAACCAGGAGAAGGCTAAAAATCCTTACTATACACTGTCGATTTTTTTAGGTGAAAAATTCGATGTCGTCGGATTCACTCCAAATGTATCTGATTCGAATAATAGACACTAGAGCACACACCCACAGGAGTACAGAAGTCCTAGGTAGCCTAGTTGGCCAGCTGTGGCTGTTGGAAGTTGAACCAGGAGAAGGCTAAAAATCCTTACTATACACTGTCGATTTTTTTAGGTGAAAAATTCGATGTCGTCGGATTCACTCCAAATGTATCTGATTCGAATAATAGACACTAGAGCACACACCCACAGGAGTACAGAAGTCCTAGGTAGCCTAGTTGGCCAGCTGTGGCTGTTGGAAGTTGAACCAGGAGAAGGCTAAAAATCCTTACTATACACTGTCGATTTTTTTAGGTGAAAAATTCGATGTCGTCGGATTCACTCCAAATGTATCTGATTCGAATAATAGACACTAGAGCACACACCCACAGGAGTACAGAAGTCCTAGGTAGCCTAGTTCGCCAGCTGTGGCTGTTGGAAGTTGAACCAGGAGAAGGCTAAAAATCCTTACTATACACTGTCGATTTTTTTAGATGAAAAATTCGATGTCGTCGGATTCACTCCAAATGTATCTGATTCGAATAATAGACACTAGAGCACACACCCACAGGAGTACAGAAGTCCTAGGTAGCCTAGTTGGCCAGCTGTGGCTGTTGGAAGTTGAACCAGGAGAAGGCTAAAAATCCTTACTATACACTGTCGATTTTTTTAGGTGAAAAATTCGATGTCGTCGGATTCACTCCAAATGTATCTGATTCGAATAATAGACACTAGAGCACACACCCCCAGGAGTACAGAAGTCCTAGGTAGCCTAGTTCGCCAGCTGTGGCTGTTGGAAGTTGAACCAGGAGAAGGCTAAAAATCCTTACTATACACTGTCGATTTTTTTAGGTGAAAAATTCGATGTCGTCGGATTCACTCCAAATGTATCTGATTCGAATAATAGACACTAGAGCACACACCCACAGGAGTACAGAAGTCCTAGGTAGCCTAGTTGGCCAGCTGTGGCTGTTGGAAGTTGAACCAGGAGAAGGCTAAAAATCCTTACTATACACTGTCGATTTTTTTAGGTGAAAAATTCGATGTCGTCGGATTCACTCCAAATGTATCTGATTCGAATAATAGACACTAGAGCACACACCCACAGGAGTACAGAAGTCCTAGGTAGCCTAGTTGGCCAGCTGTGGCTGTTGGAAGTTGAACCAGGAGAAGGCTAAAAATCCTTACTATACACTGTCGATTTTTTTAGGTGAAAAATTCGATGTCGTCGGATTCACTCCAAATGTATCTGATTCGAATAATAGACACTAGAGCACACACCCACAGGAGTACAGAAGTCCTAGGTAGCCTAGTTGGCCAGCTGTGGCTGTTGGAAGTTGAACCAGGAGAAGGCTAAAAATCCTTACTATACACTGTCGATTTTTTTAGGTGAAAAATTCGATGTCGTCGGATTCACTCCAAATGTATCTGATTCGAATAATAGACACTAGAGCACACACCCACAGGAGTACAGAAGTCCTAGGTAGCCTAGGTAGCCTAGTTGGCCAGCTGTGGCTGTTGGAAGTTGAACCAGGAGAAGGCTAAAAATCCTTACTATACACTGTCGATTTTTTTAGGTGAAAAATTCGATGTCGTCGGATTCACTCCAAATGTATCTGATTCGAATAATAGACACTAGAGCACACACCCACAGGAGTACAGAAGTCCTAGGTAGCCTAGTTGGCCAGCTGTGGCTGTTGGAAGTTGAACCAGGAGAAGGCTAAAAATCCTTACTATACACTGTCGATTTTTTTAGGTGAAAAATTCGATGTCGTCGGATTCACTCCAAATGTATCTGATTCGAATAATAGACACTAGAGCACACACCCACAGGAGTACAGAAGTCCTAGGTAGCCTAGTTCGCCAGCTGTGGCTGTTGGAAGTTGAACCAGGAGAAGGCTAAAAATCCTTACTATACACTGTCGATTTTTTTAGGTGAAAAATTCGATGTCGTCGGATTCACTCCAAATGTATCTGATTCGAATAATAGACACTAGAGCACACACCCACAGGAGTACAGAAGTCCTAGGTAGCCTAGTTGGCCAGCTGTGGCTGTTGGAAGTTGAACCAGGAGAAGGCTAAAAATCCTTACTATACACTGTCGATTTTTTTAGGTGAAAAATTCGATGTCGTCGGATTCACTCCAAATGTATCTGATTCGAATAATAGACACTAGAGCACACACCCACAGGAGTACAGAAGTCCTAGGTAGCCTAGTTGGCCAGCTGTGGCTGTTGGAAGTTGAACCAGGAGAAGGCTAAAAATCCTTACTATACACTCTCGATTTTTTTAGGTGAAAAATTCGATGTCGTCGGATTCACTCCAAATGTATCTGATTCGAATAATAGACACTAGAGCACACACCCACAGGAGTACAGAAGTCCTAGGTAGCCTAGTTCGCCAGCTGTGGCTGTTGGAAGTTGAACCAGGAGAAGGCTAAAAATCCTTACTATACACTCTCGATTTTTTTAGGTGAAAAATTCGATGTCGTCGGATTCACTCCAAATGTATCTGATTCGAATAATAGACACTAGAGCACACACCCACAGGAGTACAGAAGTCCTAGGTAGCCTAGTTGGCCAGCTGTGGCTGTTGGAAGTTGAACCAGGAGAAGGCTAAAAATCCTTACTATACACTGTCGATTTTTTTAGGTGAAAAATTCGATGTCGTCGGATTCACTCCAAATGTATCTGATTCGAATAATAGACACTAGAGCACACACCCACAGGAGTACAGAAGTCCTAGGTAGCCTAGTTCGCCAGCTGTGGCTGTTGGAAGTTGAACCAGGAGAAGGCTAAAAATCCTTACTATACACTCTCGATTTTTTTAGGTGAAAAATTCGATGTCGTCGGATTCACTCCAAATGTATCTGATTCGAATAATAGACACTAGAGCACACACCCACAGGAGTACAGAAGTCCTAGGTAGCCTAGTTGGCCAGCTGTGGCTGTTGGAAGTTGAACCAGGAGAAGGCTAAAAATCCTTACTATACACTGTCGATTTTTTTAGGTGAAAAATTCGATGTCGTCGGATTCACTCCAAATGTATCTGATTCGAATAATAGACACTAGAGCACACACCCACAGGAGTACAGAAGTCCTAGGTAGCCTAGTTGGCCAGCTGTGGCTGTTGGAAGTTGAACCAGGAGAAGGCTAAAAATCCTTACTATACACTCTCGATTTTTTTAGGTGAAAAATTCGATGTCGTCGGATTCACTCCAAATGTATCTGATTCGAATAATAGACACTAGAGCACACACCCACAGGAGTACAGAAGTCCTAGGTAGCCTAGTTCGCCAGCTGTGGCTGTTGGAAGTTGAACCAGGAGAAGGCTAAAAATCCTTACTATACACTCTCGATTTTTTTAGGTGAAAAATTCGATGTCGTCGGATTCACTCCAAATGTATCTGATTCGAATAATAGACACTAGAGCACACACCCACAGGAGTACAGAAGTCCTAGGTAGCCTAGTTCGCCAGCTGTGGCTGTTGGAAGTTGAACCAGGAGAAGGCTAAAAATCCTTACTATACACTCTCGATTTTTTTAGGTGAAAAATTCGATGTCGTCGGATTCACTCCAAATGTATCTGATTCGAATAATAGACACTAGAGCACACACCCACAGGAGTACAGAAGTCCTAGGTAGCCTAGTTCGCCAGCTGTGGCTGTTGGAAGTTGAACCAGGAGAAGGCTAAAAATCCTTACTATACACTGTCGATTTTTTTAGGTGAAAAATTCGATGTCGTCGGATTCACTCCAAATGTATCTGATTCGAATAATAGACACTAGAGCACACACCCACAGGAGTACAGAAGTCCTAGGTAGCCTAGTTCGCCAGCTGTGGCTGTTGGAAGTTGAACCAGGAGAAGGCTAAAAATCCTTACTATACACTGTCGATTTTTTTAGGTGAAAAATTCGATGTCGTCGGATTCACTCCAAATGTATCTGATTCGAATAATAGACACTAGAGCACACACCCACAGGAGTACAGAAGTCCTAGGTAGCCTAGTTGGCCAGCTGTGGCTGTTGGAAGTTGAACCAGGAGAAGGCTAAAAATCCTTACTATACACTGTCGATTTTTTTAGGTGAAAAATTCGATGTCGTCGGATTCACTCCAAATGTATCTGATTCGAATAATAGACACTAGAGCACACACCCACAGGAGTACAGAAGTCCTAGGTAGCCTAGTTCGCCAGCTGTGGCTGTTGGAAGTTGAACCAGGAGAAGGCTAAAAATCCACTGTCGATTTTTTTAGGTGAAAAATTCGATGTCGTCGGATTCACTCCAAATGTATCTGATTCGAATAATAGACACTAGAGCACACACCCACAGGAGTACAGAAGTCCTAGGTAGCCTAGTTCGCCAGCTGTGGCTGTTGGAAGTTGAACCAGGAGAAGGCTAAAAATCCTTACTATACACTGTCGATTTTTTTAGGTGAAAAATTCGATGTCGTCGGATTCACTCCAAATGTATCTGATTCGAATAATAGACACTAGAGCACACACCCACAGGAGTACAGAAGTCCTAGGTAGCCTAGTTGGCCAGCTGTGGCTGTTGGAAGTTGAACCAGGAGAAGGCTAAAAATCCTTACTATACACTGTCGATTTTTTTAGGTGAAAAATTCGATGTCGTCGGATTCACTCCAAATGTATCTGATTCGAATAATAGACACTAGAGCACACACCCACAGGAGTACAGAAGTCCTAGGTAGCCTAGTTCGCCAGCTGTGGCTGTTGGAAGTTGAACCAGGAGAAGGCTAAAAATCCTTACTATACACTGTCGATTTTTTTAGGTGAAAAATTCGATGTCGTCGGATTCACTCCAAATGTATCTGATTCGAATAATAGACACTAGAGCACACACCCACAGGAGTACAGAAGTCCTAGGTAGCCTAGTTGGCCAGCTGTGGCTGTTGGAAGTTGAACCAGGAGAAGGCTAAAAATCCTTACTATACACTGTAGATTTTTTTAGGTGAAAAATTCGATGTCGTCGGATTCACTCCAAATGTATCTGATTCGAATAATAGACACTAGAGCACACACCCACAGGAGTACAGAAGTCCTAGGTAGCCTAGTTGGCCAGCTGTGGCTGTTGGAAGTTGAACCAGGAGAAGGCTAAAAATCCTTACTATACACTGTCGATTTTTTTAGGTGAAAAATTCGATGTCGTCGGATTCACTCCAAATGTATCTGATTCGAATAATAGACACTAGAGCACACACCCACAGGAGTGCAGAAGTCCTAGGTAGCCTAGTTGGCCAGCTGTGGCTGTTGGAAGTTGAACCAGGAGAAGGCTAAAAATCCTTACTATACACTGTCGATTTTTTTAGGTGAAAAATTCGATGTCGTCGGATTCACTCCAAATGTATCTGATTCGAATAATAGACACTAGAGCACACACCCACAGGAGTACAGAAGTCCTAGGTAGCCTAGTTGGCCAGCTGTGGTTGTTAGAAGTTGAACCAGGAGAAGGCTAAAAATCCTTACTATACACTGTCGATTTTTTTAGGTGAAAAATTCGATGTCGTCGGATTCACTCCAAATGTATCTGATTCGAATAATAGACACTAGAGCACACACCCACAGGAGTACAGAAGTCCTAGGTAGCCTAGTTGGCCAGCTGTGGCTGTTGGAAGTTGAACCAGGAGAAGGCTAAAAATCCTTACTACACACTGTCGATTTTTTTAGGTGAAAAATTCGATGTCGTCGGATTCACTCCAAATGTATCTGATTCGAATAATAGACACTAGAGCACACACCCACAGGAGTACAGAAGTCCTAGGTAGCCTAGTTGGCCAGCTGTGGCTGTTGGAAGTTGAACCAGGAGAAGGCTAAAAATCCTTACTATACACTGTCGATTTTTTTAGGTGAAAAATTCGATGTCGTCGGATTCACTCCAAATGTATCTGATTCGAATAATAGACACTAGAGCACACACCCACAGGAGTACAGAAGTCCTAGGTAGCCTAGTTGGCCAGCTGTGGCTGTTGGAAGTTGAACCAGGAGAAGGCTAAAAATCCTTACTATACACTGTCGATTTTTTTAGGTGAAAAATTCGATGTCGTCGGATTCACTCCAAATGTATCTGATTCGAATAATAGACACTAGAGCACACACCCACAGGAGTACAGAAGTCCTAGGTAGCCTAGTTCGCCAGCTGTGGCTGTTGGAAGTTGAACCAGGAGAAGGCTAAAAATCCTTACTATACACTGTAGATTTTTTTAGGTGAAAAATTCGATGTCGTCGGATTCACTCCAAATGTATCTGATTCGAATAATAGACACTAGAGCACACACCCACAGGAGTACAGAAGTCCTAGGTAGCCTAGTTGGCCAGCTGTGGCTGTTGGAAGTTGAACCAGGAGAAGGCTAAAAATCCTTACTATACACTGTCGATTTTTTTAGGTGAAAAATTCGATGTCGTCGGATTCACTCCAAATGTATCTGATTCGAATAATAGACACTAGAGCACACACCCACAGGAGTACAGAAGTCCTAGGTAGCCTAGTTCGCCAGCTGTGGCTGTTGGAAGTTGAACCAGGAGAAGGCTAAAAATCCTTACTATACACTGTCGATTTTTTTAGGTGAAAAATTCGATGTCGTCGGATTCACTCCAAATGTATCTGATTCGAATAATAGACACTAGAGCACACACCCACAGGAGTACAGAAGTCCTAGGTAGCCTAGTTGGCCAGCTGTGGCTGTTGGAAGTTGAACCAGGAGAAGGCTAAAAATCCTTACTACACACTGTCGATTTTTTTAGGTGAAAAATTCGATGTCGTCGGATTCACTCCAAATGTATCTGATTCGAATAATAGACACTAGAGCACACACCCACAGGAGTACAGAAGTCCTAGGTAGCCTAGTTGGCCAGCTGTGGCTGTTGGAAGTTGAACCAGGAGAAGGCTAAAAATCCTTACTATACACTGTCGATTTTTTTAGGTGAAAAATTCGATGTCGTCGGATTCACTCCAAATGTATCTGATTCGAATAATAGACACTAGAGCACACACCCACAGGAGTACAGAAGTCCTAGGTAGCCTAGTTGGCCAGCTGTGGCTGTTGGAAGTTGAACCAGGAGAAGGCTAAAAATCCTTACTATACACTGTCGATTTTTTTAGGTGAAAAATTCGATGTCGTCGGATTCACTCCAAATGTATCTGATTCGAATAATAGACACTAGAGCACACACCCACAGGAGTACAGAAGTCCTAGGTAGCCTAGTTGGCCAGCTGTGGTTGTTAGAAGTTGAACCAGGAGAAGGCTAAAAATCCTTACTATACACTGTCGATTTTTTTAGGTGAAAAATTCGATGTCGTCGGATTCACTCCAAATGTATCTGATTCGAATAATAGACACTAGAGCACACACCCACAGGAGTACAGAAGTCCTAGGTAGCCTAGTTGGCCAGCTGTGGCTGTTGGAAGTTGAACCAGGAGAAGGCTAAAAATCCTTACTACACACTGTCGATTTTTTTAGGTGAAAAATTCGATGTCGTCGGATTCACTCCAAATGTATCTGATTCGAATAATAGACACTAGAGCACACACCCACAGGAGTACAGAAGTCCTAGGTAGCCTAGTTGGCCAGCTGTGGCTGTTGGAAGTTGAACCAGGAGAAGGCTAAAAATCCTTACTATACACTGTCGATTTTTTTAGGTGAAAAATTCGATGTCGTCGGATTCACTCCAAATGTATCTGATTCGAATAATAGACACTAGAGCACACACCCACAGGAGTACAGAAGTCCTAGGTAGCCTAGTTGGCCAGCTGTGGTTGTTAGAAGTTGAACCAGGAGAAGGCTAAAAATCCTTACTATACACTGTCGATTTTTTTAGGTGAAAAATTCGATGTCGTCGGATTCACTCCAAATGTATCTGATTCGAATAATAGACACTAGAGCACACACCCACAGGAGTACAGAAGTCCTAGGTAGCCTAGTTGGCCAGCTGTGGCTGTTGGAAGTTGAACCAGGAGAAGGCTAAAAATCCTTACTACACACTGTCGATTTTTTTAGGTGAAAAATTCGATGTCGTCGGATTCACTCCAAATGTATCTGATTCGAATAATAGACACTAGAGCACACACCCACAGGAGTACAGAAGTCCTAGGTAGCCTAGTTGGCCAGCTGTGGCTGTTGGAAGTTGAACCAGGAGAAGGCTAAAAATCCTTACTATACACTGTCGATTTTTTTAGGTGAAAAATTCGATGTCGTCGGATTCACTCGGCCCGGTAAGTGTCACCGACGTCTACAATGAGCTCCAAGCCTTGTGGCAATGGGAACACATTTTTGAAAACCAAGTCACAACCCACCACATACTGTTGCCCCTTTTCCCCCCATTTCTTCCCTGACTCTCTGACTCCTGACACCACACCTCATTCCGACTAGGAACAGATATAATGGACAGAAAGTGAGTGGTTTCACTTAACTAATACCTGTCAGGGGATATTTTGCACTTGAGCTGGGGTCGAGACTGTGGAACACTTTGTGTGCCGTCTCCTTGCCCAAGTCGATTTAGTCAAGGGATACTGCTGCGCCTTTTCACCTTTTCACATTTTCTTCTCGTGTCCCGTTCCCTTCATTTTCCCCAATGAAAAGATGTGTTCCTTCCTTGTGTCTTAGGAATTTTTTCAATAAATCTGAGTGGATAACAGGAGGAAATGTTCTCCAACTTCCAACGTTTTTTTTTTTCCACATTAATACGCTCCCACTTCACCTCGCCTTCTCAGCCTTGTTCGATGATATTACACATTTTAATTTCGTTCGCTCCTCTGCAGAAGGCACCCACACACCGGCGCACAGTTTGAAAGAGGACTCTACCGATGTAAAGAAATCAATTTCCGGATTGCCTCGCCGAAACGAAAAGGAACCTCGGCTACATTTTCATTGAATTTCACGAAACAAGGATATTAAATTCGGTTGATTGCATTTTAAGTAATTAAAAAGCCAGTTACCATGAGTTCCTGGGCGAAATAAATTCGCTCGAGCTTCGAATGGGAATCAATTCGATTTCTGCTTCACTCGCTCGGTCATTTTTAAAGGCAATTTACAGCCGCTCCGTGTGTCGTTGGCTGACGAATGATGGATCGAATTGTTGCTAAGTGGTTTTGTTGAATCATCGGTCGAGGCTACGACCGGCATTGGAGCCGAAAAACCATGGCTTAAGTGCAGAGAGCGACCGAACGTTGAACACTGTTTGGTGGTGGACCGTTGACATGGTTCATCATCAAGCTCATCGAAGACTGGGGACGTTTCAGGTGTCCACGAGATTGTTTGGACAGCGATGTCTTCTTCTTCGTATGCCGACAGCAGTCTGGGATGGAAATGAGCCTCAAGAAAACTAGACGCGGGAAATAGTCGCAGTTGTCTAGAGAATATGCTGGGGTAGCTGTGCGTCGACGAATTTATGGAATTTTGGCAGTCTCCTCCCTTCCTTCTGAAAGTGGTTACTAAGCTCTCAACTTGACATTAGTCCTTCAACGGATGGCAGGAGCAGCGTTGCATTTGAAGTTACTGCTCGAGAGCAGTAGAGGCAGCAACGTCTAGACTGGACAGTCTGAATCAGTGGCTTGTCCGCCTTTACGTCTGCAGCTGAGTCTATACTTCGGCAGTCTGAATCGGTGGCCTGACCGCCTTAACGTCTGGAGCTGAGTCTATACTTCGGCAGCCTGATTCGGTGGCTTGTCCGCCTTTACGTCTAGAGCTGAGTCTATACTTCGGCAGCCTGAATCGGTGGCTTGTCCGCCTTTACGTCTAGAGCTGAGTCTTTACTTAGGCAGCCTGAATCGGTGGCTTGTCCGCAATAACGTCTGGAGCTGAGTCTATACTTCGGCAGTCTGAATCGGTGGCTTGTCCGCCTTTAGGTCTACAGCTGAGTCTATACTTCGGCTTGTCCGCCTTTAGGTCTACAGCTGAGTCTATACTTCGGCAGCCTGAATCGATGGCTTTTTCGGCCTTACGCCTGTAGCTACGTCGACCAGAGTGCCAGCTCAACAAGTGCTTCAGTAAGCCTTCCATTGCGTTGCCGAGGCTCGAAGGCAACAGTCTCTGCTTACACCCGATACCCCAGCACTTCCGCCCACTTACCACCCTTCCTTATGAAAAATGAAACACTCTTTGGGACATCTTTACAACCACCCCACCCCCCAAACGACCATCACCACCCGCACCCTCACGCCATCGCATCCATATCGGTGTCGTTTATTATTTTAACACTCCCAACCGCACTCATTGTCTCCGGCTGGTTGTATACGCTTGCAGTGCACGTGCATCGTTACCGGCTATTACCAGACCAACAGCTTACGTCGTGCATTATGACAAACACCACCCACTTTGGCCACCTCGAACTGTGTTCGTGGTTTCTGCCGCCACTTGAAGGCCATTAATTTCGTAAACTTCGAAGCCCGAAACCGAAAAGCTATAAAGCTCCATAACTAATGGTTAAGCATTAATTAGTGCGGTTATTAACAGGCCTCAGAGTAGTAAATTCGAAGCGCGCACACATACACCCCCCGGCGGGGGCGTCCACTCGAAGCCTGCCTTGCAGCAGCAGTTTTCAGCTGAGATACTAAAAAACCAGCATGTATCAGCATCTGTAGTCCATGCACACGCACACACACGTGCACGATCGCAGCCAGCATCGAATACAGTTTCGAAATTATTCTCTGTGGTCGGCTAAAGAGTACGTCTCTCGGCAACCTCATCGTGTCGCCTATGGAAGGTCCTTGGTTGAGGGTGGACTGTGGACAGCAGGATGGGTGGAAAAATTGCGAGGGAGTCGCCACGACTGCTCGCATGAGTTTGAGTGGTGTGTGTATTTGCTGGGCGTGACAGGGTGTCATGAGAAAATGAAAATGCATCGGTTTTCAGGCAAAAATTGGCAACGAACCAAAAGTCGTTCATCCCGAATGGTGTCCCGATACTGTACTCTACGCTGGGCTCTACGCTGGACTGGGCTACGTCCTGCTGCTCCTCTGCTGGAGCAGTGATAAAAGTAATTGCTAGTGGGTTGCTACTCCTTTTTGGGTGGTGTTGGTTTTTTTGGTTTAAACTCTTGGATTTTTGTGTCAGAAATGTGGAAGCGGGAGTCCCTCGCCTAGAGACTAGACGCCATTATTTTCGAAATAGTTTACCCAGCAGTTGTCCTGGCAAACATCGGCACTGGCTACAGGGAAATGATGAAATGATTGGGGCGTCGGCGTTTCGCCGAAATCAAATGAAGATTTAGCGGTGCTGCCAGCGGTGACTAGCGCGCTTGGGAGTGGGGGTTGGGGATCCGGTTTGGAGATTATTTGTGAAGTGGATTGAGTTCAAACAGATGGCGGCTGGCCGATGGCCGGTCCAACAAGTGGAAATGGAAATCGAAGTGCATTTAGTCGTTTTGGTGCGACCGGCCGGTGAGGGAGACAAGTCCGGTCTTTCGCTGCTTTTTCCTTGTCGGCGTTTTCATGAATTGATGAATTGCGTCGCGAGATAGGGGCAATGGATGTGGCGTCACAGGCTGGCTGGCCTGTGATAAACCTCTGCTGGAGGAAAATTCACTTGTCTTTAAAATATGTACAGTGAACTCTCACATAAGCGGACACTGATGGTACCATGAAATTTGTCCGCTTATGAGGGGTGTCCGGTTATGAGGGTGTCTGGTTATGGGGGGTGTCCGATTATGAACCGTCTCCGATTATGAGCGATGTCCGATTATGAGGGGTGTCCGGTTATGATCGGTGTCCGGTTATGAGGGGTGTCCGGTTGTGAGGGCTGTCCGGTTGTGAGGGGTGTCCGGTTGTAAGGGGTGTTGGTTAGGAGAGAGTACACTGTATAGTAATTAATTTTGAATGAAGAGCTGAACATGTAGGGAAGGGAGTGGAGGAAGCACAGCAGACGCGGCAATCGAACCTCTATCAAGTCCCACTTGAAGTTGTTTAATTCACGGTGAGCACGATGTACATCCATTTGTCCGTTACATCAGAAGAAAACGACCATCGAACAGAGTCACTCTAGATCGCCGGAACCTCGACATTCACTCAACGGGTGATCGTTATCGCGCGACCTCAGTCTGCTAATCCATTTTGTCAACCTCGCGGATTGTGATCTATTTTGTTAAACAACTCCAGATAAGCGTTGGAAATCATATAAAAGCCCATATCCACTGGCAATCAGTTTCGTTTCGTTTCAGTCAAGTCAGTCAGTTCAAAGAATTGAATCGAGGATGTTACGAGTTGCAATCACATTTGCCTTGCTGGCCGGTATCCTAGCAGGTGTCATCGAACCGCGCAGCTCAGATATATTAGGCTACGGAGCAACAACCATCGAGGTCTACCCCTATCACGTTGGACTCTCCTATAATGAATATATGTTCTGCCGGGGGTCTATAATATCCTCGAGAATCGTGATCACAACGTCGCAGTGCACCCAAAGTTACGCTATTAGTGACGTCATGGTCCGCGTTGGATCGTCCTACTGGAATTCCGGTGGAGTTTCGATTGAAGCCCTGTCGTTCAAGAGCCACGAGGACTATGACTCCTCCACGCAGAGCAACGATATAGCCCTCATCAAATTGGCTCAGGAAGTGCAATTCACTGCATCGATGCAGCCGATCGAGTTGGCGGCAGAGGTGCCAAACACCGGAAGTCTGGCTTTTGTCACCGGATGGGGTGCGAACAAATTCATGAATACATCGCTTCAGTCTGTCCTTCAGGAAGCCGATGTTGTCATTATAGAGTGCAGTTTCGGTACGATTGTTAATCAATACGAAATGGCGGACATTTTCACATGCACATGCACATGCAGGGGACTCCGGTGGCCCATTAACTGTGGGAGGAAAACTAGTCGGCATCGCGTCTTCGAACATGTGCGGCCTCAGTAACTATGTAGGACGCTATACATCGGTCCCGTCGTTCCGACCGTGGATCGAGGTAACCGCTGCCTCGCTGTTAATGAATGGCGGGTAAAGATTCAATAAAGGACTTTTTTACTGAAGGTGTTGCTGGTCTGAGACCGATGAAGAGGGCTCGAGCTTGAGGTGCAATCTTAATTTATTTTCCTGATTTCCATGTCCGTCAGTCGGAATCATCTCCCCATGATGAAAGTCTTATTCCTTGCCAAATAAAGTTATCAAATTCAGTGGTCAAGGGATGTGCATATCATTAGTCTGTCCTCTGCAAAGCCAACTGAGCACTGTCCCCACATCTCCACAAACGTCTCGCCTCTTCGGTCCCATTTCTTTGGCTGTGTGTATTATTCTTGGATTAAAACTTGAATACGTAGAGCGTCTTGACGTGTCATTGTTATGTCCGCATGGTCCGCAAAAGTATCCACAAACACACACACAGATCTCTCCTCGGTTCGGCTTGAGTGAAAATTTGCATCTGAATGTTAATGAAGGCAGTGTGATGTCCTTTTTCCTTAATAACCTAACGGATTCATTTGTAATTATTGGAGTTTGATAATCCTTTACTGGGCTGCACATTGTTTGTGCTTAATTTAGAGGGATTCGGATGGTGTCCTTCTTGTGGTCTATGGTCTGCAGCACTGGCAGTGAATAAATTTCCCAGATTCTTAAGCTTTCGGGGCTTTTGTTGTCGGTTTTGTGTGAGTATTTCGTCTTTCGGTTTTTGTGAACTGAGATTAGGTGATGGTGTGCTTTGTAGTGACATGTGGCTCAGACAAGTGGATTGTGTGTGAAAGCTTGTTGATCGCATGTAGCTCCAACGTCGAATAGATTTATGGAAGAATCATTTCTGCAGACTGTTAAACGACGATGAGGACAGCAATGCCGCTGTCAGGCAGTCCACACAATGGACGTTGATAGAAGAGAATTCCGTCCCACCGACGTAGACGAAGTGAAGATAGCTTTATCGAGACTAAAGTCGAATAAAGCTGCTGGTGCAGACGGACTGCGTTCAGAACTCTTCAAGGCAGCTGGAGATGAGCTGGTAGGGTAAATGCACCAACTCGTCTGTAAGGAAAGCATGCCCGACGAATGGAATCTGAGAATTGTCTGCCCGATCAACAAAATCGACCAAATCTTCACACTACGGCAGATGCGGGAAAAAAAAACCCAACAGATTCAGATCGACACCCACCATCTATTCGTCGATTTCAACGAGGCGTATGACAGCATGCATGCGACAGCGACATGTCTAATTTGGCCATTCCTGTCAAACTCGCCAGACTGAGCAGGATGACGATGGAGAAGTCTCGCTGCTCCATCAAGGTCGGTAATGAACTCACCGAGACCTTCAATGTCATGAAAGGAAGGACGCACAGTCATGTGACTTCTTTAATATCATCCTGCAGAAGATCGTGCAAGACTCATCCACCACACACAAGAGGCACGATCTTCCAGAAGTCCGTTCAATGTGCCAGCATACGCGAACGACATTGACTTGATTGGTAGAACACAGCGAGCCCTCAATGAGGCGTTTGTTGGAATTGAAACGTAAGTGGCTAAACTGGGTCGGTCTGGCGGTAAACGAGGGCAAAATCAAAGTATACCCTGTCACCGAGAAAGGAAGCACGACTAGGCCAGAACATAGTGAAGGACTTCGTTTATCTCGGCTACGCGGTAAACAGCATAAACAACATCAGTACCGATATCAAACGCAGAATAACTCTTGCCAACCACTGTTTCTATGGGCCCAAGAGGCAATTGAGTAATGGAGCCCTCTCTCGGAAGACCAAGTTGACTCTGTATAGGACCTTGATCATCCCCGTCGTGGTCTACGGCGCAGAGGCATTTTTGTTTTTTGTTCTTTCGGAGGCTTTTGAACTCTCTACTGGAGCATTGAGACTTAAAAACTAGCTGCAACCTTCAGGACCTACACCTTCCGGTGGAATACCAGCAGGCGCTTCTGTGATGAGCTCTCACCTCGCAGAGGCATGGGCAATATCGATAGCGGATGAGGAGGTTCTTGGTATTTTCGAGAGAAAAATTCTGCGTCCGATCTTTCGTCCTGTCTGCGTTGATGGCATTTGAAGAAGAAGGTTCAACCATGAACTGTATGGACTGTTTAGTCAGGCGTCTACGGATCCAACGCCTAAGATGGCTTGACTCTGGGTCTATGGGACAACACAACAGAAGACGTCCAAGCACAAGGTGGAGCACACAAGTCGAGGAGGACCTCAGCTGGCTTCGTGTGCGAAACTGGAGACAGCTAGCGAGATATCATGCTGGCTGGAGAGGTATGTTGAGTGGGACCGAGGCCTAAGTTGGACTTTAGTGCTCTAAAAAGGAGAAGAAGAAGAAGAAAAAGAATCCTCGTCCCACTTCACACATGTTTCCTGTAAAGGAACAGCTATTGAGGCAAGGCTGCATTGCATCGGTGGCCTTAACAGACTAAAGAGACATACAATCTGCTCAATTAATGGAATCCAGAACAAGGACAAGGAAAAAGCAAAAATATGTGCCTGTTGCGATACAAAGCACACTTCGAAATGGAATCCTTTCAGCACTCCTTCGACTTCTCGAAGCACATAAACAATGCGATTACAGTGACGCAGCCTATGCAAGGGGAATATCCCTCAAATGTCCGTGTTACTCGCTAGGGTGGACCGGCTGATGTGGTCTTGAATTTAGGCAAAATCGGAACTGGTTTTGTTCTCGAGAAATTATCGAAATTGATCCCGCCAGCTCAATGGGGATGTGTTACGTTTCTCCGTCCAGTCTTGATGCCAAGAAAGTGACAAACCACACCTATTCGCCCGTGAAAATGTACACAAATTAGAAGTGGTCCAGCACAGCTGTCGTAGGACGTGCGACCTGGCCGCCGCGACTTCATATTCAAATTTTGTGCACCGCGCCGTGGTGTGGGGGATTGATTGCGTTCCTTAGCGGGTATTGTGACATAAGTTCCCACTCATTGCGTCTGAAACGCCCCTTAAAGCCACTTCAGAACTGCAGAAGCTGCGGAGACGAGGAAGGAATGGAATATGTCCAACGTTAGTTGGTCTAAGCGAGTGTTGGACTTCAAGAGATTCTGCGAACTTCGACTGTGGCTAAGTGCACACAGGGAATTGGACCTTCTTACCAACCAGTACCCAGCAACTAGTACGAGAGCCCTTTTAACCAAGTCAGCATTAAGTCGCAGAGTAGGGCACTCGTGTGTTCCTTTTTTTGTTCGACACCAGTTTAGACGCGGCCGGGATAGTGTGAGAAACACGGCAGTACGTGAGGAACTCAATATTGAGGAGCTGCTTCCTCGAACGGAAAGGAATATGCTTCTTTGGCATGAATGTCCCCAATATCACGAATTCCGAGACGTGCCTTGTATGCGACTCCATCCGATAGTCGACCACTTGGTACAGGCAGGACGAGATGGTTGAACCAAGTTCAAAGACTCGTCTGGAGTCAATGGCGGAAGATCGAGAGGCCTGGAGGTCTCTAGTGCGTGCGTTACCCCGGCGTCCCCTTTAGTGGATCATGCGGGCGATAAGATGATGATGATATTTTGCATCATGCCGCGCTTTAAGACTCACTGCTTCTTACTTGTAGTGACGTGGGTATCGTCACAATCACCGAAGAATCAGGTGGCTTTTAAGAGGCCCGGTTGGTAACAGATGGACTCTAGATGGCAATATACCATAAGAACACAACTCTCATCATCATCTTCCGACTCCCATGATCCACTAACGGGTGTAAAGCACGTACTAGAGATCTCCAAGCCACTCGATCCTCCGCCATCTACTTTAGCTCATCAGCACTTATTCCCAGGCGCAACCAGGCGAGTTTTTAAACTTGAACGACTCTTTTGCTTCAAAAAATTCGTCCGAAAAATCAGCATAAACGAAGCCTCGCAGTCAATCTGTTTACTCGTCCGCTCGTAGTCACGACGGTCCCCACACGCGTCGTCTGTTCAACTCTTCAGAATCTCCCAAACTTGTCCCTCAATGAATGCTAAATCAAAATGTATTCGTAAGTAGATAAGCTGCTGCTGAACATCTACCTTAACATCTCATAACTCTTCTCAATCTCAGTCCATTCAGCAGGGGGGCGGGGCGGTTGCAAAGAAAAATCGTCCACAGTTACAAATCTTCTCCCCCACCCTCCCCTCAAGGATTAGTCATCGCAAATGATTGTCGGGGTTTTCATCTTATTAGCTCCATTGTCTGGCAACTGGATTGTAACTGAAATCCTGCACCCACGCCACCACCATTCCCAAAAAAAAACAAAAAAAAAAGAAGGAAATGCATTCACATTGCGACAATGACACAACCCAACTTTCGATTGTGCGCCCCGTTTCCGGTGTTCTGTGTGTCCTTGAGGCAGACTATGAATCCTTATCTATCCGTCTGCATCAACTCGCTCAGGCGTTCGTATTATTGTCCTTCCATCCAGAAGCGACCGGCAAAAACGACAGACTCAACAGAAGGATTAGCGAAAAGCCGTTGCCGGGGCGGGAAAAAAAGAGAAAAGTGTTCTTCTTTCGGAATCCTATTACAATGTTGCATCTGCGAAGAGTGGTGACGAAGGGGGGAGGGAAGCACCGTTCAACTCTCAATTGTAAGGATGAGACTTATCTCCTGTGAGACGGAGGGTAAAAATTTGATTACAAGCGTTTGTTTAATATGGCCGCAGGACATGCCAAATCTCTGCACATCCCCAGTGCGTGTGTGTGTGTCGTTGGGGGGGGTGTGTGTGCGCTTAGCTTGCTTTTTGATAAAATTTACGAAAAAGATACATATCCTTCGGATGATTGCTAAGTGAATTCGTAGACAAGAAAATATTTAATTAAGATCCTTACGATGATGATTCCCATTTAAAGTGTACCCTGCGTGTGCCTCTATGTGTGTGTGTGCGTTTGTATCCCTCTTTCGGTGGAAGTTGATGCCATCATCAAAGTGAAAAAGTCCTTGCAAATATGAAGTACGCCAGGGAGAGATCGTTGCGCGATGCGGGCCACATTGCCTGCCACTCGCACCCTCTGCCTGCCCGTGTGTCTGGTCTGGCTTTGCTGGCCGTGCCCTTGTCAACATTTAATTTGGCAAAAGTAAATTTGGATAGTTTATCTCCGTCTGATGGAGGTACGAATTCGAGGGATGTCATGGGTTGAGTTTTGAAAGTTTTTCCTTTTTTTTTGCATTTTTGTTCTTTCAACGCTTTGCGGGGGAGGTCAGAGACATTTTTAAGTTCTCCAGGGTGGCTGACCGAATCACTAAATCTCCTCTGTCTCTCTCTCTCTGTCGCCCACTCCCCCACCCCGCCCAAAGTCTTTAATTGACACTGAATCTAATTAACAAACTGTTTACCTTTTCCCACCTTTCGAGCGTGCTGTCATTATTACACTGACACATTGCCAACAAAAACAACACACCAACAAATCATAATAAACAAACAAACTTCGCTCTAACCTCAAACACATTAAAAGCATAACGCACGTCTCCTCTACCCACACTACCGCGACGAGGCGGTCGAACCACACTCAAACACATACACACACACACACGCATAGTCAGTCAGGCAGACATATCCTGCACTCTCAGGCACAACAGCAATTTACAGTTGAAATCATAAACCCGGCAGAGAACAATGTCAAGCATCAGAGGTGCCATGAAAATTAAACGACTTCAAATTAGCCGGATCCTAATCCGCGTTAAATGTGTATGTGGTGGGTGCTGCTGTGCTGTGCTGTTTTGCCGTCGCCAGGACTCGCCATAAATGTGGATTATGACAAGCGGCGTGTGTGCACATGTACGCACACGTGTTGTGTGTGCGGCGACGACGATGATGATGATGATGTGTCGGAGCCGTGACAGCGGTGAATTGGGGAGGGGGGGCTACATCGTGTTGTGTTTAATTGTTATAAACTTTTGCACTAAACCCCTCAGAGCTCCATCCACCAATGCGATGTCTAGTTCGAAAGGATTTGAATGAAAATTCCTGCATCCATAAACAGGGCTGACTGACTGGGTGGCTGGCAGCGTGTGTATTTTGTGCGTTCTGCCAGAGTTGCTGTTGTTGTTGCAAGCCTCGTGGCTGCACCGTGCTGCGATGCGAATATCCTTGGAAACAAAGTGCAAGTGATTGTTCACTCACTCATCGGCCAAAAGGGATGTGAGAAGCAGCAGATAAAACGCTAATTAAAGGAAAACTGTACGCAAACATTTGCCTTTTAAATTTCCTTCTTTTTTATTTTTTTTCCTGTTTTCGCAGTCTGTTGTTAAAGTTTTGTTGTTTTGGCTCGTTTATTGGAAAGGACAACATGAACATGGGTTACTGTGTGGGGGCGGGGGAGGTAAATACACACAACTGCAGACCCAATCATCTAGAACCGAATCAGTGTTTTGGATCGGATTGAGAGAACTGGCAGGTGTTTGACAGCAGCTCTGCTGGCAGGAATATGCATTTGTGAAGTCAACCGTTAATTAAAGCGATCTCTTGACTGGGAATTGACAGGGCGAGACCGAGAGAGAAGTAGCCTTGGCGATGTGTTGTTCTTGGCCGTGGGCGATGCTTGTTTGTGATGTGTCCTCAATTAGTATGCATGGCGGGGAGACTCTCTCAACAAAAACATACACGGCCGTTGTTGGTGATTTCACGGAGAAATAGTTTCGAAAACAAAAGGCTTTCTTGTCCACCCTCTGAGAGGAAGTCTTAACAATGCGGTCTATTCCACGTGTGTGATCAGAGCGGCTTGTGTGGGAGGTCAGCTCACGCAGGAAGTGCTTGCTTTCACTTTGACTCTACAATGTGGAAAGTTGAAGCCTTGATGAACACTTGGTGCTAAGTGGCATTAGCCTTTAGTCTCCCTTGGGTCCTGATGGACGATACATTGTGATGACCGAGGGGAACAAAAGGCTCTAGTTCGTGCTTCAATTCATTCTTGAGCTGAGGACGATGGCAAGGATGCTTGTCAAGGCGTCTGAGGGTAATCTGGTCGGAATCGTGTCTTCGAGCAGCCTGGGCATTTGCTCCTGAGTGGCTAACGTCTTCCTTAAGTCCTGATGGACAACACATAGCGATGACCCAGAGGAGCAAAAGGCCTCGCACTTCCGAGCAAAAGGCGTTGTGGTTCAATTCAGTCTTGAGCAAGAGAGAAGCCAACCTGAAGACTATGGTGTGCGCTGCTGCTGAGGGCGGAGGCAAGAATGCTTGTCAAGGCGTCTGAGGGAAATCTGGTCGGAATCGTGTCTTCGAGCAGCCTCTGCCTTTGGTCCTGAGCGTCTTCCTTATGTCCTTATGGACGATACATTGGGATGACCCAGGGGAGCAAAAGGCGATGTGGTTCAATTCAGTCTTGAGCAAGAGAGAAGCCAACCTGAAGACTATGGTGTGCGCTGCTGCTGAGGCTGGAATGTTTGTCAAAGCGACTCCGGTAGCTCATTGGCGTCTAACTGGTTGGCATCGTGTCTTGAAGCAGCCAGCCACTCCCTAGGAATGAATACAACGACGATCGAGGTGACGGCTGCTTCGATGTGTGTGACGAAAAATGATATTATTTTACCTGTGTGACCATTTAAATTCCCTTCTGGTGGACTCTTGACGAATGCCACCTCTCCTTGCGTCAGTCACCAGAGACAGACACTCCCTCATCCGTCTCCAACCACAACCGCCTCGACACTGTCCGTCGATTAATTTCCCTTCCATCCAGTGGATTACATATTCTCACAAGGGATAATCTACTTTTCCAATAAAACATCAGCGCTGATGAACTTCAAGCGAAACACCGGCAAAATCTTTTCATAAATAATTCATCGCTCCACAAGCTCCGAGACTAATGAAACTCCATTAGCGAAGGCATACGCTCTCCGAGGAGTTCCCCGGCCAGACATCCCAACCAAAATAATCGGACATTTACAAATGTCCCTTCATTATGCTGACCACAAATACACACATCACGTGTCCAGTTCTTTCTCGGTATCAGCGCCTGTCCTGCGTCCCATCCTGCCCATCACTCTTCACCCCGATCTCCCCCCGAAACACATGTAATGGATTACAGGTTATTTTCCTTTTAATTCAATCCATCGCTCCTTTCAGACATCATCCAGAGCTGAGCCAAGCCAAGTGAATGAAGCGACGGCGGCGGCGCCCATCGAAAAAGGAAGGTCCACCAAAGGGAAATCCTCTACCGAAGGCAGTTATCTTTAACATGATGGTCCTATCATAGGACTATTTATTTTCACTCTAGCGGAAGTAACGTAAATAAGTTAATACGTCTGGAGTGCGGGGGGTGGCTGCTGTAACTGCCGGCCGGCAACCCTTCTTTTTGTGACTTGCAGGGGCCATGGCATTTCTGGGTCATTTTTTACGTGTCCTGCTGTGTTTTTTTTTTCCCCCCGTTTGCGGAGGGTGGCAAATGAATTTATGAGCTCGGTCAGGCGGTAGATGGTCGACAATATGTTTAGTTTAGGACTAAACTAGGATTCACCCCCATCGCGCTGGCGTTCGTGCTCTTAAACCGATCTTAATTCGAAGTCGAAATGAATTTTCATGGCTTCCGCCATTTTGGCCGACGCTCGGGATGAGGTTATAAATTCGTAATGTGTCTGCCTCCTGCCGTCTGCCAATAAAACAGTTGTCGGAGGGTGGGGATGGGGGGGTTTACGACCCCCGAATTGATTTAGATTCACGGCGCAGCATTTATCCGCTAGACATTTAATTTTATGGAGCGTTATTGCATCGACGGAGTACAAGTGTTGCCCGGATCGCGACGCCATGATGGGGCACGCATTTTAAACGTTTTCTTTTTTTTTTAGTTTTTCTCTTTTTTCTTCGAAAGCGTTTCCCTGGAATGGGGTCTGCCTGCTTCAGGTGAATTATTAATTTTTCTATTTAGCAAACGAGATAGGGAGTGACCCAAGTGGGCGGTGGGACGGTGTGTATGGTGTGTGGGCTGGAACGCTCATCCCAACCAAATGGCATGCTTAAATGGTCCTAAGTGGTAACGAGGAGATGTGAGCAAATATTCCGTTCGTGCTCGTGTTTGGGACGGCAGGTCCCCATTTACGTTTCGGGGCCAACATAAATGCGAAATAAATTGAGTTGAGCAAATATGGCAGAGGCACGACGTTCAAAGCGGCGAACAGAGTCCTCTCATGTTTGCTGCCCGATGCCACGATGCGGACGGTGAAATAGAAGGTAAACACTGAGGAAGTGGACCCTAAAAAAGTTTGCGAATATTTTGATGCCGAGGAATGTTTACACATGGCGTGGCCAGGAGCTATGCACTTCTGCCCTGTTTTGCAGGCGGAGTAGACTTCTCGTCAGTTGACCATGCCGCCGTCAGTCTAACCAGCATTCATCTCCTTGACGTTCTCACTTTAAACAGAAACAAAAAACAAAAAACAAAAAACTTCTTCTTTTTCAACACCTCACTCCATCAATCCACAGAGAGAGAGAGAGAGAGAGAGAGAGAGAGAGTGGGAGAGGGACTAGCAACTGTCAGGAATTCAATTCAATTCAGTTTACAAAAGTTGTCCTTTCTCTTCGTCTTCGGCAAAGACACATCCTAGCCATCCTCCACCACTGCATGCCACCCATGCAAGTGCATAGAAGAATTCAAAATCCTCGTTGTCAACTCCCACAAAACACTGTGAGGCCATCTCCAAACTATTCGAAACTCTTTCCATCGAAGAGGAAGCGCGCGAGAGAGTATGTATGTTGGCAAGACAACATGACTCCTGCCCGTTTGAGTAATTGCATCCAAGCATGCCACACAACAGGCCAACTGTTGGACAAAGAAAATAAAACCAAAAAAAAAAAAAGAAAGGACTGAGTGGGGGGGCGGTTGGGTTGCAGAATGACATAAGGAGCAACATTCTTCGAGGAGACACCACAAAGAACCAACTTTTTCGTAACTATCTGGATGAAGTTCCTCCTCCTCTGTGTACGAGTGCGTGCGTGTGTGTGTGAGTGCATGTCCTGGTCAAACACATAAGTACCTTCTTCACTTCACGGAAATTCACTCTTGTATGTGGTGGTCTTCGGGTGGACGCATGCATCCCAATCCATCCATTCACATGGAATTCCTGAAGGTTCCACGTTGCGTGGCGGGTTTGTTGAATGTGGATCCAGTAATGCTATGCATGTTGCAAGGAGCCACTGGCAAGCAAACATCTCGCCGTCACTGGCAATGGAACGATTCAAAGGCGAACTTCTTTAGCAATGGCTTTGACTGGTGGATTCGGCGTGTGTTTCGTCGCTCACTCTAGGGATTCCCCGGCAAAGACCCGATGTTGAGAAGTTTGAATGCAGCCGACCTCGCCTCTGCACCGTGTGCACGGTGCGCTTGTGTGTGAATCAGCTCCTGCTGATGTTGCTCCTCATAAATGTAGTTACACGAGTAAATATTTACAAATGGCGATATTATTCCGCACAAACATGCATGCATGCCAGGGCACAACTGCATTGCGAGAGAGGCAGGCAGCCGCCACCAGCCACCATCAGCAGTGCTGCCACTCGCTCCTGGGATGTCTAGTTCCGGGTTAGAAAACAGTGCAAATTTATTATTCCGTTTGGCTAACTGTCTCTCCGTCTGTGTGCGTCCTGACGCAGACACATGGGTCTTGCTTTGGAGTCGTTCTCGTCCTCCTCCTCCTCCTCTTCCTCCTCCCCGTCGACGACTCTGTGCAGATGTTTGACTTGGGGAAAGGAATCTTCTTTGGCGTGGCAGCGCCCGGATCGGGGTGGCAGTGGTGGAGAATATTTTCCAAATGTCAGTGGCGACGATGATGATGATGATGATGAGGTGGTGCTTGTCCTGGTGCCGGTGCTAGTGGTGGTGTTGCCCTATTCCTTAAGGCACTCACAAGGGTCGACTGCACAACTTTCTCTGCGGTTGTTTGTTAGGGACCCGTTGTTGCCACTGCGAGAAGATACAACTATGCTGCTGATGTTTTTCACATGACCCCCTAGAGGGGGACGGGGGCCCACTGCACACAGAACATTTGTAAATATGTGCTCACTCGTCAACTTAACTGATGCGAGAATATTTTGCGGATTATGTCAGCTAGAGAGACAAAGCAGAGGGATCCCATCGCTCTCGGGAGTGTGCTTCTCTGACTCTCTCCCTTCGCTCATTTCTCGTTCTCCTCGTGGGCTTGATGGAAGCGCAGATGATTGTGCTGCTTCAACATGCCGTATGCATGCTACTGCGGAGAATAATGTCTAGTTTGTTGTTTTTTTGTCGGGAAGGAGTTTGATGTCCTTGGGGTTCAGTGGGATTGCAGTGTATTGCACTTAGGAGCTTCCTTGAGCTTGGCAGTGAAGTTAATTTCAATTAAGTTGCTTTAAATTTAATGTTGACTCTCCCATTGGATGGAAGAGGAGCTCCGGGAGGAGAACTGAAGCTGGATGGTCTGCCTTGGAAAAGATCCAAGATTCAAGATCCAAGATCCAAGATCCAAGATCCAAGATCCAAGATCCAAGATCCAAGATCCAAGATCCAAGATCCAAGATCCAAGATCCAAGATCCAAGATCCAAGATCCAAGATCCAAGAGCCAGGAAATTCAAATCGACACCCATCACAATTTTCTTCCTATTCGTCGATGTCGAGGCCGCATATGTATCTTATTCTAGTTTCTGTATCCCCTTGTGGGGCATAGGAAAGGATACGATCGTGGGTAGACGCACACGCAACGTTTGTGATGTCCTTTCTTCGTCCAGCCAGCCCGACATCCGAATGAATCTGAAAAAGTGGGGGCTTGAGAGCCAGCATTTAGATTGAATGCTTCTGATATGGCACTCTTTGCAGCAGTTGCTTGCATAAAGGTGGAGTGCTTGGCGGTGTGGTAGCCCGCGGTTGGGGTAGTAGAAATTGCTCCTGTTACACCTAAGCGTGCTAGTCTCTGTATTCTAGTCAACAGCTTTAGTTTGCTGGTTTTTCAGGGCGGCCTGCCGCCAATCTACATCACCGTGTGGTCCCTGGAAATGGATGCGACCTTGTTATGTTCAGGATTCCCCCCTTATAGACTACTCCTAGGTCGGCATTGAGCCAGGAAGCTACAGTCTTGGCTATGAGCTGTTCAAGCCATTCAAGGGTCTCATGTTGTCGCACTCAATGAGTTTGTAACGCTTGAAGGTGGTCGGCTGTCCAAAGAGGGGGATAACTTCCTCCTACTTCAGGACGGCATCATTCGCACTGTCCAGGATTCGATCTCTCTTGTGGCGGCAGAGGCGTTGTGGGTTAGTGTGTCGACTTCTATGCACTTGAACCTCGGTGTCTGGGTTCGATTAACAATACGAACAAAATTAATCTTCACGGCCCTTCCTCTTTCGAGTCACTGACAAGGTTCAAAGAGCAGAGTCTAGAAAAAAGCGTCTCAAATTTGGCCGTTCAGAGTCGAAATAAAACTGTCGGTCCCCCTTCCACTCGTGAGAGAGTGGAACACAAGTGGTTGCTGAGAAGCTACACCCTATCCATCTACGGACTGGAGTGCCACCCATATTATCATAATTATTCTCTCTCTTCTGACGCATAGGGCTTTTACTACGCCTTTGCGCCATCGCGTTCTTTTTGTGGCAATGTGCCTCAACTCTCTATCGTTCTGCGCCGTTCTGCTGCCGTCCTGTGTTATGGGCTTCCATTGCATAGCTTGGCTAGCTATACAGTGGTCACCCTTTCGTAGTGTGGTGACGAAGGTTGGCAACGAACTTACTAGTCGACTCTCGCCACGCCGTCGATAACACTTCAACATCGTCCTCGTACAAAAAATCACGGGCCGGCGTTAGAGGCACGTTCATTCAGAAGTTGGATCAAATTTATTCGAGTACGCGCCCAAATTTCTGCACGTCAGGCTTCAAAGAGAGGAGGTTACGTCCCCATTAGTGGTACCCCGGCTAATTCACACAAACCGCCCGCCATTGTCGCTGCAGTTAGAACTCAGCAGTCCCTAAGTGGTCACAGTCACTTCGGTCAACTTATCGACGGAGTATCAGGACAAACTCAAGGTAAAATATTTACAAGCAAGACCTACACTTCTCACAAAACAAACTGGCAAAAGCTGCCACTTAAACCGCACCAAATTACATGGCAAAAGTTAACAACAAATGACAACAGGGTGTTCATTTTTTTTTTTTTCATGAATTTGTTTCACATGTGAAAGCATGCCTTATTGATACAGGCCATAACTCTAAATTATTAAATCACTCGCGGGCAATTGTTGTACAAACTAATGGCTTTCGAAGAACGCCTTGCCGATGGCCAATGTTTTCGTTTATTTATTGATTTCCCAAGGAGAAGAATAAAGAAAAAAACATCGGAAAACTTAAATCCAATTTCATGGAATGATTCCCCACGAGAGGGGCGGCGACGAAAAATTTCACCAACTTCTCCATAAATCAATAAACAATTTAAAAAGTTTTCTCTCTCTAGACCAGAAATAAATCGGGACACACTGCGTGCGATACACTCATCGCAACCGGCAACTTTGCTTTTTTTAAATTCAATCACTTGTCCTTGTGTAATCAAATTATCGAAGTTTTTTTTCCCGCACTTCGCACCCATCCCCCAAGGACAGAGCAGCAAACAACAAACAAAAATGGGATGGCTTTGAATGAAGCAACAACAACACCAACAGAAGAAGAACAGCCCTATCCCTGGATACAAGTTACCCCATTTGAAAAGGGGTGGCGTGGCTTCTTGTCGCAGTTGGAATCCATTCGGCGGCACCGCAAATATGACATCTCTGCTTATGACAGCTCAATAAAAGCTAGCGAATCACTGTTCACGGTGACATTATGCACACGATATGACTCCAGAGATGTATATTTGATTACTTCAGTTTTTTTTTTTTTTTTTTCTGTGGAAAATGACACCCAACCCTGCCGTCCCCCCCCCCCGCTCGACGGCAATGCAAAGATAACGCGCCACTCAAGCTGTGCCATAAATTGAAAGCGTTCTTCTGTCGGGCAGGCGGCAGGGCGATGGGTATGAACGAACGAGGAAATTGTAAACATCAATTTGGCAACACATTCATTCACTCCAGCGTACAACGACAGCGCCGGTATGCAGGTGATTTCAACCCTTTTTTCTATACAAAGCCACCACCACCACACGCGCACCCACATCGGCTGCGTGTATCGCACTGTTTGTCACAGATACGCCGGTGAATCAATTCACGTGTGCTGTGCCGTCACACAGTCACACTGTCATTTCTGCTCCACATGTCAAAAGATAAGAAATGTCATTTTTCATTAGACATGACATGGTAATTTCTTTTTCAATTGAATTCAAATGAAGCATCCTTCGTCTCGTTCCGCTTGGTTCCGTTCTTTGTCTCTCTTGAATTCCTTCCGTTCTGACTGTGTGTGTGTGTGTGTGTGAGAGAGAGAGGGGGGAGGGGGAGGTCGTGTAGAGTGCAGACGTGTGTATGGCATGGAGGATGGGAACTGAATTTTTATCCTTTGTGAGTGACAGTGTGTCGATTAGGGCTTACGTTGGATATTTATTGGCAACAGGTTATGTGTCACTTTGTTGAAGGGAATCAAAAAAAAAAAAGAACGAACAAAAAGGAAAAAATGTATTTCGGGTCCTTGAAATAGACTCATAATTAATTTCCATGCACACACACACACATGCCACCACGTCTCCACGTCAGTGTCAGTCGGTCGTCATTACAGACAAAAAAAAAAGAAAGAAGAATACAACAGCCTCGGTGTCATTCAAGTACACCGTTCGAACAGAGAGGCACACGTGCCGGATAGATTATATGGCCTCCGCTGCTGGTTGGGGGGAAGGGACTAACGTGGTAGGCACTGATAAGGGGGTCTCACAACAAATGAGCCTCATCGATGAAGAGCATGTTTTGTGGGTGAATTAACAAGCATCTAATCGGCGTGGCATATGGTCGACGCATTCCGTGGTCTGTTGGTCAGCTGAGGGAGTTGAACATTTTTATGGGGGCAGATGGAAACGCCATAAGTCTCTGGTTCGAGAAGGAGAGGAAGATCGAATCGCCGGTTTAGGTTAGGTTAGGTATTTGGGCTGCCAGCGAAATCGCCAGCACATGTTGGTCCATTGTGATACCCATAGTCAGGCTACTACCACCGACGACAACTCCAGTGATAGTGCCGTTAATTTGATCCCAACGGCAAATGGTGACTGGACCAGATTTGAAAACCCGATGAAAGCGTTTTAACTTTACTTTCACTGGGATTCGAACCGGGGACCCCTTTAACCAGGAGCAGGCACTCAACCAACGGCGCCATCCAGCTGCACAATCGCCGGTTTAAGACGAAGTCAACGCGGACTCAAGTCGGATTGGTCTTGATGACTGGAGCAGCCTAGGACGGTCAACGATGTAAGGCAGCTCTTGTTCTGGCTCACACCCCCCATGGATTATAGGCCTAACCAGGAAGTGAGTAAGATGTATCGGCCCTGAGATTCGGTGAGGCGGGATTTTTTGGCCGCTGCTGCTGGCCACGCTGCTATACTGAAAAAGTTAGAAAGCAGCGCAGGACATAAAATAAAGCGACTACCTATCACCGACCCTAGCTCTGGCGAAGAGTTTCTGTCAACGTTTCAACGTTAGCAAGATCGCCCTATACACTGATGGTTCAAAGACGACTGCTGGTACAGGGGCAGCGGTCTTCTGTGACATCTTCGAAAAATTCCTGGCAGTAAGAGACGACTGCAGCGTTTTGCAAGTAGAAGTGGCTGCATCACACCAAGCAGCACTCGCATTGAGGGACCACCATCAACTACCATCTTCCCTCATAGCCAGCAGCAATAAAAGCCATAGCACCAGACGGTGCCATGACATAAGGCCATATTTCGGAATATGGCATTCTGACACTTTCACAACGAGACATAGCTGCATGACTAATTTGGAAGTCATGCTCACTTAGACCAAAACCTTTGACATTGTAGTTATTCCCTCTTGTGATTTTTGTATTCCTCTTTGGATTTGTTGGCCATGTGTGATTTCTTCTGAACTCTTTTATAGCCATTTAGAGGCTTTCCGAAATTGTATGTCCTGAGGATCAGTGTTACTCAGATCATCAAGGTTGTGGAAGTAGTACTCGTCTAGTAGTCTTCTTCTTGTTACCGTCTTCTTCGTTTCCTCGTCTTCTTCATCCATGCAGCTTTTGCAGAAGTCGTTATAAGGTGTCCCAAGTCTTCTGGCATGGCTGCCTATAAGACAGTGGCCAGTTAGCACCCCTATCACTCTACTGACAACCTTACTGTCTAGCTTTAAGAGGTAATCAGTCCTTCCTTAATTTCGATATCCTTCAAGTATCCAGCTCCGATCATTTGCGGTTTGTATCGTTTTTCGCAATTGTCATCAATCACGATCTTATTGTTTTCAGTGGGGGGTGGGGTTTCTCCTGATCTGCTGCCATTGGCATACCCGCCCCCTTTATTGCTAGTTCAATGAGACATATGGCCATATTCGAGCGTGTATGGCCTTATGACGCTTTGACAAAGTGACGTAAGGCCACATTTGAACATGTCCCTATGTCATGGCACCGCATCAGACATTGTGACATCAAAGCTGGTTAGACTGACAGAGCATCAGAGCTGGGTACCGGGGCATACTGGGACTCAAGGTAAACAAAAGGCGGACAGCCTCGCGAAAATGGGTTCGGAGCTGAGAGAATCTTTAGCAGACCCGTATGCGCACACACCGTGCATGAGACTAGAAGACGAAGCCGTGGATGGAGCCAGAAGCCGCTGGAGTATTGGTGCTACAGCAAGGGTTCTACGGTCGATGCTGAGCAAGAAGAGATCGAAGTTTCCGCATAAAAAAGTGTATAGTAAGGATTTTTTAGCTCTTTCCTGGTTCAACTTCCAACTGCCACAGCGGCCCAATTTTACGTACCTATGACTTCTGTACACCTTTGGGACACATCACCCAACACGTTGGTCTCAATAAGCCACGTCCAGAAAGTCCTTAGGGCGCCCAAGTACCTAGCTACCCAAGTAAGAAGTAAACGCTATAAGGACACATCTACCGATTGTGAAACGACACGTATTAGAAAATGACAAGCCTTAAGCAAAACACGCTCATGTCTCGTCGTATGTTCAACGCGTTCCGTGGTCAGCTGCTCAACTGAATGAGGTTAATGGCTCTACGCCAAGCCCACGAGCTGTGATCACCGCAGTTCAGTTTATCGTGTGTGCTTGAAACAAGGATGTCAAATCTGGACCATAAGGTCGATGATCCTTCTTCTTCTTCTTCTTAGGACGCTACAGTCAGCAGTGGACCTATGTCGCAACCAACATGCCTCGCCAGCCAGCACGGTCTCCCTCGAGTTGTCTCCAGTTTTGCTGAGGTCCCCTTCGACTTGTATGCGTCACCTTCTACATGGGCGTCCTCTGTTGCGTTGTGCCACAGGCACCGAGTGGGAGATTCTTCGGGCCGGAGCTAAGTTGTCCATGAGAGCTCTACATGGCCTTGCCATCTTAGGCGTTAGATCCGCTGACGCCTTGTCTAGACTCTTGTCGCTGCAGATCGTGGTTGAACTTTCTCCTCCAAGTGCCATCAACGCAAACAGGACCAAAAAACGCGCGCAGAACTTTTCTCTCGAAAATATTAAGAACCTCTTCATCCGCTTTGGATATAGTCCATGCCTCTGGGATGAACCTTCAGACCTTCAATTCCTCCCAGGATGGGAAAATGGGAAACAAAGCGAATTTGAGCCACACTTCTTGTTCATCAAATGCTTCGATGTCTCAACGAACCAAGCATCACTTAGGCGATGTATTTTCTTCAAAACAAACCAACGAACCGAAAGCACTCAAGTGCTTAACGTTCGAAATGAACAATCCTTTCCTGAAATCCTCCTCCTTCTCCACAGTCATCACGACGTGCTCATTACCTGCACATTCATCTCCTCGCGCGCTAATTCCCTCAACGAAAGGACGAAACAAAACGCGCCAATAAGCCAAAACAGCAATTACCCCCGTACGTCCACTAAATAGTCGTCACCAGAATAGAAGCCAACATCTTAAGCTCGAAAAAAAAAAAAAAAAAACAGAAGAAAATAATCGCGAGAAAATAAAGAAGCAACACAAAGCTACCGCCGCGCCGCCGAGGAGATTAAGCCTCGACAAGACAAATAATGGTCTCGCATCAGGACTGTTTAAATTATAATTTTTCGCTTTTTTTTGCTTGCCTTTCTGAGGACTCCATGTTGCGTTGATTGTTCTTCTTTTTTCGCTTTTTTTCGGTTTTTTTTTCTCTCTTTTTGTTGGCATTTCCCGCTGTTAATAAGACGCGATGCCTTCCAAAATAGATTAAGAATATCCTGTCGAGAGATAAACTGAAACACCAAACAGAAAACAAGAAGGACGAGATCTTGGCACAGCGGGATCCCTGAAATGACAATTCCACCCAATCCCCTGCTTCACCCCACCCACTACAACAAAAAGAAGTCCCCCCCCCCCCCCCCCATGGCAAAACAGGGGGATAATACCATCGTCGGATGGCCAAAACGAAGTGCTCACAAAAAAAAAAAAAAAGAAACAAACAAGAAAAGCATCACGGTAAGCAAGGAAAAAAAAATGGAAAGAAAAATTAAAGAAAATCCCAAACTGTTTTAATTGTTCTGTGGAAATTTATTGTTGTCCTTTTAGGTTGTTTTTTTTTTGTTTTGTCTTTCATTTCTTCCTCTGCTTCTCCTCTGTTGCTGGCCACATAATCTGATAATTATTTCGCTTTGCAAGGACTGCCGGTAGAGGGACGACAAGCCTCCCTCGACTGAGATTGTTGCTCGGCGGTTCGGTGTGCCTTAAAGTTTTTTTTTTTTTTTTAAATGTCAATTGGAAATCGATGGGAGGACTAGGAGGATTCTGTAACCTAATTAACCACAGGCCGTAACAGCCTTACCCTTCAGCCGGCTCAGCGCCAGCGGCAAGCAGGTGTACCACGTTTTGAGTGGCTAACAGGTCGGGACGTGGGTACGGCAATTCACCACATTAGCTGATTTCGTGAAGCACTCGATTGACATAGAGCTGATTATCCCCCGTACGCCTCCCTCCCCCTAACTCACTCGTGACCGTTTATGCAACACGATGGGGTTGGGTTGGGGTATTTGCAATTATCTGGATAAGGGATACTTTTCCTCCCCCCTACCGCCCCTCCACCCAACGAACAGTCTTAAATTCAGTCCTTTGATGAACAATCCTTATAGTCCTGACACACAGACAATCGCTGCCAGCAGAGAATCCTGTCAATTGTAATTAATTTCGTATCATTGAACAAAGAACGGTTGTTTCGTATTTCGGACGGCTAATCGGATTCAGCAAAGAGCTTTCGGTTTTATTCCTCTTCTTTTTGCTGAACCATCCCCGCCCACCTCCACTGTCCCGGTCTGCAGCGCTCACTGTCCACAGCGGTTCACTTCCTTTGAGTTGTCCTTGTGTGTGTTCTTGTTCTGCTGGCTCTGATGATGCCGGTGGCGATGGTGGCAACGATGGTACAGTGATGCGGGACGGTGGCGCTGGCGCTGGTGGTGGTGAGCTTAAAGGATAAGGCATGTATTGATTGGACATTGCTCCGTGTGCGGGGTTGAAAGTAATTACTTGGAAGTTGAAAGATCTTAAAGGGCTCGTGTCGACTGGGAGAAAGGATGAGGACTTGTAGCGCTGGTCACATGTTCTTTTTTTTTATTTTTTTTGTGTTTTTTTATCGTGTTCGGAAAGTTGATTGAGGAGTGGGGAGGTGGAGGGGATTACGTGAAACATGAACGTTTACAATTTACAGGGAAGTGAATAGGTATTCGATTGGAATTCCTCAATTTTGTGTGAAATCCTGTCCAACAGTCCGGCCACCGGTAATTTTGTGTGAAATCTTGTCCGCATCTGTCTTAAGGGCTATCTACCATCTCAGGCACACCAGCTCGCAAACGGAAAGTTCCCCAAACAGAGGCGACCACAGCCGGTTAGTAGGCACTTCCCCGCCCCTTCCCCACGTGACCCACATGCTCACTTATAACTTTTCTCCATCAACCCCCAAAAAAAAATCATCTCCACCCATCCACCGTCCCAACACATGCCAACGAAGCAAATCATCACTTCGAGGGGAAAACTTTTTTCATTGCTTGCTTCAACCCCATTTCAACCCCCCTCCCACCACCCACAAAAACTAGGTCAGCACACTCGCAACAACAATAACAAAATCAATCCCAGCAACATTTCAATTTATCGCTTATGCTTACTTAATTACTCGCTCAAAAGAAACTGCCAGCTCCCAAGTTGCCAATTTGTTTCAACACGCTCCTGCACATTGATACACATACATAAACACACACACACACACACAATACAGCGCAGCACCAAAAGGATGCCCGCCCAACTCAGCTCAGTATTTTTGGTTCGCCCGTTCGTTCTTCAGATAGCCGCGGAGAAAAACTTTTAGTTAAACTAACTTGGCCTGCCTTGTCGAATTCAGTTAGTTACTACAGCACGGATCGCCTGCCAGCGCCAGTGCCAGCGCCATCATTGCCAGCCCCATCGACCATCATAATCAACTTTCCTATTATTAGGCTCAGTTTTTGTCTGTGTGTGTTGGGGTGGGGGGAGGAGGGGAGTTGCGGGGGTGTAGCAAACTTTAACAGCACATACACACAGCAATTCAAACAAAGTGGACACAAGGGCGGACTGTAGAAGGCACATTCTTCGGCATGAATGAGCGGGCAATTTGCTTTCTCATTCAATAATAATTTTCGATATTTAACGAGGCCATCCATGTGGTGGTGCAGTGAGGGGGCAGAAAGTGAGAGAGGGAGAGGGAACTTTTAAAGCCAGCACTCGAGTGAAGAACAAGTGATCCAATCAAGTAGGAGTGACAGATCCGCCACTGAATCTCCCACCCAGCCAGGCTGCCCACGAAATCTGTGCCATCCTTCTGTCTTCCATCGACACGACGGGGTAGCGGGACAGACGGGTGGAGTGCGGGAAAACTTTAACAATGCTTATCAATGCGAGGCGAAGGATGTGAAACCGAAAAGTTTTGTGCCATGCCATACTCAAAAATTTGCTAATACCTTCGGAGGAGGAAAGTTTCCTGCGCCAGCGTTTATCATGTTTTGGATTTTGGTTCTTCTTGTTTTTTTCTTCTGCTGTTCTTCTTCTTGTCTCGTCGAGACTGCTGTGATGGAGGAGAGGGAGGACTCTTGGCTCTAACGATGCTTCGGAAAATTGACAGAGTTTGGTCTGCGCTGATAATCGGTGCTATGGAGGGTGGCTGGCAGGATGGTTCGGGTGGGAATAGGATCAGCTGTTGCCATAGTTGGTCGTCTGTTTAGTGTTTCTCCTCATCGGCAGCAGTTTTTATGCTGAATTTGTATTCTGACGAGGCTGACAAGGGAAAAATTAACTCAGCATAATGGGGCGACGGATGGAGTGGTGGATGGATGGGTGGGTGGTTGGGTGGGTTTATGTGGTGACATATGATGGAATTATTATCGAGACACAGAGTGTTGTTTATGAGATCCGCTGTCGTGAATGACAACGTGTCATAATTGAAAGCGTTTTTCCGGAACTTCTTCCTGAACTTTTAATAGTTTTTTTTTAAGTGGCGGAGCGACCAGTAAAACTTGGACCAGCAGTCCCCCATTCCTTCGGATTGAAGGAACAAATCCCTGGTGAATGAAAGGCATCACACACACACACACAACCCCACAATATCTCAACTCCAACAGAGTTTCAATCTTCAGCATCAGAGGCGGAGGCACTGGCAACCATTTTATCAAGTGATTCACGTCATTGCCAGTCGCAGCGGGTCGCGGAATAAGCAATTCGCCCGTTTTCCATTCAGAATCATCTTCTGCCAGAAGACTCCACCTTCCACCCATCACCCGAGACTGCAGTCGAAGGATAAAAGGATAACCCCATCACACATCACCATCACCGAATTTCTATCTCTGTCCACCCTTCAATCGCTCCCCACCACCCCTTTAGCAAGCAAGATGAAAATGTGAAGTCAATTGGAAAATGCGAACTCATATTCAACTCGAAAATATGCTGATCCATGCCCATCCTCGCAGCAGCCCGTCTCACCCCCTCTCGCCCCCCTCAAGGATGCACAAGACTGTTCGAGGCACACTCTCAGCTCGTGGAGGGAGAGACTAGGGAAGAATGAATGGCAAAAAAAAATATCTAAAAGTACCCAACACAATCTACAGATTGTCATCTCTATTATGCGGCGGGTAACCTCGCATCCTCATGCACACACACACACACACACACAGACAGTGAGGCACACGGCGAGTGCGAGAGAAGAGGTCGGTAAGAAAGGATAAAATGAAACCACAATTTGTACGGCATTCACACCATAATTTAACCGCTATTCACTCTCGAATTGAAAACCGAAACTGTGCCATCTTATCCATTCGCCCAACCCCCTCCCTCCGTTGATGCAACGCTGAGTGTTGGGGTTGCGACGCCACTGTTGGCTGGCTTGCATGGGGAATAAGTTATATTTTTTTTGAAGTCTAGTTTGACACACACAAACACACACGACGTCAATATGACGTGATGAGTGAGTGCTGACGAGTGTATGCGTTATTGTTGTCCTTGTGACACAATTTCTCGCAAAGGCTCCTTGCCTTTGGGGAATTGCCTTTGATTTCATTTAGAGATAAGAGATGAGTTTCAAATCTGCATACAGGATAGTGATGCGCTGCTGAAAGGATATGAGTGTAGTTCAAGGACGTGCGAGGTTATCCATTATGAATATGAAAGACCACCGATGGGTGTGGGGCAGAGGGAAGAGTGAAAGAGTCAATAGTTAATGGGAATGGCAGGAGATCTAAATAAAAATGAGTTTTGTGAACAAAAGACCGACATGCTTTTGTGAAAAGATGCTAAGAAATGGAATATTTTTTTTTTTTGTCTTTTTCTAATTAGATCAAGGATAGGTGAAGGCAGATGCACTGCAGTGATGTGATGTGATGCGCTGGGCGTGGTGGGTGTGGGGGTTTTAAGCAAATGTGGGATGGTATAGGCACGGTGTCCTACTCCAGGAAATTGGTAGTCTGACTCTAGCAAATTTCATGGAGATCCACACACATCCAAGCTCTTAGTAGAAACTTAGTACATATTTAGTACAAATTCGAGGGTTCCTACGATCCTACTCCAGGAAATGGGTATTCCGCCTCTAGCAAATTTCAACCGAATCCGATCATCCGTTTAGGAGCTGGAGATCCACAAACACCCAAGCTCTTAGTACATGCTTAGTACATGCTTAGTATCGAATTGAATGAAATCGAATTTAATTTGAATCAAATTGAATTGACTCGAATTGAAATTAACAAAAACTGAGAAGAAACTGAAACATGCACTAGGTGCTTGTGGAGGTTAAATTGCAAGCCGACTACAGCGTCCTTGACACCGGATCGTTGTAGTCATAGCTGCGGGGCGGTGAGACATACACACGGCGATGAGGTGCAGATCTAAGACGTCGCGGTAAGATGTAGCATATAGTGCTATAGTTATGCTGAAGATGAACAGACTCGATTAGCAGTGAATTTGTTTCTTGAAGGTGTGACCACAGGTTGGTGTGGATGTTGGAATGCACTTAGACCTGACTGTTCCTGGTGGAGAACCATTCAAAGTTGACGAATAAGCGAAGTAAGTTTGCGTTGAATTTGTAATCACTTGAGTCGCTGAAAGAGTGAGCACCCAGGCAGCAGAAGAGGTGTCGCACGCATTTTATTTCTTCCTCACAGTGTCATGGCGTGATCTCCTAAGCGCTCGCGTCAAAAAATTACACCAAACACAATGGTTTCTTCGTCTCTACAGCATCTGCCAAAGTCATTGATGGTCGACCCAATCTAAAGGTGTGACTTCCAATGAAGCAGTGTCCAGTGATGACGCCGCTAAGAGTATTGACAGTCGGCCAGTTTTGTCTGATCAGGCTGTCTGATCGTCACGGATTGAGAGTGGGCCATAATTGTTTTGTAGTGAAGTGATGCGCTGTGTCATCCGACCATCTGCGATTGCTATGAGCAACCGTTTCAAGCATCAGAGCAATGCTTCCAGTAGATGTTTTCCATTCGCGATAGGCATAGACGGCAAGTTTCCACCCGAAAAGCCCGTGGTGTGGTCTAAGGGACCCAATCTTTTATGTAGCGCTTGACAATTCGTTCCCCAAAGGTACGGGGACACAGCTCCGGCTTACTTAGACCGTTGATTTCGGTCTAATTGTGTGTGTGATGATGTTCCACTCGGAAATACCACAGGGCTGCGCTTAAGGACCCAAAATAAGTGAGGATGCCCCCAGACACTCGCTCACCTCGTCTTGGCTCACTTAGTCCAACGATTTGAGACCATTGTGCGTTCCCTGCTATGACACTCCATTCCATCAAGCAAGTAATTTACAATCCACCAACTGCCACCCATTCTTCAACCTCAATTTTTTTCCCTTTCAGTCCTTCAGTCCGCCAGCAATAAGACAAGAACCCTGCTCCCACGGATTAAACACCAATTTCCTCTCTCAAATCGCACCGCTTCCTGCATCCATCCCTCGCTATCCATATCCAGCCATTTTGCGCGGTAAATAAAATTCCCAAATGATTAAAGGTATCGCCGCCAACACGCAAGCCATCATAAGCGAACGCTTCGAATCCAAAGCGAAACCGAATTGTGAAACATGATGAATTATGTAGCCGGTGTAACCCCGTGGCTGTCGGATCGAGCGAGCGGTACCCACGACCACTCAGTAATCATCCACCAAATTGCGGAAGAACCGGATGTGGGCGGACGGAGGGACCGGGTATATGGTACATAAAACTTCTTGCCTCTTGCGAAGATTCTTTTTAAGCGGCGCGCGAACGTGATTTGAATGCCAACACGCTGGCTGAAAGCGTTTCAGTGGATGTAAACGCGCGTGCCACACCCCGTCCCAGTCTCACCAGAAGTGGAATCGAAGATTCCCGTGAAGGAGGGGGGAAATCTTTTAGCTTTCTAGCGAATTTTTACAGGACTTCGGGGTTTTACGAGTGAAAATTACTGCATACCTCAAGGCTGGCAGGCGGGTTCACCTTCAGGTTGTGCGGTCCAGGGTTGCACCCTGTGTCCTCTGCCTCCTCGCCTTAGATGTAATAAACAGGAGAGAAGTAAATCACAGAGATGTATACAAGTGTTGGTGGTGGGCGGTGGATGGTGGGTGATGGGTGGTGGGTGGATGAGGAACGGCAGTCCCCGGGAGGGTCGATGTTAGGTTCTCGGATTTTCTCGGTTGCCCTAGTAGCGAGCGACGATCTACTGCCGGAAGGTAATAACTTAAAAGAAAATGCACATCCTTGAAGGATTCGTTTGGTTTGTATCTGGGATTGTTTTCTTCATCTTTTTTTTTTTTTGTTCTTTACTTATGTGTGCTCCTTTGTGGGTGGAGGAGGAGTAGAGGGGGGATATGGTAGAAGGTTGCTTTCCATCTTGCTTTTCGTTGTGCACGTTTGAGAGATTTGTTTCGTACGATAAGGACTGAGCACGTTTTAGTCGTTCCCTTTGAAGTTTCGTTTATTCCTTATTCACGGTGAGCGGGTGTGCCCTTTTTGGAATTCCATCACTTTGTCACAACTTACGAACTGTGTCGTCTGGCTGTGTGTGTGTGTGTGTGTGTGTGCGACTTTTTGATCAATATTCAGACGTTGACAAGACGTTACAAACGCGTTCAACGTCAACACACATTTTATTGTGCAATTACCCGTATTGCCGAGAATGTTGGATACATTTTAATCGAATATCCGGCTCAGCTGTGGGCGAACGTAATTGCTTGAGGATGATAAACACACGCACGTACATCGCTCGTAACAATGGTAGTGTTCAAGGGAAAAAGGTTTTTGTGTCCGAGCGAGTTTATGACGAACGATGATGAGCGAGGACGAACGACGATGATACGACCTTGAGTTAAGGTTAAGTGTCTGATTGAAAACTTTGGATGGCATCCAATTGACTGCCTTAGTTGAGAGATTCTTAAATTCTCATATCACACCAGTCGCTTAAATACACCCCACCACCGCCTTCCATCAAGGATTACCCTTATCGGAGTAAAACTCAAACCAAACTAGAGGAAGGCACACCCAACATCTAACACAGATAATTCCGGGCAATGGAAATCGGCTTTATTTGACGGCAAATTGCCAACCAAATTTCTAGCATTTCCACTCCCACATGCATCCCCCTCCACACATCCACCCACCCACTCTCACTCAAATGTGGAAATAAATGTAAAACATTTCTGATATCCCTTTAAGCGCTGCGCTTCCTTCCGAGAGATACGAGATCGAAGAACCGGAATTGCTGCTGCTCGAGAGCTCGAGAAGAAGACAACCAGCGACAGAGAGGGAGAAGTTGAGCTTTGCACTTAATCCCTCAGCGCTGTTCTAATTAGGGGATTTTCCTGGCAATGAAACTGTAACGATTCCGAAAAATTTGTTATCTTTCATAGACCTAAATCCCGGCGCACGAAACTTTAGTTCCCTCAAGGTCTGTGACAGTCGTCTGTTTTGGGGGGGAGCGAGTGTGTGTTTGTGGATGGCTGGGGGGGATGGCATACACCCCCTTCGCTTGAAGTGGCTCATAAAAGTCACTTTAACGACGCAGCACTCATTACGTGATTCTTTGTATCAAAATACGAAATCTCGCTCAAAACAGTGGGGTGAATGCAATTACAAAACAACTCCCCTCCCTTCGCCCACCCACCATCGCCCTCTTAATCATAACTCACCATCAAGCCTGTCATGTGATCGTATAAAGATGCCTCTTGTGTGTCGTCATGATGTCGTTGTGGTTAGCGGTGGCGGTGCAGGCCATGGTGGGGGGCATCAATAATCATTAAGTCATAATCTCATATTACCGTTAGGTTTTGCAGTTTCCCCATACGTAAGTCCACCATGAATGATACTCACCCACCGACCGCCAGGACCGCAAGAATCGTAAATTTGTCTTGGTCCTCCTTGTGTGTGCAACTTGAGAGTCATCTTCCACAGAACGCAGTCAAGTATCGTCTTCACTTCATTCAGGAATCCTGCCTTCTCCCTCCCTCCCCCCCTTCAAAGTAGCAGGCAGCAGTTCAAGTGCAATTGGTCTGTGTGCGTCTGCAAATGGATTATAGTCCAACTTCCTTGAGATGTCAAAAATAATAAAGGGGATCCCACATACGGATGCGGCGGTGGTCGGTGGTCGGTGGTCGGTGGTCATATATGCCCGGGGGAGGGGAACGGTGTCCACTCTGGGGAATATACCGGCGAATTGTGGATGCTAAGGCGCCGCAATGATAATGGTAATTATTCGAGAGAAAATGGCTGTTGAAACTTTGCGGACGTCATGATGACTGGACGACAGGACTCTGCCATATCCTGATGAGTTCATAAGTGCTGGAAATGATGGCGATAGTGGACGGTGAATGGGATGAGAGAGCGGGGCGAGGGAGGTTTACGAGGGATAGTTGCGCTGAGTCATCGTGTAATTGGGAATGATGCAGCAGAATAAAAAAGTACTGCACTTGACTTTGAAGAGGAGGCTTGTTGTGTGTGCGCTCGAGTGGGATGTTAAATTGGAGTGCAGTCTGACAGTCCAGGACGGGAAGTTAGACGTCAAATTAAGGATAGATGAGCATGTGATCAGGCACTCATCACAGCAACTACGCCAGAAGACGTACTGTGAGCGGTCGATAAAGTTGCGGATGACTTTGGTTTGAAACTTATTTGCTTCAACGCATTGTCGTAGTCCTGGTCGCCTACCAGTTCCAGTAGTAGATTTTGCACAATTGAGAAAAAGTTGATCAGAGTCGACTTTTAAGAGCCATTCATCATCATCATCTTCTGAACCTCGTCGCGGGGGCAGAGCACACACGAAAGTTCTCCCAGTCACTTGATCCTCTGTCATCGACTCTAACTCATCAGGAGATATGCCCACTCGCAACCAGGCGAGTTTTTGGACTTGGTTCATCCACCTCGTCCTGGGTCTAGGTAGAATCGCATTCATGGCACATTTTGGAAGTCGTGATGAAGGGCACATTCGTGACACGTGACCAAACCATCGAAACATAGACCTTTCCGTCCAACACTATACTGGAGCACTCAGACTCAAATACTGTTCCATTGTAGTACAAGGCAGCAATCTACATTTGCTGAAATTCCATGGTCTTTCGGAGTCTTCCGGCAGAGGAAGTCCGGCTGTCTGTAGTCTGCTTTGAGATAACAAGAATGCCGGGGAATTCTTACAGACGTTAGGGAGCATGCGCTTGCTTTGTCTACACCCTGGAGAGTCATGCCAACCATCAATGGAAGTCCTAACCAAGGACGCAAGTAGTCCCAACGCAGGCTCGGGTCTTAAGAGTACCTTCTCGGATTCTTGTCAAGCGAATTTTGACTGCTGCTCAAATTTCAAAAGTGCATCAAGAGCAGAGGCAGGCGTACAGACTAGGAAAGGCCCCTATGCAGCCGAGACAGACCGTTCTTTGAAGCTTAGTGAAAGCAGTAGTTACGTACTTACGCCAGAGCTTATTCCATCAAACGACCGATGTATAGCAGAGAGTAGATCCAATGGGATCTTTTTGGTGATAGAGCCCAAGAATTGACAAAAATTCCCTTGTAGAACCAACTGCTGAACGTTGAGTTGTCCTAGCGCACTGCTTTGTACAAATCTTAAATAAATCTTTTGAAGTAGTCGACGAAGAAGAATTGCATCCAGACAGCAAGTGCTCAAGTGGAGTAAGCAGTAGACCACAAGCAGCAATAGAAAGTATGCATTTTAAAACAACACATTTCAGGGACAAAGGAAATGTTGGAGAATATCTTAGGCCATCGGCGCAGAAGCTCTTGCATCAATTCGAAAATATCCCTTCAAAATTGTCTTATAGACTGTGCGCCGCTTTTACATGTGCAACTTCTTACCAGAGATGAAGTATTAAAGAGATAGTCAACTTCTACCTCTCTTGCCCCTTGATTTCATCTGGCAGCGTTTTTTATAAAATGTTCACAGACAGTGTTTTTGAATACGATTCATCAGAGAGCAACTGCAGGCTGCTCTAAAGCCTTAAGAAGTGTGCGTGAAAATAAAGTAGTATGCGTGCCTTTAGAGCAAATCAGAGATAGGCGAGGTGTTTTTTTAGTAAAGACCCAAACCCGAGTTGGACATCTCTTTGATACTTCATCTCTGCTTCTTATTCACGATTTTTTCTAGTTCCCTCTTGTGATCGGAAGTTACTTTTACGCGTTGAATCACTTGAAATCCACACAGTTGCGATTCCTGCTAACTTTTTCTGCTCTCCACCATTTATCACACATGTGTCATCTCTTTCTCTCATATGTGCAGCATGCTTCGGAAGCCCAACACTGCGAAAACAAGAACAAAGCAATTCGAAGAAAAACAACGAAGAGAGAGATAAAAGAGAATACGGAAAATCCCAAGCAATTCTCGAGCACACGCTTGACTCATCACGCAACACGGTCAACCTTCAGCACGTCTCACCACCCTTGCCAACAACATTGAAAATTCGGCGATGAATTTAGCGTGCTTTCATGGTATTTATGACAATTCTGAGAACGGGACTGTAAGTAAAAAAATAAAATATCCCATCGTTGTCCTCTTACGCCGGCCTCGCTCGGTTCAAGCCGGGAAATTCCTCACTCAAGGGACATACGGTACTAGGTCATCAGCTGCAACAGCAGGGCTTTACAAGAATACTAGAAGAGACTTTGACTCCAAAGTATTCCAACTCCACTCCAATAATTCTGCTAATTCCGAATAGACAAACGATGCTTCGGAGAACAAAGCTAAAAATCGGTCAATTCAGATTTGACAAAACAGCACGAACTCAATCACTCAAGACCGCTTCGGCTCATAGGCCACCAGGCGCACTAGTAGGTCACTGGTTGATTTTTTTTTTTTAAAAGAGGAAGTTCTGGAGATTTTTTCCCATATTCTCCACGTGTTGTTGCACTTGTGACTTGTGAGAATCGGTTTTGGTGCTTCCTGACCAATCAGGGTCCTTTGCGAAACGGGCGAAGGAGTGGAAGTATGAGTTGACACTACTCTAAAGATTTTCGCTCATAACGACCACTAACGGGAGACATATTTGTCGTCTTTATAGGCAATTGTCGCTTTATCCGAACGATTTTACTGTTTGTACATATTGCAAACCAAACTTTAGGCTTCCACTTGGTCGTTGTAACCGAAATGTCATTATAACCGAGGTCGCCATTCGCGAATTCTACTGTATCCAATTATCAATTCGATTGCCGTCGACAACTGTAGCGTCATTCAGACGGAAACTGAACTAACGATCAAGGAAGCTTCAACGTGGCTCAAGAAAAAAGTAAGAACAGCCAGTCGGCTCTAGATGCATTCAGAAATGAGAGAGAAAGGAGATATCCCTTGTCCACTACCACGATAAATGCGAGACTAGTGGAATTCCCTTGTACTCCACACAAACTCTTACAAAATCCATGGATCTCGACCTTCTAATGGATCCACAACAGCTCCCACGTATTCACAGAAACATCGTATAAAAAACGCCGCCAGATGAAATCAAGAGGCAAGGGAGGTAGAGCTTGGATATCTCATTGCTCTCTTTTTTCTGGTGTCTAGATGCGGTCACGCTTAACTCTATGACTTGAACTGCCGTCTATCTCTTGGCGCGATGGTCGAGTTTTTTGTTTTCTCCTAACCCAACCCAGACTGTACATTCGACGAATCTGATTGTCTAACCTACAAACATCATGATCTTTACAATACTGGCTACGGTAAGTAAAACATCAAATATCCCCCATCATCACCCACTTCGCGCGGTCTTCTGAATGGAAATTCCCCACTCAAGGTGTTAAAGCAGCTGCATTAGCAGAGCCTGGCAAGAATTCTGGAATGGTTCATCATCGTAGACAAAAGATGGTCTGGAGCCGAAAACAAACATCCTGTGTATCATCCTGATCTGATAGTAAACTCATTCTTCATCTGGTTTCGTGCATTCTGGTTTTTTATTCATTCAAATAAGGTAAAACTTGTGCATTCTGACACATTTCCCCACCCCACTCTCCCAAGTCATCCCACAATATTGATCGGAGCCGAGTAATCCCAGTCGCCCATGATTTTCAGGAGGCATCAGCATGTTTACAAAATTGCGTCAATTTATACTCAACACAAGCCTACAATTCTGCCCACCCAATCAACCAAAAGAAAGAAAGAGTCAGCAACACAGAAACCACATCCCGATATGGTAGACAGAGGGAGAGAGACAACCGCTTAAGCCACCAAATTCTACACAAACGTCACCTAACCCAAGTCTATGCCATTGTCCAGATGCCTTGTTTCAGCATGTGCCTTGGAATGTGTGAGTAAACTTGGTGGAATGTAATCTGAGTTCTGGCTTATATTGGACCAATCAGAGGTCAAAGTCTCTTGCTACATTCGCATGCTGGATCGAGTTTCACGATGTGGACATTTTTGGTCAAACACACCAATCGGTCTTTTGGTGAAGCAATCAGAGAAAAGCTAAATGACGAAATGAATCCTCGACAGATCGCATGAGAAATCAATAATCTGAACCATCGAGGTACTAGTCGCCCAGAAAATTTAGAAGGTGCCCAGGCTGCAAGCAGAAATTGTCAGTTGGGCCTTGGATTGTATATGGATGTGGAATGGAAGATGAGTTGGGTGACCAATCTGACCAATCAGCGATAAGAAATCAATTTTGAAGCCTGGCCTTGTTGGATAGAGTTTCATGTTATGACACTTTTTTTCCCCAGTGATGCAGTCCTTCTATTGGCCAATCCTAAAATCGCAGCACATAGTTCCCTATGCCATTCCAGCCATCTCACTCAATCGCATGGCGGAATATGTGACCATACCCCAGTTAAACACCAGTCGCCCATAATATTTAGGATGTATCGAGAGGGTGACAATATTGCATTGTTATCAACATAAACTTCCAGTCCACACAAGCCTTTGTCAACAGAAGTCTCTGTCAACAGAGGTCTACATCAACACAGGCCTTCGTCAACACAGGCATCAACACAATTCTTAGCTTAGCTCGTCGAAAACAGAGAAGAGAAAAGTGTCCGCAACAAAGAGAATTGGCGGCAAATCTGTCGACACTCTAAAAATGATTGCGACAACTTGCCGCATCGTGCGTGTTGACAGATTTCAGTGACACGATCCACACAAAAGAATTCAGCCAATCAGAAGCTTTAGTCTCAGTTGCTCTGTTTTGATGTGCAGACTACAGCCAATGTGTGAAGTTTTTTGCAGAGTAGACGGCATACAAAAAATATGCCGAGTTAAAAGAAAGAAAAGCTTTCAACTTAATTCGGTCAACATCCAGGGAGAGTGAAAGAGTGAGCATCATCCAGAAAATATGCGAAGTTTACAGAAAGACGGACGTCATAATGTGGAGAGTCCTGCATTTCCTCGAGCCTCTGTTTTGGGCAATACTCACGTTGAGTGTGGGGGAGCACTCAGTGAAATATTCCGAGTGGGATTCATGATCGAGCATGTCCGAGAATATTGGGCATTTGACATGATGCCACTTGCTAATCAGCGATGGTTCTCTCAACCGTGCAGGAATGAGGAATTTTTGGGTCATAGGCAAATGTACTGTGATGCTGAACAGGCAGTTGAAGAGAAAAATACTTTTGCATGAGGTCTTATGGACTTTTTTGGTGTCACATGAGCTGCTAGGTAAGATTCAGGTAATTTATTAAAACTTCTAAAAATTTATACAGGAACTCTTGAAAGTACTCGAAAACTCCATCATCCGTCGCTGTTCCTGTTCATCGTAGTTATTTATCCCGCTTTGTTTTGAAAATCTCAGGGAGGTCTTTGTTGCATTTCTGCAATTCATAGTTTACATAGTTCACTGCATCGGCAGCTGGACAGGCTTCTGGTATCTAGCATCAATTGCATACAAATGTGAGCCAATGGGATTGAGGTGTCGTTCATCTTGCTACAAGCAAGGCTATGCTTGTCGAAAATGGCTTCCCCACACAAAGCACGTTCCATCGTGTCAAAGTGTATGCCACAGAGCTCGCTTTAAACGTTGCGTTGTATCAAAATAGTCTCTCCACGCTCCCTGTGTTCCCAAGGCTTTTGAATAAGGCAGGGTTCCCTATTAATCTCCCTAGCCTTGAAGCCTCGTTTGACAACAGATTGAGGACTGATTCTAAGGACATATTGGAGCTCTTTTCGCTGGCAAGCCGTTTCAATCAACGAGAACTGACTAAGATAACAGTCCAACAGTTCCAGTTGACAACGATTCAAAGACTGAAAGCTAAGGAGGCCAGTAGGCTTCGTCATACAGTGCGTGTCGTCGCCATAAGATGCCCATAATGTGATGTTGATGACGACCCTTGTACAGCAGAGCCCTCATCGACAACTACAATATTTCCCTGGAAGCTGCATTGCCAGGTGGACTAAGTCAGCTTAGACACTTCTGACAGAAGTCAGTTCTCACAGGTAAAGCAGTCAACTTTGCTGTGTCATCGACTTGACAAGCCTTCAATACGTTCCCGGGAGCAAACTCCAGTCTCCTCTCAGCGCGTCACATTCAACCAGCGTTGACACTATTTCAATTTGTTGCTCCAGCAGTCCCCTCACGTTTCTCAGAAAAGACTTCAGTCGTCACTCCTGCAATTTCAACGATTCCCTCGCCTTTGTTGAATGGATTCCAACTCAACGCAGGCTCATCCTTCTTCTTTAAAGTTCCTCGGAAGAGACAATTGCAGCAGCATCCTTAATGAAACATTTTAATTATCTGCGACACGATTAAATAGACGTCACAGTTTACTCTTATTAATCCTGTCAACATAAACAGAAGGACTCATCACACACTCATCCCACACACACACACACACACACATGGTGACAGTGACTATTTCATAACCAGCCAACCATGTTGAATGCAAGTCGTCGGGGGCGGCTTACCATTCGGAATTAATTGCACAACACACACTGCTGCTGGTGATGTAGCCGTGGAGCGCATTGAAGGCGCTAAGGATCAACGAGAAACAATCGTGTATGACACACAATGGCTGCTGCTGTAAAGAAGAGAAGGAAAAAAAAAGAAGCAGAATGTTGTTGAACTCCATGCATGGCTCATACAACCGAGTTGTGTGGGGAAACCATTAAACCCAGGTGAAATGGGGAATTTAATTGCAAAGCTTTTGGTTGGAAATGAGGCAGGCTATTCCCTCTGTCAACTGGAAGAAAAGAGTTGTGGCGGATTAGGTCTGTTCTCGATGCAATGCGTGGTGACATTCGTTCGTCGCTTTGTTGCCAAGTTGATGGGTGTGTCTTCAGATCTTGCACTCCTCTCAGCAAATGTATACAGCTACCACCGTCCGCAAGACTCCTCTAAGCAATCTCCCGACCCATCCCACAAGCCATCAGGGCACATCAAGGCCGAAACGACGTGCCAATATCTGCTCCTGACAGCTTTCGTTCCAGAAACTGCACGAGATTTTTTCCCATGGACTGAACCGGCAAGCCGCGCACCAACCCGTGGCACCAGCTCTCGGCATCGGACCCCCGGACGGACGGAACGTATTCCAGGCCAAACACTCGCTAGCCCTGGACAATAAAAATTAATTAAACTCAGTTACATTGACAGCGGTCGGCGAGCAGCGGGTGGCGGACGATGCGGCCCGACCGTGTTTCAGGTGGCGAAACTCTTAAATTACTTGTTATTGTATTATCACCGTTCCATATGACAGCGCTGACAAATGGAAAATGTTCTCGTCAGATTTGTGACTGGCACGGTTTGTCGGGGGCGAGAAAAGGGTCAACGCGCAGCAGGTGAAATGGGTCCCGTCTGCCAATGCAGCAGCAAAGTTTCTGCTCTGTGATTTTTATCCTCTCGTCTCGAGGGCTGGCTGCCCTGTGTGAGGGCAACACAAGAAGGTTTTAATTAAAAAATCGTCTTTCCCTTTTTTTTTTTTTTTTTTTTTGTTTGGTCTCGGTTTTCTTCTGCTGTGGGAGGATGGTTGGCGGGGAAATCTGCGAAGAAGTTTTCCACAAGTTTTTGACAATTACGAAATGGAAAATTCATTGCGCGTAATATCCTTTAATGGAGTGTTATTACTTTCGAAGGACTTTTTCCAAAGAAGAGCGATGACGGTGGCTGGTGTGGGCTTGGTACCACGAGTTTAATGCTTTCACTTGTAACTTTGGCAAATGCACTTTCACTCGGTTGGACTGGCGCACAAAAGGGACGCCAGTTAATCCTTCGCCGAGAGCTGATTTGACACAGACTTCTGTGAGACAACGAATTTAGCTTGAATCGAGGGACTTGCAAGCCCATCTTACCTACAACTTGAGCTCTGTTTCGTATTTCAGACAACTTTCTTTGCCCATACACACTCCAGCACATCCACCCACTCTCAGCACATCCACCCACTTAATTCAGTTATAACCAACTTTGGCACGCGCCGTTCATACACGCCTCCATAGCGCGTGTCCTTGCCAGCATCCAGTCTGGTCGCGTAGCACCTCATCTTCCTTTTTTGCTTCATTGCCTGGGAACTTTTTCACTTCGATAGATAAAACCGACGTCGTTTCTCATGCATCCTCCCACTCATGTGTGCCACAGCGCTGTACAAGGAGGCAAATGTGCCGCGACACAATTATGAACTGTATCAGGACAGCATTCTGCCGTTTCGGATGTGCTCCGCAATAAATTCTGCAACACTTTACGTCGTGAGTAATTGCAATCGTTTGCCGCCGCCTTCCTCGGCGCGTCTTATCATCGCCAGTCCGATGGCATGGTTCCAAAAAAAATGACGGCTCATTGTCGGGGGGAGTGCAACAAAAACGGAACAGGAAGCGATAAAGGGTGCCTTGGGTAATTATGATGATGAGGGGGACTTTTTGTCCTTGACTTTGGCAACGACTATGTGTGAAGAACAAAAGCGGAAATTTGCGTTTATTTTCGTGGTTAACTTGAAGAAGGGGTCTATTGTCGGGTGTCGAGATGGGGTTTTATGGGAGACTGCCAAGGAATGTGCAAGAAGCAGTCATTTGCAGGGAGCCACAGATAAACGCTTCTTGCTTATCGAACTCCAGCATTGTGGCGACACTGGTCCGGAATTACGCATCCCTTTCTTCTTTGCGAGTCCCATCAGTCGCATTCATAGGTGACGGTGATAACTTCTTTCAGCATCGGTTACTGGTTCTGCTCTGGCACCCGTTACGGCGGCTCACAGTGGTCTCGTTGTATGGGAGAGGTGGAAATAAATTTGTGACGCGGCGCCCACTAGGCCAAAATGAACACCGTAAGGGCCTACAAACTGATCGAACTGAACATCAGTATGAGCCAGTTGAATCATTTAGTTGTTTAGACTGGCCTGCATGTGCATCAGTGGGCCGCTGAGAATCAATCCGTACGACGCACTTACCATACTCCTCCATCTCACAAAATTTGGCAAACAGATAGCAGCCAACATAGCCCTGAGACTTAAAACACTCCGACTGTGGTCCGAACTCAACCATTATTAGGGAAAACCCCCTCATTCCCAACGACACCGATCGCCTTCTACTCCAAGCTATAAATTCTCCACCAGCATTCCTTCCAGATCGGATTGGATGTCTGGCTATCAGACGCTCCCCACCGAATCTACACAGACGGATCGAAAATGGACGATACCCTGGTCCGGCGTTTTTGCACGCTTTTGCATTACCTTCGTCTAGTACACATATTCACTTCTACCATATGTGTAATGAGGACTATTTTGTAAAGGAGGACTATAAACTGACGACTGAAAGAGTGCACATGAATTGAGCTGTGTTCCAAAAAGAGGAATTCATGAACTGATCATTCCTTGGATTACACACCACTCTGAAGTTACAGTTTGTGGCTGGTAAAAATCTTAGCCGACATTTGCTGAGTAGTCTTAGACAGAAAGGGTACCTTCATTTGTGGTACAAAACAGTACAAATTTGCCGATATTCACTTACAAAAAGTTGCAAAACACATGAAATCCGTCAAACAAGTTTCGTTTCGTCGAATAATGCAGCAACGAGGTCGCCTCAATCAAAAGGTCTGTATATGAACTTTTTGGCATATAAGTCCCTTCAAATCCACTCAGAAACATTCATCCACTCATAAGCGCTTATCAAAATCCACAAGCCAGCAACAAAACCCACCGAAACCCAAGTAGACCAACTTGCTCAGCATTTTGCAATCTTCTGGCCAATCAGCGTGCGAGCTCTCAGCATCTTCGCTCGGCTGGGCTTACATGCATGAACTTGTCGCATAGATCTCTCTATGGACTTGTTGCACTGGCCAATGGCTGGGTGAGATCGCGATATGCAGACACATGTTGTTCATTTTTGGCGGCCACCTTGTGTTGCGTGAGAGGGAAATTATGCGAGTCAGAGCATGCATATGCATCAGAATCGTGATTGGTCTTGAACGTTTCAGACGTACATAGGGTGGTGCAATTAAAATTCGCAAAAATTCGATTTTTCGAGTAAATTGCTCATGAAGTGTTTGAAATTTATTCTCCAGTGTGCGGTAATGTGTGATGTGACAAAATAGATTAATTTTTGTGTGATTGTGTGTTTTGTTGGTCGGTTCGTTGATTTCTTCTAATGTGCACCGGATTATTGTGGTTTTTCAAATTTATTTCGATTAGCTTTTTCGGGACGTGTGTGCGTGTTCGTTCGACTTTCCCCAATGCCCCTGAGTGCGGTTTGAAATTGGAATGATCGCGATTTGCTCGCGTTTCGGTAATTTTGCATTATCCCCAGTTTGACAGTCTCTTCCTCCTTCTAAGAGCAGTTCAGTCCGAATCCAATTAGTGCGGCTTTAAAGAAGAAGAAGCTTCGACGTTTTGCTCGGTTTTTCCGGATTTTTGCACATTTTCAGTGATTTTCTGACGCGTTTTCTTGCCGATCGCAAATGTAGCATCCCCAGTGCGGTTTGGGGTTTCAGTGTTTTGCTCGGTTCTTCGCGCACTTCTTTTAGAGTAATTTTCGTTCGAACTCTTAACATCCCCAGTCCATGAGTGCGGGTTCAAATGGGGTCTTCGCGATCAGTTATGCCTCCCTTCTCACTTTCTCCTCAGATGTCCCCACCAGTCTGTCTTCCTTCCACACTTGGAGTGCGCGTGTGTTTGTTCGGGAGTGTTCCGGGAGTGTCGCGAGTAAGTGCTAAAGTGAGTGTGTATGCAGCATCTCAGGACACCCCCCGGTTGGACAGACGAAGCAGGTAGGTCTTCAGTCTGATTGACGTCTAGCCTGCCTGCGTTGGAGCACCTCTATACCTCATCAGGGTTCATCAAAGTGAGTAGCCTCTCGATTATCGTTTGTTTTCTTGTCATCGGGAAGCAATTAGCCGTGTCTCGCTCCATCATTGGTCATCAGTGTCTTCGGGAAGCTTACAGTAAAGGGGGTCCGTTTGGTTAGCATTGGGGAGGGTAACATGCCGACTTAATATTATGTACATAGACACCATACAGAACTCTCTTTTACAGGTCGCAGCCGTAAGCACCTCTTGAACTGGTCTTGTACCTCTTCGTGGTGAGTTCAGAGGCTGGCTGGCGAGTTAGGGCGCTTATGGGGGTTCTCCGTCGAATATCTGCTACTTGTGTGGGATTGTTGAAGGGCGTAGGGCTAGATTATTGCAGACTTTCTCACGGTTTTCAGGTTCATCGGCTCAACTGATCAAAGGACGATCAGTTTCCTTTCGTGTGTTTCACTTGTGCTCGGCAGGATCGCACGTTGTTTCGCTGTTCCTTAGGCACTCTCACACAATTTATCATTCTATCTACAAAAGCTTGAAAAGGGCCTGGAGACTGGCCTCTGGCTGGTCTTTCTGGGCAGCCTTTCAGTCGTTTGCTTGCTGCACCTTACTAATCAAAGTCCCATAAAACTGGTTCCATTTGATTGGTCTTGATGGCTAGCATGTGGGGCCAGTTTTTTGTGTTTGCTCTTATACTTTCAGGTGCGGCTCACTGGACTGGAGTGCGGCGGTGGGAAGATGACTTCGTGTGCTGATTTTTTTTCTCTCTCTCTCTCTCTCTCTGCAGGTTCTGCTTGACGAAGGGAAGGACGAGAGATGATTACAGACGAAGTTGCTGTTCTTCGTTTATTTTATGATCGATATTTCTTTGTCTCTTTTTTACTTTAGATCTGGGAAGCTGCAGGGGGGTTGAATACAGAACACGAGGTCTCCAGGTGAAGCTGATAATTTTTGTCCAAATTGATCCAAATTGATTGGTTTGTTCATGTTTGTAGATGTTGAAATGTGGTGTTGGTGGAAGTAGTTGTGTCGTCCTTTGAATATTTTCCTTTTCTTGATCCTTTCAGGGTCTGGGGCCTTTTGGGGTCTAGGACATTATGGGGCCTGGGGCCTTTTGAGGTCTGGGACCCTTTGGGATCTGGGGTTAGGGACCTTTTGGGTTCTAGAACTTTTTGGAGTCTGGGGCCTTTTGCAGTCTAGAGCCTTTCAGGGTCAGGGGCCTTTTGGGGTCTGAGGCATTTTGTGGTCTGAGGCCTTTCTGGGTCTGGGGCCATTTGGGGTCTGGGGCCTTTTGTGGTCTGGGACATTTTGGTTTGGGGTATTTTGTGGATTGGGGCTTTTTGGGGTCTGGGGCCTATTGGGGTATGGGGCCTTTTGGGGTCTGGGGTCTATTGGGGTATGTGGCCTTTTGGGGTCTGCGGCGTTTTGGGGTCTGGGGCCTTTTGGGGTCTGGGGCCTTTTGGGGTCTGTGGACTTTTGGGGTCTGTGGCCATTTGGGGTCTGGGGCCTTTTGGAGTCTTGGTTCTTCTGGGGTCTGGGGCCTTTTGGAGTCTGGGGTCTGGGACCTTTTGGAGTCTTGGGTCTGGGGCCTTTTAGGGTTGGGGCCCTTTGAGGTCTGGGGCCTTTTTGGGTCTGGGGTCTGGGACCTTTTGGAGTTTTGGGTCTGGGGCCTTTTAGGGTCGGGGCCCTTTGAGGTCTGGGGCCTTTTTGGGTCTGGAGTCTGGGACCTTTTGGAGTCTTGGGTCTTCTGGGGCCTGGGACCTTTTGGAGTCTTGGGTCTTCTAGTGTCTGGGGCCATTTGGGGTCTGGGGCCTTTTGGGGTCTGGAGCCTTTTGTAGTCTAGAGCCTTTCAAGGACTGGAGCCTTTCAGGGTCCAGGGTCTTTTGGGGTCTAGGTCTTTTAAGTGCTGGGCCTTTTGGCATCTGAGGCCTTTTGGAGTCTTGGATCTTCTGGGGTCTGGGGTCTGGGGTCTGGGGTCTGGGGTCTGGGGTCTGGGGTCTGGGGTCTGGGGTCTGGGGTCTGGGGTCTGGGGTCTGGGGTCTGGGGTCTGGGGTCTGGGGTCTGGGGTCTGGGGTCTGGGGTCTGGGGTCTGGGGTCTGGGGTCTGGGGTCTGGGTTCTGGGGTCTGGGGTCTGGGGTCTGGGGTCTGGGGTCTGGGGTCTGGGGTCTGGGGTCTGGGGTCTGGGGTCTGGGGTCTGGGGTCTGGGGTCTGGGGTCTGGGGTCTGGGGTCTGGGGTCTGGGGTCTGGGGTCTGGGGTCTGGGGTCTGGGGTCTGGGGTCTGGGGTCTGGGGTCTGGGGTCTGGGGTCTGGGGTCTGGGGTCTGGGGTCTGGGGTCTGGGGTCTGGGGTCTGGGGTCTGGGGTCTGGGGTCTGGGGTCTGGGGTCTGGGGTCTGGGGTCTGGGGTCTGGGGTCTGGGGTCTGGGGTCTGGGGTCTGGGGTCTGGGGTCTGGGGTCTGGGGTCTGGGGTCTGTGGTCTGGGGTCTGGGGTCTGGGGTCTGGGGTCTGGGGTCTGGGGTCTGGGGTCTGGGGTCTGGGGTCTGGGGTCTGGGGTCTGGGGTCTGGGGTCTGGGGTCTGGGGTCTGGGATCTGGGATCTGGAGACTGGGCAACGGACTTCCTGTCGTTTCAGCCTTTGTCTCTATAGGTAATCTTGTGGAGTCTTCAGATCGTGTTCTACAGTTGTGGTGTTGGTAATATTATTTGCTTATTTAATTTATTTTATTATTTATATTATTGCCTTTCTTCCTTTAATTATGTGTAAATCTAAATTTGTGTACCTAATATTTGGTTGTATGTATATCGTAGTCCGTACTAGTAACGTAGTTCTTGTAATAGTAATTGTAGTAACTGTAGTAGATGAGTGGTAGTCGTAGTAGTAGCAGTAGTCACAAGGCAGATACCCGATGATGATGCGTAATGCAGTGTCCACAGACCTCTTATGAGGCGACCTGCACGCTCTGAAGGAACCTGTATCACACAACCTCTCAATAGGTTCGTGTGGGGGGCCTTGCAAAACTGCATAAATGTGTGTGATTGTCCTTGTATAGCTTGCACTTTTTTTTCAGATAACTTCGAGGCTGGCTGTTTGCTGATCGATCCTCTTTCTCCGTGTGTATGTACAATATAATTATATGTTTGCTCATTGTGACGTGATTGCTTCCTTCGTTCCGATAAAAGGGCCCAATCTTCGAACAATCGCTGTGTCAGCTGCGAATGCTATTCCCTATTGTGTTAGCTTAGTGTGTCCATTTGACAATTCGATTTCGTCAGCGAATTCCTCCCGCTGCACTTAAGTCATACTCCCCCGTTCACGGTCGAATTATTTAGCAGCTCAACTTATGAGTGCGACTTACTCGCCCTAGGGGCTAAACTTTTGCTGCAAAAGTTTGCTTGTCGATTATGCAACCCAATCCGCCGAGGCGAACTCTGATTCCTCCAAAACTACCAAACTGAAACAAGAAGTTAGAGACTCTCCTCTTAGAAGAGGGGGGGACCTTTTGTTGATGTTGTGCATCTTGGATGATCATCAGACATCAACAAGAAGACCCACCCACCCTCGGCCTGGGCAGCAGAGCTAATTCCATTCCACAAGATAACACCACCTCAGGACAAAACAGGAAACTTCAATTAAAATATCAAATAATTAATTCATGACATTCATCTGCAATTAATTCAGTCTCCCGTAACGCAAGCTCCCACACTCAGTCCATCATCTCCTCTTTGGCTGTGTGTGCATCGCATCCCTCATACCCGAAGCACTGCACTGGGATCCATCACTTTGGCATCGTCGCAAGCCTCGTCTTCGTGTCCATGTTGCATCTTGCGAACAGTTTGCTTTCTCTCTCGCCTTTTTTATCCGTTTTTCATTCGTTTTTTTTGTTCGTCCCTGCTGCTTGTTGTTTTATTACTAAATCACCATCTGGATTTTCGTTTCACTGAATTCACTTTAAACTTCGTTCTGACGGACAGTCGGGGAACGGGAGCGGGTAACAACTGCATGCGGAATGGCGCTGTAAACCATCCAAGTCCGAGGGACCAGCTCTCGAAGGAAAGAAGTCGAAAACTAAATTACTTCCGGCAATTAGCAGGGAACGAACTAAAAGTTAAGAGCATAAAAATAATCAGCACAAGGAACAGGAAGGAAAAATAAACGAAAGAAGAAGACGGAGCAGAAGAGAAAAAAAAAAAACAGCGCAGCCAAAGTACACAAAGGATGCACGAATGTACAGTCCGCGCGCATATTGCGGGCGGAAAAAGATGATAATAATGTCCGCACTGGCATGCAAAAAAAAAGAGTCCATTAATACAATAGGAAGAGGACTCGGAGTGCGAAAGGCGGGAGGGGATGGTTGAAGAAAAGAGCTACCATCCCGTGGGGGACTCTCTGGTGGAGTGAAAATCCTTCAAGGCAATTGCACATTCACGCAGCGAACAAGAAAAACTCCGTGTCCAGGTCAGCTGAACAGCGTCTGAAACATGACAGAAGACACTGGCGTGGTGCTAGACTGGTCGGATAAGCCGGAGGGCCGGGGGGACGTAAGTCTTACATTTGTTCAGTTGAGTGGAACATTGAAATGGTCAGTTTTGTGTAAGACTACGTGTCTCGGCGTGCTAAGATGGGTACAATCATTTGATTCGATGTTTGACAACGGAGGTCACTTCTGTTTGACTGTCGCCTTCGTAGGCTCAACAAGTTCTACATCATCTGATTCTTTCTTACGTGGCACTACATTCCACAAGCCTATCCAGAAAGAATTAGATCTCTGGCTAGTGGTGCCTTCAGTTGCTTGAGCTCCCTGTTGGCAGGTGCCTTCTGTTGCTTTGATGGGATCAGGGCTCAAACCCAAAGACCCATCGGGACCTAGTCAAGACTTCTATGCGCTCTTCATGACCGAGCCACAATTGGCATTGTAATCGTCGTAGTCTGATCAGAATCATGTCGTTCTTGGTAGAAATGCCTTCTCTAGGTGCCTCCAACGCAAACAGGACCAGAGTTAGCAAGCAGAAGCAAGCACTTCTTCATCCACTTTTGCAACTGCCCATGCTTCGGCGTCGTAGAGCAACACTGGGATGATCTGTGTTTCGTATTAAATCAGATTGATCCTTCAAGAGAGGTCTCCGTCATTAAATTGCTTCCTCAGCCCTAAGGAAGAGCGGCTGGCAAGAGGTGTTCTGCATCTCATCTCAGTACTTTTGTAGCTTCTTTTATTCACTACGAAGCCGATGTGAATCGGTAAAGGCGGCCATTGTGACGCTTTGTCCAAGATGTCGATGTGGTCTGCTCTTCCTTGAAGACAGCAAGTGCCACTTGAAGACAGCGTCACAATGACCGCACTTTATCTATTCACATCGGCTTTTTCTCTCGTTCACCGCCAGACCCATTTTGGTCGTGTTCGTCTCATGTCCCCGCCCAGGTCTAGGTCTAGATCTAGGTCCAAGTCCAAGCCCAAAGCCATCAAAAGCCGCGTTTCCCCAGCCCTGCGTTCGATCATCGTGATCAACTGCGTAGGCTAACACTTGTGTGGCCTTCTGGAAGATCGTGAGTCTTGTCCTGAAGGGTTTCTGTAAGGTCGTGCCTCCAATGTTGGTCTGTGAGTTTTGCACGATCGTCCTAAAAACGATGCTGGTGAAGTCACATGGCAGCGAGTAGCATTGCTTAAGGCCCTTTGTAGGACTCGGAGAGTTTGTTACCGACTTGGGTGAAGCAGCCAGAGTTCCATATTCCTTCGGGTAGGGGGTAGGCATGCCTGTCGTTAGAGGCGACAAAAATCCGCAAGTCGTATGCTTACATACTCACTTTTAAGGCCAGCGACTCATGGAGGGTCTGAGCCTGAGCTGACGGTTTTGGGTCAACCTGCTTCCATGTCATCAAGACCGAAGCTGTAAGCAGCGTACCCAGCACCGTCATTCGTTCGCGATACCTTGGTATTTATGCCGCAGTTTTGGTCTTCTTCTCCTTCTCCAACCAGGAGGCTTCGATTCGAAGAACCCTTTCTGGGGCGTTGGTGTCCATGCGCTCGATGTGGCCAAGCCAGTCCAGTCGATGGATTTTTTCCTTCCGGACTGCATCCAACATCTTGGTACGGCTGTCGTCTTCAGCATTCACCTCCTCATTAACTGTCCCTCTGTAGTGTGTGCACTCCACTGGATCTCGTTTCTTGTAGATTTGAGCAAATGGAGCTGAGATTCCAACCGTCGGGCATGCTTTCCCTCGCCCATGTCTGTACAGATCAGCTGGTGCATGAGCCCAACTTTGCGATCTTGTTGTCTTCCCTTTTCAACGCTCTCTTCATATTGGTCATGGAGGGGGGTCTTTGGGGCATCAGGCCAAACATGAGCGTTGTATCCAAACATGAGGCGGATGTAAACCTTATAAATCGAGGCAAAGTCAGAGCGGGTGAGGCATTCCTTGCATCGATTGAGGAAACCTAGCAAATTTTAGCGACGTCTAGTCTTTCGGTTTGATCGACACCAGCGCCGTTCATGGACAATGGCTGATTATTAAGTTTTCGCTTGACGGTATGCAATCAGAATTGAACCAGAAGAAGCATTGAATTCCACTCCATTGCCCTTACCCCGGTTGGTTATACTTAACACACGCTGCCATCCCAAGTCCACGGCCGAAGGACTGAGTCGCGAGTCGTGGAACAAATCTGAAAAGGAAGTCATCATCAAAGGGGCCTTGGTATCCCTTTTTTGACCTCGTCTAGATCGGAGGGACGATCCGTCGTCCAGATTGACTGCCTGAAAGAAGGACTTGGCTTTTCGTCGCCATTTAGGAGGCTGCAGAAGAGATTCGGTATCGACTTCGACTCATGCTCAATGGCCACAAGCTGGTCTAAGTAAGCCTCGGCCTTAAGGGCCGACAGCACACCCTATCACGGACCTACCTTCACTCTACTACCAGTTGTCCATTCTCGTTCCAGCAGGCTTCTGTGCCAGCCAGTGAACAATTGTTTGACATCATTCCCGGCGCGGCACCTCTCCATCTCGTTGCTTATACTGCCTGATGGGCAGCTCGATCCTTTCCCCCTCTCTTCTGTCACAAACAGCGTCTGTAGTTCAATGCACTCGTGTCTTGCTTCATTGCATGTACCTCCCTGCAGTCATCTCGTCAAAACCCCCAGTGACGCTCAACAAATGCAATTTAACACTTATTTCGGGGCATGCATTGCAGTGAATGTCGAAGTTTATGAATTCCATTTTCGTGTGAATGTCATAAGCGACCACACGCCATGGCAATTAGGCTCGCACCACACCTCGCCGCGGCCGTGCATTCCACATAACGCGCCTCCTTCAGATTGTACCCATCAGCCGCTATTCCCAATCCAATATTCTGTCATTATCCTGCACTCCTGCGCCGCCTCTGCTTCACGTTTTGACATTTAGTCTGGAAATTGTTTTTTTATTCCCTTCACCATTTGCCGCCCGTAAACCGCCCGTCTCTGGGGATAATTCAGAGACCAACCAGCCAGCCGCCATCAAAACAAAGAAATTACAAAAAAAAAAGAACAGAACAAAAATAATAACAATAAATAAATAGTCAGTCAGGCACGCAGGCAGTAAAAAACAATTATTGGTTCCACACGGTTTCGTCCAGTCCGCAGGAGCAGAAGCAGCAAAAGCAGCGTCACACGGAAACACTTGGCGGCTCTGGCAGTTTAATTTGCCTCCCAGAAGGCCATCCCATGCCCCGCGTGCCTTCAATTAATGGTGGTCCCATTAAAAATGAAATAAAAATCATAAAGGAGCCCTCCCGCCCTCTCCCACTGGTCCTGCATTCGTGTTTAGTTTAGGAGTCTTAATAGATTTACAAGGCTGGCAAGCAAGATGATTGCCCTTTTCTGGAAGGAAAGGCTGAACCCTTGGAAGCGGCTTGGTTATCCAACCGAGAATACCAGCTCCGGCCATGAAACCCAAATTCGATGTAAAGCGGCGCGTCGGTGGGAGTGGTATGGGCGGATGGGCTTGTGAAATCAGGAAGGCCGAGCGAGGATAATTAAATTAATTTTATTTGTTTATACCCTTTTTGACGGCGGTGTTGGGCTCACGGTGGAATTTATTACAGGCACGAATGGGTGTTGGTGGCCACTTGGGGGGGGGGGGGGGGGGGAGGGGGAAATCGGTCAATGACCGTAATGGAAAGTTCAGTACTGTTTTAAGTTCAGTACTGTTCGACTTTTGCGGGGTGGGTCTTCTTGCGGGGGTGCAGCGAGAAGGAGAGAACAAATTGAACAGTCTTTAGATTCAATAGAAGTTGAACTAACTAAATCAACCCCCCAATTCCTATGATCTGTGTCCTGTATGAAGTCAGCTTGGTTCTTCTAGAAAGGGGTCTCCATCTGTCAATTGCCTCCTGAGTCCAAAGCAGCAGCTGGTGGCAAAAGATATTCCGCGTTTTATCTCGGTACTGGTACAGACAAAGTCCCTGTCTACCCGAAGTGCCTCCTTCCAAGACGTCAAAGTTGCGTGTCCCTTCTTAAGGACAACTTACTTAGTTTTGCCCTTGTTCACGGGGTCAGACCCATTTTAGCCGGTTCGTTGTCTACTCGTTGTGTTCGACTTCTTCTTCTCCTGTTCTTCTTCATTATCGTCTTCTTCTTTTTCTTCTTCATCATCGAGTTCTTATTTTTCTTCTTCTTCTTTTTCTTCTTGTTCTCTTTCTTCTTCTTCTTTTTCTTCTTTTTCTTCTTTTTCTTCTTCTTCATCGGCGTTTACTTCTTTTTCTTCTCTTCTTTTTCTTCTCTTCTTTTTCTTCTTCTTCTTTTTCTTCTTCTTCTTTTTCTTCTTCTTCTTTTTCTTCTTCTTCTTTTTCTTCTTCTTTTTTTTTCTTCTTCTTCTTTTTCTTCTTCTACTTTTTCTTCTATTTCTTCTTCTTCTTCTTCATTTTCTTCTATTTCTTCTTCTTCTTTTTCTTCTTCTTTTTTTTTCTTCGTCATCTTCTTCTTCATTGTCGTCTTCGTCATCGGAGTTTTCTTCTTTTTCTTCTTCTTCGTTTTCTTTTTCTTTTTCTTCGTTTTCTTTTTCTTTTTCTTCTTCTTCTTTTTCTTCTTCTTCTTCTTTTTCTTCTCTTCTTTTTCTTCTTCTTCTTCTTCATTTTTTTCTTCTTCTTCTTTTCCTTCTTCTTCTTTTTCTTCTTTTTCTTCTTCTTCTTCTTCATTTTCTTCTTTTTCTTCTTCTTCTTTTTCTTCTTCTTCTATTTCTTCTTCTTCTTTTTTTTTCTTCGTCATCTTCTTCTTCATTGTCGTCTTCGTCATCGGAGTTTTCTTCTTTTTCTTCTTCTTCGTTTTCTTTTTCTTTTTCTTCGTTTTCTTTTTCTTTTTCTTCTTCTTCTTCTTTTTCTTCTCTTCTTTTTCTTCTTCTTCTTCTTCATTTTTTTTCTTCTTCTTCTTTTCCTTCTTCTTCTTTTTCTTCTTCTTTTTTTTCTTCTTCTTCTTTTTCTTCTTTTTCTTCTGTTTCTTCTTCTTCTTCTTTATTTTCTTCTTTTTTTTCTTCTTCTTATTTTTCCTTTTTCTTTTTTTTCTTCGTCTCTTTTTTCTTCTTCTTCGTCGTCTTCTTCTTTAGCGGGCTCTGTAGTTATGGATGGACCTGAACCCCGGTCAACATGCCTCTCCAACTAGGCACGGTCTTAGGATATGCGCCTCCACTTTCGTACATCCAGCTGCTTGAGGTCCCTTTTCACCTGGGCACGCCATCGGAGACGAGGTCTTCATCTATCACGTTGTTCCTCGGGGTTGAACTCGAAGACTTGCCAAGCTCCGGCTCGTTGGTGTCCATTGGCTCGACATGACCTAGCCGCCTGAGTCCAGACATTCGAATTCATTTTACTAGGTCGACGTCGCTTTTCGTCATTCAATCCTCTCCTCCAAGCGCCTTCGGTGCAAACGGGACGGAACACAATTCTAAGGATTTTCCACTTGAAGCGACCTCTTCGTCCGCATATGATACTGTCCATGCCTCTTCGCGATATAACAGGACTGGAACTATCAAGGTCTTGTGTAGAGATAGCTTGGGCCTTTCGAGAGAGAGAGCTTTGTTTTTCAAGCCCAAAGAGACAGCGATTGGCCGGAGCTATGGGTCATTGCCGGAGCTTACTGCGGAGCCTAGGTAGACAAAGTCCATTACTGACTCTGGCTATTATCACATTTGGTCCACGACGTCGGTGGTGATGGATATTTTTCTGTAGACACCACCCCAAGACCCATCTAAGGCGCTTCCTTCCCGATGCTGGCAAATGCCCCACTGACAGCCCGTTGAGTCCATCCGATGACGTCAATGTCATCGGCATATGCGAGGAGTTGCACAGATTTGTGGAAGATCGTACCTCCAGTGCTGACGTCTGAGTTGTGCACGATCTTCTCGAGAATTCTGTTAAAAAAGCCGCATGACAGTGCGTCGGGTTGTCTGAACCTCCAAAGATCTCGCTAAGACACTTACGGACGGAGCAACTGGTGTTCTCCATCGTTATCCTGCAAATATGGAGGAGGTTGTGCAATACAACTCTCTCTCTATGAATGCTGCCACTCGCGGCCTTAAAATCGATGAATCGGTGTGAGTATCGATCTGGAACGGTCCGGGGCCTTTTCGAAGATCTGCCACAGTGTAAATATCTGATCAATGGTGGACTTTTCTGGCCTGAACCCGCACTGGTATTTATGAAGGGTTTCAGGCGCTCACACAAAACGAGGAGAGGAGACTTTTAGACGATGCTTAGGACCTCATCTAAGAGCGTCTGCTTTCTTTTAGGGTCAGGTAGACGGAGCTGAGATTCCATTCGTCGGGCATATTATCATCGGTGTATGCACCTTACCAACTCATCATCTCCTTTGCTTTAAGAAGTTGTACAGGAAGGTGCGCAAGCAGCCTCGTTAGATTGGCTATTACGGCCAAAATTTCATTGATGTCGGGAGGACGGAATTCTTGTCGATCATGGCCTGTGTAGGTTGGAAGATGCGCTCCGTTTGACTCATCACATTAATGTCATGTGGCCTTTTTGTTGTTGATCAAGCCCCTGTACAGCGCATGAATATTCCAAAACCCCACTTCAATCCGCCATCAAATTGATGCAAATCAATAGCCTTCCCTCCTCACATTCATTGATCCCAATCAACGCAGTGTCCGACGTCGACCCATCCACTATTCATTCAAAGCCGCTGCAGTCCTTTCCTCTCCTCGTTCAACTAAATGAATGCCTTTGTCCACATGCACTGAATGTGTTACATTTGTTTCCCAGGCATTAGCACTACATTTCCGCTTAACCCCGTTTATTGCTCTCTATCTCTGCCCGGCACATCGTCGCTGTAAATAAATCATCTAAGCATCCTGTTGTGCAGTTAACTGGTTTCGTTTGTGTTGCATGAAAAAAAAAAAAAAACAACAACGAGGAATCCGCACAGACTTTGTTCTCCCCCTCCGGGCCATTGCGCTGCGCCACCGCCGCCGCCATAGTACATTTGAAATCAGCAATCTTTTCGTCCTGCATTTGCACCATCTGAAAGTTATTAATACTGCAGGCGTATTCAAATGACAGACTGACCGTTGTATGTATGCGGGTGTGCACAACACGACTATCCCTTTGTTGCCTCTCACACTCAACCAATCTCCTGTCTCCATCTGCGCGCAGTGGAGTTACAAATTTCTGCAACAGGATATTAGACACAGCCATCCAGGCTCGCCCCCCTCAGCCATGCCCTGTTGCTTGCCAGTCGATTGGGTCTCGATGCGATTGCAATACTTGTCCTCTCCTCTGGTTATTGTCAAATTTAAAATTGACTTTATCCTGGCTCCAGGTACAGTCTCTGGCTGCACACCGATGATGTTGGTGTTGACGATGGGCTAGGGGGGCGTGGACCTCGGGGCGGCGGCGGCGGCGGCTGTAGAGAGTGGTGGCTTTTATTTAAATTTAAATGAATTCCTGCTTGAATGGAGATGGTCGCTGGCAAGTGGTTGTGTATTAGAGTTGTCCGACAGTGCCGATGAACTGGCTGTCGTCTGGCGAGGGGGACACGGTAAGGGCAAGGGACGACACAAGCGTGTCGCTTACTTTGTTGATTGAATCTCTGCTGCAATGCAATTAAACCGCTGAGAAAATATGAAAAACAGAAACAAAACAAAAAGTTCAAGTATAAACAGATTTGATGGATCCCCATCCTCCCCCACCGCTCCCCCCACCGGCAGAGGACCAAACTTTTCTCATCTCTAATTTGTACCCATTCAGAGGAGAGAGTGCGAAAAAGGCACAAAAAGGAGATGATTTCAGATTCGGCAACTTTTTCTCGCACTCCGTCCGACCGACCTCAAAGGTAGCAGACATTGGAGGGGGCTGTGGCAGGACGCTACAATTCCCCACAGTGATTTTCGGAAAATTAAATCATCATTACGTCAAATCATTTTCACTTTTTTTTTTTTTTTTTTTTCTTGTGTGTGTTTGCTTCTGTGTATCCTTCGACTTTGGTGCGCTGCTGTTGATCGTCCTCACGTTGCGCAGGGAAGGAAAACAAAATCTCAGCACACCACGATTTGGAGCGGAGAACAAACAAAGGGCAACTCAGCACACACGTTGGCGAATGTGTTGCGAATGATGATGTGCTAGTGGTGGGGGTGGTAGAGGGGGAGGTGCGAGGGACGGTTTGGTGGGAGTTAAAAAGTCAGACTTGGTTTATGATTTCCGATGTGTTGTGTTGGGAAATTTGTAAAATTGAATAAAAAGGATATTTTTAGGTGCAAAAAAGGAGTGTAAAGGGAATCCTTGTTAAGCTGAATAATCAAGAGGGTGTGCGTGGGAGGTGAGTGTGTGCAAAAAGGAGCAAGTGTGTAGGGGATTTGCGATGTGAAAGGATTACGATGCTCAGACTGGAGTGATTTCTTTTGGCATTCCGTGCTGGGATCGCGCTACGTTTTGCGGGAATCAATGAAATTAATTTGAATTTGACGTGGTTGGTGCGGTTGATGTGCTTTGCATACGAGTAAGTGGTGCTGGGGGACGTAGGGACTAGGCGAATGTGAATTCCAGTGGGGTCTTGTACACGACAGTCTCTTGTCTCAATCTCCAGCATGTTCTAACCCATGGGAGGTGGGTGCACTTGAGACTGATTATCTGTGACATCTTTAAACCAGCGAGTTGGGTGCATTTCTGTACGAAATGTGCTTGTCAATCCCCAGTCACTTCCGAAGTCAAATTGAACAAAACATCCACCTTCACCTTCAAAAGTAGCTCCCCATGCAGCCCACCTCCTCTCCCAGCTCTGCCCGACATCCTGCATAGTTAATGCACCACATTCCCCACGCACGCCATCATCGTCCCATCCGACAAGCAAACAACATCTCAACCCTTTCCCGTGCATCAGCTTCTTCATTGCCCTCTGTCAAAACAACAAAACGGGATAACATCAAGTCCCGCCCATCAGTCCCACCCACCATCCATTCACTGAGTCCATCAGCAAACTAGTCTCCACACAGAGTAGCAAAATTAATTTCGATATAAATAATTTTCCGGCTTTTCAATTTCATATCCGGTATCCCTTTGGCAGACGAGGCGTCCCCGTGCTCCGGTCGGCGGCAGGTCCCGTCAGTCAGACTGTGTGTGCGGGACCTTTTCTTCGTTTCGGGTTGTTCTCGCTGTCATTTTTCTTCTTCTTCTTCTCCTGCGTTTTTTTTTTTTGACAAACAATAAACACGCCTTTCCGGTATCTTAACAATTCCCTCCCGAAGGAAACGTGAAATCCTTCACCGAAGGGCATACGCTCCTGCACAGAAGTACCACCAGCGGCACACAGCACTGCGTCACACCAGAGCAGCAGCAGCAGCAGCATCACGACCATCACAAGACGAACTGAAAGAAGTTCTTGGGGCTTTTTATGCCACAAACGGCTGTCGCCTGGCTCTGTGTTTGCTGCCGCTGCTGGTGGCGTACCTTTGCGATGCGAAGCATTGGCGGAAAATCGCTTGGGAAATCGGCAAAAAGGAATGAAAAGTTCACCCGTGAAATGGTGAAAGGCGACGTACATTTCGTATTTCGTTGATGAGGGGTGTACATGCAGACGTTCAAACATTCAGACATTCCATACAATTACTGTGAGTGGGCGGCTGAGAGGGGGCGGGGACGGACTGAATTGGAAACAAAACATTGAAAAGCATTTCACGGCTGTCAAATTTTCTATTAAAAAGCGGTTCGAGTTGTACAAAAGTTTCTCTCCATCTTTGTGTCAGGAAATGAGTTTAAGCTGAAACGGATGTTCGGCTCACACTCCTTCTGAAACCGCCCCCTCCCCCTTCTCCACTCCTCATCACGCCGAGAACAACCTTAATTCGTCTTCGCCTTCGTCTTGTCCTGTCGTTTGTTCGTTCTCGTTTCTTTTTTTCTTTTTTTTTGTCGGTTTCTGGTGAAAAGTTGAAATTCTTGACAGCATCAGGGGAGCGTTCAGTGGTTTCTCCTTACACGTCAGTGTCTCGCTCGGTGTGTGTTCGAAGTGCCTGTTGTTCGGGGTACAAGAACAGAAATTATCATCAGAGGCAGCATCAAAAGGATTCCTCGTACCCTTAATGCGCTTTCAGGGAAGAACGGTGAGATAGACAAATGTCATCCGAATGACGTCTGTCAGTGTTTCGGTTTGCTTTTCACTTTGTTGCCACACCGCCACGTCGCGCCACTGCTGCCGGTGGTGGTGGTGCTGGTGAACTGGTGAACTGGTCCTGGAGGGTTGGTAATTAAATGCGTTCGTGTCTTGTTTGCGCGCAGGTTGCTCTTGCACGTGGGAGGGGGGAGGGGATGATTGAAACAAGGACGGAAGGATGAAAATGGTTGGGGCTCTGCTTTTTTTTTTTTTTTTTGCAATGTATCGTGCAAGTTTTGAATGACACAAAAAGTTATCCGTCGAGTGCGGATGGGGTGACGGCTGGGGTGATGGGTAAAGTCGAATTAGTTACTTCTGCTGCTCAAAGGATAATGCTGGCTTTTTGTTAGTAAGCCTGCGACGTCCGTGTTCGCTCAGTCTCCCAGTCTGAATCTGCTGTCTGAGGAAAGATAATTTCTTTAAGGAAAGTTATTGAAGAAGTTTGCGTCGCGCGTGGGATGACGACGACGTTTGTGCAGAATGTAATCTTGTCGCATGAGATTCGCCGGGATTCTCCGAGTACTTTAAAAGTTAAATGGGATAATGGGTGGGCGGGGGGGTGCTGAGGTATGCGAAGGAATACACGCGAGCGAAGCCCGAGTTTCATTTAGACTTTTGAAGTAATTCCATAAGGGAGGTTTTTTTGATTGAAGAAAAATCCATGTTGCAGGAAAAGGTTATGGGATGCATTGGGAAGACGAAAGGTTGAGATGATGACTGGAAGGGGTTGGGTTCACGGGACTATGTCTTCATGTCACCAATTTTGAGAGATTTTCCAACCTTCTAGTGGCCGTTGCGTGAAGCGTTAGTACGAAGCAAAAGTCTTAAAAGAAGCAAAATCGTCAAAAACGCTAGCCGTTTCCGAGATATCGGCGATTTTTCAAAATTAAGTATTTCAGGTCACCTTCGCTGACATTTTTCTCAGCTCCTATTGGTCGCAGCGGCTTGGTCTTTGGCTCAAAGGAAGCCTCTTTTCATTCTCTCTATGTATGCCTCATAAGCATAAAAGGTCATTTGGATCGCTGAAAAACGCACCGTTTTCGAGATATCGGCGATTTTGCAAAATGGAGTATTTCAGGTCACATTTTCCGACACTTTTCTCAACACCTATTAGTCGTAGCCGCATTGTCTTTGGCTCGAAAGAAGCGTCTTTTCATTCTCTCTACATATGCCTAATAAGCGCAAGTGGGGCGATCGCTGATAAACGCCCCGTCTTCGAGGTATCAGCGATCTTGCAAAATGGAGTATTTCCGGTCACCTTATCCAAAACTTTTTCCTACCTCCTTCAGTCGCAGAAGCATGTTTTAGGGCTCTAAATAAGCGCCGTCCCATGGTACACAAATTTGTAAAAATTTTAACGAGAAGTCGGAAAGCCCGCCGTTTCCTGGATATGAGCTTCAGGTCACCTTTATCGACACTTTTGCCTGCCTTCCGTTGGCCGTAGCAGCTTTGTTCAATTCGACGAACGTCCTTGAAGCAGGAATATCAAATCTGGACCACAAATTGGATATCTAACCCAATCTATCCACTTCTCCATTATTCGCGTTTAATTGACAGCACGTTACCCAATTTTGTCCCACATAACTGCGCATGAAGAATCAACACCTCCCTCCCCCGACCCCCTACGCCCCTGTTAAGTATTGTTCACCGAAGTATTAGCGTTAATTAATTTTTAGCTTTAACAAATTTGAAATTCTCGATAAGTAAATTGATTTTCCCAACAAAAGCGGCAGTAATCACCGAAATTCCCCGACCCCGCTCCAAACGTGAGTTTAATTGGAGAAGATGCAAAAAAAAAGGGAAAATAAAACTGCACCCGCATCGCTTGAAAATACAAAAACCAGAAAACCCACTGTCCTTCGCCAAAATCCAGTCACCGACTAGGCTCTCTACCCGCTCGCCGCGCTCCAATTTCGGGCCGCACTCGTTTATTATTAATTGCAAAATTCGCACAGCTCACCGCACCGGTGTGCGGAATTATGCAGCTTTAAACACTGCACCGGGTCTCTGCCGCCCGTATCCACTGCCATATGTAGAATCGCAACGCTTGCACCGGGCCCGTCACGTCGACTGTGCTTTTGCGGCCAGTAACGCTTCTAGTTCACGCAAAATACCGCCCACACACTAATATGCGAGTACGACATAACAATTAAAAAAGTTTTAATTATTTTCCATAAATTTCATAATTGCACGAGACTATAACAGATGGCAGCACTCATCGACAATGGCCGACCAAACTAAATATGAACTGAGGCGGAAGTGTGCGGTCAGTGGCGGTCGCAGCGGTTCGGACGATTCTGATGGTTGTCCCTGAGGGCGCGGCTGGATGTGGAACGTAAACCGCCATACATTCCATCGCGCACATTCGAAATCCATTTAATGCGGCGTGCGATATCATGCAGTTAACACGCGTCCGGCTTAATTTGGACGGTTGCCTTTTTTAATTGAAACGACATGAGGACATTCTGTGTGGTGACTGTGGTGGGCCGTGAGTGGGTAGAGGGGGGAGGTGGAGCTGATATTTTCGATTAATATTTTCGGTTTTGAAGCTTCAAGTATGCGGGGGATTTTCTGCTTTAATTGACAGCAAACAATGAGTGGGGAAGTGGGAGGCAGAGAGGGAGAATTGAAATTTTGAAATTACTCACGTAAATAGTTCAGTGGTATTTCGATGATCCGCTGGTCTAGTGGTCCGGTTGCTCAGTGGTCCGTGGCGGGCCCTGAGCTTGTAATGCATCTGTGTTTTGTTGTTGAAGCGGACACTACGTGCGGGCGGGGGTAGTTGTGTGATATTTGGGTGCAAGGCTTGTTTTCGACTCAGGGTCTGTGGGACAATGAAAGCGTTCCACTTACACGAGTGCCTGAACTCTGCAGATATCAGTCGCACTGATGCTAGTACAGGCTCATTGCGGTTCCACGCGCATTGTTGCGGAACCCATATAAGTAGTGTACCTGAACCCAACTGGAGGCAGCTAGGGACAGAGATTGCGCTTAAAAAACACTGCGCACTACGCAAGGCAGGACCCCGGCGTCTGTGGTGGCGACGTGGCGGACACAAGTGGAGAAGCACCTCAACTCACTTGTCCTGGAACTGCCCAGAAATTGTGCTAAAAGAACACACAAACGGTCGTCCTCCTGCTTGTTCCCTTTGTCCAGCTCATCTTTACAAGCAAAGTGCCCGCCCACTTTAACATTCAATCAAATTTCAAACCTCCCCCGCACTTCCATGTCTTAATTCAAAAACCTGCTAAGATCAGCAGAAACTTTTGACAAAGCTAATTGGATGACACAATCGAATTCATTCTGAGCAAGTGCCAGCACAGAGGGCACACGCAGAGCCACCAGCAATGACCGGACCAAAAATGTCGCACGAACAGGACGACAAGAAAGTGTACCGAATACTAAAACAATAAATTCAATAAAAGACATGATACCTGCCCGGGAAGAGCTCCGGAACGAGCTCCAAGAGAGAGAGAGAGGGAGTCATCCTCCAAGCATTGACACCATTTGAATGCATTTTCCCTCGCCTCGCCGTCGTCTGAGCACGACTCCCGAGGAGCAGGAGAAGGAAATTTAATTTTCTGATTCTCCACTTTGCATGTTGCTTCCTGCATCTGGAAGATGAATTCGAATGCAAAAAGTGTACAAATTGCAGAACGGTTGTCGGTCCTGGTGGGGGTTTTGTTTTCCGCCCGAAATAGTATATCCGTGCGAAGGAGTTGATTTCATTTCTTTTCTGAGTCTTGTTTGGGAGTTTGCGAATGCTTCTATCTATCGGATCGTCGCAGGGCTTAATTGGATTACGCATCAATGGGTCTTAAGTTTTTTGGCAACAAATTGAGTTGGATTTTAATGAGGAATTTGCTTGCGCATAAGATACTAGTTTTCTGAAGGCGAAGGAGTGGAAGCGAGTGAGTGGGGCTGGCTGAAGGAGACGACGAAGTTCAAGGCTTGACGAAGCGCCATTTTGTGCTGAACTACATTCAGAAGGAGCGGTGATCTGTGGATCTTTGAGTCAGGTTGAAGGGGCCAGAAAGTGGGACACCGCTAAGTGGTGTTCAAGGGTACAGAAACGAGGCAAAAATATAAGGAGTGTGGAGATGAGTTGCAAGGTCACGTTGGGCGTCATCTTGAACAATACAGATCGACTGCCATTCATCTGTTGCGAAAGGCTAACCCAGGCAACTTCAGTGAAAGGCAAGGCACAGCGCGGTGGCTCGTTTGTTGTTCTAGAAGAGGAGGCTTTCTGATACTTTTCTCCTCTTTCTTCCGTCTCCTAGTTGGGTTAGGTAGGTTTATGGATACCCTTACAACTTTGCGGCAATGGGTCACTTAGGAAATCATGTTGCTGGGCTAGGTTAGACTAGGTTCAAGTGGCTGGCTGCAGATATCAGTCGCACTTAGGCCAGTACAGGTTCATTGCAATTCCACCCGAATTGTGCCGCCACCCATAGAAGGAGCAGCCGGCTCATAGACATTCTCCTCCATCCCCTCAACCTTTCTATGTAAATTCGCAGGGGATCGCCCAGCGCCTGAGTATCAGACTTCCATTCCAATGTGAAAGCAAGGCTTCGAGTGGTAGCAGGTGTTTCTCCCGAAGAAGGTAGCAGGTGATCGGTGTCGCTGCGAAGGACATTGAATTCGTTGCGAATGGTTGAGCGGGTGGGTTGACATTGATTGAGTTGGAGACCAGTGCGGCTTTCGAATGGTACTCGAGAAGGCTTGGGAGTATGCCAAACCGATCTTGTTTTGTAGAATTGGAGAAGGCATACGACACGAGTTCTTCGAGGTAAGCTCAGGAGTGCTCTGAAGGAGTTCTCTTTTCCGGGCCGTTTAGTCTCAATACACAAACTGAAGCGATATCAGCACAATTCACCGTGGGCTTTGGACTTCGTCGAGTTTGCGTCTTGACACCTCTTCTTTTCGGGATGTTGTAGCGCAGCCGAGGCCAGGAATGTTTCACATTGGGGGATTGGAGCGTAGGTCATCTTTCTGAAGATGACTTTTGTTTCCTCTCGTACAACCCATGCCGTAAAGGCAACGACACCGCGACCTGAGAAGATCTGCTGTATCGGAGGGTTGGAGTTACTCCAGAAGACGTACTTCCTCCCTTATGAAAGATGTCCTTGTGAGTACTGTGAGTATCTCCCTTTGAAAGATACGTTCCTTAAACAGAGTAACGAAGGACATTCACATGGAATGTGCTTGAATGTCTGATCATCTTCCTGGCAAAGCCAACACAACCTTTCTTGGCACATGTTTATTTTGTTGAGGTGGTATTTCAGGCCACAATGGCCAGTAAGGAGCCCGTCAGCAATCTTATGTTTTCCTTCTTGAGGCAGAGTAATTTCTTATATGAATAAGGTCTGGTTAATCGTTTGGATTGTCTAAGACCGACACCGTTGATCCATAGGCGAAGTTTGTCAGTTTTGTACATGCTGTCCAGTTGACATTACATTACGGTTCAGCTCCAATGAACGAAGATTCCGAGCTAGCCCTATCGAGCTCCATTGCGGATTCATTGTCTGTAATAATCCTGTGTCAAGGGAACCAGCAGAGCTTCACTTTGTTGTGTCTAGCAAGGGATTGTAGTGCTTCGTGGCAACATTTGACTGTTTTGGAGTCCATCAGGTTGGACGATAGAATAAGTTGCAATCTGCGTGCGTGCTTTGGCCCTCGTGCGACCCCTTTAGTGGATCATGCGGTCGACTGAAGATGAGATGGTTAAGTGTGGTCTACAGTGTCTTCAGTCTCACAGCTGTACTGACTGATGGCTGTCTTCCAAAGATGTATGGAAGACAGCGAGCAGCCAGTATGTTAAGTGTAGCAGATGGAGTGCTTCTTAATGCTTCGCTGAGACGCAGGCTAGTCGTTGCACTTGTTTGAATGAGCTCAAGTTGACGGCTCATTTTGGGGCTGACTACCAAACTGAGACATCTTTAATTAGAGTCGGCCTGACTATCGAAGCTCTAATCTCCATTTCAATGTCTCTTGGCTCCTTTTTACAGCAGGGGAGGTCTTCCTGAATGTTGGGTCTCCATCTTGGCCTGCTATCGACGATAACACATTTGCGCTGGCGATTGATTGTAAAGAAGTGCGGCACAGTAAGGCGGAGGCAATGACAGGACATCTGGCGAACAGAGCTAGTTACTGGCACGAGATTTCTTCTAGTTTCCAAAGTGGTGCTGCACTAGAAAGGCGACAAAAACAAAATGGGATGAGCTGTGCCACAGGAAGCATATCGATGTCCTCTTCCTCGACACTGAAGCTGCCCGGCATGGCCTTTTGGAACTGGCTGACGAGTCTAAAGTAATCCGGTATAAAGACTATGTGGTCGAGAACGTAAGACGAATTGGTGTCGATGAATGGAATGACTGTGCACGGGACGGTCATGGAGGGCAGGCGCCTTGGTGAGTGGTAGCAGAGTGCGCGGAGTGTCCAGCAAGGAGGATAGGCAACTTTGGATCAGGCTCGGACTCTGCACGTGAGAATGGTCTGAGAATTGAGATTGATCGTCGGTTGATTGCGTCGACACAAAATATACAATTTTAGACGCAGTGGGTATCAGTAATAGTATGGGTGGCGTTACACTCCAAGGCGGCGCCCGGGCCCTGCTTCAACAGCAACCACTGATGTGTAGTGCTGTACGTGTGCTATTGTGCTCTCACGAGTGGAGGAGAGTCTTCTTCTAGTCAAGCACTACTCCCTGAACGCTGCCAGAGAGGTGGGGCCGTGAATCATGCAAAGTTGTTCAATTTGATGACTGAACATGGAAATCCAGCGCACCTAGGCTCCTTGATCATAATCAGTGCCTCCAAAGATGTGCGTTGATTGTGTCGCCAAATTAACCTAGACACCCAATGAGGAACCCGACGCACCTCCCCACTACGTCCCGAAAGAACGAGTGTGCCTCTATCGGCAAATGTTCATTCGTGGCACCCTCTACTGTATCCAAGCCAGTGTATGAAGCCCTTCACTTTGATGCTGTTTCCCAGATTCTCGACCAGTACTCATTGTCTGGCCAAAAGCAACCCGCAGGCTTTTCTGATGCTTTCTTAATTTCGAACACGCTTCACCCAAAAACACACACAACTTCTTGTTCATGAACAACTGATTCAGCTGGCCACAGCTCTTCTCTTCTCTTCTTTCTCGCCAGCGATTGTGAGGGAGAGACGAACAAAAAAAAGTGGTAAATTGTGTCCGAATTGCAAGTTCAACAGTCGCTGTCCGTTTTAATTGGAAAACTTTGTTAAATTGAATCCAAAATCTCTGGATTTCAGAATTCCAGGAACACTGCATGCATGACCATGTGGGGATGCCAACCCGGCGCGGCGGTAGCTTCCAATTCCATTGAGTGTGACATCAAACAGTTGGCTCACTTACAAGTGAATACAGTGAATACAGTGAATGCTCATGCCCTCTGCTGCTGCACGGTCTGCACGGACAAGTGATGCTTCTGTGGCTAGGGTGCTGCCTAGTCGGTTCATCCTTTGAACTTCCACAACAAGCGTGCATGGCAGGAACTTCGCTCTGCGGTTGAGGCTGTTTCAAAATGTCAGCCCGATAGGCAAAACTTTATCGTTTCCTTTCGATTTTTGCTCGCTTGTGAGGGTGGAGGGTGGAGGGGTATATGGGATGCCAGAGTCAAGTGAATCTTGGAGACAAACCCTTTGAGGAGGAGGAACAACAAACGGAAAAAATAATTTCACATCGGTTGACGGTTGACGGTTGACTCGATGTCACCTCTTGACAAGGCCAATTTTATGTGACATTACTTTTGAAGAATTCCCTTTGATGACACACATGCCGCATTCATGAATGTGCATACAGCATGAGTTCGGAATTCCTGCTGAAAGTTTGTGTCCTCGTCGCCGTCGTCGTCATCGTCGTCGCCAGGACAATACCAGGCATTCGGTGGCAGTTGTTCGGAGATGACGCATGACCTTCGTTCGAGTTCTGAAGGTTATGCGAGCACTAGCTCCCTTGTCGATTGTTGAAGGAGTCAAGGCTGCAGACACGAATGATAAGAAATGCTGTTTGTGAGATATGGGTAATCGTGGCTTAGAGACTGCTGGCGCTGTGCCAGCGGTGCTCTGGATGGCCCTCGGGCCTTGTTAGACATTCAGTGCCAGTCGACTGTGTGCTGGTTTAATGGGACTCTGTGCCAGTGGCGCCTTGTTTGACATTCAAAGGCGGAATAAGGAGAGTGGTCTCGTTTGCATACGATTTTAGGGCGAATGCCGTCAAAGTTGTTCAGACATTGTGTCCTACTTGTGCCGTATTCGATTTGGAAGTTCTTCTGAGGGATGGGCTTCAACCAAGCAGACAACCAAGGACGCAACCAAGAAGACTCTGCCTCGTTGAGGTCGTTTTACACTTTAGAGCGTCACCAAACGTCCTCTTTGGCCATGTGGCCACTGATGCATGTGCAACAAGGAGCCAACCAAGGACACTCTGCCACGTTTAGGTCCTATTCCACTTTGGAGCGTTACCAAACGCCCTCTGTGACCACGTCGGCCTCATCCAAGAGGTCTCTCTTGAGCGATCGTGATGTCCTTTTCCACTTTGGAGGTTCATCAAACGTCCTCTTTGGCCATGTGGCCATGGATGCCTCCTGTGCAACAAGCAGGCAACCAAGGATACTCTGCCTTGTTTAGGTCCTATACCACTTTAGAGCGTCCAAACGTCCTCTGTGGCCACCTCGGCCTCATCCAAGAGGTCTCTCTTGAGCGATCTGGTCCTGTCTGTCTGCCTAGTTGAGGTCCGTGGCCATGTCGGCCTCATCCAAGAATCACTCTTGCCAGATCTTATTTTAGGTGCCTCCAGTGGGGCAATCCAAGGTGCTGGCGATGCCCAGTTGACTCGGAATCGAGTACTTTTCTCTGAGGACGGACTGTATTTCCTAAATGCCGGCCCTTGCAAGAAGCACAACTGCGTCCGGCGTCGAGTTCAGTGGCTAGACGCACGAGTGCACGTCTCACTTAGGTCCTAGTGGACCTCATTGTGATGCCTTGAGTCAGTTAAGTTAAGTTGCCCACGGCCTCGTCGCCATTTGCTCTGAAATTCGTTTCGTCCAACGAGTCTCCAGCCGTTTGCACTCAATGTCCTCCAGTCTGGCGGACATGGCCCGCCCACTGGGCCACCTTCCCTGCCAGCAATCATTATAAATTGCCACACTTACTACGCGCTCTACACACAGCTCCCCCATCGAATGCAAAAACCACCTCCAAGCCAACCCCCCGTCCAAGCACCAAGCACCAGTGTTGATGTGTCAACAGCAATGGTCTTATTAATTATGGCTCTGGCAACGATCAAGGCATGGTTATTATGGTAATTACTTCCAAACGGGAAGCCGAAGAAAGCCATCTAACGCTTCGATACTATTTGCAATCTGTTTCATTGGCGAGAAATTGGAAGTTATTAGTCTCAACCGACCCCCCCACCCAACAAACCGACCCTTTTTTCTGCTTGAAACTTTCGCCCACTCGCCACTGCGTCTCCCCCATTCGGCCCCCCTCCACAGCGCTGGCTACGGTTCCTTGCATATTTCGATCACGTAAAGTCGTTAGAAGAAATTAAGAAATAAAAATTTTGTCGCGCACCACTTTAATCAGCTACGCTACGTAAATTTTTAATTAGGGCCTCACGTACATTTTATAGGAGCGACGCGAAGCGCGGCAATCGTAGCGTGCAACAACCCCTGTTTAGCATGTGCACTCTCTCTTCTTCGCTCTTCACTCGTCTCTCCTTCGTCTGCGTGGCTGTCGGTGTTCGTCTATGGGGTGGTGGGGGCTGGGGGATGACTGAGGGCAGGCATATTGTTTTATGTTTTTTTTTCCGTTCTTTCTTTTCTTTCCGCATTCCTCTCGAGGAGCTTTAAGACAATTGGCCTCTGACACCGAACAGCGTCGCTCAGCCCTCAGCGATGTCTTCCTTATTTTCCTGTTGTCCCTTCTGGAGATAGATTCGCTCCCTCCTCCCTGCCCGCCGAGTGGTGGTGCAGAAGAAGTCGAACGAGAAAAGACGGGAATTGTCTCGGTCTCCGAGTAAAATGCCGTCTAATTATGTTTTGTGTGTTCGGCGACCAAAAGAAAAACACGAAGGACGAATAAATAGACGGGCTGACTAGAGGCCCACCACTGGATGGGGACGAGAATGGGGGAGCGCCGCAGCCAGGAAGCCATTAAAGGGATTTGCTGGGTCGCATAAATTGTAATTAGCCGCACTTGAGACAAGACAGTGTGTCCTGTCCTGTCCTGTCCCGTCCCGTCGCGTCGCATCGCGCCCCCTTTTGATGTTAAGCAGGCAAAAGGACTTCCGATGTCCTGCTGCTATTGACCTTTTAGCCTGCGCAAATGAATGTTTTAAGTTGTTTAGAAACGAAAAATTCACTCGGTACGTGTCGAGATTTGTGTTGGGTCGCCGAGGGATTGGTGGTGGCTATTTTTGGCCCTCTTCAGGGATGCCGGCACAAAAGTTGATTTAGTCACCGTTTTTTTTTTCGGGTGGGTGGGCTCTTTAATGTATTAAACATGTCCTTGTTCGGATTCCGTGCTCGGTTGGAGGTGCTTTTTTTGAGTTTTCCATTTGGCCGGTGTAACCTAATCGCATAACACTCTCGAACTTCACACGGATTTTTGAGCTCAAACGAAGGGACACTGAAAGTGGGATTTACTCCTTTTCTTTTCTTTGCATTGTTCGTTGCTGGGCCAGAGTGGGGACGAAAAGGGGGGTGGACGGGATAAGGTTGAATTTGAATCTATTGAGGAAAGGTATTCGATGGGATTAGCTGCAAATGGGTTACCAACGCACACCTTCATCTCTAAATGGGTTTCATTTCAATGGGATTCTACGGGTAGAAAAATAGTTGATGGGAGCTAAACTGATATGACCTTCTTTGTGGACTTCAATCGAGTTTTCCTGGATTTCTTAGCAGCCTACGATTTTTTCTACTTTTTCTTTGTAACTGCTCCAGCAACCATCCGTTGTCCTGTCCTTCTTTGGGCAATTGCTGCTGGGTGGACTTGGGCCTAGCTTCTCCAGCAACCACTCGCTGTCTTGTTCTTCCTTGTGCGGCACATATTTGTGCTTCTTTTTCCTGGATTTCTTAGCAGCCTACGATTTTTTCTACTTTTTCTGTGTAGCTGCTCCAGCAACAACCCGTTGTCTTGTCCTTCTTTGGGCGATGCTGGTGGGTGGACTTGGGCCTAGCTTCTCCAGCAACCACTCGCTGTCTTGCTCTTCCTTGTACGGCGCATATTTGAGCTTCAATCAACAATCTTCTCCACCTGGCGCCATCTCTAGCTACCTTCCTCCAGCCCATGCCTCTGGAACAACGCAACGAAGGATGCCCGCGGTAAAGGCGTCGTTCACCGCGTTGGTTGAGGTCCCTCTCCACTTGCGTGTGGAACCTCAAACACGGTCCTTTATTTTGTACTTTGTCCCACCTTCTAAGAGTCGGCCGATGCCATGCGCTCTACATGGCTCAACCACCTTAAATCTGCAGAGCCTTGGTGGACTCATGTCACAGTCCGCCCAATTCAAGTTTGGACCGTCTTCTCCAAATGCTCTTATTGCAGACAGGATCATAGGCAGACTTCTCGGTCTGCGTTTGAAATTGCCGGTGCCTCTGGCTCGTAGAGTAGAGCTGGGATGATCAGGGTCTTGAATGAATTCAGCTTGATCCTCTCGTTAACAGTTGTGTGGACTCCTGGAAGATTGTTGTTCTTATTTTGATGGACTCCTGGAAGATTGTGTCTCCACTGTTGGTCTGTCAGTTTTGCACGATCGTCCTAAGAACGATGTTGGTGGAGTCACATAACAGCGAGTTGCCTTTCTTAAGACCATTTCGTCCATTGAAGGACTCGGTGAGTTCGTTACCGACTTGGATGAAGCAGCGAGAGTTCCCTATTGTCACCCAGCACAAACCCCTTCGGGTAGGGAGCCAGAATATACCCGAGGTAGGCATGCCTGTCGTGAGAGGCGACTAAAATCCACAATTTGTATGCTTTCATACTTACTTTTCAGGCCAGTGACCCATGGACGGTCTGAGCCTGAGCCTGAGCCTGAGCCTGAGCCTGAGCCTGAGCCTGAGCCTGAGCCTGAGCCTGAGCCTGAGCCTGAGCCTGAGCCTGAGCCTGAGCCTGACCCTGAGCCTGAGCCTGACCCTGAGCCTGAGCCTGAGCTGATGGTCTGAAGCTCGCTGCTTCCATGTCATCAAGACCAAGCCTGGAACCAGCGTACCCAGGACCGTCATGCGTTCGCGATACCTTGGTATTTCTACCAGAGGCTCGGTCTTCCTCTCCTTCTCGAACCAGGAGGCTCGAAGAACCTTCTTGCTGGAGCGTTGGTGTTCGATGTGGCGGAGACATTCGACCGATTTTTGCCTTCTGGACTACATCCACATCTTGGTGCAGGTTTTCGTCTTCTCCATTTTGCTTCCTCGCAGGAGGAACTATATATCCGACGGAGAATTTTTCTTTCGAAGGCACCATGAATCAGTTTTCCTGTTTTGGTTATCATCCAGCTTTCGGCTCAGAATGAGCACGGAATGAGCATGATTTTGGTCCTTCGAGTCAGAAGTTCTTCAGCCCGAAGTAACATCGGTTGCCAAAGGCGATTCTACGTCGGATCTCCACTTAGATGTCGTTTGCGAAGCTCGAAGTTTGTCGCGAAGTAGGTAGGTAGGTAGGGTTACTGCTTTGCCTATTGTGTGGTAGCCAATCTCCACTTAGACCATTATGGTCCACTGTGCTGTCACGTCTTCACAACCCTGGTTCTCCCGTTGACCTCACTGTTGTTCTTGTTCCTGTTCTGGATCGATTGGTCATTTAAGATGCCTGTGTCCACCATTTCATTGCCATTCTATATATCCTATACTCTTTTTAGACAAATCTCGGAGGCAGTTAGCTAGCAGTATTTTTCTTGTTTCTGCGAGGACGAGGCATGTTCCGTGGTAATGCTGCATTGTTTCCTCTTCCTCCTCATCCCTGCAGCTTCCACAGAAGTCATTATGGGGGGCTCCGAGTCTTCTGGCCTGGTGGCAGTGACCAGTTATTGCGCCTACGAGTTAACAAATATGGTTCCTGTTTAACTCCGGGAGAGCTATAGTCCTCTTTTGATTTAGTGCAGGCCACATCGTTTCTGATGATCTGCTTGTATCCAATTCTGCCCATCTATGATTGATGTCGTTTATGGCGTTCGTCATTAGCAGCCTTCCGTGGGGAGTGGGATTGTCTCCTGATCCTGTGCCAGTGGTAAACCCGCACCCTTCCTTGCTAAATCATTGCATTGCCGCGAGGTAGAATAGCGCATTCACTACCTCAACTCAATTAGAGTTCCCGATCGTGATGTTTTGTCTTATGTGACGAAATATTTCTTGGCCGACAGCATATTCTTCGTGTTTTTCCTCGTTGACCTTATGACCAGCTCGCTTCGTCTCACCTTCAATTGCCGTGAATGCTTCCACTACGGCACGTTGTGACCCAGCAACCAAGTAGTACGCTGGATAGTATCCTATAGGCGACGTAGGGCAGGGATTTGCCTCTAAATTTGGATGGGGCACAATACGTACACAAGGGTTATTAAGTACATGTACACAAAATTGCAACAAATGAAGCAAATAGATGCGTGTAGTCCCCCAGTTTGCAGTCCAGCTTCAAAATTCATCCCCTTCGGAGGTCGAGCTGCGGAGAAGGTCTTGGTTTTCCTCTAATTCCTCCAAATGTAGCAGTCTGCCTCCTTGTCGATTTCAGCAAACGATGCTGAGATTCTACCCGCTTTCCTCCATGTACTCCTCCATGGACTGTCACTTGGGGGATTACACGTCGCTTCCATCTTCGTCCATGTCTTGCAGACGAACTGATGCATGCGCCAACTCAGATCGTCTCCAACTGCTTCCAAAATTTCATCAGAGACCCCAGCTTTGTTAGACTTCTTGCTTATCCTCTTGAGAAGCCGAGTATCTTCCCTTTTCCTTCTGTGGAGAGAACGAACAGCTCTCGTTGTTCGACATTGTACGCTTCCAGTTTCCTTATGTATGCCTGCCTGCAAGCCAGGGACTTTTCACATCGGCCCCTCTTTGGTGACGCTTTGACAACGCCTCCAATCGTCGCGACGTCGAACTTACAGAGAGTTCATGGGCGGCTCGATCGGCAGTCCATTGCGATTGTCGCCTTACAACTTCAAGTGGTGGTGGTCCGCCCCGAATCCGGTGTGCTCTTTTAGCTTGACTACAAGTCTCTGTTGGCTCCTCTTCGGATTCTTTGGACATCGAGGACACTTTTTGAGTGTCTGTCGTCGATCGCAATGCAATCAATCTTCTTGAGGGCCGATCCTAGCCAAGTTGTGCAAACACTATGCTTAGCGCCCCATTTCTCAGTTTTAGCAGTTCAATTTAGGAAACTAATTTTCTGGCCTAAGCTTTAGCAAATGCCGTGTTATATCCTTAAAATTGTTTAAACCTTTCCATAATTGATTGAATCGCTTGCTCATCGAAGCATTTTTTCGCCGACGGGATAGTGGAGTTCTAGAAATTTAGATGATGTTAAAAGACTACTAGCAATAAGCTCAGTGCCTCCTACTTTAGTCTTCCCAAGGGCCGCACCCTTAGTGCTCAGGGCCCTGTACATTTGCACATCTAGCACATATGGTCGGTCTGATCTGACTGATCAGGGGACCTGCAAATCCCTTTATGGATGTTGAAGCTTGGGTTCTATTTATGTTGTCTGGGACCGTCAGCGATGGAAGGCAGCGTTTGATCAGGCTTAGACCCTCCACGTGCCTGATAAGTACGTCTGCGACTGCTGGAGTGAATGTTCTTAATTTTCCTGTTACAGCACAGCAACCGCATTAACGACTGCACCACATTCGCACTTCAAAGCACTCCAGTCAGACATTTTGAAAAAAAAAACGACACCGATTATCCCTACAATGTAAGTCAAGGCATCGGGATTAACGATAATGTGTCTGTCTGCCGCCAGACCCCACCATGTCATAACTTCGACGTAAAATCAAATTTTATCGCCAGTCAAAGGCATCAACTGCTGGCCGTTAACAAGTGGAACGATCTCCGCTATCCGAAGCTTTATGGCGCGACGCAGCACTAAATGTTTTCAATTTCATTCCCATTCCTTATGCACCCGTACCGTTGATCCATTCTCCGGGCACGCACTCCCTTAATGGAGCCATAACATTTGAATTTTGCTCACACAATGTGTTGGGGGAGGGGGGGGGAGAGGGCACTCTTATCGGGGGATTTCACTTAATTTATTTTCAATTGTCATCTCCTGTGTACACTGTATACCCCAGCAGCAATGGCCCATGAACGCAATTAATCCATTCCCCAGCACATCGACTGTCCTGACAGCAGTAATCTCGACTTAAAAATAATGTCCTTACACGCTATTTACGTACTCCACTCCACTCCACTCCACTCCACTCTCCGAATCGGTGTGCGTGCGTGTGTTCGTTTCCTACGACAATGAATAAAGTTTCCATTTGACAAGTCATCACCACCCGACGAGCATGGCACGGAGCTGGCGACGGGTGCTTCAAATAAATTTGTATACACAACGACTCCTTGCCGATTATCCGTTGTCCTTGCCTACCTTCTACCTGTCTCTCTGCGTGTGCCCGTCGTGTGTGTCTGCTCTTGTGACAATTTATAGCGAAATCCTTGGGAATTCATAAATCTCAAACGAAAATTACTCATTTATCGCCGTGCTCACTGTGCTCACCCGCCACCCGCTCGGCACGGGTCGTCCTCCGGCTGTTGGGAACTAGGCTAGACCTAGTTCTCCTCCAATCTTTGACAGATTTCATAATTTATATATTCCCGTTCGATAATTTATTGCTGACATTTGTCGACAAATTTATGTGGCCCAGCCAGTGCCGTGAATAGCGTTGTCATAAAGTAAGATATTCACTCTTGAATCCTTTTTCGAGTGACATGCACGTTCGTTATGACTGTGTGGACTGGGACGAGGACGGGGGGAGCAAAGGACTTGAAATTACCAAAATAAACATAATCAACGAGTCGAAGGAGGATATCTTCGATGAGTTTATTATCGTTATTATATCGGGAAGTCGTCACGAAAGCGAATCGCGTAGACCCCGCTGGGTCTTTGGTTGCCGTGTGCCGGTGCGGTCGTAAATTGGTCTGAGGTTTGGGGACTGGGTAGCCGCCCCGGCGAATGAATATATTGTCCTTTTCTATGGGTGTTATTGGATTCCATAAATGTTGTTACTATCGAGGTGAATTTGCGCCGCCATGTTACTTGTGGAAGCAGCACATCGAGCAGGTGGCATATTATTCTGATAATTTATCGGTGTTCCCAATCGATGGGCATAGCCAATAATAATTGAAATCAAATAATTCGTCGACTGGATGGCTGTCGACTCGACTAATGGCCGTGTAACCTTCGGGACGTTTCAATTGGTTGGGTATCGATTCGGAGTTCAGCCTAAAAATAGGCAATGAGTGGTGGATTGTGAGTTGTGACGGAAGACTCCGATTGGAAATCAATGTCGTCAGTGGTCACGTGTAGTTCTTGCTTGAGTGACTGATACTGAAACGATGCGTGATCTGGCAGAAGGTGGCATAATTGAACATCAGGTCTGTGTTACAACAGGAGCTGTCCTAGTCATTGTACCCGACCCGACCCGATCTCGATGTGTCAGAAGTTTTCAGATTTTAGCATCCAGGGTAAGACTGTATGGTATATCTGACTCTGGAGGACAGTCACTTGGTTGTTTCTCCTAGAGGAAGGCACTTCTTCGTTTTCGATCTGCTACAAGGTCGACTGATCTACTGTTGAGCCTTCGCTGGTAGAAGGATTCACATCTTTAGAGGGAGGATCAGCGGACTTGTTTCTCTTTGGATTTGGCTCCTATTGCTTTAGCTGATGCGCCATACTCCCTGCGTAGGCTTCATTGCCGTCTTTGGTCTTGCTAGCGTCCCCTTTCTCTTTTTGTAAGAACTCGGCATTGCGACAAAAATGAGTCTAAACAGTAGGCATTTGGTTTCAGAGGATATTTTTGCCCGTTGCATCGTGCATTCTACTGTCAATGACCGTCTTAACGCACTCCAAAGTCGAGTTCGGTTCTTCTGTTGATATGACGGTGAGGGAGTTATTTCTTGCGTTTACTTATGTAGAGGTGATGTACTGGCAGTCACCCTATCTGGCTGGACTTGACTCCGCATTATTGCATGTCCCAGCAACCAGGGATGGTAGCCTTTGCCTGATCAAAATCTCCCTTTGTCCGTCCAACGAATGAGTTAGCTGTTCCACTTCTTGACAGGAAATCTATCGTCACAGGAGAGGGGTGGAGCAGGAGGGGAAGGGGTTGGAAGGGGTTTTCCATCAGTAGATAGGACTTCCCCCGGTCAGCCGACAAGTTCAGATCAGTCCTCGGGCAGTCATTAAGCGACTGCTCCATACCTTTGCAAGCTTCCTACCAGAAATTCAAGTGCTCTTTGTCTTCTCTGTCCTTCCTGCTCTAAGCCTAAGACTGTCAGAAGAGGAAAAGTGACAAATGTTACCGAAAATTGCGATAAGCTAGCTAGTGGATGATTCAATAAGCTAGGCTGACGTCAATTGCTCCCGAGCCATTCTTATCCTTTTTATTTTTGTTGGTACATTCGTTGTTTACAATAGTTTACCTGCAAAGCTATGTGCTTATCTGCAGGTGGTTGTAAAGTGATCGTTACAAATTTTGAAGTGACTTTGAATTAAATTTTTTTTTTTAACATTTCATTAAGATTATTATTTATGAACCTCTTTAGCTCTTTTTTTCTTTTTCTTTGAAATTCGGAATTTCTTTAAGACACTGTGGCAGTGAATTCGTAAATTTGGGGACGGTGCAACGTAGTTCTCGGTCTCCATATAAGTTGTATGCTCTCGGAACATCAAGCAACCCTTGGGCACGTCTTCTGGTGTTAAGCGTGTGACTTAATGGTTGCTGGAACCATGGGTCTCTCATGTACTGCAGCAGTGTTGCCACTTGGAAAATAGCTTGAAAAGTTGAGTTAAAGTGTCTAACAATTTTTAGAAGACGATGTTGTGTGCTATATACTCGTATCTTATCCAGGTGGGATTTTGCTGCGTTTCCCCAAGCCAGAATGCCGTATCTGATGCGCGATTCTGCTAACGAGTAATACACCTGCTTAAGCACTTCTACGTTTGTGTAACGCTTAAGATACGTCATTGCGAAGACGGTGCTCTTAAGTTGCAGGCGCAGGACGTTGATGTGCTCACGCCAAGGAAAGGTCTCGTCGATGGTAATTCCTAAGTATTTGATACTTCTGACAACTTCGATTTCGTTGCTGTTGGTTGATTGCGGACAGCGGTCAAGTCGATGGCAGATTTGGAAGACTTCTGCAGGTGTTGATGGAGTGCGAATGTGCATCGCCCTTGTTTTCGTAGCATTTATGACTAGGCCATTATCATGGAACCATTCGGATACAGCGTTGCATTCGTCCTGCATTATCTTCACAGCTGAATGCAAGTTTTGGTCGTCGGCATACGCATAAGCAGTAGATTTTTTCAGTAACTTCAGTAGCTCGTTAGTGAAAAGGATGAATAATATGGGGCACAATTTTGAGCCTTGTGGCACACCGTATTTGACTTCCTTTTCAGTACTCAATGTATCAGCGACCTTGACTTGGATAGTTCTGTCAGTGAGATAACTTTTGAGCCAGTTTGACAGGACTCCTCTCAACCCCATTCTGCTGACACTTTCTACGAGCTTTTCATGTGCTAAAGTATCGAATGCGAAGACTTCCTAGTGAATTGTAGAAGAGGATTCTGTTCCTCTACCGACATGGGATTCCGAGTCGATTAGTTGTCCCACTCGGATCAGAGTGTGGTGAAGTGATGAAATGCGAATTTGTGATCCCACGATGAAGGGGGACAAGTAAGTAATTGCTTAACGTGATCTCCCGACGGTTAGGCTTATGTACGAGATCTCATGCTACGCTGAACCAACGCCTTAAGTAGAAGTTCTTTTCAAAAAAAAAAGTTTATTGAAGTCTTTGTGAACAGTTTCTGGCTTAGAACCTCATTACCAAACTTCAAAGAATTTTGGGCTAATGCTTATGGAGGCTTGGTGAAGTGTGAGGCCGATCTAAAACCACTGCTGCTCTTTGGGTCGCTGCACTCGGCTGTGTTTGCAACTCCACAGCGATTTGGATCATTTACCATTCACATTTCGGAGTCGCACACGTTCTCCTCCTTATGCGCGATAAACTCTTTGACGTGCTGGAGGGATATTGGTTACATTCTGGAGATCTTGGAAGAAATTGTCTCCCAGTGTTCTATATCCCAACTGGCGGAGACTGGGCCAGTGACAGAGGTAGTGAGGAGTGTTGCCCTCTTTTTCCTCCACGTCACCGCACCCTCTGCATATATGTAAAGTCGTTAGCTAGTCCCATTTTAATTGCAGATGATTATGGCCAGTTAGTGCTCCAACTGCCATCGTTAGCATTTTTGCACTGTTTAACTTGGGGCACAGCATTCGAGTGGTCTCGCATGTGGGTAGGGTTGGATAGGATCGTGGGTAGACGAGCAGGAGCACGTCTCACTTAGGTCCGTGTGGACCCATTGTGATGCCCAGAGGGTCTCGCATGTCGTTAGAGAGTTCAACCTCTTATTACTTTTTGCTTGACATCCGCAAGAGATGGTTTGAACCATGGATTGCCAAGTCAACCCCCTAAACCATACCCCTGTATACAGGGACTGATGTTATTGGGTCTTGCGGTGGTTTTATGGCAACCGCTTTGCATGCAGTGGGCCCTTGCTAGGGAGTTTCAAACTTCCGTGAGACCTTGGGGACATTCGAGCCGCAATCGGTGGTATTTTGCAAACGACATCTTTGCCCTTTTTATGGGCTTCCACATCGTGCCTCCTTACATTAGGGACATCGAGTTTTGCAGAACTCTAATGCGATGTGGGTGCCGTCTGCTGGCTTTTCGCCGGTTGGATTGACTCGGTTTCTTTGGCCTGGTCAGCTCAGCATTAGCTATGACCTCAGCTACCCATGGTAGGGAGTTACTCTCTTTCTCAGTGAGGGGCGAGGATTCCTTCGCTTCCAATATGCTCTTGATGTGCCGCGCGTTGGGGAGTTCCCCTTTCCGGAGTAGGCTTTCAAGATCTTCTTGAGCTTTAGTTGATCTGGAGTGCTCTCAACTGGTTCAGCAAGTAAAGGGTGATTTTTTAAAAGCTATAGGAAATTTTTTCAAAAGAGAAACACATAAAATTCAGAAAAATGCATGGAATCTTTATTTGAATCGATAGTACGGTCCATATAATTTGTTTGAAGACTATTTCATGCAAATGTTGACCTTGACTGCGCCTCAAATGGTCCATCCGCTTAGTCCAATTTTGGCATACTCCTTCCAACATTTCGGCCGGTATCTCACGAATAAATGCTTCAATGTTGTCTTCCAATGCGTCAATTGAAGCGGGCTTGTCTGTATATATATGAGCTTTAACATAGCCCCACAAAAAATAGTCTAAAGGCGTTAAATCGCACGATCTAGGCGGCCAATTGACCGGTCCCGAACGTGAAATAAAACGTTCACTGAACTCGCCCCTCAATAAGTCCATTGTTGCGCATGCTGTGTGGCATGTGGCACCGTCTTGTTGAAACTACATGTCATGCAAGTCAAGCTCTTGCATTTTGGGCAAAAAAAAGCTGGATATCATCTCACGGTAGCGCTCACCATTGACAGTTACGTTACGATTCGCATCATCTTTGAAGAAGTACGGTCCAATGATGCCACCAGCCCATCAACCACACCAAACTGAAAACTGAACGCACTCTACGTAAGCGTGTTGGTGGTTTAATGTCCAACAATGAAAATTTGGTGCGAAATTTAGTCACAATAGCCCGAATAGCCGCTTCTGACCATAAAATGGAAGAAGCGCGCGATGAACTTTCTTAACAGAGCACGCATTTTGATAATAAAATTCAATAATTTGCAAGCGTTGTTCATTTGTAAGACGATTCATGGTTAAATTATAGACCAAACTGAAGATGTTTGACAGTAAAACAAGACACGAAACGTGCGTCAGCTGTTTAAACCAGTGTTGCCAAAAAGATAATAGCTAAAAAATCACCCTTTAGTTGCTCCTTCGGGGTCATCCGACGTCCACTAGCATTGTGTCTGCCTTTATACCGACCCGATACCGTCTTTTTACGGTATCCGGTGAGTTTAATTTGTGCTTTGCACATGTTCGCCAAGGCGTCAACTGTTTAGAGTTCTCTGATTGAAACTGAAATGGTGCAGCTATCCAGAAACGCAATACCATTTGTGTGCGGCCTCTGTTGTACCAGATCTGGGGGTGTAAGTATTTTCAGTCGAGCTGTGTGGCAATGTTCTAGGTTAGCTTCCCTTTTTCGTATTCTGTCACTTAATTGGTCCTCAAATTCCTTTAAGTCGCTGATGTGGTTGTATTTTGATTTTCATTACCTTTTTAAAAGAAGGTCCCAATGGCCTTGATGTCGGGTGGAGGTCTTCTATTGATACACGCACCTCGAGAAATTTGTGTCGATAGAGGGAGTTTCTTCGTGCATCTGTCTGTCATGAGCCTGTTCATCTATCTTTGCCTTCCAAGATCCCCAACCCACTAGTCCACCATCAACCTAGACCACTCCACGTCTTCACTTCTGTCTCCAAAATCAATGCCATCCAACATTGCTACTTCGAGTCCATTTGATTGACCATCACGAACAACATTCCTCTCACACTTTCCAGCCGAAAAGTGGATGAAAAATCAAGCACATCCTTCACCAGACAGGGCGCTTCACCCAAAATTCCCCCTCGTGAGGACAAATTGATTTGTTGTCTGGATCACATCACACTCAACGAAATCAATCAGCAGCGACCAACTAGCATCCACCACTGTCTGCAGCCATCTCCCCCGTCCCCCGTCTCAGAGGAATCTCCTTTTTATACACTCGCCCCCGTCTCGATGTGAATGGACACATCCAATATTCCACTCCCCAAACAGTCGCATTTTTCAGCGTTTCCATTATTCGCCGCAAATTAGCCATATCAACGTGATCATCAACAATCTTCTTCAGCAATCTGCAACCCCTCCCAGCATCGCCATCCACTGTCAGCCCCTCATGGCCATCGTCGACGACGAAAAAAAAAACCCTCAAAACACCAAGAGACATTGTCACCACTCAACTGACAGAACGAGAAGCGAAAAAGAACGAAAATCATCGAGAAGCGTAGGGAGGATGGTGAAAATATTTCCATATCAGTCCATCAAATTTTTCCACCATCCGCATCTCAAGAGGAAAATCAAATTAATGGACGAAAGTTAGTTCCCATAAAAAATTATGCTTTGCATAAAACCGTTTGAAGATTGTCCCACCACCATCAACACTAACCTAACCTCTCCACCCGTCGCCGCCTCACGCCACTCTCTGGTACATTCCCGGTTGACGATTCCAAAGGGACCGGGGCCGAAATAACGTTTGAATGCAAATGCGATCGAGGGCGGACGGCGAATGTCCTTTCAAGAATCCACGAGGGTAGCTAAACAGAGAGAAAGAGAGGGAGCGAGGTAGAGGGACGGAGACAGCAGACGCGCATAGTACACTCAAGAAGAGCGGTGACAGTTTATGTATTCCACTTCCACTTGGAAGTTCATTCGCTTGCGGCTTATGGTGTAAAATTAAGTCCTGCATTGTAAGACGCTGCTGTGGAGTATGATATTTCTTAGCGATTTGTTTTACGGTTACGTTCCGTTATGTTCCCCCAATGGCAGCGAAGAAATAAGATGGAGATGCGATGCGACCATAGGGTGACAGATAAAGTTTGACCTTGACGACGGAGCGCAGCTCGGTTTGTTCACCTTCGGATGGTTGATTAATGTCCTTGAGGACGCCACACCACGCCGAGTCAGGCCACATTCAGAGCGCTAACATAACGAACACATGTTAAGTGACAGCTCGTGATCATAAAGCATCCATATGTGTGTTGCATCGCACGACGTGCGGAGTTATTGCAGGTGAACGTGGGAGTCGCCGAGCGACGACGTAAAACCGTCAAATTACGTGCGAATTGAGTAATTTCATCCGTCGGGTGATGGTGCAAGATGGAGCATTATGTAACGTGGATTAATTCTAATGAAGCGAGCGTGAAATTTGATGATTTCTGGCAGGAAATTGCTGTGGAGCGCTGCGAAATGACGGGGGTTTCACTTGGAAAGTGTGTCGAGGACGGGAGTGCAAGTGAGGTTGAAGGGTGTTGTGTGATGGTTTGTAACATGGAGATGATGGCCAATAGGAGCGGCACCGAGAAATGGGCGATTTTTCAGAATGAAGTGCTTTCGGTCGCCTTCTTGACACTTGCTCCTACCATCTATTGGGCGTGGCGGGATGGATGAGGGCTCAAAAGGATGGATGTAAGTGATTTTGAAATATTTTGGGCCACCTTCGCAGGCACTTCAGCTCCTCTTGGTCGCAGCGGCATGGTCTTTGGCTCAAAAGAAGCGTCTTTTCATTCTCTCTGTATATGCCTCACAATGAAAAAATAACACTTGGATTGCTGAAAAACGCACCGTTTTCGAAATATCGGGGATTTTGCAAAATGAAGTGCTTCCGGTCACCGTCTCCGAAACTTACTCGTAACATATATTGCCGTAGTGGGATGGCTTACGACTCAAAAGAAGCCTCATCAGATTCTCCATCAAGTCCATTCCCCAGCTGAAGCAACACCGTCGAAAAACGCGTCGTTTTCGAGATATAATCGATTTTGAAATATTTCAGGTCACCTTTGTCGACACTTTTCTCAGCTCCTGTTTGTCGCAGCGGCATGGTCTTTGGCTCAAATGAAGCGTCTTTTCATTCTCTCTTCTCATATGACTCATAACCATAAGAGATCGTTTGGGTCGCTGAAATACGTACCGTTTTCGAGATATCGGCGGTTTTGCAAAATGATGTACTTCCGGTCACCTTTCCGACACTTTTTCTCACCTTCTGCGGGGCGTAGCAGCATGGCGTGACGCTCAAATGAAGCGTCAATGCATCCCGAAATGCACCCTCTCCATCGTCGACATCGAACCCCCTTCCTTGATAGTCCCTCAAGGTCCCCTTTCCGCCTCTCGACTAACGCCTCCACTTCATTATTGAAATTACGAACCCTCCCAAAACATGAAACTCCAACGTTTCCACGACAACTTGGCCATCTCACCCATCATCGCATCGCATCGTGTTACACTTTGTTGCGTCGTCTAAGCATTTCAATCTCGCTCAACTCCGCACGAATGTCCTTTTGTAGACGCTTCCAAGCGACTAACTCCAGTCATTCCAGGCAAGCCATTGTCAAATAATTCAATTTGTGTGAATTTCACGTGCATAAACCCGCGCACAATTAGTCCCGAAAAACCCGTCCTAGACTACCCCGAAAACAATTGGCAATTAATCCCGATCCCAGTTGGGAGTGCCACCGCACACATCCGTCCCCAATCCAGCCTCTGCCATTGGCAGTTATCGTTTTGTATTTGCTCTCGCAATTAATTTCACTCCATGGGATCGCACCAAAAGCGAACGCATCACACGCAACATCCGTGTGCTGAGGCCTTTTGTGTTTGCCTGCTTCTGAGGCAGGGGGTAGGCGGCCGGGTCCTCCCTCCCTCCACAGTATGTGACGAAGCGATTGCCTTGGCAACGAAATTTTCCACTCGACTATGTCATCATCATCATTGTCGTCATCATCAGGAGCCGACGTTATGGTTGGTTGCTGGTTGCCAAGGCCGGATACACTTGCAGTATGGGTAATCGAATACGTCATCTCCTATATCCCGAGTATCATCTGCCGAAGTCATTCTTCCGTTTTTCTGTCTGTGTATGTGCGCTGCCTGGCTGAAGACTGAAGGCATTTCAAGAATGCCTCTCACACTTGGGAACACTTCAAGTTCACGGCTGATGAACACTTTCAGCAGAAGCAGGCTTTGGTGCTACAGCCACGCCGCACCGCCAGTGTGTGCAGCCATGTCCCATGTCATGAACGGATGAGCCCTTTAATTTTGCATATCCCTTTGTGACACACGGCTAGACGGGGGCACATCCAAAACGGATTAAGCATCGAATGCTCGCTCGTAAGTTTACAATTTCAACGAGATTACGTCGTCGGACCGGGCGCGTTAGTCAACACTTTCTCGCCTCCAGCCTCGGCTGGCTGGGTGAGTGAACAATGGAAGGAGGCGATAGTGTAGAATTTCGTCTGCATCCTTGAAGCCTTTTGAAACAAAAATCATTGAATGGAGGACACAGGGCTTAGGGGTTGCTTGATAGATGGGAATAAATGACCGGCAACTGGCGGTTGGGGCGGCTAGCCTTCCGACTACCGAGCTGATAATGAGAAATCCTTGACAACCATTTGAATGCGAATGCCTTGGACCTTTCTTATCTCGGCGGCGCGGCGGGGCAGAGGGACAGCATTTGATCCTTTTTCTGATTTATTTGACAAGATGAAAGGGATCAAAAGCTGTCGCCTCACATCAATGGACAATGATTGGTTGGATATGGACTCCCAGGACCTGGCTGTGGCGGCATGTTAACTGTCCACTGGGACTCGGTCAAATGGGTGCGGGAGATGGGGGGTAGGGGCGAGGGATTAGATTTGAAAATTAATTTTCTTTCATTAAGTAGTTAACAGTGGCAACCATTTGGGATTCTAGTTTCTCAGAAGAGGAGTGGGGAGGGGGGGGGGGGGTGGTAATAAGGAAAGGGGAAGGAATTTGATTAGTGGCAGTTGAGGGTGGGGTTGTGACACGTTAATTGTGACGGTATGACTTTAGAATTTTAAATTATCTCCAACCGATGGATGACTGTGCACAGGGCTGGCTGGCTGGTTGGTCGTCGTCGTCGTCGTAATGTTAATGAAAAAGGGGTGATATCTTAGAATTTGGGAAATTCCACTGCGTCTGTTGTCAGCTGTTCAAGGGTCCCTTCTTGGGTGGTAAGGAAAGAAATGGGATGTGGAGAAGGTTCGAAGAGGTGCCGATGTACATACTTGGTCATCCATTTTGAGGTTTCAAAAGTAACTTGAAATAAAACACGCTTTTGATTTGGATATTGTTCGAATTTTTAGCTCAGTATGAAGCCAAGATCTTGCCATTATAAGTGAAATATGACAGCATTCAAACGCCACCCATTATAAGTGGAATATGACATCATTCAGACGCCACCCACAAGAGCAATTGCAGCACTCGATTCTGATTTTTATTTTTCTGTTATTTTTGATGACTTTTCACCACATATCGGCTAGGACTGCATAAATATTCGTTTTGAAACCGTCAAGAGTCTGCGGATTGTATACAGAAGCACGATCATTTGCATAGCCCCACAAAAGGAAACCCAACGGCGACAAATCAGCCGGGCTTGGCGGGCAGTTCAGATCACCAAAACGGAAAATAACTCGTCCAGGACTTTTTTTTTGTAAAACTGCCAAGACTGGTCATCTTGCCTGAGGTGTGTCCTCCACATCCATACCGCCTTAGATAGGTAGACGCGGTTGTTGTACAAAAACGATGATCCACTGCGACCTTTACTGTCCACTGTGCAGTCATTTTCCGGCTTGCAACTTGGCTCCTCGTTGACCTTACTTAATTTCCCCAGCAATGCAAAGTTTGGTCACACTTGATGTCTTTGAATCATTTTATAACCATTTGTCGGTTTTGAGATACTTTAGGATGTCTTTGATATTTGTGTTTGTCAAATCTTCGAGACCGTAGTTTCTGCAAGGGCGGGGCACGTTCCGAGGTAGAGAACTGGTTCTTCTTCCTCCTCATCCCAGCAGCTTCTACAGGATCGGCCTACGGTTTGTGTGGTGATTCTGTCTCAGTGGCAGACCCGCCGCCTTGCTTGCTTATTCATCGGCTCTCTCGTTGACCGGGCTACCCTTGTGCCCAGGGACCCTTCATATGGTAAGGGTGCATATAACCGATATGTTCTTTAGAGACAGCCGACAGGGTTTCAACTTCTTGGAATGGTGCTTCCAGAGTCTTTACGGGCATTTGACTATCTACGAGTAAAACAACTATTGGACTCATTCTCAACAGCTTCCACTTTTGCCTGAAATACACTGCAGTGGTTCGGTAGAAGGAGGGGCATAGAGATCTCTGCTCCCGAACTAGCGTATACACCTGAACGTGTGTCTTCATCCGACTATGGATCCGTCTGCGTAAATTTCCATTGCAGCCGGGTTAGATTAGGTTGGAGTGACTGACTGCAACCAAAAGTAGGTCCATTGTGCCACCACGCGGATTGGCTACTCCCAAACTTGGAACGAGTTGGTGTTCATGATAAAGCAGCCAAGCTGGCAAATGATGACGCTATTTAGTTCGCTGAGAAAAGAATGTCCCTAGATGACTGCCTACGACTTGCCAGGGCGCTACTTGAGAAGAACACGTGATTTGTGGTCTATACCTCCTGTATACATACTATTCCCATCCTGTCGGCGGGCATAACTTATGCGCAGTACCCGGTTATGACGTCGATGAGCATCTGGATTGAAGGTCTCCTTAGTCGGACCAGACTGGCCGGTATTTCCTTTATTTTAAGCCTTCTAGTCATGTGTGGTTGGTTGCTTTAATTGTGTAGGCTGTAGCGATCGACATCGAAGGTGGATCTCCCCCTGGTGCCAGAGATAGTTAGCTGAGGCTTTGCCATTTCCGGTGTGTCACAGAGTCCCGTCAAATGAAATGCTTAGTCATCTCGTTAAGAGACAGCCAGCATTTGAGGGATGTTTTTGAGTTGAACATAACATTTTCCAAGCACTTAATTGCGGTATTGACTCTTGAACTCTTGAACTCTTGAGATGGCGAGTTCTTGAGCCAGGACAGTGCTTCTTTTATCGCAATGGTTTCTGCTTGAAAAACACTACAGTGGTCAGTGACTGTGACTGCATGTTTGTTGTAAAAAAAACGATGCTCCACTTCGACCTTTACTGTCCATTGAGCTGTCATTTTTCCGCTTTGCAACCTGGCTCCACGTTGATCTTACTTCATTTTCCCTCCTATGGAAAGTTTGGTTATTCTATGAGGTCTTTGGAGTATGAACCTACATCAACTCCTTCGTCTCCAATTTCGATCCGCCTGTGTACATACTCAGGGGATCATCCAGAGTTTGATTGTCAGACATCCAACCCGGTCTGGACGGAGCGCTGGTGGAGCATTTCTTCTCGAAGATAGCTTGGAGTAGAAGGTGATCGGTGTCGCTTAGAAGGAGGTGGTATTCGTCACGAATAATTGAGTGACTGATGGTGAGTTCGGACCACAGTCGGAGTGTGGTTGTGCTGGCTTCTAGTGGTGGCAGGTGGAGGAGTATGTCTTACGGCCAATCCTATTTCGCGAGAATTATTTATTCGTGCTATATGTCGGAGTCCTCAAAAGGCGTCAGATAGAAATCGACGGTAATCTGCTAGCATTGCCTGAAACGCACTTACTACAGAATCACTGTCTTTGTCGCTAGTTTTCAGAAGTGGAACACGTTCAGCGATAGGTAAGCAATCCATATTGAGAAATGGCAAACACTAGCTTGGATCGAATGATGGACGACAGTTTGGTTTGATGAATGTGATTGGAGGGGGATGTCAAATCCGGACCACAAACTGGACAACTTCTAAAAATGCGTCTAAGATGCTTGCACGACCCCGCGATGATTTGTCATCCATTTTTCCCTTTGAACACTGATTTTCATCTCCTTAAGAACCTCACCCTACGCATATGTATTCTCAATGACGACGTCAGCAGGCCCCTCGCTTCTTCTAACCAAAGTGCAGGGTAGACTGAATACACTTCCAACTGCTGCTTCACGAGCATGACCAGAGACCAAGAGAAACTACGAACTTCTGCGAAATGAATACTCCTCCCGCCGATGTTTGAAGAAGTCGTCAGAAATCCATCGCAGTCTGAGGTGAAGCTTAGCTAAGCTCGTAATCACTGGTGTTGTGCGTGCCCTCCTGAGTGAAGAAATCGGCGTCAGATGTCAAAAAAGCTGAATAATAGAAACAAGGCCAGTTGCGATGTTCTGATAGCGAGCATGCACCAGATAATCGTCGGAGTTTCTTAAGACATGCCCGGTCTGTGGAATATCCACACAAAAAGGCAATTCCACATCCTCCCTGGGTCTTTGAAGCTCCTTTCCTCATTCCATATCCAGCATCGTGATTTAATAATCACATTTATATGAAATTTTACTGAATGCACTAAAATAATAGAATTACTTAAGTCAACCACAGCTTCACCCCGATACCGAGAATATATTGAACGCCCCTCGTAGTTTTAGCCATCCTTTATTACCCATGAAGCCACAGTGCTCAAATGCAGAGCTAGGAGTCCATAGTTGCCCCCACCACCAGTTCGATCTAAACAATGCATGAAGTGACATTTATAATATCAATTGGTGCCCCCTCCCTCCCCTTCATTCATGATGAATTTTTCATGCTCTCTCTCACCTGAAAATGCGCACCAAAAAAATTAAACAAGAAAGTTATTCAAAATGTTTCGCATCACCGGGTGTCGTTGTTTATGGGATTTTATCGCCCAAAAAATGCATACAATTTTTCCTCGGCCCCTCTGTGACATCCCTGCACATGCCACCCCCACCAGCTTGCATCGCAAAATATACCAAAACTCACTGACGTGGCAAATAGTGAATAATTTTCAACACAGATTGCACCTTGTTGGAGGGCCAACTGAATCGTGAAAATTATTGTCAAAAAAAAAATGCTCAATTTTTGTGTGTGGAATTTATTGGGCTGCGTGGACGAAAAAAAAAGGGGGGGGGCGTGACGGGCTCCTGTCAGGCCTTGTAATGAGGTGCGGCCGCCAACAGAATTCGACGCGAACAAAGCGTGTTGTCTTCTTTTGTATTACACGAGTGTGCAGTGATTGTGAAAATGTTTTTGCCATTTTTGCAGGCTTGTTGCGCTGTTTTTAAAACTAACCCTCCGCTGGGCTTGTTAATCTTTAATTGACCACAATTGGATTTATGCGCAAATTATTGCTCACAACTGCTGAAATGTGTGGCTTTTGCTTTTGTAATAATTTGTTTCATTCATTCGCCGTTGAAGGTGGTGATGATTTAATTGCTTTACACCCGTGTTGAGCGTGTTCAGTGAACAGTGCGACTGACATGGGAGACTGGTCGTTCAGCGGAGTCTAGGGGGTGGTCGATCGGGGCATTCGGACTTGGCTGCGACACGTGAGCCCTCGATCTACGGATATATGCGCGTTGAAAAGACGCTTCTTTAGAGCCATCAATCATCATGCCTCTACGACCAATAGGCCCGAAGTTAGTAAAAAAAGGGTCCAACAAAGCGTCAAAAAAGGTGACCAGTAGTAGTTTATTTCTTCTTCTTAAAGACGCTTCTTCAAAGTCCTCAACCAAGATCCCTGGAAAGGAGGGGGGGGGGGGAATGTCGGAGAAGGCGACCTGAAAGGTTTATATTTATAAAATCGCAAATATCTCGAAAACTGTGCGATTTTCTGTGAAAAGCGCGTTCTTTAGAGCTATCAACCATGCCGCTACGACCAGTAGGTCAGAAGTTGGTAAAAACAGGGTCGAAAAAAGCATCGATTTTGACGAGTGGCACGACAATTCGAGACGGACCAGGGCCCCGCTTATACAAAAACTCCTTATTCCACTTTCTTCTTCTCGAAAATTCGAGAATGAAGGCCATCTTGATTTCAATGAGACATATTCTTCTTTGTTTGGCGCTACAGTCCGAGGTGGACCTGGGCCTCAACCAACAAGCCTCTCCAACCGGCACGATATTTCGCCAGCTGTCTCCAGTTGCGCACACCAAGTTGGTTCTCCACTTGTGTGCGCCATCTCGTTCGAGGGCGTCCTTTGTTGCGTTGTCCCAATGGCTCGGAATCGAAGACTCTTCGGGCCGGAGCTGCGGTGTCCATCCGCTCTACATGACCCAGCCATCTTAAGCGTTGGATCCCAAGCGTTTAACTAGGTGCATGTCGCTGTACAGCCCGTACAGTTCGTGGTTGAATCTCATCCTTCAGACGCCATTAACGCAAACAGGACCAAAGATCGCACACAGAACTTTTCTCTCAAAGAGACCAAGGGCGTCTTCATCTGCTTTCAATAGCGTATAGAGCCGGACAGGGATGATCAGAGTGTTGTATAAAATCAGCTTGGTGCTTCGAAAGATGGCTCTGTTAGTCAATTGTTTCTTGCGCCCAAAGAAGCAGCGATTGGACAGTAATTCTGGGCCTGATCTCGGTACTGGTGTTATTGTCCCTGTTTGCTGCAGAGCCGAGGTAGACGAAGTCCTTACTTACTTACTTACTTAATGTGGCGCTACAGTCCGAGGTGGACCTGGGCCTCAACCAACAAGCGTCTTCAGCCAGCTCGATCTTTAGCTAGCTGTCTGCAGTTTCGCACGCATAGTTGGTTGGGGTCCCTTTCCACTTGCGTGCGCCACCTGAGTCGCGGTCTTCCTCTACTGCGCCGTCCATCAGGGGTGGATTCGAAGACTTTTCAGACATGACCAAGCCATCTCAATCGTTGGATCTTCACTCTTCTGGCTAAGTCAATGTCGCTGAACAGCCCGTATAGTTCGTCATTATATCTCCTCCTCCACTCACCGTCTATGCAGACGGGAATGAAAATCACACGAAGAATTTTCCTCTCGAAGCAACCAAGGGCAGCTTCATCCGCTTTTGACAAAGTCCATGCCTCCGCGCCATATAGCAGGACTGGGACGATTAAGGTCTTGTAGAGCGTTATCTTGGTTGTTCGAGAGAGGGCTTTGTTTACCAGTTGCTTTCTTAGCCCAAAGAAGCAGCGATTGGCAAGGGTTATTCTTCGTTTGATTTCAGCGCTGGTGTCATTGTCTGAGTTTATAGCGGTGCCTAGGTAGACAAAGTTTTTGACTACCTCAAAGTTATATCTGTCTGCTGTGACGTTCTGACCGAAACGTCGTCGTTGACAGCATATACTTGGTCTTTACCCATCTTCGCGGCCTTCGTTGCAATACCCACAAAAGCGCCATTGACATCACGCTGCGTTCTTCCGATAATGTGGAGGAGGGAAATGGCATATGCGAGTAGTTGGACTGACTTCTGAAAGATTGTTCCTCTGGTCTTGGTGTTCGAGTTTTGAACAATTCTTTCAAGAACGATGTTGAAAAAGTCGCATGACAGCGCGTCGCCTTGTCTGAATCCGTTTTTTGACATCAAAGGTCTCGGTTAGGTCTTTACCGACCTTGATGGAGCAGCGTGCATTCTCCATCGTCATCCTATACAAACGGACGAGTTTGGTAGGGATGCCAAAACTAGACATTGCTCTGTATAGCTCGTCTTTATAGATGCTCGATTTGTTGCTGCTGGGTTTTCTCCAAAATCTGCAGCAGTGTGAATATTTGGTCGATGGTGGATTTTTCTTACACTGGTATGGACCGACCAGGTTGTTGACGAATGGCTTTAGGCGTTCACACAGTACGGCAGATATGATTTTGTATGCGATACTTAGGAGACTGATGACTCTGTAGTTGGCGCAGTTCATAGGGTCTCCTTTTTTATGGATCGGGCAAACAATGCTGAGGTTCCATTCATCGGGCATGTTTTCCTCCGACCATATTTTACAGATGAGTTGGTGCATGCTCCTTACCAAATCATGGCCTGCGGCTTTAAAAAGCTCGGCGGGTAGGCCGTCAGCTCCCGCAGCCTTGTTGGATTTCAGTTTAGATATGACAATCCTCACTTCATCTGGGTCGGGTGGACGGAATTGTTGATCTTCATCGTCACTTTCATTGGGGTTGAATAGCTCGTTCTGCCTGACAGCGGGATTTGGTTCTTCGTCGCTGTTATACAGTCTGCAGAAATGGTTTCTCCACATCCTCAGCATCGACTGTGACTCTACTACGATGTTCCCTTGATCATCCTTACAGGCTTCGGTTCGGACTTTATAACCTTGACTGGTTAACTTTACCCTTTGGTAAAACTTCCTTCATAAACACCTCATTCCTGCAGTAATATCCCTCTATTCTGTCGCTCCTTCTTTTTTCTCCTGAGAAGCCGGTGGTCGTCTCTCCTCTTCTGCTCGTAGAGCTCTCTAGCAGCTCATGTCCTTCTTTGCAGTGCCGCTTTGTATGCTTCTTGCTTGACTGCATTCGCCTGCCGACACTCGTTGTCAACGACGAAGTGCTTGACTTCCTCAAAGTTTCTGCTGACCATTATGACGCTCTGTCCTCCCAGTTTAGAGGCTGTGCGTGAGGTTAACCTCATCACAACGTAAAAAATCACGAGTTTAGAAGCAACAACCTGCCTCAGATACGGACAGGATCTACTGTTGACGACCGTAGCAAATGGAAAAAGGACAATGACACATCGGGCTGTCAGTGGGGCGTGAGTTAGCATCGATAATGAAGCGGCTTAGATGGGTTTTGTGGTGTTGTCCAACTTAAAAGGTCCACCAAGTCCACCAGGTCACTATAGACAGCTGTAACTTCGAAGTAGTGAATGACTTTGACTACCTAGGCAAGAAATGACACCATCGCGCAGATAAAACGAAGGATCGCGCTCTCTATTCGCCGTGTCTTTGGGCTTTGAAGGCAACTAAGGAATAAAGACCGAGAGGCCTTGATAGTCCCAGTCCTGATAGATGGCTCAGAAGGCACGAGGAGGTTCTTAGTCGCTGCGAGAGGAAAGTCCTTCTTATTAGCTTTGCTCCCGCATGTACTGATGGTTTTTGAAAGAGGAGACTGAGCGACAAACTGCACGAGAGACTCGAACTGGGGTGTACAGCGACATCGATGTGGTACAACGAGTTCGAGAGCCTCGCCTCAGATGGCTAGGTCATATAGAGCCACTGAACCCCTATGCTCCGGCCCGGAATGTCTTCGACTCGACAACCCCGAGGGACAACGCGGTAAAGGAAGACCACACTTCCGGTGGCTTGCGCAGCTGGAAGGCACCTCAATCAGCTGAATGTGCGTAGTTGGAAGCAACTAGCACAAGACCGTACTAGATGGAGGGGCATGTTGGCTGAGGCAAAGATCCACCCCGGACTGTATTGTAATCGAGCCGCAGAGTATACTGAATGCACTTCCAGCAGCTGCTTCACAAGGAGGGAACCGAAGAAATCCAGCCAAATGGGTTGCCCCTCCCGCCGATGTTTGAAGAAGTCGTCAGAAATCCATCACAGTCCGAGATGGAGCTTGGCTTGGCTTGTCATCACTCGCACTGTCGTTTGTGTGGCCCTCAGGAATAAAGAAATCGGTTTAGATGTCAAAAAGCAACAATGTTCTGGTACCTGGCATGCACCCGATAATCTGTCGAATTTCTGAAGACATGCCCGGGCCTCTGTCAGGTTTCTTCCACATAAAGGGTGATCCTACATCCTCCCTGGATATCCACCGAGATCTTAGATCTTGGCAACTAAATGTGCGAACACCTCTTCATTAAATCAAGCCCTTTCCTTGCATCCCATCGAAACCACACACAATCCCAAACAAAAACCCTATTAAAACTATTAAAGAATCTCATATTAAACCAACCACCCAACGAACCAAGGAAGACTTCATCTTGGCAACTTGCACAGACTCGGTTAAAGATTTACTCCCACCAACAATGCACATCCATCAAGCTGCCAGAGCACCATCGAAGGGACGCGCCGCAAACAAAAGGCAGACGCAGACGACGCGGACGCAAAGAAATCCCAAAGACATCCCGTCCTTTCTTCGACTTCCTCTTTAATTCCTTCGGAAACATGTGTAGCCACTGCTCTCGCTCTGTGTGCGGCTCTGGACTGTGGATGCATTCATTCCGTCGACAGGCGTGCAAATACGAAACGTATCCTTTCTTGTCCAAAGGACAATTCAATTGATTTTCTTTTGCGGGAAAACAAAAGAGAAACGAGAAAAACTTTTGTTTGTTCACTGCTGCCAGCGTCATCGTCATCGCCTTCGTCTCGTCTTAACCATCCTCAGTGGCAGCAGCAGCAGCAGCAGCAGCAGCGGAGCAGCATCACCATCGTCGTCAGAGTCGAAATCCAAGTCGAAGTCGGTGTCTTCGTCTCCGGTCTTTTGTCTACGGTGTTCTCCTCATCTCTGGACTTTACATTTCCCATTAAGTCAGACACTCTCGCCTTTAGCTGGTGTTTGGAATGTCCTCCCTTTGAGATGGGGACGTGGAGGGGCAGAGGGAAGGAGAGAATCATTCGGTCGACATTCATCATGCGCTTGCTAGCTTCACGAATGTGGTCTCCATCTCCACCGCCCGACCGCCCCATAAAAGGTACCCAGTTCTGTGATGATAGCTGTGGTCCTCGCAGTGGTGGCGGTGGCGGTGGTGATTTTCTTTTCAATCCGCATCCTGTCCCGTGTGCTATTAAGACCGGACTGGCGGGGCGGATGGAGGACGGACGACAGGAGTCGAATGTTTATCTTGTAAATGGGAGAAACTCTGAAAACTATTCCATTCTCGTAATTTTATTGGCTAATCCAATTTGTTGTAATTAAGTCAAAAATCCTTTTTCTTGGCATCCATGGTCTGGTCTGGTTGTCTTATCCCGCACCTTCAAAGTTTTTTTTCCTCTCTCTCTCTCTCGCTCTGCCTCCCCCTCCGCGCGACGCACCTGACTGAAGTGCGCTGACTGGTAGTTGAACTCCTCCGTCGCACCGATGGCGAGGCAATGAATGGAATCGAGGTGATTCTAGGGGTTGTCCAGCATGAGTTAAAGTTGGAATTCTTTTCTCGGATCGGTTCTATTTTAATTGAAAGGACTTTCGGATGTCTAGCCGGGCTGTGAGGGTAATTTCAGGTAATTTGAGGGAAAAAAACTTTTCCACGCGGAATTGTGTGTGTTTGCCGGAGATCCTGACAGATTCGATTTGTGAACAACGTGGTCATTGTACGCGGGGCAGCAAAAGTTGCGTGAGATATGTGTCTGGTCGGATTAAGAGAGGTGGGTGCGGGTCGATTTACTAATGAATGCAGTGGGCTAGGAGATGTTTGCGAAGTAGGAGGAACGTTGGTTTCTTCTTTGGTTTTTTAAACAATTTAGTTGACTGGGAAATGCGATGCGGTATGATGATCAAGCTAGCCTTGAGTGGGAGTCAGAGCCACAAGAGGACGCACCGGCTTAAGACCTTAACCAATTTGGCGTGGGAAATTCGAGACAACTGGAAAGGGAGGTTGCGACCCAACCTCACCCAGTCATGATGAACCATGCTAAGTGCGTGAAAGAAAGATCATAGGAATACGATGAAACCTCTCCTCGTCGACAGATGCTCCCATATTGTCAGTGTCGCTGTCCACCTAGAATGGGTGCCCTGAGGGCCTTACGGCCGTGCCTGACTTGGACCAACGTGTTGGGTCCCTTGTGAGACCTACTTTTAGTCTCAAAACCATCTGGATTCACACATGAATCTTAGGCGCTCTTTCAGTTCAACACCGCTTAAGTCCTCTAGGTCTGTGAAGAAGTGCTTTCCTTTAATTTGCTAGGGCTGGGCAGATGTTGGATAGATTCTATTTCTTCCTCATCTCTGCAGCTTCTGCAGAACTCGTTATGCGGCAAATTCAGACGCATTGCATGCCCGGTAGCCCGGCGGCTGTACCTATGGCATAGTGCCCTTGCTGTGGCTCCAATACCCACGAAAAGCCATCGAGTTCTGGCACTATCCAGGGCTCTGTTTCCGGGATTGTTCGAAGTTGCGTAGAAAATGTACCACAGTTTCTTAATCTTCTTCGTCTCTGCAGCTTCATTACAGGGGAGGCCTAATCTGGAGGCATTTCTTCCAATGACACAATGCCCTGTTATGACGCCGATAATAAAGGGGGGTTAAATTTTAAGGGCCGATGTTGATTTTGAATAAAACACAAATTATTTAGGAAATTACTGTCATTTATTTTTATAATGATAATATTGGTATGGTTCAATTATGTACGGAACAAAATATCGCCCAAATGGCCGCCGCGACCTCGGCGGCGCACCTCCAGCCGATGGTCCAAATTTTCGATGACGCTGAAGCATAATTGAGGTTCTATGTCGTTAATGTGCCGAATTATCTCATCCTTTAGCTCTTGAATTGTTGCTGGCTTATCGACGTACACCATTTCTTTCAAATAACCCCAAAGAAAAAAATCCAACGGTGTCAAATCACATGATCTTGGCGGCCAATTGACATCGCCACCACGTGAGATAACACGGCCATTGAATTTGTCGCCCAAAAGAGCCATTGTTTCGTTAGCTGTGTGGCAAGTAGCACCGTCCTGTTGAATCCACGTATCGTCCACATTCATATCTTCCAATTTGGGCCATAAAAAGTTCATTTCACGATAGCGAACACCATCCACAGTAACTGCCTGACCGGCCTCATTTTGGGAAAAAATACGGCCCGATGATGCCGCCAGCCCATAAACCGCACCAAACAGTCACTCTTTGTGGGTGCATTGGTTTTTCGACAATCACTCTTGGATTATCATTCGCCCAAATGCGGCAATTCTACTTATTGACTAATCCACTGAGGTGATAATGTGCCTCATCACTAATCACGAAGTGCACGATATGCATTTTGATTTGAACGCCCATTTTCGTAATAAGCCTTAATCCCTTTAACGCGTTACTCGCGTATCTCCATGGTTCAAATTGAGTTAGTCGGAAATTGAGAAATGCCAAATGAAATGCAGAAAAAAAACTTGACGTTTAGGTGTGGTTTACATTTAACATCGGCCCTAAAATTTAACCACTCTTTAGTTCTGAGATTATGTCTGCTCATTTTGATCAGGTTACGTGAGGGTTTTGAATCGATGGTAGGCCTACGTAGCTGTTATGTACTGAGTCAGCCAGTGCCGGTAGACTATCTACTACGATTTGTGTGTGTAAGCGTTTCAAGCATAAGTAGTTATACTTCAAGCGATATGCATGGATGGCAAGTCCCTACCCGGAGAGAGTGCGGAACTAGTACCCATTCTAGCGAGTTCTTCCGCTTCACAATTTTCTGGAATGCCAGAGTGTCCCGACACCCACATCAGTTGGATGCTAAAATACTTGGCCATCTCGTCGAGAGATAGGCGGCAATTCGGAGAAGTCTTAGAGTTATTGATTGCTGCCTGACTGTCAGAACTGATGATGATGTCTGTGGTTGATAATAATTGAGCTTCCTTAATTGCTATAGTTTCTGCCTGTGTTTGGTAGTCGAAATGACAATTGAATGTTTAGATCCTTAGAATAGACACCAGCTCCCACGCCATCGCCCATCTTCGATCCGTCTGTGAAAATTCGCAGAGGACCGTCCGTCCAGCGTCTGATGTTCAGACTCCCATTATAATTCTGGAATGAATGCTGGTAGAGAAGTTCTTCTCGAAGAGTAGTCTGGGTATTAGGAGGTCAGTGTTTTCAGGTAAGGACCTATAACAGTTAGGGATAGTAGATTGTTCCAGAGCGAAGTTCATTGCACATAAGCAGCGATTTCTCGCTATACTGAAAGCAGCCTTTTTACCGAATAACTCTATCGGCGGGAGATTTAGGAGTATGTTCAGGGGGACTCGGTGAGGTTGTCCTAAGCGCTCCGATGATACAAATTAAACACGATTTTTTCGTTTCCCTCTATGAGGGATTTCATTTATTAAAATTAAATTGCTGACTTTACTCAGCCCGAAGTCAACTAAAAACTAAACTTACTCTACTTATTCTAATCGTTCGATGTCGTTGAACGATGGCCTTGATGTTGATCGGTCCCACGGTGGATGGGCGGCGACGCTCCCACGGTGGTGTCGGATTCTTTCGCTGCGTCTGGCATGCTCGGCTTCAAACGCTGAGCTAGCGTCTGGCTGTTCACACACTTTGCAACTTTGGGAGCGTGTTAACTTACATCCACACGCCATGCTTTGCACTCATTCGAGTGGTCTGCCATTGTGATGTTTCCTTTTATGGCGGTCTGCCAAATCGCGACGCCATGTAGTCGTATGCCCATTTGCCTGACTATAGACATGAATGTACAGTGGACTATACGGGGCGTATTCCCTATTTATACCGTATAGCATTTTTGCAGCAATATAGAGGCGTTGAGGCCTTTCTAACTTGTCCACCTAAGACAGGATACATTCCACTGGCTCTCTCCAGAGACATTATTTGCAACAACCTTACTTACTCCTCAGATGAGCGACACGTGGAGTGTCTGTCTGCGAACTGAACTCTGCATGAACTCACCAAGACCTTGGCCATATCCGTCGTATCCGATCTGGTGGGGGTCTTAATAGCGAAGGTTCGTTTGATTTAGCAAAAACATCATCACCCCATTAAAGCACCCTGAAGCGGACAAAGTGTCCTAATCTTCCATCGAACATTGCAACAGTTGATTTCACGACCTCTCCCTTTCCATGGCTGAGGTCTGTCAACCTTGCATAGAGCATCAGTTTGCGTCCGGGAGTGGATATCAAGTACCAACCCTCCACGCAGCGCCAGCGGTGTTTAGAGGAACCTCAACGAAGGAAACCTGTGATTAGCTGTTCCACGAACCGAAGTAGACATGGTGTGTGTATTTGCTTGCATTTGGTGAGCCGCTGTAAACTGCTGTGGGGAAGTTGGATTCTGCATCAGGTGTTGGAAAAAAAAAAAAAGTATTTCCCATACCGGGAATCGAACCCGGGCCTTCTGGGTGAAAGCCAGATATCCTAGCCACTAGACCATATGGGATATTGAAGAACTGTTGGTCTAATTATTTATTTAAGACATCTCTGGGTTTATATAAAAGTGCTTCAATTGATGTGCCACTCCACCCTTCCCCTTCTTCTTTAGTTCCTGTATCCCCTTGTGGGATATACGGCATCCCCTCTTCGGCTTTCACACAATACCCTGTGTGCTGTTTGAATGTCCCTATTCATCAGTCCGCTCCAATTTGACAACGCAAATAGTTGCACCATCACGTCCGTCCCAGCAAGTGGTCTCCTCTTTGAAAGTCGTCTCCTCCTTCACCACCACGTTCTGCAAAGCCGCGTCGCGGTCGCCACCTCAGCAGAATCACGACCAATGCGGAAACCCTACTATCCGCGACTCGGCACTAACTGTTCTGATTCATCGGCCTACACACTCGAACCATATGTTTGCACAACAAATGCCTAACTGAGCAAAAATCCACCGCGTCGTCGCGGCTTAAGTGCCCTACAAAGGAACTGGCTGCAGGTTTGCTCTCATTCACCGGCACACCAGCAGCGCAGCTGTTATGGCGACACTAGCACCTTCTCGGCGAGCAGCGCAACACGTCCGTCCGTCAGATGCGGCTGCGCTGAGATTGCGGCTGCTGCCTGATGATGATGATGATTCCTTGTGTGCCATTTGAAGTCGGCGGCGGTACCTCGGTACTCATCAGAACGCTGTACCTCATCATATTTGATCTTTGCTTTGTCTGATTGATTGCTGACTGCTCTAGACAACTTTTAAGATCTAGAAATGTTGCTCGTTTTTGTTCTCCTCCTCCCCCCTCACTCTCTCTCTCTCTCTCTCACACTCTATCTCCTATTTGGGATTCAAGCATTTCTTCCCCCTTCTCTGTGATTGTGGCCTCGATTGATGCGCGAACGCGAGCGTTGCAGGAGCTTCGCTAATTGTCGGTTTGTGATGCAATTTTGTAAGCGATTCGCAGAATTGTTTGCTCTCAACGAAACTAGTTCTTTTGTGGATAGGTGTGGCCATAAGTGGATGATTATGGAGAGGGAGGGGAAGGGGCACCTCCATCGGATCGATCGCTTGATGATCAATTTGTGGAAGCACATCAATAGAGAGTGGTAACAGTATTAAAACTTTGATTTGTGAAACTGTGCCATGATGAATGAGGACTGCTAGCCGATTGAAAACGGATGCATTCCGATGTGAGGCATTTTTTTTCTGGATTTTGCTCGATTGGACTTCGGACTGACTCTGATGATCGGACAGAATGTGATCAGGCACAGACGTGTCCTCTCCTTTTTCGGGCATTGGCTCTGAGTCAAGATTTAAGTCGAGAACTGGCCTTGATTAAGCTGATGATCAGTGTTTGAGACTTTGTTTCGCTTTGTCTTAAGAAGTTGGTTATGACTTCTCATTCTGAGGTACACAGAACTCTTAGCTCGCCGAAACCAATCGATCGACGATCCCGTGCCACACCAGCAGCTGATCCGCCATGCGATCCCATCGCCTCGATCGCAAAAAATGTGTCCTCTTATGAGAGGTGGCCGTTGGGAGAGAGGACACCGTAGATAAAGAGCCTGTCTCTGAGCAACAGCGATCTGAACGTGCAAACCATACAGAATACTCCTCGCCAGCCGATGCTACTTCTGTCTCTCCAAGCAATTTGTGCCTAAACTCGCGACTTGACGGACCACAAGACCTGTACGTTGCCAGTGAGGCTGGCAGGAAAGACAAACTCTGCGTCAGATGTTGAGGACAGGACCCCGAGGAAGGTGAATGGAAGAGAAAATGCCGCCGTGAACTCTGTGAGCTGGTCAAAGATGGGTCAGTTATCGTCCGTCAAGGCAAACGTCGGTCAACTGAAATTACTCAGCCACATCGAGCGCATAAGCGCCAATGCTGAGAGGGTCTTCGAAGCCGAGCCCTCGAGCCTTCTCCTTTTGAGGAGAGAATGATGGAACCCGGGTTAAAAATCCATCGACTCTACTGGCGCATGAATCCAATCCAATTCTCAACCAAAAAGGGTCTCTGAAGCCGACTCCATCAAGGTTCGAGAAAGAAAAGAAGATCGAAGCCTACCATTTTCATTAAAATTCGACCACAGGCCTCGATCTTACAGCATTTTTTTTCCATCGCTCCCTATATGAGGAAACCACTGTGTGCCGGCCTAAAGACCAAGTGATCTCGGAAGCAAAACAATGCCGTCTTGACCAAATCTTCACCTCAAGCATAAACCCATTCATTGGTTGCAAGCTTAAACAAAATCTAAAAGCCAAGAGCCCCACGTTCCCTGAAGGATGGAAGACGCCTTAAACTCAACCTTACTCCCTATTGGTGGCTTGAAATGATCGCGATCGCGAAAGCCTTACCGACTGGAAGCCGGGTACCTATCACTATTAAGGATGGAATGTAGCTTCACCTCAAGCTTCGACCCTAGCCGAGAGAATCCGCAGAGATTGGCTTAGCTCAATTTCACATCCTGTTTGTGGCCTGAAAAGTAAGTCAGTTCGTAAATGAACCTCTTAACTCGAACCGAAATCGATTTACTCTCTGATCTCCCCCAATGCTTTAATGACCCATCAATGTTCGATCGTAAACATCCTCCCGCAGAGCCGCCGACATACCCCCAACGGATCCACCGATCCGCAGTCGATCCACAAACATCCTCGATAATCTTCCAGCTTAAGCCGCACATTTCTCTGCTCATTCCATCGCCCACCTCCCGCCCCCTCTTGGCCAAACGAAGCCATAAACTGGTCGCGTTAATGGAGGCGCGAGCGAGATCCTAAACTAGGCCACCGCATCGCAGAAGTCCCTCCCGAGATTGCGCCGAGCATGCAAACGTGTCATTAACATCAGAAATCACCTGCAGATGCGTAGTCCCACTCGGACGTGATGATCGATCGACAAAAGAAGTGATCGTCCGTCGACGCCGAACTGATCCCCGCTGACCCAGAGCGGGATGCACTTTCGACCACATGCCCCGTAATAAAGTCAAAGACACTCGTTTCCGCGGCCAATTACCTCACCGAAATCAATCGATCGACGATCCCGTGCCACACCAGCAGGTGATCTCCCATGCATTCCCATCGGCGTGGCGGGCTAATAAGCCACGATCACTGAAACAGCCAGCGAGCCACCGTCATCAGCGGCAGCCACTGATACCACGTTGGCCGCGGCCAGTGTTCAGTCTTCAGCGAAGGCTTCAGCCAACCAGACGTGCATTGTGTCCGTCCGCATCTCAGCGCCCTGCTCGAACGTGTTCGTTGCGTGTCTCGCGTCCGCTGCCGTGCCAGATACTTTGGTTTTGTTTGTTTTCGTTCGCCTCCCTGGCCATTGTCTAAGTGTAACAGATTAAACTGTGTATCGGTTAATTTGCATCGGAAGACTGTTCGCTCGGTGCCCGCGGTGTGTTGTTTCTGACTCGGACGTGTGTGTGTGTGTGTGTGGAAAAGAAGAAATCTGTGTTAGCTGCCTAAAGTGTTGTTTGCTGTTTTTCGCCGTATTTCTGACTTAAGTGCATCCGTCAATTAGGCCCCGACTACTGTTTGATTTTGCCTCAAATTGAGCGGGCTGCAGTCGCTGCCCAGGGTGTCTGCGGAAGGCGGAGGACCTGCCCAGGTATGTTTCTCCATCTGCTCTTGCTTCCCCGTGTCCAATTTGCTTTCGATCGACGGACGGTCGTTCAGGTGTTGCATTTGCATACACGATAACGAGCGGCGTTAAATGTTCAGCCAAAAACTTTCTTTTGGCAACAGTTCCAGTTCAACTTCGACTCGGGCTTATGTAAATTAGATATTAGGTGAAAATGCTTCTTTTCGTTTTTGTGTTGTGTCGTTAATCGCATGCCTTTGTGGAGAAAAATGAGCGAAAGACGCTGCGTCAACTGGGATTGGCTCATGCTTATTATCGGGGCTGGCCGGGCCGGGCCACTTCCGCGTGATTGCAAAGTGCCTCGTCTTGTCGCGTCGCTTTATGTCGTTGTCATCGTCGTCGTCTTCGAAGAAATGTATTAGTTGCGTAATGATGAGCTTATTGAACGAAAGACTGGATGATTTGGATTATTTTTTGATTGCCCATTGCGTTCGGCGCCGAGTGCGCAGTGAAGTGTGCGTGAAGTGAGAGGTGTGCTGCGAAAGAGAAAATGAAATTAAATTTTCCCGAATTCGTGAAAATCGAAAACGATTTCTTCAGATCGATGGATTACCTCACTTCAGAGTTTCGTGAGAGTTTCGTCGGTCTGAGGTGCGATAACGATGCGTGAATGATGGCAGAGAGTTCACTTGAAATTCCAACGAAATTTCCCTTCGTTGCATTATACACTGGTCATGATCTGTGGTTTTCTACAAGAGGTTGCTTTTTGAGGTGTCGCAGCTGAGTGCTGGTGGCACTTCAACTAACAGAACTTGAACGTGAAAGTCACTCCGGCGCATGAATGTTCAGGCCTTCCGATCGCCATCAGGTGTTGTATTCTGTCGAAGGACAGTAGCTTTGTGCGGCGTGCGCATTTGGAGTCGAAATCAATCGCTCTTCAAATTCGAGCCGTTGGGACAACGCAGCAGTGGTCTATGGTGGGGCACACATGTGGAGAAGGACGTCCATGCATCCCACCTACAGGAAGCTTGTTAAAGATCGCACTGGCTAGAGAGGCTTGTTGGCTGAGTGTCAAGTCTCCCTGGACGCCACACAAACAAGAAAAAGAAATCAATCGCTCTCTCTACGTACGTAAATGACAATTGGTGTTGGAATGTAGCGTAAATTTCCTTGAAACCTCACGATGATTCTGGCTACCCTTTCTTTGATCGCTTCTGACATGTGCCTGAGATTTCTGTCCAGTGGCCACCCGTTGCCGATGGACGTTAGACACAATTAAAATATGCAACTTGGAATGGGCTGCTCGATCTAGACTCTCGGGCGATTCCATCGTGAGTTTTAATGAAGCAAAGTAAGGAGGAGACTGGGCGATCAACTCTCCTTCCTGCTGCTGATGGTTGTCGCACTTTCTGTCCGTAAATTGTAGTGTCTGACGTGGTTTTGGTGGTCCACTATTCTTCCGAATTCGCATGGACGTCTGAAGTGGACGGTGCAACTATTAGGACGTTCGATGGAGGTGGAGTACTCAAGCACCTTTCTCATTTCTTCATTTATTACCTTGTGTCACCACAGAGGAGTCCTTGCCGTTCACTGTGCCATAGGTACACATGCAATACGCCTGAATTTGCCGCATAAGAGGAAGAAAAAGAATCTATCCAACATCTGCGAAAGCCCACCCCTATCAAGGAAAAGGAGGCAGTGTCTGGGACATCACTTCTTAGCAGAGGTGGAGGACTAAAGCGGTGCTGCATGGTTTTCAGACTAAAAGTGGGTCTCATGTTAGTTAAGCATCCCCTAGCGTGATCACAAAGGACCCAACATGTTGGTCTAAGTGAGCAAAGGTGCGACAGGGCACCCTACCTACCACACATGTAGGCGTACACATGTCAATGCTGTTCTAATGGTGTGTCTGCGTATGATTTCCTTGACTTTGATGGAAAAGGTGTTGGATTTGATATGATCTTGCGCCGTTGCATCCTCACCCTCTGGACATGACCAACTTCCATAATTCATGGTTTCGCCATTCTCGAGTTGTGGAGATGTTTGCCATTTGAAGTCAGCATAAAACTACAAATCGCCTGCACTCATGTGTGGGGAAACTTTCCATCCTTGGTATGTGTATCAACACAACACTTAGTTGGAACGATCACATATTCGAAGTCACCAAAAATGCTCCGAAATGTCTAGGTTTCCTTAATCGATGCAAGAAATATTTTACCACCTTCTGGTGCTCCTAAGACCAACCTGCACCTACTAGATTGAATCCAAAAGCGGGCGATTAAACTTATAGAAGACAACAATATGGCAGTCATTGGACTCGTTCGAACACCGTGTCTTGCATTCTTTGTCACTATTTTATCGCTACTTGACCAAACGATGCTCAAGATGCTCCTCTGCATGAAATCACCTGTTTCATCAGTTTACCCTTAAGGCTGCTTTCGGACGCACAGTTAAATGATGAATAATATGACGAATATGGAATGCAGTTCCCAGCCCAGTATTCCCCACAGACTGCAATCCGCAGATATTTAAGACCTCTTCTCCCTCTCTCCCTCTATACATTCGACCCGTGCTGTGTCTTGGCCGCGGACGCTTAAGGGTATTAGTAACGCCTTGAGTAAGCGCAAACTATAAACATAATGTACCCACAACCCACTGCAAATCAAGGCACAAACCCACCTCGGACTGTAGCGTCATTATTATAAGTTGGCGTACAGCTTAAGCTGCTTCGCATAGTGCGTGCTAACAGATGAGTCTGAGCCCTTCAGCACACTCAGTGATGTCCACTCCAGGAGCAATTTTCGATTGACCTTCCTTGCATTCCCTTCATTAGACTTATTCAAAATAATCCCCTTCGAGTTAATGCAGCGTTGTAAGCGATTATAAGACTTGTCGAAGCTTGTCTAGGATTGAGGGTGTCGTTCGATCTTTCCGAAAGGAATCGTACTGAAGGTGTTTCCCTTGAATGCTTAAGGAGACAGCGTTGCAGTGGATCAAGCAGGTTTCGGTGCAAAAACTCGCGTACAATTAGGGCGAATTAAAGACCGAAAGAATTTGATCGCGAATACAAGCTGCCGAGGGGAGACTTCTTCGTGCTGTTGTGGGAGTTATTCGCCGTGATCGGGTGAGAAACACGGCAGTACGTGTGGAACTCAATATTCTTCGAACGGAAAAGGGCTATGCTTCGATGGATTGGTCACGTGGCAAGAAAGTCCTCATCGCCACGACTTCCGAGACTTCTTCAAGTTCAAAAACTCGCCTGGTTTCGCTTCAACATAGTCTCTGACGAGTTAGAGTCGACGGCCTTGACATCCCTTGTGTGTGCTTTGCCTCAGCGACCCATTTAATGGATCATGCGAGCCACTGAAGATGAGATAGGACAAACCAACAGCCAACTTTCGTCCAGTATACACCTTGAATCGCCTGTTCTGCCTCCGAACAGGCTTTGTGTTCGAGTTCATCTGGTGACTTCCATTTCGGTGTCTTCTTTTTGGAGAGTGACTCGTGTTGGAAGCAATACTAGGATATTTTTTTAAGATCTTATGTCTTTTGATTTTCAATGATTTACTGTCTCTCTCTCCTTTGTGAGGGAACGTGGTGCAAATCGTGCTTTTCACTCTTAAGAATCCCAGTCCTTTCCTCAATACGTTCAGAACGTTCTTGAGGTTCTGAGCTACGTCCAGCATTCATCGTCTTCAAGGTTTTCACAAAATAAAACGACAATCACAAAACTCGGGAAACCAAATGAACACTTATGAACGGGGCGGAACAGTGGTCAGCGTAAACGGTTTAGATCACCAAAATGGAACCTTTATGGACTTGGTGACCTTGATGAGTTGGCTTTACAGGCTAATTTGCCGTTTGAGAGGCCCGGGCTCAGGTCCAAAGTCTAGTGAATATGGCTTGGAAAGTAGCCCAGAAATCGAAGACATATAGTGGGGCGTTTAAAGTTCAACTTTGATGCGAAGTTTTGCGGCAGTTTGAGTTGGAAATGAGGAGTCTATCATGATGGCTCCATCTGTGGTGGTCGTCTGCTACCTTGAGACGTACATGGTATTGCGATCCCACTTGCTACGGAGTTTGATTGTGGGTGCTGTGACAGGCAGAGTCCAGTGGTGTCTATGGACGACGAATTGGAATTCAGGAATACATCGGTTTTTGACTGCAACTTCTCTCAGTTTTGTCGGGATTAGTTTGGATTGTCGTCATAATCAGTCGTTGAGTCTTAGTACCTTATCCCCAGAGCCCGACAAACGCCAAGCAGTGTCTTGAGCTTGCTTCAGGCACCTAGTCCGTTCATGCTTAATTGACAAGCCTTCTCCCTTGGTTAAGGCCGGTGGCTGATTAACGCCTTACACTTCTGCTACTCTATGAGACACAGCACTCGCCGTCTATGCAACTTCACACTGAGTTGGATCACAATGCCATGCACGTCTCAAAGTAGCACACGATCACCACGGGAAGCAGTCACTGTACTCCTCCGACTCCTTATTTCCAACTCTCCCCGCATAATGGACTTAAACAACAGACATCTGCTAGGTTTCAGGGACTCCTGACCTGCCGTGGAGCCCGAATGTGGCCAGGCTTCGTAACAAGAGTGAATTCCACTTGGGTTCCTTAACACCCAGGCTTAGCTGTGTTGTTGGTTGGTAGACGCTCCAAGACTCGTCTCCCTTAAGTCTTCATTGACCCATTGTGATGCACAAATACCCAGACTTAGTGGCCTTGACTAAGAAAGAGTCTAACTTCAGATAAAAGAAACACAATCTACCTAGAAGAGGACGTAGCTTCGTTCAGCCGGGTCTCCTTTGCCCACCGAGCATTGTTTTGTTCTAAAAAACCAGAGAGACAGACTGCGGAAGAAGGACTGTCTCTGCCACATTCTAGACCACGACTGGCTAGAGTCCATTTTGCACAGAGACAGTAAGCGCACGGTCTATCAATCCTTCTGACTTAAAGAGTTTTAAACAAGAGGTGTCAGAAAAGTTTAGATCCCACATATGAGATGTACAATTCCACACAAAACCCATCCCCTTTCAGCCAGTCTCTTGGTTATGCCAACTTCTTCATCTTCCCCACAATACAACAGCAGTTGGCAACTGCCTGTCTATCCGATCATAACGACTGATAATTTCGTCAATCACACCTCCGACATCCATCCATTACCAGCCACTCTCTACGGGCACTGAATGGCCGTTTCTATCGTGACCTCTTCAGTGTTGTACCGCAAACAGAGAGCCCACGTAACGCCGTGAAACGCGTCAAGTACAATCGGAGGCACGCCATGCCACTGCTGGACGTGGATGCCACTTTCACATGTTTACTGTTGATATCCAAGTCATTTCGGGGAGATAATTAGGAATTGCTACGAGTATGCAGAATTACTTGAAATTAATTACGGCTCTCGGAGAGACGGCGCGCCGCAATTGAATGGTTTTTTCGGTGAAAGTCATGGCTACTGGTGGTACTTCGGTGATCGGTTTGAAGGAAATTGGTTGCTTTGATGATGCAAGCAACCTTTCAAATGACTGTGAGTCGAAAACTAGATTCCGCCGGTTTCAAGTAATTTAACGGTGTCCCAAAAGTAAGCTAATCCCATTCCCTGTCCCAGACTGTCATATTTCTGCTTTGATTTATGCGCGCTCATAAATCCAATTATGATCCTCTTCCAGCCCCTTTCTGGGTCAAACACAAAATCTGACATTCCATACGCCTCACGGTGCTGTTGGACAAGTCGATACATCTTGTCCTACGCCTAACTGACGTCTCTGTGCATGTGCATGTGCCTGCGGATCTGCATGCGCCTCTGTTTCCTCTGCCCGCAGAGTTGAGATTAACGAGCATCATAAAAGCAAATACCAAATGTCTACCGATGCGCTTATTAGATTCACAAAAAAAAAAGCAACCACACTCGCCTGGACGACTACGACGACGGCCGGCAGCACTTCTGTCTGGAGGATCCAGTTTTGTGGTCTTCTTTCGATCTGATCTGGGGCTTGGGTAACTCTCACTCGACAGCGGGCCAATGATCGAATCAATTACACTTAAAACGTGGCGCTTACTTGTGCATCTTATCGCGATATTCAGATCTACTCCCCGATGTGACAGCCAACTGGAGACAGATCGGAATTTTAATGCGTGTTGTAACATTTCATTGGCATTGCATGAGAACTTGATTTTTGATCGAGATTTGTGGGGATCTTGATGTAATTCGGAGTGTTTATCATTCGAGCGTTGGGGTGATTCGACGAGTGTGGGGTAGTTCGAGGGGCTGTCACTTATTCTTAGGCATTGACTGCATTCGCGTCAAACCAATTCAGCTGCAGTCGCCAACCAGAGTGACTGCGAACGAGGACCAGTTCTCCAATTCCACTCGAAGTCTTTGATCGATTCCCCGTGTTCTCTCTCATTTGATTGCGTCCCCAACACGAGTGCCTGACATTGACTGTAATTTCGAATTGACTTCCGGTGTGTGTCTGTGGAAGAAAGGCTCGCTTCCCAGGGCGTCTGATGACGAAGACTTGTTCTCCAACAAGAATCGAAGTGCTTCTCCCGCGTTCCCTCTCGTTTTGGACACAAGTCCCTGACATTGACTCCGACTGAACTGTAAAATGTCGAATTTGGCTTGTCTCTGACACATTCCAGACCACGACTGGCTTAGGGTCCATTTGGCCTCGAATCAACGCTCGCTTCCCGGGGCGTCTGCGGAAGAAGGACTGTCTCTGGCACATTCTAGACCACGACTGGCTGAGAGTCCGCTTTGCCTCAAATCGACGCTTGCGTCTGCGGCAGAATCACCCGTCTCTGGCACATTTAAGACAACGACTGGCTTCGAGTCCTTTTTGCCTTGAATCGACACTCGCTTCGCGGGGCGTCTGCGGAAGAATGACAAATTCTAGACCACGACTGGCTCCGACTCCGTTTTGCCTCAAATCGACGCTCGCTTTCCGGGGCGTCTGCGGAAGAAGAACTGTCTCTGTCACATTCTAGACTACGACTGGCTTCGAGTCCTTTTTGCCTTGAATCGACACTCGCTTCCCGGGGCGTCTGCGGAAGAATGCCAAATTCTAGACCACAACTGGCTCAGAGTCCGTTTTGCCTCAAATCGACGATCGCTTCCCGGAGAGTCTGCGGAAGAAGGACTGTCTCCGACACATTCCAGACCACGACTGGCTCAGACTTGCCTCAAATCGTGGCTCGCGTCTGCGGCAGAATCACCCGTCTCTGGCACATTTTAGACCACGATTACATTTTCCTGACCGATCTGCAATCGCCGCCCAGGGTGCGGAAGAACCAAATGGAGTTGCCTCTCTCCTCTCGTGACCACACCTCAGCCAAGGCAAAGTTCAGTTCATTTTATTCGCATAAGATACGTTCGCCGCATCGCTTCCGCTTATCTGATCGCTTAACTGGTGCAAACACACAACCAGAACCGGTATCCGACCATAAGCTCCTAAATCATCTAGTGTGTTTTCATTTCGATCGCGTTCACACCTCGAGCGTCGATTACCGATGAATTATCGCTTCCCCGTCCGATTCGCGTGTAAATACTGTGCGCGCCACCCAGAGGTTGTGTTGTGTTCGCTAAATTCTGGGTTACCCGCAGTTAGCATGAATGAAAGCCATCCCCTCTCGGTGCGGCACGACTCGATGCCAGATGTCATTAAACTGGTTACGCGCCAGATGTGTGTCCATCGGTCGAGTTCATTTGATTTCGATTTCGGTTTCATCGACATGCACCGCCAGAATCCGCGGCACAGGTGACCACGGCTCCGCATCTGTTTGGCTTCCACGCCGAGCTGGGTGTCACTGCCACAGCATCGGTATCAATAGGCAGCGATCGACTCCAATTACTTCGATTACATGCCGCACAAAACCGCTCCGGCGATGCGACGAGTACGACGTTCCAGCTGATTTAATTGCCAAAGTCCAATTCCAATTCCAATTGTACAACTTTCTATGAGCCTCTTCAGATCATCGATCAGCGGAGTGGTCGTGTTGTTGCTCGGCTGAGCGGAACTGGTTTTTGGCGCTTTCCGCTGGAGTCCGTGTTCGTGTTGAATTAAAAACCTGCACCACAGATATGGAGCAGTCCAGCATTGACCACATTCTGAAGGCGTTGCTTGCAACAAAATGGAAATTATTCATAATTGACGGATGGCGTCGCTGTCAGGCGGATTGTAGTTAATGGCCGTCGGCCAGCTCAGATGGATGAGGTCCTCTGTCGACCTGGCACGGACGCGGAGGCGTGGCCGCAGTTGAAGGCCTATTTTTCTTCGCCTGATGACTCCATCCACCCGCACGTTTGAGATGTTGGCGCGGCCAGTTTGCCAGAGATGGTGAATGGAGAATGGGTTCCATGTGGGACGAAATCATTAGCCTGAATGTCTTGGCTCATCCCAGAGCCTACTTTGCGAGTGAAATAGCGCCGGCTTGGTAAATTATTCAGAAATTAATTGGACATTTATGCGGTGGCACATTTAGGTCTGATGAGCGTGTCGGGACGTCGTTCAGTGGACAGTCGTTTAATGATGGAAAAAGAGGAAATGATTCTTAACAGGTTAAGGTGGCTATTTATCACCTCTAAAGGGGGACGCACTGAGATTGAGACCGAGGCGCAGTGGAAAGCAGCGTGGATCCATGAAAGGATGGACTGGTCTATTTTTTGTCGTTCTCCAGCTTATTCTTCTCCCGCGTTCTCTCTCGTTGCTTTGCCTTGTAAGGCCAAGTGTATGCCTAATTTTGCGTGTTGCCCCAGAAATCCCCGCGTTGCTGATGTCATCTACTATTGCGCATCGGATTTGAATACCGCTTCAACTCTAGCTTTGGCCGTCATTCCGAACGGATTTCTGATGAATGACATGTCATCGCTTTGTTGCCCTTTATGTGACCGCGAACTTCGTGCTTTATCGTGCTCGACTCAAGCTGAAGCTCTGACTTTGTTCGTGTTGTTCTCTGGGAGCTTAGGACGACAACATCTATTTTTTTTGTGTGCAGGCCTAGCATGAACCTTAAATTCAATGATTTTGCCTTCGACTCAAATTAGAGTCGTTTCTGGATTCTAAACCTGGTTTTGATTCAATCTTGGTTTCTCTACAATCTGAACCTTTGGGGGATGGTCCTAGCTTCGACTATAGATCTTGCTTGTTTTCAACACTTCAACGACTTTTTGTCTTGGCATACTTTCTCGCTCAAGACTGGCTCAAGATCTGGATTTGGGCTTAGCTCTGACTTACAGTCTCTGGGTCCGTCTCAAACTTAGGCTTAAGCGCAGTCTTAGCCAAACTCTGGCTCTAACCCTGACGCTGAGTCTGACCCAAACTCTGGCTTCTGACTCTGTCGCGAAGTATGGCTTTTTCTCTGGCTTTGACTGTGGCTTTGACGTTCCGTCTGACTTTAGGTATAATTCTGACTCAAATTTTGACTACAGCCGTGGTCTGAGTTTGACTCTGGATCTGGTTCTGATTTTGATCTTGGGTCTTAATTTGGCTCGAAGTCGTACTTTGATTCTGGTTCAAGCTCTAGTTCCGACTCTGTATCAAATTCTGCCTCTAAGTCGGATTTTAACTCTGACTTTGAGCCTGCTCTGATCGTACCTCTGACTCAAACTCTGGCATTGTCTGCTTTGACTGCGGTTCAAGATATGGTTCTGACTGGAAACTCTGGCTCTTTTCCAAACTCTAACTTTGACTTTAGCCTTTAATCTGTCTCGGATTCGGTATCTAAATCTAGAGCACTGACCTTGACTCTGGCTCTGACTATACATCTGGATCTGACTCTATATCTTAGTCTGACATTGAATCTGGTTTTGCCTCTGTCCCAAACTCTGGGCTTAACTCTGGGTTTGACTTTGTCTCTGACTCAGATTCTGGGTGTACTTCTTTCTCTAAGCTGTACTCTGACTCTGGTTCAAGCTCTAGTTCCGTATCTGTCTCAAACTCTGGTTTCGACATTGTCTGTGAGTCTAGTTCAGGCTCTGATTGTGGCTCTGTCTCAAACTATGGCGTTGTCTCTGGCTTAGACTGTGGTTCAGGACCTGGTTCTGACTCTATCTAAAACTCTGACTCTGTTTCAAACCCTGACTTTGACTTTAGCCTTGAATCTGACTTGGATTCGGGGTCTAAAACTGGCCTAACTTTAACTCCGGCTCAGGGTCTGGCTATCTTTCAACCACTGACCTTGGCTCTTATCTTGCCTCTGGCTCTGATTCTCCGTCTAAGTGTGAGATTGAATCTGGGTCCAGGTCTGTCTCAAACGCTGGGCCTGACTCTGGCTTTGACGTTGGGTCTGATTCTGGGTCCAATCCTGACTCTAAGTTTGACTGTGGTTCAGGCTCTGTCTCATACCCTGGCTCTGGCTTTATCCAGAAGTCTGATTTTAACTCCGGCTTCGTCGCTGGCTGATCTTTACTCTGTGTCTAGTTTTTGGCTCTATCTCAAACTCTGGGCTTGACTCTAGTTTTGCATCTGTCTTTGACTCTGTTTCTGGGTGTAGTTCATTCTCTAAGCCTTACTTTGACTCTGGTTCGCTCAAGACTCTCATTCCAGCTCTGTATCAAACTCTGCTTCTAAGTCTGACTTCGTCCCTGGCTCTGGCTCAGACTGTGGCTCTGATTGTGGCTTTTATCCCTGGCTTTGACGATGACTTTGACTCTGTCTGAGATTCGGTGTCTAAATCTGGAACTAAGCCTAACTCTAACGCAGCCTCTGGGTCTCAAGCACTGACCTTGACTCTGTCTTTGACTTTGTCTCTAGTTCTGATTTTGGTTGTACTTCTTTCTCGAAGCCTTACTTTGGATCTGGTTCAAGCTCTAGTTCCGGGCAAACTCTAAGTCGAACTTTGACTCTGGATTTCAGCCTGATTTAGACTCTGTCTCAAACTGTGGCTTTAAGTCTGACTTCGACTTTGGCTGTGAGTCTGGTTCAGGCTCTGATTGTGCCTCCTTCTCAAACTCTTGCCTTGACTCTGTCCCTGACGTCGAAGCAGGAAGGTCATTACGCTCAAAAAAATATGCTTCCTCTCCCAAAACTGCCAAACACCACTTTCTCCTAATCCTTCTTCCTGCTTCTCAACCTGATCTGCTCCACTCGCAGCCAGTCACTCGCCCCGACCACCCTGAGAGCAATTCCTGTCCACTAATCAAGCTTCCGTACATCAAATGTGTCAAAGCAAAATGACTCCATACAAACGATTTACAATCGTGTTTGACAATCTCCAACCGCAGTCGTCGATGAACCAAATTAATCACCGCCGCAACGGCAGCGTCCTCCACCAGAGCGAGCACACAACATAACACAACACAACCGAACAACAACAAGCCATAAGTCCGCGTTTACATCAGAGAGACCACAAGCGCACCAAAGTCTGCCATGCGAGAAAGTACGAACAACCCAACTGCACTTTTTCCCACTCGACTGGGCAGCATACCGCATCCACTCACCGGCATCGTCGGTCTCGTCGAGAGGCTCATAAACCTTTTAGCTGCCTGATGGTGTTTCCATCCACCACTCGTCCATCGGCTGTGCACTTCTTGGTCAAGCTGCCAGTGTCTGTGGTTGTTGGACAAGTGATTTCCTATCTGCGCGGCTTCCATGTTTGTAAACACGAAGCGGGAATATCTCAACGCACTCAATTAGCAACTTAACGAGCTAATAAAACCCACCACGGCGAGCTGTGGGGAATCATAGGTTATGACACACTTCCCTGTCAATTTGCCTACACACGAAAATCCGAAGCGGGCCAGTCGTTGATGTGAATTGGAGAAAAAAAAGTGAAATTCTCCGCTTGGATGCGGTTCTGGGGACGACTGCGGTCTGACGTGCGAACAGCTTGTTGTGCCCCGATCGCAGACAGTGACAATGGCTGAGGCGGTATGTCATGTCGAAATGGAGGAACCGAATTTATTCGAGCCAAGCACGCGACGATGATCGGGCTTCCATGATTAATTATACGAGACGAGAGCTGTGCTGAGAGTTTTTGTGCTGCTCTTTCCGGAATGGTTGCCGCCGATGATGGTTGACGACCTGCGGGAGAGGATGTTTGTGGCTCTAAGCCGGTCTGGGTAATTAACCGAGTTTAAGATCAAGGTGCACGATCGGCGAGCACTACTATTATTCCAATTCGGTCGGCACGGAGGTGCCAGTTCCAGTCCGGGACGATGGGCGGAATTTGGTGGATGCGAGTCTGGAGGCGTTCCTTTTGCGAGTGACGTGCTGTCTCTGATTCGGGCTTTGCTTCTGTCTCTGCGCCTGGCTCTGCCTTTGACTCCATCTCTGTGCCTGGTCTGGCCTTGCCTTTGAATCCGTCTCTGCGCCTGGTTCTCTTCCTCGCGTACCGCCTCTAATTATGCGCGTGCAACTCAGACTGTGCCACTTCGCTAGCTTACTGACTTACTTCTGCCAGCTTAGGATCTGGTTCCAGCTCAGCCGCTGGCTAAGATTAAGTCAAATTGTCCCATTTCCTGATCGGCTTCCTCCCATGGCCAACGTCCACTTCCACTTCAAAGCAACAACTCGCCGCGTCGCATTCCCTCGCATCCTCGCATCGTATTGATGTATCTAGAACGGAAATAGACAAGTGAGCAACTTTCGTTTACTCAGCACATACTGCGGCGCAATAATTCGCACTCGGCATGCACGACCCTGCAAACCTGATGTCTTCAGTTCGGCCCGCATCGCAGACATGCAATAGTGTCACTTCATAAAACCTCAGTGGGTCAAATCAATCTTAAAGATACGAGTTCGAGTACGAGTACAAGTATCATATCTCCTCTGCGGTCGGTGAGCACACATGGATCACCATCATCATCGTTCCAGTCATCTCTCGGATGCTAGTTGCGGCTCGTCGTTGCGTTGCGTTCGTTGCTGCGTTCTCGTTTTGACTGCAATGTCGAGGTCGTTATGCAGCCGGTTTGCCTGTTGGTTGGCGGCGGTGGAAGCGTTTAGTCGATTGGCATGGCCTACACTCTGCCAGAAGCGAAAGGCTATCCTATTCCCCCGCTCACTCCCCGTCTCGCTCTAAACGAATTAATTGACCTGATTCTGACAGAGACCAAGCACTGCTCGACTTTCTTTTCGGTTTCAGCCGCCGACTGCGACTGGACCAGGCAGCCGCAGAACTATGTCGCACGACGCTGGCTTTTTTGTTCTTCTTCCTCTCTTCTTGTTTGTTTTTTTTTTTTCGGCGGAACCTCTGTTCTGGCGACACTCTATTAAAATGCAAATTTGAACATGAGATCATCTCGTGACATGTCTCGGTCCTATCTTGAGCGCAAATCGGGTCACTTAGTTAGCAGTGCCCATTCGCCGACTCTCACAACAGTGCGCAGTGCATCCTTATGAATCTCTCTGCGAAGTGTGACGATCCAGACCAGAGGCTATGCGATGATGGATGCGCACTAATCGGTCTCACATGGCGGGGAGGATCTTCATCATGCGCACGCGGAACTGGTTGCCACTCAGTTGACCGTGTTCGCAGTCGTCGTCGTCAGTGTGATGCCGCGCCGGGGCATCGCGAAGACGTAATGATGAGCTGAATTGCTGGCATTTGGAACAGGCTGCGGCTCCGAGGTGGTTGCGGCAATTAAATTAGTTTCACCTCCTTGACGTTGCGTAATTATGATGCGAGCTGGCACACAGCAGATGGTTGATTGTTTTCCCAGCAATTTGCATGTCCTCCCTGATTGTTTAGCCTAAGTGTATGCACCAGTTTTGAAGGTCTCCCACTCGATCATCAGAATAAATTAAACTTCTCACCGCTGCTCGTTAAATAGAGCCCATCACCATCGCCCAACCAATTCCCGAGGCGTTAAAGCAATAAACAAGCACCGATCTACATCTCCGACCCGAAAACCACTTAAACGTGACAAACAATTGGTGCTTAATCCGCGCGATGATGGTTGGCCGCTCGTTGAATGCCACCAAAACGTACCTTAAGCTTGAACTTCAACAATTTCTCGTTCCCACCATTGAACTTGTCGACGACTCTATTACACTTCGTGCCGCAGTCGGGCAATTTGTCGTAATCGCCGTTTATCCGTGTGTACACCCCGCACTGTGTCGCTGCTCTGCATCGGCAATCTTGGCACGTTTTTGACCCACCTTCTCGTTCCTGGCATTCGGCTGTTCCCTGTTCCCTGTTCTCAGTTCCCAGTTCACCAGAGTTGTGCTCGTACCCTTTTGATTGATTCACCGTCGCAGGCGCTGGAATTTGGCCAATCGATCTTGCTGGTCGGTCAGATGGCTATCGTCCAGAACTTGATCAGACCGTTAAACACTCGTTGCGGTGCGCTACCAGCGCTCGAGATGCCGGTGCCGCGGTGCCCAGGCGGTAAGAACATCTCATTACAAGCAATGGACGGCTTCATTGACCACAAATGGTGTTGCAACAGCGAGCGAGTGCGCGCGCGTTTTGCCAGCCCGTCGTTCGCTGGGAGTGGAGTGCTCTGTGTTCGCTGCTGGTGCTGGTGCTGGTGGTGTTTGTGTATTGATATGTTGAATGCTTCGCGTGGTAAATGGGTCAATTACCCTGATGCGCAATCATGTATAAGTAGTTAGCAGGGTTCTCATTCGTTAGCTGATGATGATTTGAAATCTACGAACAAACTGACCCTCTCCCCCGTCTCTCTGTGTTTTTGTCTCATTGCAGCATGAAGGTGTAATTGCCGGACATTGATCTCTGTCATGGGCAATTCGATATCAACTGGACGGCCGCACAATCACAATCCCCATCAAGGTGGTATCAGGAAGTCAAGGAATCCGAATCAAACTGGTGCAGGAGGCGCTACCGCAGGTGGTGCAGAAAGTTCGCGTGTCCTGTTCCTCTTGTATCTGATCCATCGCACTTGGAATGTGGTCGTTGACACGGTGGATACCCGCAGCAAGAGGTGATATGAACGCCCCTAGATATCCCCCGAAGAGATCGCGGTCAACCAAGAGATTTTCGGTCTCTCGCCGCCTCCTTACAGAAGCTTTAATTGCATTTTGCCACAGGTCGCGTGTGAGTGAACGCTGCTCAACGTCCGAGGATTCGGGGGCGCCGAGGAGCTACTTCGATGGGATCAGTTCGCACGATGACGACGACGATGAGACGTACATGGATGGATACTCGTCCCTGTACGGGTCGCAGTATACATTCTGCAGCTGCAGCTACTGCTTCGAGCCAAAGCAGAACGTTTACAACTCAATAGATGGCGGTGCTGATGCTGCTGGTGGATCCCTCTGCAGGAGGATGTCGATATGCGAGAGGTAAGTGCGTTTTATTTGCTATTCTGGTGAAGGTCAGCCGATATGAAGATCGGCGTAGTGGTCCGCGGAGGCTGTGGCTGATTAAAGACCTCTCGGCGGTCACGTTCGATTAACAGCAGGTTAACTCTTGCGGTAGCTGACGGAGATCTCGTGTGCAGTGCCCCAGGCCATCGTCGACCCTAATTTGAAGTCTTAATCAAGCAGCACGCTCTCGTGAATTGGGCACCAAATGAAGACTTGCCAGCGGGTGTCCGTTCATGGAAATCGTCTCGATGGGAGATTGTGGGTGCATCTGCACACCGAGTCTGGGTTAGTGCCGCTGAGTGTGACTTTGATGAAGGCTGCCGTGGGTCTTTGGACGAATAAATCTGAATAGAGAACTCAGGCAAGTGAAACCATCGCCAAAGCGGATCTCGTTTTAAACCAGATTCCCTAGTTTCACTAATGAATGCTAATTCGATATATATTTTATTTGAAACGAAGCCAATGGTCACACAGTTTACCCAAAGTGCCATAACCAACCGACAAATGTTTAGCAATTCGAAGAGGAGGCCAATAAATCTCCATCCATCTTGCTGCCCCTTTCTACTTTCTACCAGACGAATGGGAGAGTGGTTGACCTGTCGATGGTGATTAGGTAAATAAAACCGTCGGAACGACGCAATCATTAATGTCGCCATCAGTGATGTATGACTGAACGGGCGAGATGCGATGAGATCGGATCGATTGGGTGATTGTCAGGTCGCTTGACCTTTGTCAGAATGCAGCTCATTTTCAGACTTATCTGCTAGCGGTGGTTGCTTTCTCTTGTAGACAGACATGGAGACACTGATCTTCTAAGCTCCTCTTCGAGAAGATCCTTCTGGATGACTGACTACCACGAAGTTCCTCTGGCGAATGTGTAGATGCAGGCCGCTGCTCTAAATAGTATCCAATTATCTTTCCGATTGCCGAGAGATTGTAACGTCTTTCAGGCAGAAACTGTAGCGGTTAAGGAAGCTCTTCTTTGACTTAAAAAAATTTCAGCATCCATGTGGGTGCCGTGTCCCGGGACACTGTGATATTCCAGAAAATTGCGGCGAATTCGCTAAAAAGGTCACTAGCTCAGTGCTCTTTCCGGGTGGAGATCTGCCATTCACGCCATGAAAATGTTGTTTAATGGTACAGGGTTCCTCACTGCGACACAATTACGCCCTACTCCCGATCCGAGGCGGTCAGACTGTCCGATCAGAACGAGCAGGCCAACTCTCGGGCCCTTTATCGGCGTCATCAATGGCCACTGCGCCACTGGAACTCACGCCTTTGCCTAGAACGACAAGCTCCTGAGTCGAGGCGAAGAAGAGAATATTGTGCATCTTATCTACATTAGCACTTAGCCACTTCCATGTTCTGTTACAAGAATCAGTTTAATTTTACTTAATTAATGATGATGTGCATCTCGTCAGAAGATTACACGAACACGCAGCAGCACGCATAAATAAATGTAAAAACGCGCCTCGATCTCCGCATTTGAGGCCCCACGCAACTCGTTCACAGTCTGAATCGCTTGAAAATAGTTCACAATCGCACCTCATGCTTCTTCAACTTTCCTCTTATCCACATACACAAACCACAGCCTCGAAATTCACAGTTGAAACAGACAGACTGAGCCTGTAGTCGATACACATACCCCACCGAGTGCACCAATCTCAGTGGAAGCCATTCACCAACCCAGTATTTATGCCCCCAGAAGTATGCAACAATTCTTCGCGTAAACCATCAATTACCGGACTTTCTGCACACAATCCTGAGACACCTGTCTCGACACTCAGTCATCTCGTCACAGGCACGAAATTAACATAAACACCTCTTGAGCGAAACAAAATTGTCATGCCCTCCAGCATCCCCACCGGTCCCGCACACCACACCATGTAAACACTGTGTCACACAACACACTCGACTGAGGAAATGATGAAGATGCATGCAACACGTTCTCGATGTCCAGGCACGTTATTTGTATCCGAATCCATTAGAGATACACACATACCCAGCAGTTGTCTGCACAGGGGAGGCACGATTTCCTGCAGAAAGCCTTTTTTGCCGTGCCTCTGCCAGATCAACAGCGACTTATGCAATTGAATACGGACGGCACGCGAAGTTCTATTGCCGCGCCGTACGCTGTAGAACGGAGTGTCAGTGAGTGAGCCTGCCTTAGGGTCAAGTTGTGCTGCCATAGAAGCGAATTCACTTAGAAATGCAGTTTCTCTAACCAAACAAACATGTGAATCGTGTGGCGGTGTGGTGAGGTGTTCTTGTGTGGCTGGCGCACATTCCCTTCTCCTTGTTTCGCTGGTGGATCGGTTGTTTTTTTTTTGTTTCGTGGATAATTGCGTCTTTTGAATATTCAATGAGTTGCAGTCGAGGTTGGTCTCCTTCCGAGAAGATACCGCGAGTGATTCGGTGTGGCCTCAAAGAAGGACGATAGGCATCTTTCCGCATAATTACACATATCAGACGGACTCAAACGTTCGAGAAGGAGAAGGAGAAGGAGAAGGAGCTCACCTGTTGTTTGAAAGTGGTGTGTGGAGGATTGGCTGGGGGATTCCACAGTTCCCTTGTCTCAAGCTGACCAGAACTGTCACAGTTCAGAGAGCTGGTGATCGGGGGACAAGGAAGAAGGTCTCGTGGTCACCTACCGAGACGTTTTCTTTAGCAGCGGGTCATTTGAAGGGTCTTTTTCCTCTTGACCAGGATCTTCAAACGATCTTAGGCAAATGGTTGTAAATACCCTTCAATGTCCTCCTTTGGATATCACATCGATCCTTGTCCCAGTCAGTCCACTATTCTCAACAAGTTGAATCTCCGTCCCAGCGACAGCGACCGTCAGGTCAGTGGGAAGACGCGCCGGGGCATGTCTGAATGCCATTGTAATGAACCAAACAACGACACCGACCGTCACTTACCTCAGTCTCTCTTCGAGATCAACGTCGCAGCCACCATTCATTCCTGATTCGACTGCAGGTCTGACAATCAGAGGATGGATCGAAGCTGGATCAAAACTGGATCAGATCCCAGGCTGGATTAGAGCCCAGGCTGGATCAGAGTCGGGTGGTGCATCTTTACAGATGAATCGAAGACGGATGAAGGAGTGGGAATAGACGGTCTACTCGAAGGATCCAAACAGAGACAATCTGAGGGACGTTGTTATACGTTCGGAGCGATCAGGTTGTGTCTAAATGCCTGAACAATGCCACGATCTATTCACAGACTTCCCTTAATCGTCTCTTGATCTCGACTGTTTCCTTCATATCATGTAGGTTTCGGGACTCCCGCTAGACGCGGTACGCCCTCTTCTCAGGCAGCTACCTCCTTAACGCTCAGCCGTCACCTTCTCCATCTGAAGATCGCCTCGTACTCCCGCCCTCGCCACTAAAACCTTTAAAACATTTTCGCACTAATTCCTCTCAAGCTCAGCAATCAGAGTGATTCAGAATTCAGATGTAAATCAACCTCAGAAGAGTCGTAAGCCCGAGTCTGAGACTGAGAATGATCACAAAACGAAGCCGGAATTCCTTCAAGCGAAAATGATGCCACTTCTTCAAACCGACTGTCCACAAGGTGGAACCAATTAGACCAAAAGATTGCTGACCTCTGCTCGGGCTGATTTATTCCGTCTTCACTCTGCCTCCTGCCTTCCACACGCACGGCACTTTGCCACTTTCCCAGCCATTCCCGCTCGCGATAGCTCCCTAATTAGCTCGGGGTTTTTTTTTTTAGATGGGTTCCATTATTCCGTCCAATCTAAAACCAATAAACTAAACGGAAAACATAAAACGTTCCTAATGCATGCCCCCCTCTCCGCGGCGACCAGCCTCACCTCTTCCTCGATACCGTAATTACATCATATCTCGATGCACACACACTCGCATGCAGAGACTCTTCAGATCGAAAGAACAAAAAAAAAACGACTGACAGGCAATTTTCAAGTCGCATCTTATCATAGATGCGAGGGTAATAAACTTGAATCGATCTATTCCTCGAAGATCACTGACTGACTCCATCTCAGTCTCTCTCAATCCTCGATTCTCTCACAATGCCCACGAACGTTGGTAAGGTACATATCCCTCAGCCAGAGCCAGAGCCACACTCGTTCTAAGCTCGACCCGCTGACTCTGACTCTCTGAATCCAGTTCCGCAACTCGCAAGCCCCCCAGAGAGTTGCAGAGCGACAAGAGAGCGACTTCAACTTCAACTTCAACCACCTGTGTGAGACGAAGGCAGACCAAAACAAAAAACCACAACTACGGTTGGCCATCAGTCTGCGCAGAGACACACACCGATGTGCATCGTTACAGCGCTCGCGCTCGCTTGTGTCACCACCACCACCCTCCGCTCTTGACCATACCATCACTTGGGCAAAGACTTCCCCAGTAGAGTCTGCAACTGAAGCAGCATCTTAGATTCTTGTTCTTCTAGTTCGTCGGTCGTTTGCTCGTTAGTTACGTTGCATCGGGACTACCATCGTTCGTTCGTTCTTTCGGTCGGTCGGTCGGTCGTAGCTTCTAAGTAAACAACTTCCTTATTCAACGACGACGTCGCTCCGTGGAGCTAGAGAGAGAGAGACATGCACAACCGGACTCAATCAGTGTACTCGTGCTTCGGCTTTATTGAATTCTAACGGGACACCAAGTGTTTAGAGATACATTTCCTTTCTGGCGCTGTGCCCCCATGATATCGACTCCTATCGCGCGCATCGTTCCGCGTATCTTCAAGTGAAATTCGCTCTGTATTCCGTGGCTACACTTGCTTAGTGATTCTGAGTGAAAATTTGTGTTGTCTTTTTTTGTGTGTGTGTTGTTTTTTTTTTTTTGGGAACTTTCGCTGGTTGGATTGACCGAAACCCCAAAACAAGCGAAGAAACTTTCGGGCAGTTCTAATTTTTGGTGAACTCTGTCGAGACGAGACGAACGGACACGACAACAAGGCAGCCAGTCATTTGCCAAGTGGTAAGTGTCGGAAGAGATATAAATTTAATTATGCCCCCTCATGCTCTTGTCTGTGTCATTTGAGGCAGTGGCCTATCCGCTGCGGTTCGTAATTCGGCCAAAAGTGCGTTAAGCGTTCAAAAGGAAAGCGAAATCTTTCGCTATGCCATTTGCCCGGGCTTGGGTTGTATAATTTACTTCGTTTTTTTGTTCGTGCTTTCTGGTGAGCACGTACGTGTCGGCGGATCCGATGAAACTAGACCGGAAAATTTTCAATTCCATTCCATCGGGCATAATGTGTGATCCTCTTCGGTGGTTATTTCCTCACGGTATGCCGATCGGTATCTGGTTGCATTGGAGGGTTGATTATACTCGTTTTTGAGAGTGAAAGCCAGGACTGGCTGAGTTGTTGGTCCTGCCATCGTTGCATCGATGAGTCGCAGCAGAGTTGATCGAGCTGGGAAGGCAACAGCGAGTGGAGCTGACTGATCTTTCTGTCGTTGCATAGAAGCAGGCTGACTGCTTGATTGACTCCTCTCGTCTCCACTGCGAACTCAACGATCAAACTCAGCGTTGTTGATAAAGACTGTGATCGTTTTGTGGCCAAACTTCCAAGTCCTTCGGTCGCGGTCGTTCGTTGCCAAGCTTCGGAATAAAATCGATCTTCCAGCTAGGAAGACTGATCGTACGTACCATTGGAACGGTCGCGATCGATAAAATCGATCTTCCAACTTCCGAGACTGATCGCACATCGCATTAAGATGGGCTTCTGGGTTTCCGCCGGAGCTCCCTAATCCCCACTTCTAGTCATGCTCGCTGCCTCATACGCTGCTCGTTGCTAAGTTGATTAACAACGCGATCGTTCAGGGCCAAGGTTCTGAATGACGACACTTCCCCAAGGCCAAGACTAAAATGGACTGATCTTAGATTGCAGTTCTGTCAATTATAGACTACAATCGGTTCAGATCCATCTCCATCTCCTCATTGCCTCAAAATTTTGAAACTTAGTTGGTTAAGGTCGCAATTGTTTCATGGACAATTCATGGTCAACTTTAATCCAAGCCGAAGACTGATCTTACTGAAAATGATTGACCTTAGACTGCATTGGAATGGTCTTTTCAGTCATCATAGGTAGGCAGGGTGCCCTGTCGGCCTTATGACCGTGGCTCACTTAGACCAACGTGTTGAATCCATTGTGCCCTTTTATAGACAGGAGCGTAGTCTATAAAAGGGCACAATGGATCTCTGATCCGCACTCCTGTGGAAATCTAAAGAGCTGAATTGATGTCTTTGATTGGCGCTACAAACTTACTCGTTGTGTCATAAGCTACGCACAAGATCACAATCGTTTCGTGGCCAAGCTTCCCCGTCGCAGACGGAAAATGACTGATGGGGATCTAGTATGCATTGCGACGATTTTGTTGGTCAATTGATTACGGTTCTCACAACGATCCACACTCCTGTGGAAATCTTAAGGGCTGACTTGTCTCCAGTTTGACCTACTTGCTCGTTGTCTCATAATCTTGATCTTTTCGTGTTCAAGCTTCCAAATGCCAACGCCAATCTCAGTCTAAGATGGAAAATTACTGATCTCGGAGACAGTACTGGGACCATGTTAAGGCACAGGCACAGGCTGATGGATTGACGTGAGTCTTTAAAATGAACTAGCTCCTCGTTGTCTCACAATCTTGGGACCTAGTTGGTTTAAATCGTGATCGTTTCATCGTCCCTCTTCTGAATGACACGCTCTTAGCTGAAGACTGAAAATGACTCACATTAGGCTGCGCTGTGATGATCTTGTCAGTCAAAGACAACTGCTTATGGCATGGCGTGAGTCTCCAGCTTCTAATTGCATTCAAATCTTGGGACTAAGTGGGTTAAGATCGTGATTGTTTCGTGGCCCATCGCCTGAATGATAACGCTCGGCCAAGCCCGCTTATGGAAACGACTGATCTTGCATCTCATTGAGTATATTTGTCTCATATACTACGCACTAAATAGGTTAACATCGCGGGCACAGACACAGGCTGACGGATTGACGTGAGTCCCCAGAATGAACTAGATCCACGTTGTCTCACAATTTTGGGACTTAGTTGGCTAAAATCGTGATCGTTTCATTGGCAAGCGTCTTAATGAAAACGCTCCTCCAGCCCATGACTGAAACTGACTGATCTTGCCCTTAGACCAGTCCGTGCGGCCTGTGGATTGTGAAATTGGGGTTTTTAGTCTTCAAGCAACAACCCTTATAGTGTGGACTGATGCTTGTTGTCTCGTAATTTGGTTAAGACGGCGATCGCGATCGCTTTCTGGCCAAGTCTCCGAATGACAAAACTCGTTGAAGCCTAAGACTGAACAAACTGTAGTCTACGATCTTCAGTCTAGTCTGTACAGCCTGCGAATTGTGAAATTAGCGTCGCAGTGCGGACTCATGCTGCTTGTCTCATGAGCTACACACTCAGTTGTTTAAGATCGCGATCGTACTCATCGTAGGCTTGCTTTGCTGCCTTACCAGTGGAGTCACATTCTTGATTGATGACAGCCTCCTTTAGAGTGGAATGCAATTCATCCCAAATCATCATAAAGCCAGCCGTCACATCTCAGCCGAATGGTCAGTAGGCAACCACGGAACGTCGCCATTCCCACAACATTTTCGGAAGTCAAACCTCCCCCCGCCCACCCCAAACAGCCGACTAAAACGTATTTCTCTTTTGTGGGCAAAAAAAAAACAACAACCTCCATTAGCACTTAGAAGCATTGTTTCCAACCCAAGTGTCATAAATCAGCGACAACCAGAGAAACTCCAAGTCGTCAATGGATGAAACCTTCGGCGGCCTAAACAATCCGATTTCACGGGCGAAAATTAGCAAAACAAATTCCAATTAGCCCAGCAGATACCCCAGCGACCAGACCATTGTGAACTTCTGAAAGTCTCATGGCTCCCCTTGTGTGCACCTGCGCCACTGTCTTGTCTGATTTATTGGCGATCGTTCAGTGGGCCACCGCCGAGCGGCTAAATGGCCATGGCCGCGGCCACGTATGTGCACGTACACGTCTTTTTCCCGGGATGCATGGGAATCGGACGTTTGGGGTGTGCCTGACCGGGCGGCCAGTGCGATTTTACGATCAATTCGAAAGAGGATCAGTGGCAAGTAGGTGAATTGTCCAATAAATCAGGGGGAGAGCCAACCAACCAACCAACCAACCTACTGTCTTCCGTTAGTTGAAACTCATTAGAGGCTACCAGCGTTCCGAGATGTCGGGTCGGCTTTACGGCACGAATTCCATTCCACTCCGATGGAGGGTACGCCATTAATCAAGTCCCTCCGGGGAGTGCTATTCAAATAGGTTCGCGCAGCTCGCGAAGCCGCTGTTGTCCATTTTGGGCAAACCGAATCGATTAATCAGCATCCATCTCCGAAATGGGGAACCTTACTTGGCACACGTTCCAAGCACCAGCACCAGCACCAGCACCTGTTGTGTTTGTCTCTTTTGTGTGATCTCCAGATCGACCTTGAAATGTCGCGGCACCTCTCGCGATGGCGGCATTCACCGCGGCGCAAGAGCCATGCCGAGAGTGGGCTTCAAGTGTATCATGTACGCTGCCAGCAAAACGAGTGTTATTTGTGGTGGCACCATCAGCAACACATCTTTCTGTTGAATTCAATTAAATCCAATTGTAAGCACATCGCGCTGTTCAAACGGAGCAATGTTCCGCTTCGGAGCACACGCCTTTGTGGTGTGCTTGGCTGTGTGTACTCAGGAGCGTCGCGTTTTGTCGTGTCACTCTTGTTCTTGCCACTCTGTCCATTTGGATGCGGTGACTTTGTCTCGCGCTTTCTTTGTTTGCCAACCCTGCGCTGGTTTGTTGATGGATTTTGTCATTGGAATGGCGTGGATTCTGATTGAATCAGTTCTCGAGAATAGATTCGAGGTATTTTCCGAGAAAATGCGACGAAGAGGTGGTGGTCTGTTGAAATATGGTCACGCTATTTGGCAATAATGCCGATCAAGTGTGACCGTCGAAGTGTGCTCATAAGCGGATTGTCAATATCGTTGGTTTTGAAAGCGCATGCAAGCGAGCGCTGTGCATTCGACACGGCCAACTGGACATACTTGCCTGAGTGCATTCCGACCTTAATAGTGTGTCATTGGATATAAAAGAGAAAAAAAGGTGACTTCATCGCGTGAAGACGCCTCCCCGACGGGGAATTGAACCCCGGTCTCCCGCGTGACAGGCGGGGATACTGACCACTATACTATCGAGGATGTTGAGGAAGGCGCTTGGCAAAACTTTTCTTCAGGCACCGGAGGTGGGCAGGGATGCCAGGGTTCAACTCACTTAAGCCCAGCTTTTCCGTGCTCTCGTATGTAATTGCCCTTGTTTCACTCGTCTCTCAAACTGACTTACACTCCAGCGCCGCCATTTCGCCGCGCGCCCTAAGCCACATCCACATCCACAAAAAAATTCGTCTGAGGTTGAAGTCCGCAAGTAGATCGAAACCGATTGCGCGGCACCTTTCACGTTCATTAATCGGCGAGTACTTGTGTCTTTGTGGCTCAACTCAAGGTGAATACCGCCCGATTCCGCCGAATCAGCATTCAAAATTGACTGCCGCCGCAGTTGATGGAGCAAGAGCAGAGTGTGGTGCTGAATTGTATCACATGTTGGCCGGACGGAGACAGATGGCTTTGTGGAATGGTTCCCGATTTTTGTATCCGCAGCGCGGTGATTGCACAAGTGCCTTGACTTTGTGAGGTACTCGAGTGGTTAGCGCGGCTGGTGGTTGGGATGAAGGGCATTCAAGGGGGATTAGGGAGCGATTTCAATTGCATTGTGGGCAACGTAATCCAGGTGACGGCGCGGTGGTGGGCTTCAGATTAATTGGTCGGTTGCGGAATCTTTTGTGGTGGTTGCCAGCGAGTTGGTGGCGTAATCGTGAGGTTACTGAGGTCACTGTGAACGGAACGGAATTTGGTTGAAAGGTTTGCTTCGTGGGCGAGTACTATGTTGTCTCTCGGTTGTGAACGCTCGAATTCAGCAAAATTCAACAAGGAGTGATGGCAAGCTGAAGCCAGCTTGATGTGTGGCATTAAGTTCCGGGACAACATCCAGCCAGAAACTGGATCTTAGAACCGATGTCACACTCGCCCTTCATGTGGGACTACGTTAATACCATGGTCCTGATGAAATTAAGGCTCTTCACGTGGCAGTATGTGAAGTTCAAGGCTGAGTTCCGAAAGAAAGAAAGAAGAGGTCATGGTGAAGACTTGCGGGCAGAAACTTCAAGTAACAACCAATGTCACACTTGCCCTTCCTGTGGAGTTACCTGAAGTTCCAGAACGAGGTCCGTAGAGAGGGAAGTAGAGGAGGACTTGGTTTAGACATCAAGTTAGCACCGATGTCGCGCTTGTTTTCACGTGGCGGTGCGTGGAGAGGAGGACTCGGTGAAGACTTGTTGAGACACTTGTTCTTCATGTGGGGCTACGTGAAGTTCAAGGAAAAGGTTCGAAGAAAAGGAAGAAGACGAGGACTTGGTCAAGACATGCGGGCAGAACCTGCAAGCTCCGATATCGTACTTCCTCTTCACGTGACTGCCTGTGAAGTTTAAAGCTGTGGTCGGAATGGGAAGGAGGAAGAGAAGAACTTGGGCAATATTTCTGGTCACACTTGCCCTTCCTGTGGAGTTGCCTGAAGTTCCAGAACGAGGTCCAAAGAGATGGAAGAAGAGGAGGACTTGCTTTAGACAGCAAGTTAGCATCGATGTCACGCTTGCTTTTCAGGTGGCGGTACGTGAAGAGGAGGACTAGGTGAAGACTTGTGAGGCTACGTATAGTTCCTGGACAACATTCGAAGGAAAGAAAGACGAGGAAGACTTGGTCATGCGAACAGAAACCTCAAGAACTGATGTCAATACTTGTGCTTCTGTCTAGTCCCTCGTCTACTCTTTTGCCTTTCAGTTCCCACCCGTGTCGCAAATCACAGGAATGACTTTCAATAGAACCTACCCATCCACCGACCGTAGTTTTCAACCGAGAAACGTCAAGAACTGATGTCATCTCGAACACTTGTGGGTCCGTCTAGGGTCGTCCTCTTTTATGGCTTCCATGTCAGAACCGTGCAAATCACATGTCAACTCTTGTGGTTCCGTCTAGTCATTCTTTCTCTCTTTTGGCTTCCATTGCCCGAATTCCAAGACCACACGAATAACATCCAATAGACCCTACCAATCCATTTTAGATTCACTTTAGTTACGAAATGTTCGGCTACGACAATCTCACAGCCATTCCACCGTCAACAACCGGACAATAACCCCGATTCGTGCCCACAAACAAACAACCACCCAGCTGCTCACAGCTTTATGACTCACAACACCCCAAGCTCCGAGTCATAATCCCTCGTTTCCTGTTGTGAGACCCGAGAGGTGCACCCACGTCTTGGTCTCCAAAAAAAAAAAAACGTAAAACACAGCAAATCCCATTCGAAACTAGGTCACAGTCTCGTCTGTTTGCCCTCAAAAGTAAAACACGAAACGTTGCAGCCTCGGTCACGACCCAGCTCGTATGCAACTTATCTAGGTCTTCCGGTGAAGTGTAAGTACGTCTAAAACTGCAAAATGTCCGTCCAGATGACTGATGATCTGACATAATGACCACTCTCCGCAGCGGATGCAAAAATTCCACGCTAATCTTCAGCAAATACATCAAGACGTGGCCACGCTCTGCGACGGATTAATAAATGCTCCGTGACGGCAAAATGCGATGCGATGGGATGGGATGTGTTGTGTGTGCCTGGAGAGATGGACAGTGGAGCAAAGGGTAAGGCAGGCACAAATGAATAAGAAACTGTCAACCGTTATAATGGTAGTCAACATAATTTATTTATCATAACGGTACCAATTCGTATCTCAATTCTTTGTTTTATGCAAATTCGACTTTATTTTTCTGTATTTCTGTTTTTCTGCTTCCATTCGTGATAGTAAATGTGTGAAGGCGAAACACGTTTCCCGACGCAAATGCGGCGTGTTAAACTCTAAATGATATCTGGTTTGTTTGCATCAAGCCCTGAGGACCAGAAATGGGTCACATTCAAATGACATAGGTTATGTGCGATAAGTCACCGAAGGGAAAGTTCTAATTTGACGGTTCATTACGTGGGCATTTGATGGAACCTGTTGGGAAAATTCTTGAATTTCTCCAAAATAAAAAAAAAAATTGCATATTTCTCGGCTGCTGCTAATGGGACTGTAATGCGATCCGAGTATGCCGTCGCTGCACATTTTTTTTCCGACAAATTGGGAAACCAGCCACATGTGGAATCATAAACAAAGTCTCCTACATAATTTGACCCGTTGTCGTCGTCTGGCACCTCTCCTATCGCGTTTCTCGATAAGGGTTCTGTTGTCTGTTGTCGGCTTGAATTGGATTCATGGCTGCTCCTCGATTGATTGCTCGTCCGATTTGGTGCTTATCGCAGAATGGGTTTTTTTTTTTTGTCTCTGCCTGCACACGCATATCAAGGCAAGTGTGCGATAACAACCCTTGGAATTAGGAAATTTGTTTACGCAGCACTTTACCCTTTATTCTCTTCGGCGACGAGTTTCTGTAGTTCTGTTGCTGAAGAAAGAATTCAGTTACCCTCGATCAGCCGATGAATATGGAAGTGCAAGTGAGTGTGGTGAAGTCATTTTAGTGGCAGTTCAAGTGATACGTGGATCCACATGAGTGGAAAATGATGAACATTGTGGGACTACCCACATTTTGCGAAGGAAATGCATCACTTTCATGGACTTATCTGTGTGAGATCTAAGGAAGACTCCTGTTTCCTTGCATCTCTCCACCAAACCGATCAAATTCACGATGAACTGCCAGCAGTGCACTCCACTCATTCAATCTTCAAACGTCATTAACTGGCATTTCTGAGAAGTTTGCTGGCGATTTCGCTGGCAGCCCACTTACCTACCTACTTAATGGCACTTCTGAGACGAGATAAAGTGCCACATCAAGTGACCACAATCCAGTTCAGAGAGAATGGAAAAGGTACGTAGAATCACATAGAATGCCACTAATCACCTTCGTCGTCATTTAAAATGAGTCAGTTGGCTGGCAACTGAGCGGAGCAACAACAAACTCAGGAATTTCAAAGATGTCCTCCTTCGGACGAAAGAAGGTAGTTAAGTCCATGAATAACAGTAAAACCAGTCTGAAAACTGAAAACCAGCATTTTGTCATCAGAACTTCAACATCCTCGATAGTATAGTGGTCAGTATCCCCGCCTGTCACGCGGGAGACCGGGGTTCAATTCCCCGTCGGGGAGATGCGTGCATCTTTTTTCTTCGTTCTAACGTAGGCCTGTTCTTTTTTTTACGGAAAAACTCTAATAGAATCAGCAAATCTGACGGGAAGTGGAAGATGGCGCTCTAATCTTTTGTGTTGCGTCTTTACGTGACGATTTTGTGAAATATTCTTCAATTTTGAGAAGTTTGTCGGTAAACGCGTGAAGCTACTTGTTCCCATTTGCATCGTTGGCAGCTGAGAAGTTGGTTCTGACACGTAGTGCCACTAAAATAGGCGTTGACAAGCTTTGCAACAAAGTGGGTGTGACCGTTTTGTTGACAATGGCTGGTGATCGGGCTATATGCGATCCTTCGCCGGTTGTTTTTTTTATCAAGTGTTGCTGCAGCTTTCACCACCCCAGTCTCTGTCTCTCTCCTGCTCCTCTCCACTGAAGCTACCCACTTAGCCAACTGCTGTACTGGACCAACCCCTAGATTGTGTGGCCGATGTCCTCCGTCCTTTTCCACGACACTGAAGCTAGATGTTGAGCCAACTGTTTTGTTGTGCCAGCGCCTAGATTCAGCTTCGGATGTCCGTCGTCCTCGTCGTCTCTGCAGCTACCCGCTGAGCTAACTTCTTTACTGTACCAACGCCTGAATATGACAGCACGTAGATTCAGCTTCAAACGTCCTTCTCGGCATTGAAGCTATCCACCGCGCCTAGATCCTCCGTCGGGTGTCCGCTGTCCTCCGTCTAGGCACTGAAGCTATCCACTTAGCAAACTGTAGATTTCTGCGACGGATGTGGATTCGATTGTGGAATTCATGCTTCCCCGGAACACTTTCTGCTCAGAAAGCTAGTACTTACTCTTAAGAGCATATCAATTCTCGTCGCCACAAGACCTTTAGTCACTATAAGCCCACAACAATGTGGATGTCATCAGCAACCCCTCACTTACACCAATCTCTATTGACGACAGCCCCTTAATTTTCTTCAAAACCTCGATCCCCGGGACGCCATTTATCCGACTCAGTAGCAGTTTAAATATCTGCCTCGAATTGTTGAGTGTCAAGAAGAGGCCCTTAGCCAAATCCAATATTTTACTTGCCGCAGAACTGAAACTGAGACGCTCTCAAAGAAAACACTTCTCGGCGCCCTTGGCAATGCCACTTGCTCATTTCGGTGCCCATCGTTACTTCACAGCGCACGATCTTCGTGTTCAGTGAACCAGCTGATCACCGGTGTAGTGCCTCTTGTGATCGTCGGAAAACACTTTCATGACCAGTAAGGACCTTGGCGCTAACACTTCTTCGATTCGCTTCCTTCTACACTTTTGAGTGTTCGACGAATTGTTTTCTCACGAGGTTCTCGATCTCGATCTCGATCGCGATCTTCGCATCGAGTCTCTGCCTCAATGGCCGTCAGGCCGCCATCACATGTTCATCCTCCAAGACGAAATGAAAGCGAAATTCAAATCAAACCGAATCAGCCAATGGCACTCGCGATGGAATTGCACACACCTCCTCCACCCACTAGACAGACGGCCTTACTGACAGACCGACAGACAGACAGACCGACAGACAGACAGTTTTGTTTGTTTACCCAACTGATATGCGTTTTTGTTTAGAAATTTCAGCGATTTTGCCAATTAATTCGGTTCACACAATTCATCGGGCATACGGCATACCTCGTCGGTGTATTCTCGATTTTCTATCGTCTCATTGCCTCATCATCCGCCCGCTCGACGATGGAGAAGAAATTTAAATATCTGTTGTTCAAGCAACGAACCGAGTGATGTGTACGATTGCACTGCAACCTGGGTAGCTTTCCACGCTGCTGCCAACTGGTATAGAATTTGCCCAGAGAGAGGTGATTGGCTTTATCGACTACAATCAGAGCTTGGCGTCCGGATTGTAATTAGTCGGAATCGGGCAGGAAAACTGGTTGCGTGGTGGGCGAACTAGTGATTCTGAGGATTTTGAGTGCGTCCCCGTGGCGATAGAAAATTACAGTGGACAAGTGATTTGACAAAGTGTCGGCCTTTAAGGATGCAATGATGGGCCTTGGAAATGAGTAGGCCGTAGGCCCTGGGTACTTTCACCAGCAGTGACTGGACCCTGACATTCCGAGGGAGTGATTATTGGGAACACTTTTGCCAAGCTAACATTTACAATGGGTTGGTGAAATGAGCTTTCTTTTGACAAGAGCGATAAATGTGGAAAGAGCCCCATTCCGTCACACGTCACTCCCTTCTCAAATGTCACATCGTAGTGGCCATGAGCTTGTGTCACATCGACTACGGTCCACAGAGAGAGAGGAGTCTTCGTTAAGCTTCAACGAAATAAGTGCCGCTTGCTAATTGATTTTAACGACGTGCTCTGCCATATGTTACACCACTTTACGACGTCCACCTATTTCTCGTCAAACTTTATGTCACTTAACGTCTTCCTTTACAACAATCATTAAAAAAAAGTCAGAGAAAAAAAAAACGCGCAACATGGACGTCGCAATAAAATCGACAAGCTCACGTCAGTCGTCATTAAAAAAACCAAAAAAAAAGAACCGCATCTAATGAGAAGAGGCTGAGAGAAGGTCCACTGTGACCTAAGATCTTTCGAAAGTGCTTTCGTCTTTCGGTTTCCGGATTCTCTTCATTAAAGTGCAATCAACTCGTCTTTACCGCCCGCCCGCTGCCGCCTTTTGCCTAGTTTGGCAATTGGTTTGGTTTTTTGGCAACCACAAGGCAGGCAGCTTTCGTTGCCCAAACCCGCTGAGTGCTCGTTTAGTCGTTTAAATCAAAGCGAAAGCGTGTATGCAATTTAAATAATTAGTGTCTTACCTACAAATGAAATCGAGAGTCTGCAGACAATGCGACATGACCCAAAGCACATTCCCATAGTATCCACGGCTTGACGCAGCCACTTAACTCGGGCAGGCATTGTTTCGAGAAAAAAACGAACACGAACAGAAGAGAGGACGCCGAGCTGCGTGCGGACATGTGACATAAGCCGCAGCAGATTCAACAGCAAGAAAACTGTGTGAAAACAAACATCGCATCTCCGCGTGATTGGTGAACACATCCCACACGGCGGGAGGGGGATGGTGGTGCCTGCATCGACCGGCTACCCTGTTTACGCACGACTTGCTGAAATAGGAAACAAAAGTGAAATTGGATTACGCGCGATGCGTAGCGGTCGATGGAAACGCGGCAATCACGACGACGATGAGGAAGGTGTGAAGTGCTTACGCCGCGCCGACACCCTGTTGTGGTTTGGTAACCCGCTGGCCATCAGTCTTGTGGTGAGAATCTGGAGTGATCTTCTGTTATGTGCATGGACCTTCAAATCTGTCCAAAAACGCAAAAAAAAAAATAGATGCATCAACATCTCCCCGACGGGGAATTGAACCCCGGTCTCCCGCGTGACAGGCGGGGATACTGACCACTATACTATCGAGGACGCTGAAAAACTGAGTGTCTAAAGGTCTACAAGTCCCTTCGGGAAGATTCTAAAATTAATTTCTATTCTAATCCCATCCGCATTACAGATTGCGGTCAAAGTGCTCCCACATTGTACCAAACCGCCATCGAAACACATCCCATTGTTCGCAGTGTTCATGTCTAGACAATTTAGTTCCACCATACAGCACAACCACCCACACCCCACGGACAATTTTCCGTGTGAATAAAACGATTTTTCCACCAACATTGAAATAGAACACCCCCCTTTTTTTTTACAGTCGACCACCACATCAGTGGTCACAGAAACCGACAAACATCTTAAGATCATGTAAACCCAACGAACTCGAACGGCCGACACGAGATGACAGGGTGCGAGCGAGAAGACGAGGGAGAAGTTCTTCGCTCCAAGAAGAAGAAGAATCCCAAACGAAAAAGCAATTTAAAATGCGCTTCCTGCTTCGGTGCGCATCGTCGTCACAGGGGCACAGAGACGACTGCGCGAAACTGAGACGGACAGGGCGTTCGGACATGCAGCAATCAAAGTAAATTAAATTGTGTATACTTCCCTGGTTTTCTTGCGTCTGCTCCAGGTCGACAATTGACAGGCTTCATCGTCATCATCGTCGTCGTCGTTGTCGTTGTCGTTGTCGTCGTGGTCGCCGCCGTAGTTGTAGCCGTCGCCGCTGTTGTCCGTTGTCCGATGTCGGGTTGTCGGCTTGTCGGAGGAGTCCCCCATTATTCTACTTCTAAGGCAATCTGTATCTATGTACCTGCATCTACAGCGGTGTTGGTTATTGTGGTCATAAATTTTCCCAGAATGATCAGCGATGCGAATACAGAATCGCCTCGCGAGCAAGTATCTCCTCCTTCTCCTCAACCTGCGCCTCACTAAAGATGGTCTTCAGAAGGAGGGTGCCTTAAGTGTGCATAAATTGAGATATATTCTGTGGAATAGACGCCATTGTGGATATTTCATACGTTTTTACCGATCTTCCGCACTTTGAACAGATGGACATGAACATGCAAGCACCGTGGGCTCTTCCTACACATAATCATCATCATTGGGGCGTCGTTAAGAAGGAAAGGTTCTTACCTCGACGCCATGGAAGGAGGGAATTGAAAAATGATTGTGAATTAGATTATGAATCAATTAAGTGGTTATTTTCACGCTCGCGGACAAAAAGCCGAGGAAAGTAACACCTGGCGAGCAGAGATTAAATGGTTTGTTCGTCGTGTTTGTTGGTAGAGGATGTCGATCCTGGGAACTGACGCAAAATTCCAACACAAAGTGTCACTTACGTGCGTGGAGATTCATTTTCGCAAAATGAACGAAACTTAACGAAACTCAATGAGATCTAACGAAACTTAACGAAACTGAGAAACGTGGTGTTTAAGGTCACAGTGAATAATTTCTTTGTATTCGATCGATTTTTTTATGTTGGCTTACGTCTTCTGTTCACCCTATCGTTGTCTCCGAATTTCTGGGAAACATCAGTCACACTACAGAGACGGACGCGCTTGGTGCGACTGTCACAGTGGTGTTCCAGAGCAACGTTCCCATGATTAGTTACTTCGTTTAGTCTTTCCCGCTGATTCCTGCCCCAAGCGAATGGTATCAGTTTCAAGCACATGTTCCACTCCAAATTCTTGGCATTTCTCCGATATTCTCAAAACAGAACCTCTTCCCACCGCGCAGAGCGGCCAATAATTTATGGAAGCCGTCCGAAATGTTGTGCATATTGGGTCAACGACTCAGTTATTATTGTTTTTTTTTTTACGAAACACTCAACCACCGCCGAAGCTTTTTGTACACAAATGTATTGGCTTCTTTCTGTGCCTGGCTTGTGCGTCCAGAAACCCCACAAATTACCATTTGCTTATCTATATAGATATGCCGAGGATGGATGGATTAGCATTTATTACACACGGGGCAGCGCGATAGGCTTTCTTCAGCTTCGCTGGTGATTCTCCTCGCGTACGAGCGTATTTTTGCCGGACTAAATAAATGCGTTATAATTAATGCAAATGAAATATGACGCGCTGGATGGGTTTCAGACTAATTATACAATCCGAGGCGAAAATGTATTCGATGTGGAAATGATGGTATGCAGTTGGAACTGTTGCTTTAGCCGTTCAAAGAGCCGATCCAAAAGTTACGAGAGAAAGTTATTTTGTACGTTAATAGCTTCAAATGGTTTCGTGTATTTGTCATCGTTTGTCTTGTGACGCCGATGAGAGACGATGGCGATCTGTAACGTTTTACATTGAGTTTGGCCTCAGAATGGAATTTAAATGGATTCGGGACATGACCCAAAAAAATATTGGATGAACTCTTGTAAAGTGGCGGTGTTTTGTATTGAATAAGTCGATATGCATCTGGTTTTGGCTAAGGAGGGAAACGAATTCAAATTAATGCGAGACCAGACAATGCGCGATGACACCTTTGGATGACATTTCACTTTGGGCGTCATAACTGAACTGGTTTGGCGGAGAGGCTTGAGTAAACTGGTAACGCTGGTCTTTCGCCTTTCAAATTTCTTTACGGTTTGAGGAAAAGAAATATCTCGGTCTTTTCTCCAGAGTTTTTCTAAGTTGTTGGAACTTCTGCACCTGGTGCCGGATTCTGCAATTGTGGATTTAAGGCTGAATAAACTCTAGACATCGAATGTGTGCACCACTCAAGTGGATGCATTTGAGAAAAAGAGCGCTCTCTCTCTGTACAAGACACTGATCATCCAAGTCTTGCTTTACGGCACAGAGTTATGACAGTTTACAAGTAGAGTCAACCATCTTGGCGTGCGTAAAGGTAGCCCCAAACGACGAACATACTCACCGAACTTGTACATCAACAAGCCAACGAACAAAAAGAAATGTTTCGCCAACAGCGAACCAGCCCGTACACGAGAAAAACAGCAAACACGAACAAGTTTGGCGAGCGTGTTCTTCGTTTAGGGTCACCATAATTGGAGGCAACTAGCAAGAGGTCACATTGAGGCCCGAGTCCACCCCAGACTGTAGGGCCATCAGAGGAAGATGATAATTTGTTTCGAGTTCATTAACCACTGGCCGCAAATAAGAGACTGAAACCAGAAGAACAGACACTTCCCTTCAAGCTTTTTGAAGCTCCTCGTTCTATCCATGCCCACAAATCGACGATGGAGTTCAAGACAATACTCCATCTCCACATCGAGAACAGTGTATAGGTTACAAGAGTCGTTCCCAAGTCTCACGAAGGACAAGGATGTACAGTCGCCTCCTTCTAAGTCGAAGTTGAACTTCCTCTAACTCGAATTTTTTGTTCGCCATATTTGGGGATTTCCCTCAATTTTCCATACACAGAACCATCCTCTAAGTCGAACTCCCTCTAACTCCAACTTATTTTGATATCTCGTGAGAGTTCGACTTAGAGGGAGGCAATAGCACCTAGCGACGTCTGCGACGTGGTTTTCTCGTATTTTTTCGGAATCGGAACAACTCCTCCAACTCCAACTCGCACACATCATTCTCGTATACAGCCAAAAACCGATCCGGTTCGGCTGCAGTCAAGTGCTCCTTAGTCCACCCACACCTGCCCACACAGCATAATCCACATTCAACACGTGTCCGCGTTCCGATAAATATTTCCAACAAGCCAACAGAAAACCTTGTAAGATCCTTCCAAATGTCATACACCACTGCACCTCGAATGGCATACTAATCGCCTCACCACACATCCTACAGCGATGCACTGCACTGAAATCCCTCTCCCAGGCGGTAGCCTCAATCCAAATGGAATTCCCTTCCATATTTCCATGCTAAACACAGTTCCCGACCAATAAATCATGCACGGTATACGTTACCAGTTCGCAGACAGTGAGCAATCAACGAAATGTCACTGAATTTGACATCTGCTGCTGTGGGAGCGAAATGACATATTTTCCAGCTGACAATTGTCAATAAAAACAACTAGAGATACGTAAAAGTCTCCACACTGTGGGAGGACTTGCCGGAATCAACGTCGCGTTCAACTGACAAACTGCCAGACATTACAAGCGATGTTTGCCTTGTGTGGCGTGTCTTTGGGGGAAAACAATCAACTATTTGGGAGCTCTCTCGTTAGTCATATTCGTTAGAGGGCGCCCCGATCCCGAGACATAAACACGAAACTTTATGTATGGCTGTTTTCGTTTCAGTTCCCTCGACTAAGGGACTGCAGTTGTTGTCTAATTAACAATTAGCTCTCTTATGCTAATGGAGAGACCACAGCCGCTGCCGCTACTGCCGTCGTTGACTGCAGGAAGACAAGCCAAGACAAGATTGTAAGCCAAACAAGACGACAGGAAGATAGTGATCTTGTGAAAATGAGGTTTTAATGGTGACCTGTCAGATCGGTGGCGGCGGATGAGTTAGATTGCAGGAAATTATACGTTGCCAGAGCTGTTAAGATCTTTTTACGCGACAGAGACCATTTCACTTTGTCTTCGCGTTGTTTGTGTGTGCTTCTTTTTGTTTCATCCGATGAAGGGTTCTCGAAGCAGCCTGCTCTGTTCTTTGAGAAGTTTTTTTTTTGGTGGATGGCATTGTGTTTGAATACACATAAGTGCATAATAAGATGGATTTGTGATAAGCGGGATAACTTTCATTTGTGCCGCTTGTTTTTATGAGCGGAAAATGAGGTATCTTCGGATGGGGGTCGATTGGATTCACGTGGGACACGGGGCTATAAATGGAAAGTATGTTTGTGGAGATCTTCGATCGACTTCCGGCAGATGATATTCTTCTTTGTGTCCGGGCTGGTTTTGGAACTCAATCAATAAGCCTCACCGACTAGCGCCCACTTAATCAGATCCTTCCCAAGTTGTGGGTGCCAAGGCGTTCTCTGTTTCGTTGTCTCTTCCTCACTGCTTGGGAGTCTCGAAGATAGGAAGCCACCTTTGACGATGAATCTGTACGCGCCTGGATAAACTTTGAAGGGCGACAAGAGTTGTCGATAGTCATCCCGAGAGTTTGGCAGGAATGTCAAAGGTAGGTAGGTAGGTGGTGTGTGTCCATTTGCATTTCTTGAGTATTTTCTAGGATCTGCAGCAACCTGGTCTACTATGGACTTGAGTCCCCCGTAACGTTGATAAATGGCTTCAGTAAGCTATCAATGCAAAGACGCTTCTTTTGTGCCATCAGCAATGCTGCTACAACTTGTAGAAAGTAGTGAAAAATGTCGGAGAAGGTGACCTGAAGTGGCTAATTTTTCCAAATCGGGCATATCTCGAAAACGGTTCGTCTATTTTAGATGCGGTTTCTTGCGTTAGATTTGGTATGGAAAGACGTTTCTTTTGTGCCATCAATCATGCCGCAGAAAGTGGGGAAACATGTCGGAGAAGATGACTTGAAATGCTGAATTTTTTTAAAATGGCCCGTATCTCGAAAACGGTGCGTTTTTCGGCGATGCAATTCATCTCTATCGCCATTTTACGCATATAAGCGCGTTGAAAAGACGCTTCTTTTGTGCCATCAGTCATGCCGCTACGACCAATAGGTCACAAGTTGGTAAGGATCGAAAATGGTGGCCTGTAGTTGTTTATTTTGGCAAATCGGCCATATCTCGAAGACGATTCGTTTGTTTTAGATGCCGTTAATTGCTATAGATTCAGTATGGAAAGACGCTTCCGTGTTCTGTGTGCCTTCAACCAACTGAAAACTACAATCGTTTCATTGTGGATCAGAACTTGGGTGTATACAATTAGAACTGATTGCCTTGTAGACAGCTTGACAACACTGCCAAGTGATATCTATTACAACGCACCATTCACAAACGCTCTTTCTGAAGAAGCCTCTAATTCACAATTATCCCCATGTCGTCTCCAAGAACACTGAGCGATCAGTTAAAACCGAATCACATTCTTCACTAACACAAACCGTAACGCAGTACAGATGCGGTATTCGAAAACTAAGCAAACACGCGGAAACGCTTCTCATCTCATTCAAGTTGCCGTGAAAGAGTCAACATCCCGTTGATGAGCCACCCAGCAAATCTCGAGTCACTTCATCTCCCTTTGGTCTCTGTCTCTCTCTCTCTCTCTCTCTCTCTCCCTCTTAACAAAATTAGGTGCGAATTGTAAATAATTTCAGATTATTTATGAGCCTCTTCAAACAATAGCAATTCCAGCGCGCACGCATTCATCGCTCGCCAGACAACACTACTGTTACCGTTTTGTGTTCGTAGATTAACCCGCATTCTCTTGAACGGCTATCAAAACGGAACGGCGGAATGGAAGAATTCTCGGCGCGAGCCATTAGCACTCTCTCGCAGACGTTCTTACTGCTTCATCTTCTGCACTGGGTTTCTCCGTTGAACTTAATTCTAATCCAGATACGCGCCGATTAGACGCCACTCTTGATGCACGCATTCTCTGCGATGGCATCCGAAAGTTGCATCGCAATCTGGTTTATTTTTAAGTGAAAACGAAATTCGAATAATGGAATTATGTTTCCAATCTCTAGCGGTTAAAACGGACAGATTACAGCGAGAGACCTAACCTGAAAAAAATCGTGCGCATATGTCACAGTCGCGAGTCGGATGGAAGAGAAGACAACAAAATGAGTCTTCTTTCTTTTTTTCAACATTTTAGGTCATCTAATTGAATATCTGACGTTTTGTTTCCACGTCATTTCGTTCGGATCTTGAATGCTTTGCGATGCGACACCGACACAAATGGTGCGTGCGTGTCTGTGGTGGTTCGATGCGGAACTGTTTTGTTTTGAGGGGAAAGTGGAGCATTGCGCGTTGGACGTGCGACGAGATTACGTGTCTCTTGCTGTTGTGGATGCTATTTGAAAATCAATTAATCGGAGGAAGACGGAGTGTGGCGTCGAAGATGGAGTGTGGATTGACACGTGATTTTGCGAGTGACGTGTGAACAGTGTCTTATTTGTCATTTGGTTACGTAGTTCTCAGCATCCCATATGGTCTAGTGGCTAGGATATCTGGCTTTCACCCAGAAGGCCCGGGTTCGATTCCCGGTATGGGAAGATGCAATTTTTTTTTTCGCTTAATTGGAAGTCAATTTTATGCAAATTTTATAGATTCACTGACCTCAACTCGTGACGCAGAATAATAGCACGCGCAGCACGAGTGGTTGTTGTAGAAGCTAGGCCCCGGTCCTCTACGGGGCGTAACCATGTTATTATTAGATGCTTGATTCACTGACAGATATAGCCCAGGCCGTTGGATGTAGAAATACGAATTCTTGAAGGCGAGCGCTGCGAAACGGGGTTGTTATATTTTTGCACGGCAGAAATCAGATGTTTTCTCACATAATCTTGGCCACCTCATTGTTAGGACATTCTGACGAGGTGCCAAGCCACTAGGTGTCTGATGGAATGCGCTTAGACCAGGCTGGCCCATTGTACTGGCATGCGAATCATTTATTTGGTTAGGTTCCATCGACCACTGGTGAGGAACAATTTGACGCTAAGGCCAAAAGCCGTGGAATCCGTTTTGGCGAACTGATGGCGAACTGACAGAGGCAATGCAACGACATGACGCTTCGTCGGATAATGAAGCAATCTTTGCTTTGAACAGTCTTCAATTTTGAGCCTGTAACAGAGGACGCCTGCGACTAGGGCGGAGAAGGACCCCAATCAACAGGATATAGCTAGTCAGAGACCGTGCCAGATCGTGCTAGCTGAAGAGGCTTCTTGGTTGAGGCCCAAGACCACCTCGGACGATAGCGCCACACAAAGAAAAAAACCGAAGTTTGTGTCCAGGCCCAGGACTGCACTTCATTCAGTCTTTTCGACAGTCCCATGTCCCTTCTGCACAATTGGAGGCCATTTTGTGAGAACTAGTGAACGACTTAAGGCCCAAACCCATTGAATGTCAACAGATTCACAACTCAAGTCCTAATGAGAGGTAGGGAGATAGGCAAAAGCGACCCACAAGTGGACTGCATCACGACGGATAATGTTGGTCAACTTTTTAGTTTTTCATACTTTGACACTTCCTTGCCCACGTAAGTCAATTTTGACTGACTACTGTTGTAGTGGGGTTGTATGGATTTCGGGCGCAACGTACGTATTCATTGGGCACCTCTTTGCAATGCAGCAAATGGGTCTGGGCTTGGGCCTTAAGAGGACGACAGAGTAAGTCTTGCGCTCGGTAGCCCACTTAGGTGACTCGTGGTATTCAAAAAGTGTGTCGGAGCCCAGCTGGCCAGGAAAAGAGGAACAATTTCAGCTTCTGCTGGAGCCAGGAGCAGAGAACGAATTCCGGCTTCTGCTGGAGCCACATGCAGAAGTCGCCTGCGATGACGCCTAATTTTATGTTTCTGGCAGGATTCCCCAAGAGTCAGTGTCTTACATATTTAATCTGTTCACAGAGAATGGACGTCTGTGTCTTCTACTTGAGAAAGCTCCTAGCCGGACGTTAATCGCTTCAGTGTCTGCAGATCTGTTCAGTGGCATCCGTCAGACTCCTGTTTTCTCTCATTTTTTCCTCAGAACAACTGTTCGGATGAACGCTTGGGATCTAGTATGGGGACCAGATCAATGTGCAGGTTTGACATGCAATACTTGACAGCGGTGACGTGAAATAAGTACGAGCGAGTTCTTGACAGACGTCTGGTGTTACTTAGTTCGGTTGCTGTTCTTGTGGGCAGAGTTTGTTGCGTCCCTAGTCTGGTTGGCTGCCTGCATAGTTGCCTACAATGTGTCTTTGAGCTGATCAACCATCCCTTCTCGAGAGATGAATGACTTTCTACGCTCGTGAGAGATGTATCGCGAGTATTGCGTTCTATTTAATGCCATGTTAGTGCTTCCCGTACTATCACGTTGTTCCCTTTGAAAACCGCCACAATGATCTGGGCGTCGTTTGGAAAGACACTTAAAGCAAACCATCTTGTCGATCGTGTCATTAAAAAAAAAAGGACAGTCACCACTTCAAGCTACACATCTTATCGAGCGTTTCATTAAAGAAATAAAAAAACTATCCAAACAAGGCAAGCTTACAAGCAAAATCTACGTACATTACCATGCAAATAACCTCATTACCTCCGACGAACAAGTGTTTCAACGCAAGAAACCCCTCAACCCAACTGGTGCACGCAACGACACCAAGCCAGCCCACTCATGCGTCGATGCCTACAACAATCCAACACGTGAGCGCATGTGTTCCATTCGTGCTTCTCACCACCTTCCCAAGCACCGTGCCGAGCCAGTGGCAGTCTTAGGGTTAAGCATACAATGAATTCATAATTGTCACTGTCACACTCAGTCACTCATCAAGAGGTTTTTTTTCGATTAAAAATGCATAACTTGTCGTCGCGTTCCTCTTCAGCAATTACCACCCCGTGTGGTAGTTATCGAGAAATATTTTAATGAACAGTCTTTCCCCCCCGCCACTGGCCACCGCTTTAACAACGCCCATCGCGCAACTCCCTGCCAATCGATCGGGTGCCTGGCTGCTACCAGCAGCAACCCGATTGTTTATTCAGAATACATTTCATTTAATGAACATAAATACCTTAATGTCCGCGAGGAGTCATGCTTCTTAACGGTTATGGCCAAATGTCAAAAGGCAATCATTGAACTTGCCCACGAAACTGGCATGAAACCGGCACTAATACAAGCCATCTGCTGCCGCCTACCAGCACTGATCGATGGAGCTCCGCTGAGGTGAGCTCTAGGTGGCGAGTGGTGAAAGCGACAACCCGAAAGTATGTTTTTCTTTCGGCCTGACGTACAACATCTTTATCTTATTCATAATGGAAATTCATGGACAAATGCATGTGTGGAAAATTCATATCCGATACGACCCACATTCGAAATGGCAGTCGTGTTAAGCAATCGGAATCTGGTTAGACATGATTTTGAGCAGTGGTCACACTGGATGCACTTTCGGTGCACAACAAGCTCATCGATCAAGTTCAAACGTAGAGAAACGCCAAGCCCCATTGACACCACCACCGTCCACTACAGCTCTGCGCACAGCGCGGTACTTGTCATTTGTAGTGGATTGCTCGTTCCTCATCTTCAGCTCATATTTAACGTTGTTTTTAATTGTTCTCGTTTTTTTCTCTTTTTTTTCTTTGCAGTGAACTGTCGTCGTTCTACGCTGGCTACCAAATGGCACCCAGCATATGTCAGAACTCGCCTCTGCCCCCCGGTCCGGCCGCTCAGATACACCATCACCATCATCCCCCGTCGTCGACGGCATCGTACAAAATGACTAACTCCGAGAGTAGCTGGCCGCAGAATTTCACAAGCAAGGTGAGTGGTGCTTGAGTCCATTTGGTGCTTTCGTCCCTAGTCAGCAGCGGAAACAATAAAAAAAAAAAGTTTCCCGTACCGGGAATCGAACCCGGGCCTCCTGGGTGAGAGCCAGATATCCTAACCACTAGACAATACGGGATGTTGAGAAAGAGGTGCCGTTGTGTGCATTTCGCCCAGCGACAGTGAGTCACAGGGTGTCTTTAGAAAATTGCTTTATTTTTGTGATTTTACGCAGTAATCAGGTTGTGACGTTTCATTAAAAGCCGTTCGAAATAGAGGAAGCTCGCGGCGAAGGAATATGCATCTGCCGACATCGAAATTTTTTAAAGGGAATTCTTTTAGCTTTTTCCTAGTTCATCTTGCAACTGTCACAGCGGCCCTATTAGACCTACCTACGACTCCGTTCGTGATGTTGTCTTAATCGATTAGACGACACTGGAGTGCATCCGACGACATTTTCGGCTAAAAAAAGGCAGCACTTCACACGAAAGTCAAATCGATTTAAACAAAATTCAAAAAAACGGGCTAGCGTCACGTAAAGTCGCAACACAAAAGATTTGAGCGTCATCTTCCACTTCCGTCAGTTTTGCTGATTCTTTCCGAGTTTCACACAAAAAAAGAACAGGCCTATGAACGGCTAGAACGAAAAAAAGAGACGCACTCATCTCCCCGACGGGGAATTGAACCCCGGTCTCCCGCGTGACAGGCGGGGATACTGACCACTATACTATCGAGGACTGCGAAGAACTGGCGTCTAATTCGACGCCGATAGTCGCTGTCTTAATTCGACACTCAGTGTCTTAATCCGATAGTCTTACTTTAATCGCAGCCAATTGAGTGACTCATTCCGCCCTAATCTACAACAGCAATCCGAATCGTTAATCTTCTGTGCCATAAACGAATGTTTATCAACACATTTCGACACAGTGTCTAGCGCCCTGGCGATTAAATCGTCTATTTTTAGCTTCAACAACAATTTAGACTTGTGAAATAGATTAACAATGTTGTTGGCAAACAAATCACGTGCATAGATGTTTACTCCATTAAATGAACACATTCCCTTGCATCTTGTTCCAGGAAAACCAACGTCCACCGGTTTACAACCCCGAAGACTACATCCAGTCGCTGAAGAAGTTCGGCAAACGTCAGAATGGCACAACGGCCAGATCGATTTACGACACAAACGACGTGGACACGTCAAAGGACACCTACAAGGCAGCAACGCTGCCCTCAAAATACTCGGAATACAAGTAAGCTCTGCGCACTGCTCCCCGGCACTTCTAACGAGAACCTTCTCTTACAGGAGTCCGATACCATCCCCACCGGAGACCGAAAGTGAAATGTCCCTGCGACAGTTCGGATCGATCACCGATTTGCTTACAAAACTTCGAGCAGACCTCAGAGCTGCGTTTCCAAGTTTCGTTCAAGAGTTTGTCGCCACACCCCTGGACGGGGTCAGTCTGCTGCTGGAGGTCCTGCGGGCGATTCAGCTGTCGCAGACCATTCATCCGACCGCATCGATGAGTGCATCCGCCTCAATGCCACGCAATCCTCAGTCCTACCAACGGAGGGCTCTGCTGGACGAACTGGCTTGTCTGTGAGTTTCTCAGCAAACACACATCCCTTCTGCGCACGTCTTTATTCCTGTTTTTCTCCCCCTTCTTCTAGGCAATGCCTGAGTGTATGCTGCTGCCGATCGCCAGAAGCCAGCGCAAGGTTGGGCACCACTCCAGTTGGACTCCTTCCTCTCGCCGCCTCGGCCACCGGCCAGGGCATCAGAGCGCGAATTTTCGCCCTTCAACTCATGACGGCCGCCTGCGACAAATGTCTGATCGGCCATGGTCAGAAGGGCACCTACGCCGGGCATGTAGCCGTCTCCGAAGCACTGTCCACCCTCAGACTGAGGTGCGGTGAACCAGTGCGATTCAGGCTGCTCGTTGGTATGCTGAACAGCGGAGGAGGCACCGGAGAACTGCAAGCTGTTGGAGTCAAGTAAGGACACGGCAGCACACCATTTTGAAGGAAACTTAATGATTTTTGCTCTCCATTCCAGGTTCTTAAACACATTCCTTGAAAGTGCAGAAAACTTGCAGAACAGACTCTACCTGCAAGCCGAGCTATTCCAGGCCGGCCTAGAACCCAACCAGCTCACCAAGGTAAGGCCCGAGGCAACCCCTTCTCCGCAGTCCGTTTCTAATGCTATTTCCCTTTCAGTGCATCGAATCGTCGTCGCCGTGGCTGGAGAAAATTCGGATCGAAGTGCGGCGCTTTGAGGAGCTGAAGATCGACATCGAGAAGCTGCAGATCCAGGCCAGAGAATCCGACCGCATCCGCAGCCAAATGGTTATCCTGGAGAGGCGAGTTCAGGTAAGATGCTCAGTGCCCTCCCCCCATCCACCCATGACTTGAAATGCATTTTTTTTCGTTGCTTTCAGATCCTCCACGAGGAGAAGACTGTGCTCACATCAATGGAACGCCGTCTTCAGGAGCGCTGCGCCGAGCTGCAGCGCGAGATCTTCCGGCTGCAAGGCGCACAGAGTGAACACTTCAAGTCACTCGACAAGCAGCCAGTGGCACTGCCTCGACTCGTCCCGCCCAATGGCAAGCAGGGCTTCTCCGAGCACGAGGACGAAGGCATCAGCAGCTCCGAGACCGGACCCTCTCTCAGTCCGGTGCCGATCCTCGTCCTTCCTCAAAGCAATTCACAGAAGTTCAGCATCATCCTGAACGAAGCAAAGGAGGACGACGCCACCATCGAGGATGTCATTGAGGAGCTCAAGAACATCGTCAGTGACGCGGAAAAACAAATCTCAATTCAGGACGTGTCCGTCATCTCCACCGAGTCGAGGCCAACCATCCTAGAGGCTAAGGAGAAGGACATCGTGCCAGTGAACCTTCTGCCACAGCCACCGCGCAAGTCCAGGTCCCTGGCGCATCTCATGTCGCGTGGCGGCGGCTCCGACCTGGACGCCTCTGAGTACGGCCTGCTGCTGCTTCAGAACCAGAACAACCCGAACAACGACCACGACTCGTACTTCGACGAGCCCGACTACGATGGCACCGTCGACAAGCCATACCACCCATCCGACCACAGTCCAAGCTCACCGCGCATTCATTCGAGCACGAATCGTGAGATCCTCGACGTTATCATGAACGCCCGACACTCGGAGGACGATCCCACCATGAATGCATTTCGCGAGAACGGCGGTCGTGACTCGCACGTCTCCCTGCCAGTGGGCGAGTCGCTACTGGCCAGCCCACCTCCGGCCCAGCACTTCAACGGCGTCTTCTTCATGACCGGCATGAACACCCCGCAGAGGTACCCGCGTCCCGACGTCACAGCCGCCCTAGAGGCACGCCGCGTCACGAAGAACATCGAGCGCATCGAGGGCTTCGGCCAGGAGCACGTGTGCGAGAAATCCCGCAGCAATCAGCAGATTTTCTTCGGCTCCAACCCCACGCTGAAGATCAACTCGAGCGTGTGCATGAGCAGCGTGACCGTCGTCAACAACATAACCACCCGGACCCGTTCCTACACACAAGGCTCCAAGGTGACAGACATCCCGTCGGGCCTGTACTGATCATCCCCCATCTGACGTCTGCTTCAAATCACGGTAGTTTATTAAGTTGTGCATCTCCTCCTACTCTAAGCATCCACTCCTCATCCCTTGTGCAATATTTACGAAGCCGTCCGCTTCCCGGCTGCGGGAGCGGCTTGGTTCCATCTGGTGGTGGTTGGTCATCGTGTTACACATACGTTTCTGGGTAAAAACTCTCTCTCTCTCTCTCTGCTGGAGAATCTTCACGCACAGTTGAACATTGCTTTCAACGATGATTCTCTTCGATTTTTTTTTGTATAAGCTCGACTGAGCGATTAGTTGATCTTTTATTAGACAGTAAGACCACATGCGCATACACATACTTATGTACTAACATTTTATATGTACCAACGAACGAATAAAATCATTTTATTTATTTTTGAAAGAAACCACTTGTCTTTTTCTTATTTATTCACTTTGTCAAACCAATTGTCGATCTAGATGCGGGCTGAGAGGGTGGTAAGTATAGGGCAATCGTGATCAGGTAAGCTGTGAACGACTAGGTCAACAGAGAGTACCCAGGAGCAGCGAAACGAACAGAAACAAGGCGCTTCTTGCGCATCTTTCTGTTGGCCTGGTGCTTCTAGTGAAATGTTCTCATTTTTGCAGCGAAAAACATCCCAGAAAACCACAGGAAATGACCAAGTGTACCAATATGGACGTATGTCCCGCTCCCATACCGCTGACTACAATGTCCTACATTCACCACGAAACGTGCTACTCCGCGTCCACCTATAGCGTCACAAAATTTCATGCAAATCAGGGGATATTCAAACAAAATTGACGAAATACCGCTCGCATATCGCTGACCCTGCCGCCACCCGAAAATGTAGCCTAAACTCTGTTCAACATGTGTGCCAACTTTCGTTCATTTCCGTCACGTCGTTTTCGAGAAATTCGAAATGCGAGCAATGTGAGAAAAACCAATTTTTCATACAAATCCCAGCTGGGATACCAGGCCACCAGAAATTGCAGTAGGGTACCTGGTCATTTTCAGTCAATTTTGATTGCTTATATCTCGCAAACGGTGCATCATACTACAAAACGACTAAGGACGATCTTGTAGCACATAGCTTGATCTACAAGATGACATTTAAAAAAGGACGCATTTACCGGTATTTCAGTAAGATTTTTAAAGGATAAGGGAATTCTGTCAAAATCATACCCAAATAACGGTAAATCTGAAATTTTGTGAATGCCATCATCTAAGTCAGGTTATGAGCTACAAGTCCGCCCTTGACTATTTTGCTGTAGGACGCACCCTTCCCGAGATATAGGCGCCCGAAAGTTGCCAAAATATGAACAGACCCCCTACTAAAATTTCTGTGTACCTGGTGTCCCAGCCGGATTTTGTATGGAAAATTTTGATTTTTTGGACAGCGTGCTGCTCCCGTCCCGATCGACATATCGCCTTGTAGATCGCTTCCCATAGCGCTTCACAGACCGCCGGACCTACTGGCGCATATACCGCCGGCGTACCGCTCCACATACCGCCGCCACACCGCTTTCCATACCGCCTCATATGCGGCCTTCTGTACCGCCTCCTGTACCGCCTCCTGTACCGCTCAGCGTACCGCCTCACATACCGCTGAAAGCACCGTCCTCTGTGCCGCCCAAAAAACCGCCGACCATGCTGGTCCGCCTAACCAGAGCTGTACGAAAGTCTCGTTTTCATACAAAATCCAGCCCGAAATACCAGGCCACCAGAAATGCAGAAAATGCAGCAGGTATCCCAATTTTCAGCCCGGATGGTAGGCAACGATTTCCCAACACCCATGATCGTGGCACCCATACCGAATTTCGTTGCATACTTCTGGGCGTATTTCATAGGTATACCTGCTGCTTTTGCTGGGATTCTGGTGGCCTGGTGTTTTGCCGAGATTTTGTATGAAAACTCGTTTTTTTTGGGATTCAGTGGTGTGTGACTGTGAATTGCTTTGAAAATTGGTAGGTTGACCAGAGTTGTAGATCTGAAGGAGGAGCTTGCTAAAGACACGTTTTCTTTAGCCTCTCCGTCCTTTTTGACCATTTTGATATCAAAGTCAAAGCTGACTTTTTCTGATTGGGTTTACCAAAATGTGGGTCGAAAGAGGGGAGTGCGATAAAGACAGTTTCTTTAACACACTTCCCCCCTCGTGACCATGTTTCTGTGGTCCGATTTAAGGGCGTGTAGGAACATTGGGCGTTCAAACACGATTGAAGCTTAAGTCTAAAGTGGACTAGACTGAAGATTGAAGCCATTGTCGGTTTCCAGGGCAAACTGCCTCTGCTTTGTCCAATGGAAGCTCTTGTCCTAAGGATTGATCCTCCAAAGACAGGCAAATGACCCGGTTTCGAACCCCTAGACAGTGTTCCTGTGCCAAGCGTGAGCTTAAGCCCACAACGCCAATGAAAATCATGTCAAAGGCGAATGTGTAACTTACCTCAGCGCAGACTTTGATCTGTTTCACAATCATGTGTTCATTGAAACACCCGTCCCCTCTCATGGCCGCAGCACCGCTCACACTATCTACACTGATGAATAAATAACCTGTCGCCAAATAATGATTCGACATCATAAAGCTCCACTTCTAGATAAGGCCAGTCTCGAGTACGTACACACACTGCACCTGTTCCTCATCGACCGACTTCGCTTCGTTTTTGCTTGTCTACTGTCTGCGAGGCTATACCCCTAAGAGCTTTTAGCCACCGATTGTTTGACCAGATTCGACGCTGGGAACCGGCAGTGCCTAGTTACGGCTACCTACTTACGTCCGATCCAATGACTCACCCTTAGACTGTGCTGTTGACTGTGCTACCGTCATGGCTGGTTTCAATGAAATTAGCGCTGTCGTGAGAGAACGTGTTCTCGGCCAATTTGCATGGCCAGTTGAATCTGGAAGTTAGTAGGCAATCCAACATCTTTTCGCTTCAAATTGGGTAAATTCAGGGAAACACAAGACAAGCTGATGGGCTCTCACGAAACCTGCTGTTCACCGAGTGTCCCGCTGTTATCTTATCACCTCAGCCTTCATTTGGTGGGGGTGGGGTGTCTGCTGTACCTGGGAATGGATAAGCTCCGAAAGCGCCCCACAATTGTTTAGTTTCGACGAAATAAAGGCATGAGTGTGAAATACACACTCGAAGTGCAGTCTGTGCCAGTACGACTGTGTCGGTGATTGTGTCGCGTTCGGAAAGTTTTCCGCGGAGACAGGTTAAACAAAAAACGGAAGACTTTGCAAAAAGATAATTGACTCTCTCACTGTTCCACTTCCGAAGTAACTGGGACGAGAACACGAGCACTTATCGCTGTCACCAAAGCTCAAGTGAACGAAGGTGTCGACCTATTCAAGCAGAAAGTCACGAAACATTTACTGCTGAACATCTGGACGAGCAATAGGTCATGCCAAACATACGACCACTTACTCCCCTGCTGGCGCAGAGGGCCAAGGAGGAACTCAATGAGGTCCCGGAGCGGATAGACGATGATCTTAGGGCTCTGCGCGAGTGGATATCTAAGCAACCGCACCTGCGAGCCCGCACGGATGATCAGTTTCTGGTGGCGTTCCTGCGCGGCTGCAAACACAGCCTGGAGAAGACGAAGCACAAACTTGACAGCTTCTACACCATGCGAAGCATTGTACCTGAATTGTATAGCAATCGGAGAGTAGACGATCCGAAAACTCTGGAAATTCTCCGAAGCGGGTAAGTACCCCTACACCGCCGTCCCGTGTGCATCCATTTGTCACGTCACATGATTTCAGATCCCTTATCCGACTGCCACTGCCGCTGGGAGAAGACGGCCCCCGAATACACATCTCGCGCTATGGACAGTACAACGCGGATAAGTTCAACATAACCGAAGTGGTCAAGGTGAACACGTTGCTACAGGAGATCCAGTTCATGGAGGACGACAACGCGATGGTGAAGGGCTTCATTGAAATCATCGATCTTAAGGGTGTCAGCACGTCGCACATTTTTCAATTTGACCCGGTCTTCACCAAGAAACTGGCTGTCCTCGGCGACAAGGCCTGGCCGTATCGACCACAAGGATTTCACTTCGTGAACGCTCCCACTGGCACCGAACCACTGCTGTCCCTCGCCCGATCGATTATGAGTGAGAAAATCAAGAAGCGAGTGAGTATCTTTCGTCTACTTTCGCCTGAAGTGCTGATAACAAACCATCGTCCATTCCCAGTTCTATATTCACAGCAAATACGAGTCCCTGTACAAGCATGTGCCGGCGAAGTACCTGCCGGCCGAGTATGGTGGGAAGAATGGAACCATTCAGGATGTCATCGAGACGTGGGAGGCAAAGCTGCTAAGCTACCGAGACTACTTCGCCGACGAGGCTCAGTACGGGACAAACGAGAAGTTGCGACCCGGCCAACCAATCAGTTCGGAGGATATGTTCGGATTTGATGGGTCCTTTAGGAAGTTGGAATACGATTAGATTGGATGGAACCGAAGACGAGGTGGAGCATTGTGAACTGTTAACTGTGTAATAAATTACTTGTGCTGGATTAGAAGAGTTAATCCTTTTGTTTTTCTCTTGTTCCATGGAAGTGCCGATAACTGGAGTGTTGCAGGAAATCGATTCACGAGTGGGTCGTAAACAGACTTCAATTGCAGGCAATTGAGCTTCGCAACGACAAGTATTTCCTCAGTTCGTGCGAGTCACCTTTGAAAGACAGCGACAGCTTGAGGATGTTCTTGCTGCGATGTGGATCTACGTCGGGCAGTACGCTGGATTTTGCCACAGTTCCTCGTTCTCGTTCGTGCAATGTATAGATCGTCACCTCTAGACAGAGAACTAAGACAAGTGCCCACGTGCTGTACATGCATTCGCCTTCGCAAGGTTATCCTCTTGATAAGCGGCACTTCTTTATCATCCTTCCATTATCAACCAATCACTTATCGGCGAGAATAAACCTCGGGAATCGTTTTTAGACCAATCTAGCTCCAAATTGAAGTTTTACGACGACCACAACAAGACACATTGACTATCATATAATGTTCCTGTTTTTTTGTTCTAGTTTTCTGATAAGATTAACTCCACGTTAAAGTATAAATAAATATTTTCTGATTACCAAATACGAAAGCTACGTGATACGTGAACACAAAAAAAAAAAAAAAAAACGAATGCGTGCACGAATAAACCATCAATCTTCGGTGTCTGACGATAAGTTTATTCAGCGTTTTTCATCATCCCCGGTGTGCTGGGGTATTTATTCCAATCCATCAAAACGATTACAGCGCACTTAGTCGAAATCTAGTTTCCTAAACGATCCGTCCGCGCCGAATACGTTGTCGAAGCTCATCGGTTTGCCCACTCGGAGTGCCTCGTTGGTTCGGTATTGGGCGTCATTCTTGTAAAAGTCAACGTGGTCATGCACTTTCTTGCACCACGAATCGATGATTTCCTGTATAGAGCCATTCTCGCCGCCATATTCCTTGGGGAGGTACTTCTGCGGCACGTGTTCATAGAAGGAGTCGAGGTTGGTTCCATGCAGGTACAGCTGAGGAATGAGAATAGGTTACTGAGTGAAGCAAATAACACGAGATGACTATTCTAACCCTTTTCTGCATTTTCGCTGACATCAGAGGCTTGAGGGTGTTGAAAACCACCTCGAAACCACTTGCCACATTGATGCAGTGCGAACCACGAATTCTGAGGGGAAGTGCTTCCTCGGAGAATGTCGAGAATTTCTTCATCAACGATGGACTGAGTTGGAAGAAATGTGCAGGGGTGGCGTGGGCAAAGTCCATCACCTGAACGTATCCGCTGATGGCGACGTTGTCGTCCTCTCGCAGCATGATGTCCTGCAGAGCGGCGCCTGTAGTCGCGATTTCTGACATGTTAAACTTGTCCGTGGAGTAACAGCCGGGACGGAACATCATGATTCTGGGACCATCCTCGCCCAGGGGTTTGGGAAGGATCAAGCTGACTCTGCAGAGATAGGGAATGTTATGCCTCGACTAATGTGATTCTTCAATGCTTTCCAACTCACCCCAAAGAGAGTATTTCCTGAACTCGGGGATCTTCAACGTTTCGACAAGTGAGCAGATTTTCATACGCCGTCCGAAGCGTGTAGTATTTGTCGAGTTTGTCCTTGGCCTTCTCCAAACTGAACTTGCACCCCCGCAGGAATGTCACCAAGAATTGCTCGTCCGTGCAGGCGTTCAAATGCGGCTGCTTTTCGATCCATGTGCGAAGAGCTGCGATGTCTTCGTCTAGCCGCGAGGGAACTTCGTGCAACTCCTTGATAGCCTTCAGTTGCAGCTTCTCACTCAAGGGGCGTATGTTGGTCATGTTCACTGCGGGAGAGACAACGTGAAAAGGTATCAAAGAAGCATTCTCCTTCCCTTCATACGAATTATCCAATCACTAGACTGCCAAATCAACCGATTACATCGGACTTAGTGGACACACGCGTCCACTTTTGAGCCACTCAGAAATGTACCTTGTTTTGTTATGCTTTTCCCGTTCTGGTGGCACGTCTGTTCAACTCCCCGACCAGATTGTACCTTCAGTCAGGTAGGTGTACGTGAAACCAACACCTCCCATAGGAAGTGGATAGAAAATAAACGATATCTTAGGCACTTCTTTTTCGCACTCGATTGCTGACCGATAAGATAAAATTATCGCCTAAAACGTCTTATCGAACGTGTTTCAACCTTCGCCTTCCCTCAGACTGGCTGATTACAACGTACTTTTCAGTTTTTTTTCTATTCAACTTCAACGGTTGCGGGGAACTCGAAAATAAAATCGAACTCGAACATTTTATGAATTTATTTAGGCGTCACAAATCGTTCGATATCGTCGCATCGTCAAATCGTTGCGTGTTTATCGCAATTTTATGATCAAATAAATGTTGCGACATGCCGTGACATGGCAGTCTGTGAAAGCAAAACAAAATTCTTCCAGTTCGAATCCGAGTAGCGACATCTTTACCCATCATCCCACCACTCTTTTAATTTATTCCAAATTTATCAAAAAAAAAAAACCCGCATACAATGCACTTAGTCGAAGTCTAATTTCCTAAAGGAGCCCTCGACGCCGAAAACGCTGTCGAAGTTGATCGGTTTGCCCACCCGGAGTGCCTCGTTGGTTCGATATTGAGCGTCGTCTTTGTAGAACTCTGCACGATCAAGGACGCGCCGACACCAATAATCGGTGATTTCCTGAATGGAGCCATTCTCGCCGCCGTATTCCTTGGGCAGGTACTTCTGTGGCACGTGTTCATAGAACGACTCAAGATTGGTTCCATGCAGGTACAGCTGAGGAATGAGAATAGGTTACCGAGTGAAGGACGTTAAATTCGATTGTTGTTCTGACCCTTTTCTGCATTTTCGGTGACATAAGCGGTTTGAATGTATTGAAAACCATTTCGAAGCCACTTGGCACATTGATGCAATGCGTACCCCGAATTCTCAGGGGAAGTGCTTCTTCGGAAAACGTAGAGAACTTCTTCATCAACGATGGGCTGAGTTGGAAGAAATGTGCGGGAGTGGCGTTGGCAAAATCCGTAATTTGAACGTATCCACTGATGGCGACGTTGTCATCCTCTCGTAAGAAAAGATCCTGAATAGCAACGCTTGCAGTTGCAATTTCTGCCATGTTATATTTGTCCGTGGAGTAACATCCGGCGCGGAATATCATGATTCTGGGACCATCTTCGCCCAGGGGGTTGGGAAGGGTCAAAGTTACTCTGCAAGATAATAAGACAACATGTCGTTAAGACTGTGAAATGAAATGCGCTGCTACAAACCCCAAAGCAAGTATTTCACGAATTCGTGCATCTTCAACGTTTCGGCAAGTCAACAGCTCTTCGTAGACTGTCCGAAGCGTGTAGTATTTGTCGATTTTGTTCTTGGCCTTCTCCAAACTGTACTTGCACCCTCTCAGGAATGTCACCAAGAATTGCTCGTCAGTGCAGGCATTCAAATGCGGCTGCTTTCCAATCCAAGTGCGAAGAGCGGCAATGTCCTCGTCTATCCGCGAAGGAACTTCGTGCAGTTCATTGATAGCCTTCAGCTGCAACTTCTCACTCAAGGGGCGTATGTTGGGCATTCTGTCTGCGGGAGAGCGAACGTGAAAAGATATCAATTACAATGTAATCCCTGCAGAAGGGAAGCCCTACACCGAGGGGTCGTCCCATTCACACATTTCCTACGAATTATTCCCTCACTCGGCCATCAAATAAACCGATTACATCGGATTTAGACGACACACACCGCCACCTTTACCTTTGTTTTGGCTACACCGATGTTCAGTTCGATTCTGGTGGCACGTCTGTTCAACTGGCGGGCCGGATTGTAAATTGCAAGATATCTTGGAGTTCTTTTTTTTGCGAATCGACACAATCGAATGCTGACCGATAAGATACGATTATCGTCTTAGAGCCTTATCGAAGGTGTCGCAACCTTCGCCTTCCTTCATACTGACAGATTACAGCGTTCGTTTCTATTCAATTTCACTGGCTAACTAGGGGAATTCGATTTCTGGGACGGTTTATGAATTTATTTTGGCGTCACAAACCTTTCGATATCGATCGTCAACGTGCTGGCAATTATCTGAATTTTATGGCCGAATAAACTTGCGTGAATTTCGCAAGATACTCTCTGATTACAGAATACGCAGTATGCCATGCAAGCAGGGTTGGAAAAACTAAAATAAAACAATGCTTCCAAGTCCACTGCGAGTAACCCATCAATCCTCGGTGTGTAACGACATGCTTATCCATCATCCCACACCACGATTCACTGCTCTAATTTATTCCAATTTATCAAAACGAACGGTATACAATGCACTTAGTCGAAATCTAATTTCCTAAACGAACCCTCGACGCCGAACACATTGTCGAAGTCAATCGGTTTGCCCAAGCGCAGCGCCTCGTTGGTTCGGTATTGTGCGTCGTTTTTGTAGAAGTCCGCATGGTCGAGAACGTTCTTGCACCAATAGTTGATGGTTTCCGGTAAGGAGCCATTCTCACCGCCGTACTCCTTCGGCAGGTATTTCTGAGGAACGCATTTATAAAACGATTCAAGGTTGTTTCCGTGAACGTACAACTGCAGATAAATGAAGATAAATTAATGCCTGGACTATGCACTGGCGCACTGATTGTTCTCACCCTTGTCTGCATTTTCGGTGACATAAGCGGCTTGATTGTGTTGAACACAATGTCAAAGCCACTTGGGGTATTGATGAAATGCGAACCCTGATGACGTAGGGGCATTGCTTCCTCAGCAAATGCCGAGAATTTCTTCATAAACGACGGATTCAATTGGAAGAAATGCGCTGGGGTTACATCTCCAAAATCCAATACTTGAACGTATCCACTGATGGCGACATTGTCGTCCTCTCGCAGCAGAATATCCTGAATGGCGCCGTTTACACTCATCACCTCGGTCATGGTGTACTTTTCCGTGGAATAACCGCCGGGACGGATTAGCATGATCCTGGGACCGTCCTCGCCCATTGGCTTGGGTAGGATCGTACCGATTCTGGAAGACAAACAAGATATAGACTGATTTTTTCAAAACACCACTTCCACTGACCCCAGCGCAAATATATCACGAATTCGGGGATCTTCAACGTTGCGGCAAGTGAGGATCTTCTCGTACACCGTTCGCAGCGAGTAGTATTTGTCGATTTTGTCCTTGGCCTTCTCCAGACTGAACTTGCATCCCCGCAGGAATGTCACCAGGAATTGCTCGTCCGTGCAGGCGTTCAAATGCGGCTGCTTTTCGATCCATGTGCGAAGAGCGGCAATGTCATCGTCTAGCCGCGAAGGAACTTCGTGCAATTCATTGATGGCCTTCAGTTGGAGCTTCTCACTCAAGGGGCGTATGTTGGGCATCTTCACTGCGGGATAGATAAGGTACTGATGGGGTAAGTATCAATCACTCAGCGCTAGGAAGCCCCACAAAGGCCAAAATCACGCTTGTAACATTTAATGAGAATCGTTTCTCCACGAAATAGACTTTAGAGTTAGTTAAAGGAACACTTATACCTTTATTTTTATTTTGTTGTCCCGACGATGAGTTCAGCTCAGGTGCAAGTCTGTTCAACTCTCCGACCGGATTGTTCCTTCAATCACCTTGGTGCTTTCTACAGCGATACAAAGAAGTCGATATCTTGGAGCGAATCGTTTGTTTTTTTTGCCAATAAGCAGTCGAATGTTGACCGATAAGATAAATTAATCGCCTTGAATTGTTATCGAACGTGTTTCGGCCTCCGCCCTTCCATTGGGCGATTATTTTGTTCCTATTGAATATCAAAGTTATTTCGCTCATGTTTCTGAGCGTCGTAAATCTTTCGATTTTGATTGTCAGCGTTCTGTAGATTTCCATTTAGTTTAAAGTCAATCACGGACTGGGCGAGGGGATCTCGAATTTGCAGTAAAGTATGTTCAAATCGAAACCAGTAACAAGTTCGTTTAACGTTAGAAACCACCCCAATCGATAAGTTATGCTGCGTCCTTGGTCAATGTGAAGTATTTTCATACCCACTCATCCGATTAGCGCGCCCTTATCGCCCGATAACGCGCCAGATAAACACAGAAATCCACAAACAGAAACAACACAAATTACATTTATTAATAAAACACAAACATGAACTAATCTTATTGGCTAACCAACCCTAATCTAGAGTTAGCTTCCTAAACGATCCATCAATGCCGAAAATACTGTTGTAATTGATCGCCTGTTCGCTGCCTCGTAACTCTTCGGTTATTCCCAGCTTCGTGCCTTCGATGAAGTAGTCTCGGTAGCCGAGTATCTTCTCCTCCATTCTAGCAACAATCTCGGCAATAGTGCCATTCTCGCCGCCATACTCGACGGGCAAGTAACGCTTCGGAACGTGCTCGTACAGTCCCTCAGACTCTGTGGAATGCACAAATATCTACGCGGGGGGGAGGGGAATGAAATCAACATGAGATAAGGGCGCACTCTACATGGCCTTACAGATCTTACTCTCTTTGTGGCCTTCTCGGGGAAGAACGCCTTGATTCCCCGGAAGCCGACTTCGAATGGCGGTGGCACATTGATGAAATGCGTCCCCCTCTGTCGCATGGGAGTGGCCTCATCGGCGAATACCGAAAGTTTCCTCAGCAAAGACGGTTGCAGCTGGAAGAGATGATTTGCACCGACGTCCTTCATGTCCATCACCTCAATGTATCCACTTATCACGGAATTGTCGTCCTCCAGCATCATGATCTCCCCGAACATGGTACCGACGCGAATGATGTCGGCAAACTTGTACCGATCCGTGTCGTAGATTGTCGTCCGGATGATGGTGATGCACGGGCCCTCGTCGCCTTCCGGCAGAGGCAACCGCAGGATAACTCTAAACGGAACACAAGTCACTCTCTCTCTCTCTCTCACAGACATGATTAAACGGCTTCACTGTGTGGACTCACCCCAATCGAATGATTTCCATGATTTTCTCATCATCCACGAGACGATTCTTGAACACCTCCGGAATGCCCGCTTGCAGCGTGTAGTAGCGATCCAACTTGCTCTTCGCCTTCTCCAGGCTGAACTTACATCCTCTCAGAAACGCCACCAGAAATTGATCGGAAGTTCGCGACCGAATGTGCGGCTGTTTCTCCACCCACTCGCGCAGGGTCTTTATATCGGCCGCAAGACGTTCGGGATTTTCATTTAATTCCTTCTCAGCACGTTCCTGCAGCTTCGGGTGCAGCGGTCTTAACTCAGACATAACTCACAAAATGCACAAAATTCCTGCCTAAAAGTATACACGAAAGCTTGGCGGTAACAACGATGTCAGAGCACCTGTGCTGCCGTCGATGTTCTGAGAACTAAAACATAAACACCTCTCGCAATGCACTTCGACGCCACACAAATCTTTCTTTTTCGCTACTAGTCAACCAACTACTCACTACTCACTACCCCCGGCTGTGATAAGGCGAAAATGGGATTCCGATGTATCGATTTTAATCTGAACGTACACAAGTAATTTGTCGCCAATTAGTGGAAGCCCCATAGCCGAAGTGGTGAAGACACGCACATACACCGCTGGATGAGGTGCTTTGAATATCTATCACTTGTTGCAGTGTGTCTTGCTGTTGTTGAAGCTCTATGAGATAACTTGCCATTTGCGGTCGACTTGTGGCGGTTGTGCCTGAGAACTGGGAAATGGATTAGAGATTGCTGGTTTGCACGCAACATTTCAGCTTAGTTGTGTGGGTTCGATCGCGTCGAGTGCCACTTGGCCGATAATCACTGCGATTAAGGTTTTTGAGACTTAAGTCTGTTTTGTTAATTGTCTTAATGTGCGGGGGAGAAAGGGGAAAGGGGTTACCTAAGCATGCTACCGTGGTTTTGCTTTGAATGGACTTTTCTGACATGATATGGTGCACGTTGATTGGATTCCATTTTTGTGGAGGATTTTCGATGATCAAATGCAGGAATGGAAGGTATACGTGAACTAGGCCATCAAATGATGAATGATGTTCAAAGATTACTGATTCAGACCCTGGCACACTGCTTCCAGTCGACAAGGCCAGCTTGCTTTACTTGACAACACTTTCCATTCATCCATCAATTCTATGCCGTCTTCCAAAGAATGCAAATCGTTTCACTGCGTAAAACCAAGGAGTATTGCAAACATGAATGCCTAAACAATCAGTGCATTGCCCGGCCACCTTGCACTCTGAAGCCGACTCTAATTATAGCTAGCAATTAAAGTCAATTGCCTGTCAATTCTCAGTCCCCTCTCCAAGCAAGGCAAATGATGGATGATACTCATCCAATGCATCACACGTTTAGCTCAGAAAGTTCACCTCAAATATTCGTACAGATCCACAAAGCAAACCAGAAACAGGTTAACACACTTGAATTTGTGGACTCCTTGACCTAGGGTCAATCAGCAATTCACCGTCATACTTCATACGCCGGCGCGCGCGCACACACATACCGGTTAATTACCCGCTTAGTCGTTAAAGCGGATGTTAGAGTGCAAAGCGAAGTGAAAAACTGAACACAACTGTCAGATGAGATTTCGCTGAATCAGTTGCAAGGAAAATGTCAGCAAAGACCGTGGAGCCCTGCGCGAGAAAGGTGGCCATTCTCGTGGAAGACTTACGTTTATGGATTCTCAGTCAGCCGCACCTTAGCTCTCGCATTGGCGATGAATTTCTTCGGGGTTTCCTGCGTGGATGCTTCTACAATCTCAGCGAGACGAAGCGGCGAATCGATCTCTACTACACGCTGAAGAATGAGATACCGTCCGTGCTGGCTGGGAGACGAGTGACCCGGCGGTTGTTGAACATATGCCAAACCGGGTAAGTAGACTGCCTTAGACACAGTGGAGATTCAATTCAATGTCAATTCGTTTAGCGTAATCATCAGCCTGCCGAGATACATAAACGGGAAGGGTGCGTGCTTGTATCTCTCGAAGTATGCCAACTACGATCCGAGCGTGTACACATACGCCGAGATAATGAAGGTCTTCTTCATGCTGATGGAGATCGAAATGATGGAGTGCCGAAACGCCAGACCGTACAGCATTGTGCATGTGATCGACCTGAGGGGAGCAACACTGAAGCACTGCCTGCAGTTCAACTTGTGCCTGACACGGAAAATTGTGCGTCTGATGAAGGACGGCCTGCCGATGCAGATCAATGAGATTCACATCATAAACGCGTCCAACTGCTTCGTTAGGCTGCTGAGTTTTATCTGCTCCTTCATGAGCAAGGAATTGAGGCAAAGGGTTTGTATTCGATTGACTTGGTTTGAAATGGCTCAAGGAAATGTGCGTCTCCTTTCAGTATCAGATTCACAATTCGGAAGAGTCGCTTTACAAGCAAATTCCCGAGCTGTATCTGCCGATTGAGTATGGCGGACGAAATGGAAGCATTCAGCGGTGCATACATATGCAAATCGAGAAACTCTTGGAGCATGAAGAGTACTTTGACGAAGATGATTTGTACGGCGTCAACGAGAACCTACGCCGGAACAAGGGCTAGAGTGGACTTGATGTGTTGAAGAGAGATTAAATGTTTGTGGAAAAGCAATCTGAAATGAGTTCTTTTTTAAAATTGTCTTGTCGTAGAACAACTTGAGCTGAGTAGAGTGTAGCTAGGCCTTGGAGTTGCTCGACTAAATTCAGGCTTCTACGGGGTTAATAGAGTTCGTGGCTATTTAGTCTTAGTCATCTACAAAAGGGACGTGTCTGCTTCCAGGATTCGCATCACTTTCTCACGACGGACGGTAAAGGAAAATAAAGCCATTGCAAAACTGAACTAAACCTTATCCTCATTCTTCTGATACCCCCTTGGCAACACTCTGAATGCAGAATCGTGCTGCTTGTGACACTCGTATATCGACTAACCAAAAAAACCATAAAAAAAACTATTAATTTGTTGAAAAAATTGCATACGTAGCGCAGATAATTGCACCGCAGATAATCGCCTCCGTTCGAAACTATTTAAATCGTGTTCGCCCTCGAAAATAGTTGCTTTAACACCCCACCCAGCGTTGGGTTAGTTTCAACCGCAATTCGCGCTTTCCCAGAATCCACACAGAGACCCTGCAGAGAATGGCTAACATTCGTGAACTGAGTCCCGAACTGGCTGCCATAGCACGCGACGAGTTGAATGAAGTCACGGAACGGATTCCAGAAGACCTCAAGGCCATACGAACATGGATTGAACAGCAACCGTATCTCAAAGCCCGAACGGATGATCAATTCTTAGTGGCCTTCCTGCGCGGTGCAAAGTACAGCTTGGAAAAGGCCAAACAGAAGATAAACTACTTCTACACCATAAAGACCCTATCGCCTGATTTCTTTCTCGATAAACCTGTGGACGAACGGTTGCTGAGACTTCTCAAACTGGGGTAAGCATTGCGGAGTGGAGTGAATGAGGGTTGAATTTGTAATTTCTTGCAGAACCTTTGTCGTATTGCCGAAGCCGCTGAAAGCAGGTGGTCCGCGAGTGCACATCACTCGCTGCGGGGCAGCAAACCCCAAAGAATTCTCCCTTGTTGAGCTGGTGAAACTCCAATTTCGAGTATTTGACATTGAAATGCTGGAGGATGACAACACGACAATTGCTGGTGTGATTAACATCAACGATTTTAAGGGGTTGCCTATGGGATATATCCTTCAAAGTGAACCGTCTCTTCTCAAGAAAATTGCAGTTTACGTGGAGAAGGGCATGCCAGCGCGGGTCAAGGGTTTTCATATCATAAACGTGTCAAAGGAAGCTGTCGCTTTCATCAACCTACTGAGAAGTTTTATGCCAGAGAAGCTACGGGATAGGGTAGAGTAAACACAAATCAGTGTGATCACACTTACTCACAGTTTCTTTCTGCCTTCAGATGGTGGCTCACTCGACAATGGAGAGCTTGTATGAGTATGTTCCCAGGGAATACCTTCCGGAAGAATATGGCGGCACCAATGGGCGAGCTGAGGACATCTTGGATGACTGGGCGAAACGAATGAGTGCGTACAAGACATTCTTCGAAGAAGACCGTCAATATGTCACAAACGAGAAGCTCAGAGTTGGTGCTAAAGTCGACTCGGAATCGATCTTCGGACTCGACGGATCTTTCAGGAAACTCGAAGTGGATTAGGGCTTGCTTAAATCGCTTGCTAATCAATGCTGTAGTTCCTTATCTGAATTGAAGTTCATAAAAATAACCCCGACGATTACTATCTCGCACTAGATAAGGTTGCATAAGCTGATTTTTATTTCATTGTGTCTGACGATGGAGACTATGACAGCGCTTCGAATCGTGCCAAAGATAGCGCAGTCATTTGTTTTGCTTTCAATTTGCTGTGTGGGGTGAATCGTGACTGTTAAATGCGTGCGTGCAAGGGGCAATCTTGAGATGGTCACGAACGATTGCGAACATAAAGTCAGAGAAACGAAAAGGAACAAAAAAAAAAACTAGCAATTAATCTGAATCTGACTGACTGCAAGTAGAAGGAGAGGAGGTTGGCTAAGAATAGATATGTTTTTGAAAACTTGCGACTTTGTGGGTAGGTGATAGGGGTGCTTTGTCGGTCTTAGGCCGTGGGCTCTGACTTAGGCCAACGTGTTGGATCCATTGTGCCCTTGTTTGGGATGGTTTACAACCGTGAGACCAACGTTTAATTCAAAAATCTGAAGATTTTTCAGCTCAACACCGCTTAAGTACTCTAACTCTGCGAAGAAGTCCTCTTTCCGGAACTCCATCCTATTCTTTGATAGATGGGATAGATTCTTGTTTCTTCCTCGTCTCTGCAGCTGCTGCAAAAGTCCTTGATTCAGACGCGTGTGCCTCTGGCACAGTGGCCGGTAAGGAGGAGGATACGTAAGTAGATCGGATTCACTCCAAATGTATCTGATTCGATTAATAGACACTAGAGAACATACCCACAGGAGTACAGAAGTCCTAGGTAGCCTAGCTCAGCCCAGCTGTGGCTGTTTGAAGTTGAACCAGGAAAAGGCTCCAAATCCTTACTATACACTGTGGACTTTTTTAGGTGAAAAATTCGGCGATACCGGTGTCCCCAAACTTCATTTATCAAGGACAGGTGGGCACTGATGGCTGACTACACTGATGGCTCCAAGATGGGCGGCGGAGTCAGGGCGGGTGTGATTTCAGAATTCCTGAACATTTCATAGACTGCCAGTCCGTTCCAAACGGAGTTATTTGCAATCCAATATACATCCAAATATCCTGCCAAGGCAGAAGGTTGCCATATGCAGTGCTAGCCAAGCAGCCATCAAAGCTGTTGCTTCCTTTACTGCATGCTCTGTACTAGTACAGGAATGCCGGAGGTAGCGTCATTAGAAGGCCAGCTCAAAATCAAAATCAGTCACAGTGACATCCCAGGAAATGAGAATGCCGATGAACTGACTAGCGAGGGATCTGCTCTCCAGTGCTCGCTGGCAGAGGAGGTGCACAGTCCACAATACAAGCAGTCTAGGCACGATGGTTCCACAGTTCACACAACATATTCTCCTCTTGCATTATTTCAAGAACAATTTTCTGGACAAATTATTCCACATTTTGATGATGTTAACTGACCAAGACGTGCGGGAGCTTCTGTGGGAGTCATTTGAATAATGTTACATTTCATTAAAAATAACAAAATCCCAACGTGCAATGAGGACTGCCCTACAGACAGTCCAAGAAGCTCATCAGCTCTTCACTGGCGTTCACATGTAACTCCTAACTCTCCAGCGCCTAAGAACTCACTCCACATCAGTGAATGACTGCTCCCTGCACTAGGCAAGACTCTATGTCAGCTTTTCTCACTCTTATCGTTCTTATCTGCACCTCATCGTTCACTCGACTCTATCTTTCACCGAGACGTTAATTTCCTTTGAAATTAGTTTCTATCGTTTGGGGGAATAAACGTGGTTTCTTCTTCTTCCTCTTTCTTTCTTTTCTGCACCTACTCACCGGTCAGAAAGTGCCTGTCCACTCAAGCGACGGTGCGCGAGACGTAAAGACCTGAAAAATCGTACTTTAAAGTTTATATCATTCGTTTCGTTCTGTTTAACTTGACTTGTGCTTGCATTCAGTTATTAATTTCATTTTTTGTTTGTGATTATCAGTCGAAGATACCCATCACGAGGTTCAGGTGAATTCGATAGAAACACACAGGTAACGAAATTCGAGTGTTCGAGCGACTGTTGCCTAATCTCTTGGAGTGTTTGAACGGATTATCAGAAAATGTACAGTACTCATTCGGGGAATGATGTGTACGTTGGATTTTTGGACATAACTTGTGTTTACGACCGGATCCCACTAAGCGCTGAGTTGTAAGCGCCGTGCAGCGAAGGTGCCGGTCGAGGAGAATGAGCTAATTTCCCGACGGGGAAGTGGGTTTCGGTTGCCACTTCCGTCTATCTAGACGTCACTGATGATGCGGATGGTACCTACGTGCCAAATCAATAGAGATCTGCATCAGGTAGTTTTGCATATGGATTTTAATTTGACTCACTTTGCAGTCATAAATGGTGTTAAGTAATATAACGGCTTCTGTGTGTATGAATTTATGCATGTGTTTGCTGCCCGAAGAGATCTACTGTTGATTATTTATGTTGTTCGCAGCAGATAGTGGCAGAAAGCTGATTGATTACATCGTTATCGGGTTGAATACAGCTCGACTGGTATATCATTGCTGCAAATGAAGGAAACTTTTAGCAAAAAAGCGCGTTGGACTTTGTTTTCCATCACATTTGCGGTGAGTTCGTGTTGTACACAGTTAGCAGGCTTGCCGCTAGCCGAGGTGGAACAGTTCTCTTTCGGGTATTCTCTTATTTTTTCGGTTCCGCTGTAGATCAGCGCACGCATTCGGGTTAGTTTAAAGAGTTGGCATTTTACAGTCGTTTTCTGGCAAGCTTACATCTTCCTGGCTGACTGCACACGATCAGATTCCTGAACTCATTATCCCCCCAGTTGAATTCTACACAAGTGTGATCCACAAAACAAATGCAAAACATTTTAAAAAAAAAAACCCTTTCTCCTTCCAGCTCAACACCAACAAAATGACAAAAGTACGCATATTAAGTCCACGCCTGCAAGAAATCGCCACCACAGAACTCAACGAAGATCTCGAGATCATCGACGAGGAGATCGAAACTACTCAAGACCACATCACACTTCATCCAGCAATTGGAAAATGTCAACTCACCGATCAATTCGTGCTCAGCTTCCTCAGGTCGTGCAAATACAATCGACGCGTGGTTCAGAAGAAACTGCCCAACTACCTGAGCATGCGGAAGATATCACCAGACATATTTGCCAGCAGAACAGTGAACGAAGAACTGATGGAAATCCTTCGGACGGGGTAAGGACCGCCAAACGAGTCACAGTTGCACTCACCTAACTAATCTGTTTCCCTTCAGCGTACATCTGCCCCTTCCCGAGCCGCTGGACACGAGTTCCGCACTGGTGCACATTTCAAATTACGGCAAACTCAACCTGAAGCAGTACAGCATGTACGAGGGCATTAAACTCTTCTACATGATGCTGGAGATCAGATTTCTGGAAGACGATCATAGTTCCGTTGCCGGCTTCACGATCATTGAGGATTTCTCCGATCTGTCCTTCAGTCATATGGTGACCATGAACATTGGGGTCCTGAGGAAGATAATGGGCTACGTTAGAAGTGGCATGCCCTACCGATTGAAGGGTATTCATATAATCAACGCGCCGTGGTTTGTCAACGGAATCATGGGTCTGTTTCGGGACGCTTTACCTCTGAAAATGAAGAAGCGCGTAAGTTTTACTTGCTCCTCTCTGGATACAGCAGTCTCACCTAAGATTCCTTTGTTTGCAGTTCTTTATTCACAAGAAGGTCGCCGATCTGTACGAACATGTGCCGCAGCGACTGCTTCCCGAGGAATATGGCGGCGATGCTGGCAGTGTTGAGGACATAGTCAAAGCGTGGGAGGAGAAAATGCAACAGTATATGGTATACTTTGAGTGTGACACGAAATTCGGCATCGAGACGGATACGGAATCCGTTCTGGAGAATGGACATGTGTAGTGGATTGCGTTGGTTAAACTAGTCAAAGAGAGAAAATATATGCAATTGTACAGAAGAGAGAAACAAATACATTTTTACATGTCATTTAGGGTAAAATGGAAGGTTTTTGATTGATTATTCGAGGTATGTGGAGGGTTTGAAGGATTGGGAGTCTTCTGGGAGTCTGACGTCGGTTGGAACTCATGTTACAGGCGCATCTGATCAGGTTATCCCTTTATGAAGAGGACATCGCAGGGAGGAGTCATCTCACCACTCAGCGCCACTTCATCGCATGATAACACCTATTTATTGTTATGTGTGGTCGGCGTAGTTGTCGAATCAGTGCTGTCAGGCCTTCATTCACCTCTTCGTTGACACCTGATGCACTAATACTGGGAATTAGCTTTCGTCATTTATTCTTCTCTGTTTGGCATGCACTTGTACTCATCTGGAGCGCAGTCCATTCTTTATCAAGGCTGCTCCTGAAGTGCGTTGAATGCTTGTGAGATCTTACCGCGTCACCGTGTCCCCACATATGGAATTCTAGGATTCCAAACCCCTCAGGCCTGATTTCTTTTTCAACCGTTAACATACTCGTCTCGCCAAGAGAAGAGTGGCACAATGTCACCCTTCTTGCGCGTGCACTATTCATGCACCAGTTTCAAATAACAACCATCCTCCACATCGAATCGGCCATCGACTAGTTGCATCCTAAGAGTATATGCACCACACGGCCCCGTGGCAAGCCCCAAACTATACCTCAACTTAAGATCACTTCAATCTCTCTCTCTCTCCAGAAAAAGCTCCACCATTGCAAAGAACAAACCAGTTTCACGCCAGAATACACACCCACACACACAACCCCCTTCCTCCTCCGTTCAGCTCGCACATTACGAACAGCTGACCAACATTCCCGTCGCGTGCTTAAAGCCCATCGCTCTATTAAACTTGTTTTTTGTTATTTCTTGTTTATTTTTAACTCTCTAGATAAACTGCCGAACTTTAAATATTTGAGAGAAACCCTCCCGGAGAGAGGTATTCACTATTCGCTTCGTACTGCATCACTTCAACGTTTGATTGCCCCTGTAACAGCCTGTGCCCAAGGTAGACCTTTAGTTGAGGCTACTTGATCTTTTGTTTTGTTTTGATCATCCATTCTGATTCATTAATTGTGTCTCTCTGCATTCCAGTTTGACAAAAATTTAATTAGTTCTCATCTTCTACTGCCCGCCCTCAGCTGCTGACTTTATTTGTGACCAAAAATGTGAATTGTTTCAGAGTGGAATACATGTGACTTGTGTGTTTAAGTTAACTCGGATTGGAGGGAGTTTTTTCTTTTTTTTTTGTTGTTGTTGCTGATTAGTTGAATGGAATGATTATGAAACTGATAGTGAAACAAACACACGAAGAGCGTGGTGGTTTTATCGGAAAATAACTCGTACTACTTGATTGTTCGACGCGAATTGAGATTGAGTTCTTTTGGATTAAGTTGAAGTGGGAATACATCAAAGAAAGTAGATATAGTGACGCGGAGAGGTGTGTTTTACTGTGTTTCGAATGGATTCTAAGTCATTCACTCGTTGAAGTTCATCACCGGAAAGTGGGTTGATCGTCTCTCGTGCGGATGCGTTGAACGTTTGTCTTTAAAGTGCACATTGTCGACGGTTTCATTTCAAAATATCTTCGCTGGCTTTGGCTCCGTACGGTCCTCCTAATGAATGGAGCATATTTGTGTGCATTTACTTAGGAAACAAACAAAAACTATACCCTCCCTCGACTGATACACTCCTATTCGCCAACCAGGTTGCAGTCTCTCACTCCCTCCTTCGCCACACAGATTGTAAAGATGCCACAAATCCGACAACTCAGTCCCGCCCTGCAGAGAATGGCAATCGAAGAGCTTCACGAAGATCCAGACAACATTCCACAGCAAATTGAAACCGTGCGCCAGTGGACCAAAGAACAACCCGAACTGGGCAAATACCAGCTGTCCGATCAATTTATCCTCAGCTTCCTCAGATCCTGCAAATACAACCACGAGACAGTTCATCAGAAGCTTCCCAAATACTTGACCATGCGACTGGTCTGCCCGGAGATCTTTGCCAGCAGAAAAATCACCGACGACATGATGGATCTGATTCGAGCGGGGTAAGCAAATATATCCCACCACAATCTTATCTGTTGCGTCCCCATTTCAGGATACACCTCTCGCTGCCCGCTCCAATGGAATCGGATCTCTCCCGCATTCACATCTCGCAGTACGGCCGACTGGATATGAAAAACTACTCAATTTATCAGGCATTAAAAATTAACTACATGATGCTGGAGATTAATCTGCTGGAAGATGATCACACCGCGGTTGCTGGCTGCACGACTATTGAGGATTTTTCCGGCGTGACCTTCGGCCACATGATCTCGATGAATCTGATGGTGGTGAAGCGAATACTGGACTTCACCAAGTGCGGTCTGCCGCATCGAATGAAGGGCATTCACATAATTAATGCGCCATGGTTTACCACCGGATTGCTTAGCATTTGTCGGAATCTGCTGCCAGCGAAAATAAAGAGTCGCGTAAGTCTTGCTTTTTGTCCAAGATGCTGTTTGTTATTAAACCGTCTTCCAGTTTTTCATTCACAGACGACTGGAGGACCTGTATGCGCACGTTAATCAGAGGCTTTTGCCCGCCGAGTATGGCGGAGAGAACGAGACTACGGAGGACATCATCAAAGTTTGGGAAAAGAAAATGCAGAAGTATCAGGAGTACTTTGACCACGATTTGCAATTTGGAACCGGCCACGAGGACGAGGAGAAGGAACTGGAAACTGAAGACGAAGAGACGACTTGTTGTTCTTGATTAGCTGATTTTTATCCGGGTTTCGCTTGGCAGAGAGAATAAATAACAGAATGTATGCACTCACCTGCTGACACGATCAATAAAAGTCTCAAATTTGTTAGTTAATCCTTTTGCACAGCTTCCGACACCCGAAGATAATTGAAAAATATTCAATTTTCTTGCTTCCTCAATTAGCAGGCATCACATGTCCTTCGCTGGCACACTTTTGTTTGCCACTTTTCTAGGAAGTTGATTACACCCAGCCACTTATGCAACTTCGACCAGTTTTCCTCATCCAGGCACATCTATTCACCGACCCACATCTGCAGCACAGGTGTGCAGGTGGACACACAAAAGAGAGTTTGGAAAAATTTAAGACATCACGATAAACTCGCTCGCAGTGGCGGAACAAATGTTCCACATGTATCTCTGGTGCCATACGCACATTTCGCAATTGATCTTGCGTTCACTTTATTCTTAAATGTGAGTCACTTGTCACATCCAACGATCTGATTACCAGTGCATGCGCGCATAGTCTCATCGGTTTGTCGGTGCTGTCAATGGCAGCAGAATTTGTTAATCTCTTTCTACCATAGCCGCAGCACGACCGCCCCACCCGTTTGTGTTACAAGAGGCGCATAGGCATCCAACTGATTCAAATGCAGTCGCACAGATGTAAGCCAACCGAAGGTGAAGTCTACCCGAGATGCGAAGCTGTGCGTACAGTCTTCGTTGTGCTACCATCCGGATCGGTTGAATTTGAAAAAAAAAAAAACATCTAAACTTTGTGAATTATCTGAAATAAAACGTATACAATTTTTATAAGCGGCTTTCGGGAGGAATTTCGAATCATTTTTTTTTCGTGTGAATACGAAGTTCAGTCCGTCAGTTTTGAGGTAGACGCTTGCAAAATATTGAATAAATGTTGGTTTGGTTGTTTCACTGGTGTTCTATTCAAGCAAACACTTCAAGATAAACTACCGCGTCGTAATTCGCTGGTGCCACCCACAGTATGTGCGTTACGCTTCAGGAAATGTAGGAGGTCTCGTAAACATGAAATTAATCAGACTAGACCAGTTAATATGGTTAGCGTAACAGCCTACAGGAGACCTAGTTTCTACAACAAAATAAATTAGACCAAGTTAGCTTTAAAAATTAAGCTATCCGCCTCGACTGGTCTTAAAAGAAGTAAAAAAAGGACAAGGATGAACACACGTGAAATACCATCCTTTGAAGAGTAAAGTGGTTAATTTTCAAGTGATTTTTCTTGTTTTGTTGGAAAGTAACTTCCAATCGCCAGTCACTTGACACTCACTGCACATCTTGTCGCCGTTGCCTGTGCACCGGCACTATTGACATATGCTCATGTTATTGCAAGATTAATAAAACAATTTATACAATCAACATTTGCTCAGCTAAAAGAGCCTTGATTTCTTCGTTTAAAGTTGGCTACAAGCACAGACCCGCTGATCAACACTCTGCAAGCTCTCCGGAAATTATGGTACTGCATTACTGGTCGGCTATTTGTGTGTTTTTAGTTTTGCTTTACCACATTTGCATGCGCTCGCCGGAGGCAAGAGAACTACTCCATACTGCGTAGCAATTATAATGCCCCCACGATGTATTTTTCTTCTCGTCTGTAAACAGTTGTCTTTTCTAATGAATTGCAAGCATTCGCTTTCCGTAAATGGATCTAGCTGCTCAGTCATAGTTCGATATCAAGGTGTTTGGGGAAATATGCTTACAAAGCCGATTAAACAAGTGATTTGGAATAAATTGAAATCATCTGCTCGTCAACTTTGATTTTGTTAATCGAAAGCAAACTTGTTTGTTGATGCATTTTTGTTTCTTTTTCGGCATTCATTCTCAAGCCTCTGCAGGAGTATACTGACGTTCTTTAGATGGCTTCTTCTTCTTCGGCTTTGACGAACGAACAGCGAACAAACAAGCCTCTACAGAGGACTGCTATGACTTTAAATACCTTCTTCTTCAACGAGTTTAAAAAACAAACCTCTTCAAAGGACTGCTATTTTGACCTACTTTAAATGGCACTGACTTCCTCTTCTTCGGCCTTGAACAACAAACATCTGGGGACCAGGGGACTACTATCATGACACACTGATAGTTGCTTTCTTGACGCAGTTGGTTGTTTTCTTGCCGCAGTTGGTTGCTTTGTTGCCGCAGTTGGTTGCTTACTTGACGCAGTTGGTTGCTTTCTTGACGCACCTCAAATGTGTCCTTCTTCTCAACAATCCTTCGTTAGGTGCCGTCAGTATCAGACGACTAGTTGAATGAATCCTTTCCAATCTGGGCCCTTAGTAGCTCTACGCATTAGACGATAGAATCTCTGACGCCGTCATCTTTAAAGAGAGATGAGCCCTGGTACGGGCACAATCTCCCACCTTCCTCGTTTGCAGCCGCCCGCGACGTCCGACAGGGGTTGAATACCCCATCTTCAGTCGCAGGAGATCGGCTCCCAGATTTCACCACGTGGAGGTGAGAGTAGGAGTTCGATGACAGAGGCTGAGTGCAGACATTTTTCTGTCTGCATGATTCGCATGTCATCGCTTTGAAATCCACTTTAAATGTCCACCATAACCCCGCAAATGTCTGTCTGTTGTGTCCACCATAACCCGCTTTGACTGCGTCTTCTTGTCCCCTCCTGCACAACCAGCCATCACCAGCATATCTGATCCATTTCTCAGTTGCGCCATAGACACCGTGACCGTACATGAATCCTGAATAATTTTGTGCAACTCTTAACCTCCGAGCCGGTTTTCAAACCCGTCATAACTGCGATTGCGCACACACGACCGTGTAACGAATCAATTAGAAAAAAAACCAGTAAACTCCAAGGCTAATCACGATGAACAAACGGCCGGCGGAGCCTTTTGAAATGCAATGACTTTGACGCAGCCCGACCGGCCTTGATGTAATCGATATAATTTTGTATTTCTTGTTTTCTCTCTCTCTTCGCGCAGCTATGCGCAAAGATCTGCAACCACTGTCGGAGGCTTTGGCGAAGAAGGCAGCGGCAGAGTTGAACGAGCATCCAGACGATGTGCCGTACTACTTGGACACGCTCAAAAAGTGGCTGATGACACAACCCCATCTAAGAGCTCGGACTCAAGATCAATTTCTTATCGCGTTCCTGCGCGGCAGTAAGTTCAGCTTGGAGAAGTGCAAGCAGAAGATCGACAGCTTTTACACATGCCGTGGCTTGCTGCCGGAATTGTTTAGGAACCGCGATGCCAGCGATCCGGAAGTCTATGAGATTCTCAGAATGGGGTAAATATCTGTGAGAGAATGGAGTGGTGAGCTGAGTTTGTTGTATTTTGCAGAGCAATGCTACATCTTCCGAAACCAGTGGCAGAGGATGGTGCGAGGGTTACAATGCTCCGAGCAGGATTCATTGACTTTCATAGGTACACTTGCGTGGATGTCTTCAAAGTGGGTACGATGATGGCGGATTTGTGCCTCTACGAGGATAGCCACGCCCTCGTGGCTGGGTACATTCTGATCATGGACGTTGCCAATGTGACGCCGTTTCATTTGTTTCACTTCGATCCGATGTTTGTGAAGAAGTTAACCGTCTGCATGAATAAGGCCTCGCCGTCGAGATTGAAAGGCTTTCACTTCATCAACATGCTGCCGGCGTATGAGAAATGCTTCAACATGGTCAAGGGCGCTGTCAATGAAAAGCTGCGGAATAGAGTATGTTGAAGATGATTCAAGGCACTTTCTTGTTTACACAATTCTCGTTTCCTAGTTCTACTTCCATGGGAATGACTTGGAGAGCCTCTACAAACATGTGCCCAAGCATTGTCTGCCGCCGGAGTACGGAGGAACCTCTGATTCGGTTCAGGACATCGTAGATCTTTGGGAGCGGAAGATTAGGAAAAACAAACACTTTTTCGTTGAAGAAGAGGCCTTTGGCTGCGATGAAAAGTTGCGCGATGGAAAGGCAATGACAGAGGATTCTCTATTTGGAACCGAAGGCACCTTCAGGCAGCTTACAGTTGATTGAGGAGAAAGGAGATTTGTAGGTTAGGGTTAGGTTAGGTTGCAGTGGCTGACTGCAGGAGGCAGTTGGACACTTAGACCAAACGATTTGTTGTATGTTATTTGATATATTTGATGGGTTATAAAGGTTGTGTTCTATTTCGAGTTTCTGGTGGCTTTCTTTTTTGTCGTCTTTTTTACGAGCTTGCTGCGTTAAGGGGTAAGGAACGCAGAATTCTGTTGGTCGACTTTAGCTTTCTCAACAGCATGTGAGCTGTGGTTTGAATAAGCTCCCTTGGTATAAGACGCAGTCCCATTGTGCCTACAGGTAAACAGAAACAAATGAATGCTCAGAGAGATCAAGGCAATCTAACTTAACAATAATTGGAGCCAACAAGTACATGTGTTTATTTGAATTCTCCTCGATTAGCAACACACTGAAATAATTTAAATAAATCCACCATCAGGGCACGGATCCGCTCCATCCTCACCACCCTTGACGGAGTTGATTGCCTGCTTCGAGTCCAGTATTGTTTCCTTGGTAATCGCTCTGATGACCGCTGGACTCTTAGTTCTCTGTACAGCCCTCGTCGAGTTCGCATTTATTTCCACACTCTTACCCCAATGACAGACGTTTCCACAGCATCCAGCGCGCTCGGAACTCCTCTGGAAAAAAAAAGAACAAAAATGAGGCACAAGCACTCTAGCCACGCACCTTTCTTACCTCGCAGCCTGTGATCTTTGACCGACAACTGCACCTGCACAGCGGTGTCTGATCGTATGCTCTCCGAAAGTTGTCATTATTGAATCCATAAATCATCGGATTGATGGCCGAGTTGAGGAACATCAGATAATGCGCGGTGTACCAGAGAATGCTGTAACTATTGTTCACTCCACCCGTGTAGGTTCCCAAGAGATCGGCCCTTATGAACACCAGAACCGTGAATGGGACACGAAGTGCGATGAAAACCAGCACAACAATGAACAGGGTCTTGGCAACTGTCTTCTTGTAGGACACCGTCAAGGGATTATCGCGATTGAGAACCTTTTTCTCATACAGGTCAAGCTTCAAATGGACACAAGTCAACTGATGTGTATTGATGATCTTTCAAAGAGTTACCTTGATAAATATTGCCGTGTACGAAATCAACATGACACCCAACGGAAACCAGACCAGAGCTGAGATCAGAACATACCAGTACTTGGGCAGGACGTAAGGATTCTCTTTGCAGTACATTTCCCTAAAGTTCTTCCACACGCGGACCTAAGACCGACAGAAAATTACAATTAAATGAATCACACTGCCCGGCATTTACTGACTTTGTACGATCTGTAAATGGCAAGCGGCGTTGCGATGGCGAATCCTGCCAACCAAGTCAACGCCATCACCACTTTGGCGCCTTTCATCGTCAACCGTGCCTCCGTTGGCAGAACAATGGCCGTCAGCCTGTCGTAGCTCACTGCGGATAGGTTCAAGACCGCTGTTATCAACAGCGACGCCTCGAGGAAGCCCTCTATCTTACATCCCGCCGCACCGAGCATGTAATTCTGATAGAAATCATGGTACATGAACATGATTGGACATATCAGCAGCGTGGCTGTGTCCGCAACTGCCATATTCGCAATCAACAAATTCGTGGGCGTTCGCAGCGGACGATTTTGAAAAATCAAATAGATGATGATCAGATTTGCGGCGATTCCGAACAAAATCACCGGCACGAAGGTGGTCACCTTTGCGACGACTTCCCACTCGGGAATGCGATACCAAATGCGATCTTCGGGGAAATTAATGTTGCTGTAATCCAGCTAAAATCAAAATTAAACACACACTCGAGGTGAGAGGAGGAGGGTTTTTGAGTTATGCGACGCAGTTCACTTACCAGATCGTCTGCAGACATGATTCTATTCCCAACTGGTGCTCGCTGATTTGTGGAAAAGCAACATTCTGTGTAGCTGACGACTGTTAACTGACGGCATTGGATATTTCAAAGGATTCGCACACTTGTTCTGCCTTTTATCTGCAACTGCTGATAAAGGTTTAGCCCAGCGTAAGTGGATAAAAGCTTCATCGCGATATGGGCGACAGTAATCCACCCCCTGACAGGTCAAAGGGGTTGAACGTTTTCGTTTATTTGTACGCTCTTCGTTTGAAGTGGAGTAGGGCGTTGTGAAAGCAATGTTTAAGTGATTGTCAACCGAATGGGGAACAGTGGATAGTTGGGTTAGGTTAGGAACTGCAGTCGCAAATAGAGACACAGTTAATTAAAGATGGAGCTGTTACAATACAGAAGCATCGTCTGCATATCCCATCAAAGCAGCACATTAAAATGTGATCATTCAAACCACCTTGCTGCGTGCGTACTCAACTAAACACCCATTGACAGTGGCGGCACTATCTTAATTGACTCTGGTTAACCACTTGCAAGCGTAATGAACATGTATCACCTGCCAATAAATTTGTTGACATATTGTTCGCATAAATAAAATTTATTTCACATGCGTGGTTGGACAGAGGGCGAAAATAAAATGTGACAACTGACAAACATCGACGTAATGGATGGGCTCTCAAGCAAGACCATCATATGTATGTACATCCCGCCCAAAACGTCCACCGATTATAGATTGCCCGTTAGGGACGTTTTTTTGTTTTTGTAAACCCTCATTGCTCTGACTTTCTCTCTCATCGTAAGGCAATCGATTCGAATCGGGGCGACAGCCTCAGTTGTTAGTTGTCCGCTTTGGTGGAACTAATGATTCTTTCATAATGTTTTGCGACTATCGTTTGTTGGCATTCGTTGTTATATTTAATTGTTTCAATGGCTATTCATGTCTGAAAGTGAACATTCGAGAGAATCACAACATTGCAGTGGAACCGTTTAAGACGCGCATAAACAAACGTGATATAACGCAATTCTTCGATAGAGGTAAATTAACTTGTGCACATCAATTGCCTCGCGTTAACGGTGAAAATCAAATCGGCCACCTACACATTTACAGATTAGATTTTATTCAATTACATACATATTTACAGAAAGTTAAATTATCATGTGGCAGCTGCGCTCTCCTATTCGAATCCGAACAAATCCTTCTTGATGTACGCCGATTTGTGCTTTTCCAGGTACGCCATGAAGGACTTCATGCAAATTCTGGCGTTCTCTTCGTCGGTCGACTCGGAGAGTAATTCCTCGCGGAATCCATCGAAACGCCTGCGCGTGTCGAGCTTGTTCAGGGGGGTCTCTTTCACTTCGCTCTTCCGAATCATGATTTTTTGCCAATGCATTGATTTAATCGCCCTCCAAAATTCGTTGGTATTCATTCTCAGTCCTTCTACGCATACAATGCCCGGTTTGCCTGGCCGACTAAATCCGGAAAGATTCAGTTCACGACTGAGCCGGACGATGTCCTGCCGTTTGACGCGACATTTCAAGTGATGCGAGTAGATCCACAAGCGTTCAAATTCAACTATCGCCAATGGATTGCCTTTATCTGCCCTTCGGCCAGTCAAGTTGCCAGTCTTTTTGGTAAGGAACGTATCGATCTCTTCCTGAATCCATGAGATTACCTGGAAGATGTAGATGTCGCTTTTGTCCATTGTTCCAATGTAGTTTTCTATCTCCGCCTTGACCATGGTATGCTGCAGTTTGGACAGCAGAGCACTGTGAATTGTCACGTTTGCATTCTCGATAGATGGATACAAATGCGGTAGCTCCACGCGAACCTCTATTTTGTGACCAGTGCTTGTGGCGATTGTGATCGCGAAATCCAAGTGTGCGAGGAGAATTGACGTCTTTCCTGCCAGCATCTCACTGAAATCGCTGATGACACCGGGATCGTACACGTGCATCTCACCCGGATTGCAGTAAATCGAGGACAGCATACCCAGCTCTTCCAGCTGCTTACCGATGCATTCCCTGTAAAGTGAACCCTGAGCTTCATCAGCTATTGACAAGTCCATGGCGATGGGATCTTTAAAGAGAACAAGAAGCAGAGATATTTAGGTTATCTTCATTTTGTATTTATTTCATTTAGCATCGTATTCATTCAATGGTCTGGAGAAGGTTGAATCGGTGCCAATCGTATTCCCCCTGGACATATGCATTTTCAAGGTAAAGGAAGTGAAACATGCGGCATGCCTGCACATCAGCAAACAAGGCGTGAAGAACTTTGTCATCCTTCGGGCCGATGTAAGTATATTCCACCACTATTCAGAGTCGACTTGAAATGGGATGGTTGTCTGGCCCTTAGGACACTGGTTACGAGGAACTTCTTCGACTAGCAACCCCATTGGCAATCGGAATGGACTGCAAATCGTTCGGTGAAAAGGGATTCATAGCTTTGGCCTTCAACCTAACAACATCGGTAGGGCGGGCTGACGAAGGTTCACCCATCTTCCAAGTTGATGCTGAACGAATTCAACCAGTGCAGTACTTCGGCTCGCTTCACCTGAGAACAGTCTATCTGCGGACAACGGCGAACGATCTGTTCCTCCTTCAAAGCTTTGACAACACCGGCAATACGTCGAAGAAACACTTTGTCTGTCCGTTCTTCAAATGGTCCGGATACGGTTTCAGCAAACTCGGGAAGATACCATGTAGCAACGCTCGACGCTTGGAGCCATTCACTATGGATGCCGAAAGCTACGTCGCCATTGCCAACTACGCAGACAAGTATGGACGCACGGAAACCAACTCAGAGATCTACAAGTACGATCGGGAGAAGAAGAAACTCGTCTCGTTTCAGAAAATCAAGACAAATGCCGTTGTCGACGTCAAGTACTTCAGTGTGCCCTACGAAGAGATCAAAAAGAAGCATTTCCTAATCTTCGGGAATTCCGCCGCGACAAGCTCCGCCTCGACGGACAAGATGCAAGCTGATTCGGTGATCTACATGTTCGACAAGGGCAACTTCGTGCCCTACCAGATGTTGTCACTGTATTCTGTGCAGAAATTTCTCCCGGTGGAGGTAAGTCCCAATGAGGCGCGTCAGTGAGCCCAATTCAAACCGATCAAACCTTAGAATCGCGAATTAGAAAAGTTTATTCTGCTGGTTGCGTGCACCAATCAAGATATCAAAATCTACAACCTGAACGATTGGAAATTTGAGGAATCAAAGGCGCAGTTCACCGAAGGCGCCCTCGGCAAAGGCGTCTCAAACATGCGGATAATCGAAGACGACGATCAGAGCTATTTAGGTATCAATCACTCAGCATATCCGCACTGTTACGGCTTGTAAAAGTCTCCCCTCCCTAGTGATAGCCAACGAACGCATGGCGGTGAACGAGACCAACATCTTTCGGCCGATTTTCACCCAGGAGGAGCACGCCAACACTCTCAGGCAGGAGATAATTGACTGGGCTTCAGCCACAGTCGAACGCTTGAGCAAGGTCGACGTGGAGCAGGTGAGGAATAAAATTGCAGCAGCTACCGCGAAGATAAAAGACCGTACTCCCTTGGACAACCATGAGCTTCCATCGGCCATTGCTGAAATTGCCTACACACGCTCGGTAAGTATCAGTTGTCCACTTCGATAAGGATGGGTAAACGCACGCTCTTCACTTCCAGCTTATAAACCCACAACGAAACATGACCGCAAGCTACTGGCACGCACTCTCGTATGCCTACCAAGCCATCGAAGCATTGGAAGAGCGCGCTGCGAAGAAGATTGCAAAGAAACGTCGTGCCCCCGACGATGTCAACTCAGAGTACGTGCAAGACACCCTAAACGTTGGCACACTAGTTGTTCGAAACCAACTCAAGGCCAAGATGATAAATGGAGTGGATCCGTTGGCAATAAAGTTCAAGACAATATCCGCCCCGAAGATCATTGTCAATGGCGATTTCCAGAGACCCCCCGAACCCAGAAGCGACGTCACCCCCGAATTCCTGGACATCATCGATGCCGATAATCTGAGGACCTCAGGAAAACTGAATGGCATGAGTTGGGAAGACCTGCAAAAGAACACCCTCAAGAGGTCTGGCCAGCAGTTCCTCAAGGGGCCAGTGAAAATTTCAAACCTGAAAGCTGACAAATTTGTATCCTCTTCGAACGTGCTGAACGGCCAGAACCTTTCAAAAATGGTCTCCATCGATGGAGGGAGCTACGTCATTAATCAGGACGTCCAGTTTTCAAAACCGATTCACATCAACAATCTGACGATCCTCGAACGGCTGAATCATATTCATGTGTTCCAAAACAAATTGGATGCTCTGTTGGTCAACTCGGACGAGGTGCAGCACATGAAGGGAACGAAGGTCTTTGAAAACATAAAGCTTCTCGAGCCAGTGACGGTGTCGGTGAGGAATGTGGAACGCGGTGTCTTTTCTCTTTTTTCATTCACACTTTGCAGGGAAAAATCTTCGGCGACCTCGACGTAATGTCCCCCTTCAAGCCCTTTCACAAGTCAATCAATCTGTCTGGCCACTACACGATAACTGGCGATGTGAATGTGAAGCATCTCGTGTCTGCTTCGAATGTTTTCGGTTCGACGGAATCTCTGAATATTCAACGGGTTCTAGACGACGGCCTACCCGTGGGGGGGCCTTTTGATGGCCTTAACATTCACTTTGAACAACCCATTCAAGCAAAGAACGTCAACCTGACGTCAGTGAATGGTCTGGATCCGCAGGAACTGGTCCGAATGAATTCAGAAGAGGTGCAAATCATTTCGGGACATAAATCGTTCACTGGGGATCTACACATATCAAAGGGCTTTGCAGAGGTGAAGGTGTTGAATGGCATTAATGTCGACGAACTGGAAAACAAAATTCTGAGCAAGACTGGAGCGCAGAACATAACCGGCGACATTAAATTCAAAAAAGTGAATGTGGAGAGGTTCATTGCATTGTACACCCATTTTTGGCCAATAGCTAACCTTTTTTCTTTTAGACTGACATCACCATCAATTCAATTGCAGGGGAAACCCCTCTCCAGTTACCTCACAAAGACTGGAGATCAAACAATAAGTGGTTCATTGAAGACAGGCAAGCTCAAAGCTCAGCACGTATCAGTGGGCAATGTTCAGACGAAACACAAAGTTTTCCAGCAGCAACATTCGCCAAAGGATCGCCCTACACAGGAGTATTCAGAAATGCCGAATCCGGAAATCTTGAAAAACTACGAAGGCACAATCCACGTGGAGAATCTTAAAGTTGAGGGCTTCATCAATGAGAATTCGATTGAAGACATTGAGCGGTGGCTGACGCAACTGAATGGCAACATAAAGTTCGTGGGAAGCATGAACTTCCACACCGATTGGAAAATTTCAAACCTAACCTTCACGGGGAATTTTAATGGCATACCCGCCGAGGAATTCGGCAATTGCTGGTTGCAGCAGAATCAAGAGCAGGTCTTCACTGCCCCACAAACACTGACGTGTGTCAAGGCGAATGGACTAGTGGTAAAGGGGAAAATGAATGATCACGCGGTGGACGAGTTGCTTTCAGGCGCCTACTGGATCAATCGGGATGAGTATATCCCGAATGCTGTCTTTGGTATGTGCAAATTAAATCACATCGTGTCGAACTCTGTTATCCTTTTTAAACACAAGCAGACAAGTCTATACAGGTTGATGCAGGATTTCAAGCGTCCACGGTCAATGGCCTGCGCGTACCAGAGGACATCCTACTTCGAGATTCTCCCGAGCCACAGATTCTCAACCATGAAATGATCTGCGATGGAGATGTGCACGTGAAAGGGGCGATCCGTAACCTAAACTCAGTGAACGGTGTCAACTTGGCCAAGCTCAGCGCATATTTGGGTGGCAATTTAAGCACCATAGCTGTGGAGAATGCCAGTTTTAAAACTGCCCCACAATTCGGTACACTCAACTCGCACAATCTAAAGCAAACCATGGACGGCGTATGGTTGGCCAATGCAGACGTTGATTTGCAGCATCATGTTGAAATTGCCGACGCGTACTTCGAAGGTCCACTCGAATTCGAGGTACCAGATATCAGATCAGATTGGTGAAAGAAAAAAAAAAAAAAAAAAAAAAAAACTCTTATTCCAGGGACCAATCAATGGAGTAAACTTGAAATACCTTAAGGATAACTACTTCAGCTTGACAAAACCTCAACAAGTGTCTGCAGAAATAATATTCACAAAAGAAGTCACCTTCGACAGCGATATCGCTGGGGAAAACTTACACTTATATGGGCCAATTGTTGAAACAACCAGGTAAGTGGAAAAAGAATACAAACATTTGCCCTAGTTAGCCGTACACTCAAACTGAAAACCGTATAGACACTGGACGAAGGACACTCCGTTCAATCTTACCAATTTAAAAGTGCGATAAAAAGCGAAACTCGTCTAAATTCGATTGCTGATATGCGATTATCATATTCTGCATTAGATGCTGTTTTTTTTTCTTGAATATTTTTCCAATTTATTTCAAAAGATTTCGCATTTTAAAACAATTTCCAAAAGCACAACCGATATTTAGCTCCTGTCCGGACATGACAACTGAATGAAGTGACATTTGTCAGGCAGCTGTCAACACAGCTGTGTTTGATTTGCTCAACAGATGAGTTACGCCGCCATTGACCAAGAGATGGCGCTGATTGTTGTTTTTAAGCGAACATTTTTCAATTTTTTTTTTTCCATTTCTAGTGAAACCGAATTCGATTTCAACGATTTCGTTGAGAATGCACTTTTGAAAAAGGGCGAGCAGGAAATCACTGGACAGTGGAAGATCTACGAAGGATTTGTTGCCGGTATGTGTGTGTTTGTGACGGGAATGTTGCGTATTCTCATAACTTCATTAACTCCCCAGGAAACCTTGATAAAGTCCAAATAAATGGCCTTAACCTCGCTGATGATGTGATGAGATTGGATGTTCCGCACAACAATGTCACAGCTCCCAAGTACTTCCAATCGGCAAGCATCGACAAGCTGCATTGTGGCCCAGAGGCAACGGTGAATGGGGTTGATCTATCCAGCTGGGTGCGGGACGCAGTTTTCATTTACGACAACTACACCATCAGCGGGCGGACAACTCTTGAATCTCTGACTGTTCGTCAGAATATGCAAGTGCATGGAACAACGAACAATTTCACGTTCAATGAAAACACGCTACTCTTGCGAGACCGGGATCAAGTTTTACCGGGAAATGTACGGCTCTCCAGGAAGTTGGATGCCGAGGGAGGGATGCCTTTGGCCACATTTGCAGAGCTTAACACGAAGCTTGTTAATTCAATCGATATTGATGAATTCTTCAGCCATCAGGCGGAATTGAAACCCGACGCCGTCATCGAAGCTACAGTCAAATTCCAGAATCCTGTGAAAACGGAATTCTTCAAGAGCAAAGCTGACATCAGCGATCGCGGAAGCGTGGGTCTGACCGCGGTGGCCAACAAAACATTGAAGGCCTTATCGAACTTGGACACATTTGTTCAACGATTTGCTGAGCGCCAGGCAGGTAGGTGAACAGAGGTAATCGACTGCACCTGAAATGACATTCGTTCGGATTTACAGAGACCAAGTTTTACTTAAGCCACTTTGACCATATGCAAACGATACACGTCGCAGCCACGAAGGTAATCAGCCTCACCTTCCGGGTCGGTGATGAATTCATCGATCTCATCGGTGTGCTCAACGAACCAGAGGACAACAGTGTGCTATTCTACCGCTGGGACTCGTACCTGGAACAGTTTGTGATGGATAAACGTGAGTAGTGCAAACATTTGTTATTTATTCTTGTGTTCGTCTCGATTTCTCGGATACAACTCCTCTGTTTGTTCGCTTAGACTAATTTATTTAATGCATCCTTATGTGTTAATGTACAATATGTCTACTCCACAAAAAAAAAAAAAACAAAAATAAGAGAAGATTAAAACAAAAACATTCGTTCGAGCGGCTCGTTACAATATTTTTTGTTTAAAATAAAAGAAGTCTAGTCTCGGGCAAAACAGACGCGAGATAATTGTTGCATTGAACGGTTAACTTATACGCCGTGAAGTCTCTTAAATACATCTAAATACTTTTATTTTGTCAATACCGTAATTTAAGAAAACATAATTGGTAAAAGTGTGGAGAGAAGATTTTTTTTTTTTTTTTTGATTTTCCTCCGAGTTGTGCTCTGTCTACAGTCTCGCTAGTTCCTCCGTCTTCGCCTCTATGATTGCCTTTAAAATGTTCAGCTCTAATTTGACGGCTGTCTGGCCACTGATGCGATTCATTACGTTTGCAACGTAGAGGCCCAGAGCTTCGTGTCTCTGCGAGTTGCACAGGTTCTTGAAGAATGTCGGCGGCAGCTGGTTGTCGAAATTTCCTAGATTGATTATCTCCCCCGGTGCAGTGGCTGGCTTTGGAGCGGTCAGTGGATTGTTATCGAATATGATGTCTTTGTGAAAATCGATGTCCTCGATCCGTGTGTTGAAGCCATTCGTTTTCGGATTAGCGATGCCGTTCGGCAGATCAGTGACTACAGCGGCAGGGGGATTCGATGGAATTGTGATGACATTTATCGGTTCTTCCGCTGTGGCTAGTGCCTCCAAGGCGTCATCGACAATCTCCTGTTTGATTTCAATTTGTTGCAGTAGTGCAACTGGCGTTGCTGGCGGTGATGCTGTGATCCTTGCAGCGCTTGCCGCGTTCGCGGCTATAGTTGTGAAGGGCTTTTTCGCCGGTGCACTCTCTTCGGGTTTGCCCACAGCCGATGCTTTGCGTTTCGGTGCCGCCTCTGGCAGTGCAACTGTTCGAGTTATTTCGACGCCCGACGGCTTTGGATGCGCTGTGGGTTTTGTCGCGGGACTCGGACTGACTTGTTTCAGTTTCGACTGGACTGGACCAGTTTTACGCATGCTGATGCCCTTCTTTTGGAGGACATTCGAAAATGCTGCACTCATTGCGCTTGTTGATGTGTTCTGTGACTGCCCGTGGTGCAACATCATCTGGCTATTGAGTAGTTTCTGCTCTGGCTTGGGGTCTATGTGGTTTGTGTTTTCTTTTTCGGGTGAACTAGCCGATTCGTTGCTTTTCATCGATTTATCTTGATTATCGCTCTCGCCATCGTCGTCCTCGTCTTCTTCACGGACTTCAAGGAACTCGACAAATGATTCTTCTTCCGCATCGGCTGCTTCTGGTCTGTGAATTTAAATAAAGGGAATGAGTGACAACGTGATTGCGGAAAAAAACGCGAGTTTTGGAAAGCAACACGTCGAATGCATCTGTTCATTCGCCTTGAGCGTTCTTGATTTTTTCCCCCAAGAAGCGAGCATGGATGCTTTTTAAAACGCACTTTTCATCACAGCAATCTTTGTTTTTGCTCGCCATTACTTACTCTGCTTTCGGTTTCTTCTCCTCGTCCTTGCGGTGGATGTCCTCCATTTGTTGATACAACTTCCAAGTGCTCGACGGCTTCAGCTTCTCCTGTTCGAATTTTTTCTGCAATACCTTAAATATTGATTTCGCTTCATGTGCTGCAAAGAATCGATTCAAATTATAGTTTCTTCATTTCATTTCAAACGTAAACTAATCAATTTCAGTACTACCGGAGAGTTTATTTTTCTTTCCCACTTTAATCCAGGCATCGTCGTGATCCTTTTTCACTTTAGACGCCAGACTATTCGGATGCAGGGGCTTCTCCTCGGCAATATCCGCCAAAATTTTATCTAGTTGTATGGGCATTTGTATGCGATTTTTATTCAAATTTACAATGATCGCGTACACTTTGATTAATTCACTGTTTGAGACCACACAAGACAAGTTTGAACGGCGGCAAATGAAAAAAATGCCAAACGCGACGATAGACAAACGAAATTTCTTCAAAGTAAAAGTAGCATTTCGCGATATTCGCTCACTCGCTCTGTCTTTGCTGGCGGCCGACGTGTGCTGTCTCTTTCTATCGGGTACAAACTTGCTTGTAGAGATGGCGGTTGGCCTAGGTTTTTGACAACAGATGTCAGATGTTTCGTTCAGTTTTTCTCCTTTTTATTCGTCTTTTTTTTTTTTTTTGTATGGGCTACAGCAAGCGCAGAGCTTCTCAAACGGGTAGATTTGAGAACACAAATCGATTAAAGAAAACACATTTCATTCATGAAACAGCCAACTCTTGTGAATTCTTCACGCATTCAAAAGACATGCGCGCCCCTAATCTCGATCCAAAAACAAATGGTTTCTCTGAAGGTAGTTTGAAAGCAAGTCGTCGGTGGCGACACTTTGAGAGCGACTGTCATCCTTATCAAGAGCAACACGATAGGAAATAAACAAAAATGTACTTGAGTCCACAGCGATGGAATAATCGAACAAAAGATTATTCATTATTCAAGCGACGCCATGGCGTTACTCCGACTCAGTTTAATTCTTTGCGCATTTCCGTATCTGACAATCGGTGATAGGCTTCCAGTGGTTATCAACACATGGGATTTCATTAAAGCAGCCGACGAAGCCTGGCGAGTGCTCCACCAGCCGGGAAAATCAGCGTTGGACGCCCTAGTTGAGGGCTGTACAACGTGTGAACGTCTTCAGTGCGATGGAACTGTGGGCTACGGTGGCAGCCCCGATGAACACGGCGAGACAACCCTGGACGCAATGATCATGGACGGAGCCACCATGAACATTGGAGCGGTAGGAGCCCTGCGTCAAGTCAAGGATGCAATCAAAGTGGCCAGGCGCGTCTTGGAGCACACACAACATACACTGCTCGTTGGTGACCAGGCCACGTACTTCGCGGAAATGATGGGATTCCCCAAGGAGTCGCTGGCGACGCAGACATCAAAGCAAATCTGGAGAAATTGGTGGGACGGAGGTTGTCAACCGAATTTCTGGGTGAACGTGAAGCCAGATCCAGCAACTAGCTGTGGTCCCTACAAGGCTGCACAAGGCAGCACCAACGCAGCCTCAGTCCGAGACAATGAGAAGGAAAAGTTCGGATTTGGGGCGAAGAACCACGATACAATCGGAATGATTGTAATCTCCCCCGATGGACATGTGGTTGCTGGAACGTCCACTAATGGAGCTACGCATAAGATACCCGGACGGGTAGGAGACTCGCCGATCCCCGGCGCCGGAGCGTATGCAGACAACGAAGTGGGAGCAGCAGCGGCCACTGGAGACGGAGACATCATGATGAGATTCCTACCCTCGTTCGTAGCCGTGGAGAATCTACGAAATGGACAGGATCCCACAACTGCTGCGACCGGCGCTCTGGAGAGGATAATCAAATTCCATCCAAAGTTCATGGGCGGTCTTATAGTTGTTAATCGTTTTGGGGAGTTCGGTGCCGCATGCACTGGAATCAACAAATTCCCATTTTCTGTAGCCTTCGGCAATGACACCAAAGCCACTGTCCAATATATTCAATGTTAACCAAAAAAAAATAAAAACCGTGTAGTTTCACTTCTCTCTGTCTCACCTTTCAGATTTGTCGTGGCTTCCCCGGAGGCGGACGCTCATCGACATCTTCCGAGTGGTATTCGGCAAAGCGGAATACCTCGCCATCGAGAAGTCGTTGGGCGGGAAGTTCTATCAGAACGTCGTCTCGCCCGAAACAGAGGGTCTGCAGGAGATTTTCAGGGCAAACTCGTCGAGAATGATTGAAGCGCTCGAGCTGGACGGTGATCACTGCTTTGTTGCGTACAAGCAGGAAATGGGTCTGCTCAGCGTGTACTGTGTGGAATTCAACGAGAAAGGCTTGCAATTTATTCAAAAGAACGAACTGAAGAGGGACGGGGTGATGCAGGTAACAAAAAAAAGGTTAATCCTTGCAGGAGCGACTGACAAGTTGGTTGTTTGTAGATTGTTTCGTTCGAGAAGGACGTCATTGGACTTCTCCTGGTGGACTCGGTGGAAATTTGGAAGCCAAACGAACCAGAGATGCCCAAGCAAACACTCATAGCAGTTAATCCATCGCAAATCGCCGCTGTTGTCGCACCGGATTCAACGAAATTCATTGCAATTTGCTCCAAGCAGCACCCGGAAACATTCAATCACGGGTCTGTGGATATTTACAGGTAAGTGGACATTTACTACTGCAAAACCCAATTACTACAGCATTTGGCTTTACACATGCAGGTCCCTGGGAAACACTCCATTTGAGCACATGCAAACAATCGAAGTGGTCAGCCCACTTCAAGTTGAATTCGCCGTCCTTCCAGAATCAGAGGACATCCTGCTGAACGTCCTCACAGGCAGCTTCGACGAACCACTGGCCATTTATGAATACAAGGGGATCGTTGGCTTCCAACCCATTGTCGATTCATCAACAATACTGCCCGGCAATGCAATCAGTGTGATCCATCTCAAAGCTAGCAAGCGACACCTCCTCGCTGTGATGTCCCATGACGACGTCACAATCATTGAAATGATTCTCAATAAAAGTTAAAACACCTTTAATGTACTTTACGTAAAATAGATTTTCCTTGTTTATTGTTTAAAAAATTCTGCTTTCACTCTATTCACCCGGAACTGCATCAAGTCTAATCGTCGCTCGATTCGACATTTTCTGTTTGTAGTCCCTTGAATGTCGACACTGGCACATAGGTGACCAAGGTGAACAATTTGTTGGGTGAGTCTTCATCGTCATTACGACGACGGGCAAGTCGGACACGGACACGGAATGGTGTGCTCCTATATAAAAAAAAATCAACAAAAAAAAACACAACACCGATCAGTCAATGATATGATCCATCCATCATCTCCCTCTCTCTTCACAGTCTTTCAACAACTTACCGGATACCCTTGGACCAGATGTGCTTATTCAAACGGGTATCAATCCTGACATCATTGGTTCCCATCTCCTTTTCAGCAAATTTACGAATTTCCTTGATGGCACGCGGGGCGCGTTTCTTGAAGCCAACATTGTGCACTCGCTTCGACAGATGAATGGTGCATTCACGGGTAACAACTTCGTTGATAGCCGATTTGTTTCGTTTTTCAACTTTTGTTTTGGCCATTTTAATACGATTGTTATTGCTGTTAAGCTACACAGTACTGAAAGGAATCCAAGAAGAAAAAAAGAACACATACATTAGCTGGGTTTTGTTGCAAGAGGTTTCATCTGATTTTTCAAGTTTAATTTATCACATCATCACGGGGGGAAATTCGTGAAATTCTTTCGGAAATCGATAAAACAGATTAATAAGATTGCGATTTTCGCATAATTCCGAAATGCATTTCAATAATTTCTCGGATGTTTTTAGATTATTTTACACAGAAATTAGAAAAACCAACCTATCGGAAACGAAAGCCTGACGTAAAAGAATTGACAGCCGTCAAAATAGGCGCCATCTATATGTCAGATGGTCCGTTCTTCGAAGTTACATCATTCGAAGTGGACGTGTGCGAATGACTGGGTTCAGTGCGTTCGGGAAATTCGAAAACAATTTTACTTGGACGGCCTTATCAATTTGTGTGAGTTTATTCAATCGTTTATGTGTTTTGTAAAAATGTGTTCCTTATATCCTTTTAAACAGCTTTGAAATCCAAATCGGACTGCTTTCTGTTTGTGAGAAGTCTCTGTTTTATTTTTAACATTCATTTTTCTCATTTTTTGTGATCCATCAGGCTTTGAACGCACAAATTTACTGACAACCACTTACAAGGCAATTGTCAGAAATGACAACAAATTAAAATGTTGTCTGTTATTCGTAAGGATCTTCAAAACTAATTGTTAAACACGGATTTAATAAGCACTTTCTTCAATCTAGTCTCCCTGATCGCGGTTGGGTTTCTCTGGGGAGCGACGAACCCATTCATTCGCCTCGGATCACAGGGAATAGAAAAAATCGAAACCGGCTCCAAGCTTAAGAACATCCTCCTCGAGCTGCGTTTCATCAGTTCTCGCCTAAACTACTGGATTCCATTCCTGCTGAATCAACTCGGCAGTGTCCTGTATGTGTACACTTTGCAGAGTTCCAGTATATCTGCAGCGGTTCCAATTGCAAATTCACTGAGCTTCGTGTTCACAGCAATTGTGGGCAACTTGGTCGGCGAAGAGATTCCGCGGAAGAGTAAGCATTTCCCGACGCACAATGGGTGGTAGTTCTGATTAGATTTTCACTTTCTAGACGTGCTTCTCGGTACGATGATCGTCTCAATTGGGACTTCAATGATAATCTACGATAAGCTGGGTGAAGGAGCGGCAGAAAGGATAGATATGGACTTCAAGTCTGATTAAAATTCGTATTTTATGTCTTAACAAAAGTGCAAATAAACATTGAAGGCAATGATTTCCATTAGAAAGTCTTATGCACTGCATCGACGAGGGTCTCCATGCTGACAATGGGTGTCTGTGGAGTGATGCCATGCCCCAGATTGGCAATGTACCGTGTCTTGCCGAACTTCTTCACCATCTCTGTGGTCATCTCACGAATTTCCTCCTGCAAAAAAGCGCCCCCCTTTAGACAATGCTTGTTACAGGCGTTATTTGATGCTTACAGGTGGTCTGTACATATCTTCTGGTGCGAGATTCCCCTGCAAAGTGATATTCGGTCCGACAGCTTGCCTAGCTTCAATAGGGTCAACAGTCCAGTCAATGCCAATCACATCATACCCAAGGGCTGACTGCTCTTTGAGCGAGTGTCCAGCTCCCTTTGCGAATAGAACCTAAATGGGATTCATTACAAACCCCAAAATGCTCATTGAACCTGATTCTAACAAACCATAGGAACTCGAGGAATTCCTTGACTGTCCAGCCTGTCAACAAGATTGTCGCGAATTTCCTTAATGTACGGCACGGCAATGTCGTTAAATGTCTCCTTCGATAAATGCTCCGCGCTGGATTCGAACACCTGCAGCATCTGTGCACCGGCTTTCACTTGCATCTCCAAGTACTCCACGATAGCGCTTGTAAGCAGTGCCAAAAGCTTTTTAGAATCCTCTGGATAATTCTCAAGCCATCCCTTTGCCTTTGACATCGTCTTACTGCCGCCACCTTCAATCATGTAGCCCATCAATGTCCACTGGAATGAGAATTGTACAATGCAAATGAGGCGCCAATGTATGCAGACCTATGTAGTATTACCGGCGCTCCAGTGAATCCAATTAGAGGAACTTTGCCCTCCAATTTATGCCTCATCATTGTGATGGCATCACCAACGTACGTCAGTCTGCTCACCGCTCCTTCGGGCGTCAATTTACTCAGATCAGCTGGGGTTTCGAGTGGCTCCGGGAAAACAGGTCCCACCCCCGGACGCATTTCCACCACCATACCGAAGGCTTGTGGTATAACCAAAATGTCCGAAAAAATAATCGATGCATCAAGATCAAAGCGTCTCAGCGGCTGCATGGTCACCTCACATGCCAGCTCTGGTGTCCGGCATATTTCGAAAAACTCATGCTTCTTACGGACTTCTTGAAACTCTGGTAAATATCGTCCGGCTTGTCTCATAACCCAAACAGGGACCCGATCGACTTCTTCGCCACGAGCTGCCCGCAAGACATTGTCATTCTTCAGTTCTGGAAAGTTCTGAAACGAAAAGGCATTTATATCCAATAATTCAATGCAGGAAACTAGGGGAGGTTGCCTAATCACTTCGGTAATCGCCAATTGGAGCAATGGTAAAAAGTGGATAATAAATGGAAATAAAAACCACTGCAACGACATGGTTTAGAATTGTGATGTAATTCGATGGTCTGGCAACTGGTGACTGATTGCGGTCACTCACCTTTGTGTCTTTCATTTTTAGTTAATTTAATTCAAATAAGAGTTTTTTTTAAAAAAGAAAGAAAGAAATAACATGGAAAATGCACTTAACATGGAAAGGGAATGAAAACGAATGTCATTCCGGTGAAATTCGTATTCTAATTGACATTTAATTTATTGACATTTGGGATGTGTTCCGGAATGCACGCTAAAGGGGGGTTATTTCAATAAACCTACGTTCCATAAAATGAGCGGGGTTCACACGCAACAATTTGTCGATACGATTTGTTTGCAAACCGTGCTTGATTAGCGACGTTCACACTCAACAATTTGCTCTGACAACCGTGCTTGATTGTCCAAATCGTCAATGTGAACGTTCGTTACTACAAGTTAGCAGACTTCTAGTGAGACTTGTAGTAGACAAAGCATTTTGACGTTTTTGTACAATTTGTCGTCAAGCAAATCGTGTCGACAAATTGTTGAGTGTAAGCGCCGCTAATCAAGCACGGTTGTCAAAGAAATCGCATCGACAAATTGTTGAGTGTGAACGCCGCTCATTTTATGGAACGCAATCAGATTAGGCCGCTCTTACACACGCTAAATTAGTCGCCGATTTTTGTTTAAAGTTGACAAGGGAGATGAGACAGAAGGGATCACGCAACGGATCGGCAACGAACTTAGCGTGTGTGAAAGCGGCCTTATTTTTTGCAGAAGCTAAGTTTAGAGAATCGGAAAATGGGAACAAAAAAGACAATTTCAGCATTCACCCGATGTAACGTCAGCTTCATGTGTCGTCTTCCATTCCAATTGGTGCAACCTTGAATGCGCCACTGCCTTCCAAACCGTTTTTGTTTTCATTTGTTCCCCTCTTCTACTTTGTCCAACTGGAAAAAAAACAACAACAACAACGATAAACAGCCAAACAGAACGAAAAGACAAAAGTAAAACGATAGAACGAAGAATCAAGAAATTATCAAAGTTGAATCGTGTCGTCGTGTCACAGAATTGCTACACCTCACAAGCAAACAATCGCCGTAATAATTTCGTCTGTTTAGTAATTTTTTCGTACGAAAATAAATAAAAGTATAACTTCTTAAAGATGTCAGACGAACTACCAAATCTCCTTGCCGGTCATCCTCCAGCAGGTGAGCTTTATAGAAGATTTCTTCATTTTCTCTCATTTAATTGCAGTGGAAGTAGATTAATCGATTAGAATCGGAATTTTGTTGAAACTTTCCATCGCAAGTGATAAGAGTTTAGAAAGAAAATCGGAATCATAACGTACGACGTAGAATGTAACTTCAGGTACAAACTCATACAGTCGCACATTCCTATGTACATACGTGCATACATAGAATGTTAAATAGCAGGCCTCTGCAAGGTGAACTGTTGTCATCGTCGGATTTTAATGTCCCGTCTTTATTTTTTTTTTTTTTCACCCAAACTAGCAAACAAATGTTGTTTTGGGAGACCTTGCTAAATTTACTACATGTCGTTAAAAGCATAGATACTGCGAAGCGTATCTTTTGTTGATGTTTTGTTGTTTAGTTTTTGGCCTTGTGCGTTGGCGGAGCTTTCGTATGCGCATAGTTGACCTTGAATTCATTTCTTTGCTTCAAATTAATGGCCGCTACAACAGTTGTTCGAGAAGCATTGATAACAGAATGAAGTTAACGAAGAATAGGCCAACCTACGGGAGGGCGGATAGCCATATCGTATGTAGATAAGGAGAATCTACTACAACGACGTAGTAATTATGTTTTTGAGCCCCTTTCGCCCGAGAGCCAAGTGTATTCATTTTGTTTTCTTATTGAGCAACTGTCGCCTAGATAAAACAAACAAATTTAAAGTCCTAAAAATAAACTGACCGTTTTTTTTTGCTCCACAGTTAAGGCTGGTGGAATGAGAATTGTCCAACACAAGCCGCAGACAACTGAGAGGCCACCAAAGGATGCCGAAGACTGTACCGGTCTCACTGTGAGTACATATTTTCAATCTAAACACAGAACCACCATTTGATTGTCATCCCTTCAATGTTGCAGCAACCAATTAATGTGAATTCAATGTCAGTAAGTGGTGCTCCTGTTAAGGGAAATTCGGATTACACTCCACAAGCTGCACAGGTGGCACATTCACCAAAGCCGCCAGGATCATTTCCCGTCAAACAACACGTTAATATTCAACAACCCAGGAAATAGAAGTTTTAAGCAGCATTGGATTTTTATATGAAGAAAAGAAAAACAAAAACAAACAAAAAAACGGGAGAAATTCGATCACAACTGGGAGAGAAAATTGAAAATTGTTTGAATATTTTTTTATACAAACGGCACAATGGAACTTCGTTAGTATTTAGTTCTATTGGTCATCATATTTTTTTTTGCATTCCTTGAATTGTATTTATGTACTCTTTTTAAAGTAGCGTTGATTCAGTTTGTTGAATTGCCTTTTTTTTCGAATAAATATGTTTGATATTTATGTGTCTCTTGTTGGTCTTTTGGGAGTGCGATCCTGTATCGGAGGATCGCTGTATCATTTTCATGGAGCATCATCCGATGATACGGTCATGTCCTAGGCGACGTAGGATATTCCATCTTGTAGTCTGAAAGCTTTGTTCGCTTCGTGTGTGCATCAGTCTATCACCTTCGTTACGAAAGTCGTTTTATTGCTTATCACACAGAACGGTCGTTCAACTTACGCCCCAAACGTCTTTCGTAATAAAACTGATGACCCCTAATTTGTGTTTTAAATGTGACTGGAATATTTTTGAAATTGATCGAGCATCTGAATGACATCAGTTTGTAGCCAGCTGTGTCTATAATTACAAAACAAGATAAGCTGCAAGCACACTAGGAAACAGCGCTTATTTTTTTGCTGATTATAATTCACAGAAATTCATTCGACGTTGGTTCGTTCATATTCCGACTGTCTATGAATCTATTGCCCTACTGAACTTCGGTGGTCCGGGGTGCAGGCTTCAAACCTGTAGTCGATTAACGTCGAAGTGGTTCGATTCCACCTGGAGGGCGGACGAAGGGTTATTTTTTTCCACGATTGTCTTGAAAGTTTTCTGTGCGTTTAGCGGCGTTCACACTCAACAGTTTGTCGCTACAATTTACTTGACAAACGTGCAAATCGTCAATGTGAACGCTCGTTACTACAAGTTGGCAGGCGGTCTCGTAGTAGACTACAAGTACGGTAGACAAAGCATTTGACTTTTTTTGAATTTGTCGTCAAGCATATCGCATCGACAAATTGTTGTGTGTGAAGGTAGCTTTTCGATAAACCACGCTCTAGACATTTTAAAACCCCTACAAAGCATTAAGTGTGTATTCATAGTTCACGCATAAGAATACATGTTCGTGGGATGTTCGCTGTCCGATACGCAACAGAGCTGCGATGTGGTTTCCCATCGCACTTGTCGTAGGGGCCAGTTTTCAGGTGTACATTTAACATAGCATATTTTGAGGTGTGTTGGGCAGCCAGGAAGATACGCTCTAAGCAGCTTTCTTAACATAGTTGAGTTAGACTGATTGAGTGTGCTTTTCACGGACAACTTCTAAACTTATCCTCTGAAGATTGAGGGTGTTGTTCCTGCTTCACGAATGCATTTGTATACAGAGCGGATGTTGCGTTTTCTTCTACTCGGAATTCTTCTTCCAAGAGACTGATTGAATGCACTTAGACTCGTCCACTGTACTGCTTCTCGGTTTGATGTTCGTCCGTTGACTACCGTCAGAAATAAGATACCAAGGAGATATCCAACATCTACTGCCCTTGCTACTTGATTTCATCTGGCAGCGTTTTTTATGCGACGTTTATATGAAGACGTGTGAGTTGGTGTGAACCCTTCTGGATCCGTGGATTTTGTAGAAGTATGTGAACTGCAAGGAAATTCTACAACTCTCTCATTTTTCGCGGTCGTGGACAAGGTGTAATGGCCGAAGTTGGATATCTCCTTGCCCTCTTATTTCCGGAGACCGTCCGGAGCTAAGAACACACTCCTAATGTGATCTCCCAAGACTCAATGTCCCCCTATCATTCGTATAGGAGCATTTCCGTTACAGCCAACAAACAAAGCCACGCTTCTTGATTCCACTTCGATGACTGCAGCCTGCAGGGCGTCTGATGGTATGGGCAAGTCGCAGGCAGGGCATTTTGTTGATTTGGCCTTTGCCTTTACATACAACAGCTTGTAGTTTGATGTGCTTCATTTTCTAGATCGTCAGCCATTGGCTGTCAAAAATACCCATTTCTCTAGAGGAATTCACGTATGATCACAAGTGTTTGCATTCAATTGGATTGATAAATAACGTGGATTGTTTTTACGAAAACATTCGTCTCTGGTTGAAATAAATGTGGTTCATTGGTTGTTCTACGATACTTCTGCTAGAGGATTTGTTTGCTTAATTTTAGACTGTACGTACTGGATACACCTTTTGAAGTGTAATAGACACTCTATCCAATTTTAGCGATGATTGTCTAAATATTTGAAAAGCTTGCTTGCAACTATTTGTGTGTTTGTAGATTTCGTACACTTGCGCATGGCTGTGAATTGAGATAGGTCCAATGATTGTGCTTTTCACGAAACATTTGAAAGGACAACTTCTAAATGTGACACTAAAAGTTGTACAGGAGTGTTTAGATTGGATCGTCTGAAGATGGAAGATGTTGTTCTTGCTCCACGAAGGCATTTGTTCACAGAGTAGTTGTTGCGTTTTCTTCTAAACAACTTGGCATTATTATTACCAAAAGACTCCACGAACATTGAAGGCGTTCATTGACAATTCGCGAAGCACTGTGATGGTCTTCACTTCACCTATATCTGGCAAATACCATCATTGTACCTTTTATTAGAAAACGAAAACTAGAACGATTGAAACCAATAAGTCTGTCGGGCACATCACTGGCTCCAGTAAACGAAGTTAAATATGTAGGAGTAATCTTGGAAAGCACACAGAAGAGGTAACGAGGAAAGCGACACGTGTTCTAATGATTTGCCGGAGCTTGGTGGGGAAATCCTGGGGATACAGTTCAAGCATCCTAGGCAAACAATTACATACGCGGCAATAGCATGAGAATGGCAAAAGACGGCAATTCGATGCACTAGTCAAAAAGCTACCACTCCTGGCCATTCCGAAGGATGACGTGATTAGGAAATTCAATTTCCAAAAGAAGTTTACCACTAAGCTCAGCACCAAAAAAGGACAATGAATCCATAGTCCACTGACTGAGTAGCAATACGATAAAATGGTACACAGATGGATCAAGAATTAATGAAGGAACAGGAGTATTTGGTCAGCGAACGAAATACTTCGCATCCAAGGGCAAATGTACCAGCATCTTTCAAGCAGAATGTCATAGACAGATGCGTTCAAATCAATCTTGACAGGAAATAAAGCAATAATATCGGTCAGTCGCGCCGCTATCTTTGCACTAGACTCCTACATCATCAAATCCAAGCTTGTGTGGTAATGCCTACAGAAGCTTAACGAGCTGAGAAGGAGAAATAGAGTGAAACTCGAAACTCTGCTGGAAACCTAGCCATAAAGGGATATAAGGTAATGAAATGGCAGACTTCCTAGCTAGGAAGGGAGCATCGGAATCCTTCACAGGCCCTGAGCCATTCTGTGCTCTCAGAGACCATGTTCTCAGAGAAGAATTCAGGGAACTAAGGGGTGGTTAAATTTAATTAAGGGCCGATGTTGATTTTGAATAAAACACAAATTATTTAGGAAATTATTGTCATTTCTTTTTATTATGATAATATTGGTATGGTTCAATTATGTATGGAACAAAATATCGGCCAAATGGCCGCCGCGACCTCGGCGGCACACCTCCATCCGATGGTCCAAATTTTCGTTGACGCTGAAGCATAATTGAGGTTCTATGTCGTTAATGTGCCGAATTATCTCATCGTTTAGGTCTTGAATTGTTGCTGGCTTATCGAGGTACACCTTTTCTTTCAAATAACCCCAAAGAAAAAAATCCAACAGTGTCAAATCACATGATCTTGGCGGCCAATTGACATCGCCACCACGTGAGATAACACGGCCATTGAATTTGTCACGCAAAAGAGCCATTGTTTCATAATAAGCCTGAATAACTTTAACGCGTTGCTCGATTGTGTATCTTTCCATGGTTCAAATTGAGTTAGTCTGAAATTGAGAAATGTCAAATGAAATGCAGAAAAAAGCTTGACGTTTAGGTGTGGTTCACATTCAACATCGGCCCTTTAGAAAGTACCATGGAACAACCCTCATGGCACGTAGAAAGCCTAGAAACCCTATGAGTCCTGTGACAAAATGAGCAAGAACAACCTCTGTATTCTAACAAGTTTCATAACAGATCACTGCCAGGACTCAGGGAGCGCCTAAGGAAGCTGGGGGTATCAGAAGCAGATTCTGGGGAGAATCAGAACATGTACTGGGATTTTGTGAAGTTCTAGCCCACAAAATGCAAGTGCCTGGTATCAGAGGAAGAATTTAAGTCACTAGAACCGTCTCTCATTCTCAGATCCCTAAGGGATACTGGCTTAGAGAGATTGCTCGAGAATAAATATCTTCCACCTATGAGCAGCAGCAGTTCACAAGCCTCAATACAAATCTGGAGAGAACTGCATGTGAGGGGGACTCTAAAAAGAGCAAGGTATGAACAGGTGGCACAAAAAAAATCTACAATAGATCTAAACATCGCGGTGCAATACAACTTCAACAATAATAATAATAAGTAGCATCCTCTCGGACAGTGAGGAATCCATGGAGACATTGGATTCGGTCGCTATCAACTCAAAACGTGTATCAATTTATCGTTAAGGCTGAGTAACATTTGTCAGTACAAGCTGCCAGGCCACAGAGATATCCCGAGCGACTTTGACGAGCTACCAAGGCATACATTACTTGTATCGCCTGAGGGCTTGGCGCTGGCGCTGGCGCCTTCGTGGAGGCCGACAACATTGGACTGCAATTGTAAATTTGCGTCGGTTTTCCAAGCGGAAACCTATGCGATCCTAATGGTCACGAACTATATTGTGAAGAACAGATGGATGGGACGAAGTATTTGTATCTCTAGCGACAGCCAAGTTGTGCTTAAGGCCTTACTCGACCCTTTAACCAATTCTAGGAGTCCAGAAATGGCAGTCTCTGAATTTGATCGGAAGTTTAAATTCGCTAAGATTCGTCTGGGTCCCGGGGCTCAAGGGAAATGAGATCGCCAATGAACTTGCGTAAGTACTATTAGCACCCGAACCTGTGTTAAGACTACCCGCGTTCTTGGTCAGGGCTTCCATCGATGGTTGGGCTTCTCGAGAGCACAACCGGAGGAGGCCTGATTCTCCAGGATGTAAACAAACCACGCGCATGTAAGAAATCCGCGGCATTCTTATCATCTCTTGACAGAAAAGACTGCAGACGACTTACCGTCGTACTAACGATGCCACTACTCCTTCGCTTAGCACTTTAATGTGCTTGGCCAAAGCGTTGAAATCCACTGTGACGCGTGTGGGTAAGAAGATGACACTATAGAGCACTTCCTTTGCAACTGTCCCGCCTTTTCTCGGATCGGCTGATGATGTAGGCTCCTCATCACAGAAGCGCCTCTGCTGGCATTCCTCCGGCAGACCAAAAAATTGCAGTAAATGTATGTAGGTTGCTGTCTGGTTGTATAATGTACCAGTTTTTGTGTCTGAGCGCTGCAGTGTATCGTTTAAAACCCCCCGACAGCAAAAAAAATCGACTTGATTTCATTACTTTCCTGACAACGACAGGAATTCGAAAAGTAAACTTTGCTGTTGTACACAGTACAGCTCCAAGGAAACGAAATCAATTCATCGATCAAACAATTTGCAATCACTCACCCAGAGGCAGTGTCAAAATATTAAAGACCTTTCGTTTGTTGGCTCGTCAGAGTTATGTCGCAATCTTCTTCAATTAGTGTTGACGATTTGAATAAACTTGGTGAGGAATGCCTTTCTCGCCTGAGACAACAGGAACTCCATCAGTTGCGTAACGATGCGAAGATGCGTGCGGTCTACAGCAGCAAGTCATATGACGAGTTCAAGTGAGTATCAGAATCTCCTTTCACATCATATAACCTCGTGCATTTTTAGGGACATTGTGGATGCAGCACATTTGACGTCAATAACAAGCAAAGACAAATCTGATGCAACAACTCGTTCTCGCTTGTGGAACTCATCTGCTAAGGAGAAATAGCCTTGTAATGACTGACATTGAATTAAACTGATGTAATCAAGTGATAATTTCTTTATCTATGTACATTTTTGGGGTCATCTTTGACAGCGTTTTCTCATATCTGTTGATGCTCGGCAAGTTGGTGAGACTTGCGGTGCAGGTTTCCTCTGTGAAGTGGCAATTTTCCCGGTCTGAGTCGTAGCTTACGTTCTTTGTTCGAAATGTCTGCCCATTCGGATGTCTAGCTTTTGGCGAGGCGACTATCTGAAGTGTTGACGGAGGAAAGCTAAGCCCGACGTAATGCAATGCACTCAATGGGAAAAGCAACTCAAAATGGAGTACCTACTGTTTGCAGAAGCCACTTGAAATATTAGACATTACATTAGATTGTGTTATCTGATAGGGAAGAGCTCTTTAATCCTCAAGAGAATTTACGACGAGTTACAAGCTCAAGCAGAGAATCATGTTCGTATAAAAGAACCTAGTCGAACCAAGGTTAGTCAGTCGTACTGAACACGATGTTTCGCTTAGTAGTTCTCTTCTCAGTCCTTGCTCTCGCTCTGGGCGCATCCATCCCTGATGGCATGTTGCCTCAGTTGGATGGCCGTATCGTTGGTGGTTCGGATGCTTCCATTTCGAAGTATCCCTACCAGATTTCCCTGCAAAGGAGCGGTTCACACTCCTGCGGTGGCAGTCTGTTCAGCAACCGGGTTGTTGTTACAGCTGCTCATTGCTTGCAAAACGTTGCTGCCAGCTCATTGAAGGTACGTGTGGGCTCAACCCAATGGAGCAGCGGTGGCACTCTCGTCGGAGTCGCATCGTTTAAGAATCACCCCAGCTACAACTCCAGGACCATGGTTAACGATATTGCTGTCATTCATCTGTCATCGGCTGTCGGACTCAATGCCAATGTGAGGACAATTGGCCTCGCTTCGAAAGCTCCTGCTCACGGTACCAATGCCGTCGTCACTGGCTGGGGAACACGTTCATCTGGATCGTCAAGCATCCCAACCACTCTGCAACAGGTTACCGTGCAAATTGTCAGCCGCGCTAATTGCGCATCCAGCAGCTATGGATATGGCACCAGCGAGATTAAGGAAACTATGATTTGCGCAGCTGCCTCTGGCAAGGACTCGTGCCAAGGTGATTCCGGTGGTCCATTGGTGGCTAATGGCGTACAAGTTGGTGTTGTCTCCTGGGGTTATGGTTGCGCTCAAGCGAAGTATCCGGGCGTGTATGCCGATGTTGCTGCGCTCAGGTCATGGGTGCAAGCTAATGCTTAAAATGGCGTCTTCAGTTCTGCTCAATTCAATTCGATGTGTTTAAAGACAATAAATGTTTAACTAAATCTGCATTCAATTCAAGTTTTTTTTTTTAATAATTAGCTTTTGTGAAGACATTTCAAGTGTCTAACTTACTTACTTCTCAGGCCGACGATCCATGGAGGGCCTGAGCCTGAGCTCAGATGACATGTACTGGGCACGCTGCTTCCAGCCATCTAGAGCGAGCTGTCTTACATCAGCGATGAATCGGTCTTCATAGCGGTTCGCTAATCTACTGCAGTTAAATTCCGGAACTTTTGACAGCATCAATGATACAGGTCTTAAAGGCCAGCCATAATGGGCATAAGGAGACTTAAGACGGTCTCAACCAAATGCAGCGACGAGGGAGACGTGATGGCAAGGGAGGTGTCCTAAGCTAGAACCGAAAAATAGCCTGTTACGTCGTGTAGGGGTTTCGTTAGGTTTCGTTCAATTTTGCTTTCTTAAGTGGGAGCGACATAAAATCGCTTGTAAATGACAGATGCGATGTTGGAATTTTGCGTAGCAATTATTGACACTTTGGAATTACACGGTGTTTCTGGTTTCTGGTTCACGGCTCTGACATAACCTCAACTTCACCTCCGTCTATTATGGTTGAGCCTTTAAGACTTTTAAAGAACAAAACATCAGACCCATTGGCTGTTATGATTTTTGATTGTAGTCCAAAATTAAATCTCTTCTACGCAACGAAAGATTATAATTGGTGTCAATAGCCAATCCAACTTTGCCTAGGCATTAATCGTTGAAGACAATCTGAAAACAATTTGCAATTAATACAAGTTCCTGCGGCAATCATAAATCAAGTGATAATTGAATTTGAGTTCCATTCACGTCATCAACGTAATCTACGCAGACAATCTACAAAATCAAAAGTTCTGAATGATTTAATTGAAAGAAAACTGATAAGGAAAACTAATAATTCATGGAAAATCCGGATTGGAAGCGTGTGCGCTTCTAAATGTTATTTATTTATTGTTATCTGGTTATTGATGGACGATATTGTGGAATCTGATAGTTGACTTTACTTTTAGTGTGTGAATGGGTTCAGTGTGCACGCTGAAGTTATCTCCGAACTGCTTAAGGGGCACGCGCGGATCAGAAGAAAAAAAGAAAACAAAAAGATGAAAGCAAAGTCTGAAGATTTCGTTGGAAAGATTTTGATTTCTCTTTTTTTCTAATTTCCGCAGTCGATGTGGACCTTGGCCTTAGCCAACGAGTTTCTCCAACCCGGCTGCCTCAAATTGTGTAGACTAAGATGGTTGATGTCCGTCTCACGCACTATGCGACACAATAGACGCGGGCATCCTCTGCTGATTTGCCCAAGGAGTTGAAGACTCGCCTTCCGTGGACTGAATAAATAAAAAGTTTGATTACTGATGACATAAGGACTACGATGAAATTCATCTTCTTTTCGACGAACTGTAGTGGCAACCAGCAGAGTGTCGCCTGGTTGTCTGATTCAATTCCCGCCTCCTTCAAACCACCTCTATAATTTCATTGCTCCATCTCTCTCGAGCTACTGTCAGTGATTGAGAATACAGTCTTCTCAAACCGGGACGAGTAGTCCCCTTTCCAATCGTAAGAGACAACCAGAGCTTTTCGTGTAGAAGCTAGTGCCCTAGAGTCCGCCACAGACTGCAGAGGTCTGCAAAACTTCACTTACAGAATAAATTTAAACAAAATAAAAGACTTTACTTATTTTCTCGAATTTACTTATTCTCTCGAATTTACTTATTTCTTCGATTTAAGCATTGTTCACAATCCATGTACGGACAGCAGCCACATCGGTATAGACACCCGGGTACTTAGTCAAAGCGCATCCATAGCCCCATGAGACAATACCAGCTTGGCCATCGGCAACAACCAATGGTCCACCAGCATCTCCGTAGCAAGAATCCGTGCCAGTGCCAATGGCGCAAATCATTGCACCCGTAATGGCGCTTCCATATGAGTAGGCATCGGAAGCACATTCAGCCCCGCTCACGATGTTCATATCAACGAACTGAAGAGTCGATGCAAATGCTGAACCTCCGGCTGAAAGAGTTCCCCATCCGCAAACGGTGGCAGGAGTACCAGCAGCAGGAGCAGTTGATACCAAACCGATCTTGGCGATATTTGTGCCAAAAGTGAGTGCCGACTCTAGCTTGATGACGGCCACATCAAAGTCCTTGCTGTTGGCATCGTAATTCGGATTGTTGGTGAATGAGCTGACACCGACCAAAGTTCCACCGTTGGTCCTGTCGGCTGAGCCGGCACGAATCTTCAGAGCGCTAGCGGCAACGTTTTGCAGGCAATGCGCAGCGGTCACGATCACGGTGGTACTGTAGATACTGCCTCCGCACGAGTGAGATCCACTTCGTTGCACCGAAACCACGTATGGGAACTTGGCGGTCGTCGTTGCTGACCCACCAGCGATGCGTCCGTCCAATTGTGGCAGGAGGCCAGTCGGGATGGATGCTCCGAGGGCGCAAGCAGCGAAAGAAAGCAAAACTACGAACTTGAACATGTTGATTTGTTTTGATGGTTGACTTGGGGCATTGGCGCATTATTTATAAGTGAAATGAAGGCAACTTCACGTTTTTGGGGGGGTCTGATAAGCTTTATCTGTATCAGGCGCAAATCTAATCCGACGAAGGAGGAAGCCAAACTAATTAGAAATATTGCACGCATCGCTGTTGGCTTCAAGACATTCTGCTTATCACGACAACATTTGGTTTGTTTGCACGGAAATTGAAGACGCAGTATTTTCGCAGACCATACCTCAAGTCGGTCGACGTTCCAAATTGAATGTCATTGAATGCACATTGATAGGTCCCGATTTTTAAGAATTCGTCAAAAAATAAAGTGGGGCTGGATGTTTCTAATTGCGGTAAGTCCGTCCGCAGGTCTCCTTAAATTTGTTGAACACTCTGGATCGAGAGATGTGTACGTCCAGACTTGTCTTCTGGAGATCTCCGAAAGCCTGAAACTATATCCCTATATTACAAGCAAGCGTTACACATAGATGATGCGCACTTCCGTTTGACTTAGAGCTTCAATTATATGGTCCACCTCTCACGTTTCCCATCACCAAAGAGAAATGCTTCTTTTCTTTGCATTCATGCTGAGTATGCTGTGCTATGTTGTCCACACGATTCAAATGGCCGACCGTCGAATAAGACAAGCAGAAGTAACACACAATATTCTCCAGCTAAGGACTGATGGACATAACCTCTCCAAAGTGTGAATTCGTGGCCTTCTTTCTTGGCTTTCTTGATGTATTGAATGGATCCCTTTTGTACAACAATAAACCACTTTAGACACCCTAAGCTAGAAAAGGACACCACCTGCAATCAGTGTCGGCCATAAAATACAAAAAAATGTGTTTAATTTTCATTTATCAAGCATTTATTAATTTCGAATCAAAACCAAGTTCAAGTTCTTAAGCATTGTTCACAATCCATGTGCGGAGAGCAGCAACATCGGAGTAGACACCTGGGTACTTAGCTTGAGCGCATCCATAGCCCCATGAGACAATACCAGCCTGGCCAGCGGAAACAACCAATGGGCCACCGGAGTCTCCTTGGCAGGAATCCTTGTTGGCGGCAGCTGCGCAGATCATAGTTGCCCTAACATCGGTTCCGTATGAATAGGTTGCGGATGAACACTGTGACAGGCTGACGATGTTCACATTAACGTACTGGAGAGTGGTTGGAAGGGTTGAAGCTCCAGATGAGAGGGTTCCCCATCCGCAAACGGTGGCAGCGGTACCAGCAGCAGGGGCAGTTGATACCAAACCGATCCTGGCAATGTTGGTGCCAAGAGTGAGTGCGGTCGAAAGGCGAAGGACGGCAACATCGTAAACCATGGTGTTGGCATTGTAGTTTGGATTGTTGGTGAATGAGCTGACACCGACCAAAGATCCACCGCTGGCCCTGTTGGTTGAACCGGCACGGACCTTAAGAGCGCTAGCGGCAACGTTTTGCAGGCAATGAGCAGCGGTCACAATCACGGTGGTACTGTAGATACTTCCTCCGCACGAGTGAGATCCACTCCTTTGCAGCGACACAACGTATGGGAAACTGGTGATGGTTGTTGCTGAACCACCAACGATACGTCCGTCCAATTGTGGCAGGAGGCCAGTTGGGATGGATGCTCCGAGGGCGCAAGCAGCGAAAGAAAGCAAAACTACGAACTTGAACATGTTGATTGTTTTGATGGTTGATGCGTGGACTTGCCTCACTATTTATACAAAAGTGGGAGCCAATTTTTTGGCACTTTTTCGTGCGTCTGATAAGATTTGCCAGTGTCATGGGTTTGTCTTATCCGATTGATGTGTGCAAAGAGTTGAGATTGGTGGCACGTTTGGCGTTGGAAAGTTATGTCGAGAGTGTAGTCTTTGAGTTCGTCTTCTTGTAAATTTAGAAGTTATGTAGGCAATTCGATTGGGGTCACCATTTGATGTCTGCGATGATTGACCAAGCCATCGACCCTTTATTTAGAGTAGTTTGAAGTATATTAGAAGACATGGGCATGCTTTTGAAGGCACTGCCCGTTCAGACACCTACCCAGAGAGTCTTGACTAGGGCTCTTCTGGACGACGCCTTAGAGGTCCAAGACAATTAAATCTGTTTGTGTTTGGTGAACAGCACAAAATATCCTTCACTCGACACAGTACGTCAACCTTTGTGACTTTTTAGCTAACCCCTAGGAGTCGCTATTCGTTTTGTCGCTTACGAGTCAGAATGCTAATCCAATGGACATACTAAACTCGATTTTTGATGATTTTTCCACGCGTCTAGACACTTGGCACTGCTGCGGAGGAATGTGGTCTGTTGAATTTGACAGAAGCTGTCACGGTTCCAAACCTAGAATGCAGCGGAGACTCCCTGAATCTCAGCATGGTCTGTGTCGATAAGTACAATAGAAGATGTACGGTCTCAAGGAGGTTCCAGTGGTTTTTGGAACTTCTCATTGCTGGCATATTAAATCATTCGGATACGCCTCCATCTTAGCAGGGTGGACAGGAGCGCAACACAAATGACAGGCAGACTAAGTAGAACCAACTGGGCAACTTCCAGCCTGCAAACACTGCAACATCTACAGCGTCACTCTAAACATGACCTTTTTAGCTAAACACAGTGGATTCCTGGACACATGGGAATCCCGGGCAACGAAACAGTTGACGAGCCACGACTCTTGATACTTCGGAGCGATTTCTATTGGTGACGTCATCAGTCCTTCTATTCGTGCAGGAGGGCCAGGTTTTCATAGATACTTTGTACTTGGATGACTTAGTCCACCTTCTACTAGCTCAGCACAGGAAGTGTTGATAGATGGTGTACTTGAGGTGGTTGATTGGGGGAACTGCCAACTCAGTGGGGGCATTGCCGGAAGCTCATTGCTTGGACAGTTCGTTGGCAATCTCATTTCCCTCTATGTTGCTGTGGCCTGGAACCCTGAGGAGAGTGGTATTGCACCTACTACTGGCCTATCTGAGTTCCTCCATACACTGTGGCACCAATTTAGAGGAAGTGTATACTGAGGAGATGACCCTTATGGCTGCCTCCTGGCTGTCGATGCAGATCGCTGCTGCTCTACCATAATGTTTTGCGTTTACACACGCTTCTCTGATCGCTAGTACTTCAGCTTGGAAGATACTCGAGTGATCTGGGAGGCCGAGACCAGGCCTATTGCCACAGCGGCCAAACTGGGGGTACCTACGACCTGTGTACACCTGTGGTTATGTGTTTAGATGTGTATACATCGAATTTTTCACTTAAAAAAATTGACAGTGTATACGAGGGGCGTTCAATATATTCTCGGTATAGGGTTGAAGCTGTGGTTGTATACATAAATTGACTTATTTATCAAGCAATACTATTATTTTAGTGCATTCATGTAAATTTTCATATAAATGTGATTATGAATTCGCGTTTTATCTCTAGTTAAACAGAATACCCATTTATTGCCGACTTGAGTTCTTCATCATCCGAAAATCTTTCTCCACGAAGACATTTTTTCAAATCCGGAAACAGGAAATAATCACTAGGGGCAAGGTCTTGACTATAGGGTGGGTGTTGGATTTCTTCGAAACCACAATCTCGCGCAGCAGCCTTGGAAACTCGCACCGTGTGAACAGGAGCGTTGTCAGAAGCAACACAACCGCTGCGAGTTTACCCCGTCTTTTCTTTTTAATTTCCTCCCGCAAATTATGCAAAGTGGAAGCGTAGGATATGGCGTTGATAGTTTCACCTTTTTTTTTTTGTACTCAATGAGCAAGATTCCCTTTGAGTCCCAAAAAACTGTGGCCATGAGCTTCCCGGCAGACGAAGTGACTTTGAACTTCTTCGGGCGGTCTGTTCCTTTTTTATGCCACTCCATGGACTCTTGTTTGCTTTCAGGGTCATAGTGGTGGACCCATGTTTCGTCACCAGTAACAATTCGATCCATAACACCGTTCGCGTTCTCACTACACATCTCCAAAAGCTCTCTACAGCATGCGATTCTCACTTTTTTCTGAGGCGCTGTGAGCATTCGTGGCACCCACCTTGCACTGACCTTCGAAATGTTAAGATGGTCATGAAGAATGGTGTGAATGGTACCAACTGAAAGCTTGGTGATCTCTGCCATCATTTTCACCTTTATTTGGGCATCCTCAAGAACAAGTTTTTCTTAGTGAGAAATTTAATTACAGCGCGATGCTCAATTTTCACCATCATCGTCTCAGTTGCCATTATGATTCTGTTTAACTAGAGATAAAACGCGAATTAATAATCACATTTATATGAAATTTTACATGAATGCACTAAAATAATAGTACCGAGAATATATTGAACGGCCCTCGTAGTAAGGATTTTGGAGCCTTTTCATGGCTCATCTTCCAACTGCCACAGCGGCCCAACCAGACGTACCTACGACTTCGAGATATTGAAGTCCGCCGAGAAGACCGCTGAGCGTGGGTGCTAGTGTCCAGTGTAAGGACACCATGCTCATAGACTTGGACTGATTCCCACTGATAGATGCAGAAACTGCAACGAAACATCAGTGGATGAAACTTTGGAGTATGTCATTTGTTTCCGCCCGGACTTAGCCAAAAATCGAGCTCAAACATACATGAGGCTCAGATGTAACCCTCTATCCTAACCCAACTGACGACTGTAGCATTTTTAAAGTCGAAGTGACAGCGATATAGCCGATTTGTCGGATCACCATTCTATCCGACAGCCAAGCGGAAGTCAAAGCCGTCGCATTGGATATTCTGACTTCAAAACTGGTCAGTTTACGGAGACGAAGCATCAGGGAACACTGTGGCATCCAATTAAACGCAAAGTTAGCCAGTCTTGCGAAAGAGTGATACGAAGTGGAGAAGTGGATGAATCTCCAATTTCCATAAGGAAAACAATAAACTGAACGACGTAGCTTGATGGCTTAGTCTGGACACTGGACTATGGCCGACGTTGAGCAAAAACAGATCACTATCAATGGTCAGTTTTAGTGGCAAGGAAGTGTGCATGCTGATAGGAGTCCTCACCGAAAACTGCACACCCACGCATTGCGTGCGCCCGTGCAGAAGATGCAAGGACGAAAAAGAAATGTAGTCTGTCCAACATCCGCTAAAAGAGAAGTCAGTTCCTCAGAAAACACTTAAATAGGTTATGTTCGCTTCAAGCTCCCATTGCATTCAAACTGCGCATGGTGTGACAGACAATCGGAGACAGTTTTTGCTGACGCAAGCAAAGTAGTCTTGCGAGTACATTTATTTGCATAATTCTTATTTTTAAGCTCCTAACGCATTGGCATTGCTAACAATCCACTTCCTTAGCACTGGCACATCGCTGTACACTCCGGGGTAGTCTTTTAGAGCGCACCCATCTCCCCACGATACAACGCCCACAAGTCGGCCGTTGTCAGTGCGTACCAATGGGCCACCAGAATCTCCCTGGCACGAATCCCTTCCTTTTGCGGCGGCGCATATCATGGTGCTTCCAATGTTTGAGCCATAGCCGTATGCGGATGATGCACAGATTGGCCGCCGAATAAACTGAACTGTGGCAGCTTGGAGTATCGTTGGCAATGCAGAAGATCCCGAAGCAACAGTTCCCCATCCGGATATGAGTCCAATTGCGCCATTGGCCGGATTGCTGACAGCCAAACTGATGGGCTGGATGGAGCTGCTGAAGGTGACCCTGCTGTCCAATTTGACGAGTGCCACATCATGTAGCATTGTGCTGGCGCTGTATTTTGGATTCATTAACATTTTCGCCACTCCTCTGACGACGCCGCCCGAATTCCACTTGGTCGAGCCCAGACGAACTTGCAGTGTTGACAGGGCCACCGTTTTGACTGCCTTCACGCAATGAGCTGCGGTCACTACAATACTTGCCGTGATCAAACTGCCACCGCAGAAATGCGATTTCTCGTATTGCAGTGAGACTTGGTATGGGTGAGCGGCGATGGTTGTATCGTGACCGCCCACAATGCGCTCCTCATCCGATGGGATGACTGTGCTCCGCACTAGACAGACGAGACCGACTGCTAACACCAAACGAAACATTTCTGCTGACTTCTGGCTTGTCTGACTCGCAGACAAGCCTATTTATACGCAAGAACTGTTTGAATAGAGCAGCATTGCTGGGGCTTTTGGCATGCGGCAAATGTGCGAGAGTTGAATTTTGCAAATCCAGCTAAACAGATTTGTATTCAATTTTTGCACTGTTTAACCAGCGACTTGGCTACTTGTCAAACATAGAACCAGCCTGCCAGTAGCACAAGTGTTCTTTGATTTGTTTTTGTCTTTTGCTGTGTACCTCCATTCTGTTTTCAGAATATTTCCGACTGCTGAATTAGGGGAGTTTGAAGAGACTATTTTAAGAATGCGTCCCATGTGACATTTCAAAATTAAAAAAAAAGAAACACCAAATCGAGCCTAAGTCCTCCGAATTTGTGGAAAATTTAAGATCTAACGATGTGTCAATCACTTAAAGGCTGACACCGCACATCCCAGCTGGGTTTACATCTCACATCGTTCATTGTCCTCGATGTTGTCTTTAATCGCATCTTCCTCTAACTCGTCATCGGGGAATCTGGAGAATCTGGGGAATCTTCTAGACACCCTAGAGATGGTTTCTTATTATCGGCCGATGTACTGGTTTGGTTCCGGCCTTTTTGGTCGCCTAGCTTCACAAATAGCAATAATATAGGTGGCGGCACAGCCTGTAGAGGGCCAGGGCTTAGCTTCTACAGCAACCATTCGTGTCGTGCGTGGCATTGTTCTCGCATGAGTGGAAGGGACATACAGTTGTATGCTGACTCCGAATAGCCAGTTTGTGAAGCTTTTTCTAGACTAGACAGACTCTTTGAGCTGACAATTCTCAAAGAGACTTGCAAGGGAATTGAACTTAGACACCGTAGGTTCAAGTGCGTAAGAGCGTGCTCCAACGCCACGGCAGCCACTATCGAACCCGAAAATCTACGCGTAAGATTCAAAAACGGTCAAAATTGAGTCGGTCGTACGGCCTTCCTTCTTTCTTGGCCTTCTTGATGTATTGAATGGATTCCTGTTGTACAACAATAAATCATTTTAGACACCCTAAGCCAGAAAAGGACACCAACTGCAATCAGTGTCGGCCATAAAATACAAAAAAATGTGTTTAATTTTCATTTATCAAGCATTTATTAATTTCGATTCAAAACCAAGTTCAAGTTCTTAAGCATTGTTCACAATCCATGTGCGGAGAGCAGCAACATCGGAGTAGACACCTGGGTACTTAGCTTGAGCGCATCCATAGCCCCATGAGACAATACCAGCCTGGCCAGCGGAAACAACCAATGGGCCACCGGAGTCTCCTTGGCAGGAATCCTTGTTGGCGGCAGCTGCGCAGATCATAGTTGCCCTAACATCGGTTCCGTATGAATAGGTTGCGGATGAACACTGTGACAGGCTGACGATGTTCACATTAACGTACTGGAGAGTGGTTGGAAGGGTTGAAGCTCCAGATGAGAGGGTTCCCCATCCGCAAACGGTGGCAGCGGTACCAGCAGCAGGGGCAGTTGATACCAAACCGATCCTGGCAATGTTGGTGCCAAGAGTGAGTGCGGTCGATAGGCGAAGGACGGCAACATCGTAGACCATGGTGTTGGCATTGTAGTTTGGATTGTTGGTGAATGAGCTGACACCGACCAAAGATCCACCGCTGGCCCTGTTGGTTGAACCGGCACGGACCTTAAGAGCGCTAGCGGCAACGTTTTGCAGGCAATGAGCAGCGGTCACAATCACGGTGGTACTGTAGATACTTCCTCCGCACGAGTGAGATCCACTCCTTTGCAGCGACACAACGTATGGGAAACTGGTGATGGTTGTAGCTGAACCACCAACGATACGTCCGTCCAATTGCGGCAGGAGGCCAGTTGGGATGGATGCTCCGAGGGCGCAAGCAGCGAAAGAAAGCAAAACTACGAACTTGAACATGTTGATTGTTTTGATGGTTGATGCGTGGACTTGCCTCACTATTTATACAAAAGTGGGAGCCAATTTTTTGGCACTTTTTCGTGCGTCTGATAAGATTCGCCAGTGTCATGGGTTTATCTTATCCGATTGATGTGTGGAAAGAAAGAGTTGAGATTGGTGCCACGCTTGCCATCCGAAAGTTAGAGAGATATGATTCCGATTATTTGCAGGCAGACAGGCAAGTGCGCATGTCGTGCTTTGCCTTGTGATCTAAGGGAAATCCAGCTCGGGTCCGTTTAATGGCTCTACTCTCGTGCACGCTGTCTTCAGCAAGCACTGACTGGATGCAGGATTCAGTACATTTCTGGAGAAGGATCAGTGCTTCGTTCCTTTTGCTAGAGAAGTCATTTAAATCAACGAAAAGAGGGTGAATTAGACTTTCCGTCTAGTTACGTAATTGCGACGGAAAGTCGGCAGAGCAGAGTGTCTGCTTGGAATCTGTTTTTAACTAGTTTGAGTGCTTTGTCAAGCGATGTTGCCTAGCTCTTGTTGTTCTTCTCTCGTTGTCCTCAACACAGATTCACATCGATTCGGAATATTCATCGATTATGAAGGGTGACCCGATAGCAGTGATAGTTTTTCCAATTTGCCCTGTTTCACCGGTTGTCAAAGTTACGAATGACGTCCATCTGTCAAAATATTCCGCGAAGCTGACCATTTAATCCTCCATCGCTTCACGCTTACCGAACGGGCGGAAATTGTTAAAAAATAGTCGCGAGGACGGTCGTCATCATGGCTGCAGTGTGCACGCAATTCGTGGCATCGTGGAAACGTTTGAGAGTTGGTACACTCTTTTGGACCATAAGCCACCAACTAGAGAGGGAGAGATTGGTGCGAAATCTAGAAAACACAGCCGCCGTAGCGGCCAGTATTGACGAAGACATGGGAAAGTTGAATCAGCGCCGATCATATTTTTTGTTGATTTCGAAATCGATAAACGATTGATTGATAAAAGGAACAAATATAGATTTTATTGAAGCCACACATTTATTTGACAAATTTCGTTTTCATCTAATCCTTACATTGTCTTGGCGTTATTCACAATCCAGTTCAATAACACGGGCACATCGCTGTACACGCCGGGGTAGCCCTTTTGAGCGCATCCAGATCCCCAGGAGACAACACCCACAAGTCGACCGGTGTCTTTGCGAACTAATGGGCCACCAGAATCGCCCTGGCATGTGTCCTTTCCGTCAGCGGCTGCGCAAATCATGGTACTCATAATATTTGTGCCGTATCCGTATGTCGAAGTCTTACAGATTGGATTCGTGATGAATTTGACTTCAGCATCTTGCAGAATCGTTGGCAATGTAGTGGCACCGGACGCAACCGTTCCCCATCCAGATATGAGTCCAACTGTGCCGTTCGCAGGGTTACCCGTTGCCAGACTGATGTTCTTGATGGTGCTGCTGTAGGTGACGGCGCTGGCCAATTTGATGAGTGCCACATCGTATTGCATTGTGGTCGAACTGTAGCTTGGATGTGCTAACATTTTCGTGACGCCCTTCACAACGCCCCCCGAATTCCATGTGGTCGAGCCAAGACGAACTTGCAGCGTTGACAGGGCCACCGAGGAAACTGCCTTCACGCAATGAGCTGCCGTCACTATAATATTCGAAGAGTACAAGCTGCCACCACAGAAATGCGCCTGATTGTATTGCAGTGAAACTTGGTATGGATGAGCAGCGATGGTTGCGTTTGCACCGCCCACTATACGTTCCCCATCGGATGGGAGGACCGAACCCCTCACTAGACAGGCAAGACTGACTGCGAATACTAAACGAAACATTTTCCACGAGTGCTGGCTGGATTAGATGACAGACGGCCTATTTATACTCGAGATCTGTGCAAATAGAGTACAAATTTGTGGTGCTTCTGTGGTGCAGACTTTTTGCTTTACAAACAATGATGTATGGCAACTAGCTGAATTCCTTTTCTCTTTGTTTGTTTTTGGAGTTTAAGAAGCAGGCGTATTTAATTTTTGCTCGCTTATTGTTTAACCAACCAGGCCGAGTTTCGCATCAAAGATGTCATCAAACACTGCGGCACTGAATAATAGACACACTTGTAAGCTTATGCTGAGTTCTCTGAAAAATAAGAAACGAAACTGAAAACTCGATGTGAATGAAAGCGTTAAGAAAGCGTCCTGTAGACTGTACCTGAGTGCAAGGTTTTTTCGGTAAAAAATGATGTACACATCGATTGTCAGAACCATCTTGACGTATGACAGCCGAGTCGGGTGACAGGCTACCCTGAAAGTCACCAGGTTAACCAGAATCCGAAGACTTGCGTGGGCAATTGGCAGTCACCCCACAGTGGGCTTGGAGGTTATACAAGGCAGCGCAAAATGAATCGGAAGATTTTATAATTTTTGCAAATGGCGTTTGTTTGACATTTGTGAACTAGACAGCTACAGTATGCAAACAGACAAGCAATGGACCGCTATACTCGGCAAGAGCGTTGATTAATTGTTTCGATCTTTTTGACCAATAGCCTGTCCAAAATCATCATGAGCGCATTTATCCTTAAACGGTTAGGTCAATGAGCATTCATTTGGACACTGGGGCACTGAAATTTCGCGTGTGATGTACGAAGAGCCATTACATCCATTCAAAGTTAATGTGTGGTGCGGCGTTCACGTGGGAAGAGGATTTTTTTGTGGGCGCCATCGGCAATGCGGTCACTGTTACTGGCGAACACTACAGTACCGTGATAACCGACTTCTTACTGCCGGAATTGGATGACAGAGACTGTTCAACCGCACACATAGCGCGATCCACAATGGATGTTGTGAAGGAAGCGTTTCCTGGTCTCGTAATCTCTAGTTCTGGCATGGCCAGCAAGATCACCACATTTAACCATCCCAAACCTCTTTCTTTGGGGCCACTTAAAGAGCCGGGCTTATGTCAACAGGCTTCAGACAATCGCAGCGCTTAAGGACAATATTCAACAGGAATGCGAACAGTTATCAGCAAAGTCCCATAAACAACTCGACCATCCACGACGGATCGAAGATGCTCCATCAGAATCCCTGACGACTGCCATCGTCTTTCAATCAGCGGCGGTGGTGGCAGTCAAGGAAGTCAAGAGATCAAAGTTGGCAGTCAAGCGGCCATTGAAGCAAGCCTGGTCGCATGGTGCAGCGAAGTAAGTTCTCAGCACGCAGCAATGGACTACTCTATGCTGGATCCCAGGCCATAGAAACCGGCAGTCAAGCAGCGGATTAACACGGCAGCAAAGGGGCCGAAACCGACCGTGGACGAAGCGATCGTAAAAACAGCAAAAAAAAGGCCACCTGGGGAGACCACTTGGATGCTGTTGCCCAAGTTGAAGAGTGGAAAAAAACTGAATTACCACGAAAGAGACACGGCGGCGACGTTGAGCGAAACGAGGGTACTCCTCACTACCTCAGCCACTGCCCAGTCTCTGCCAGTTGAGACATCGAACACTGGACGACTATACTATTCACGTAGTTTACGCCCGTCTACCCATCAACATAACCTTCTTCTTCTTCTTCTTCTTCGTGTGGCGCTACAGTCCGGGATGGATCTGGGTTGAGCAACCAACTAGCCTCTCCATCCAGCACGGTCTTGCTTCCAGTTACGCACGTTTAACTGATTGAGGGGCATTTCCAAGTGTGTAGGTGACCGGTGGCGTGGTCGCGTTGTCCCTCGGGGATGGAGTCGAAGTCTCTTCGGTCCATGCGCTCTACATGGGCTTGACGCCTGACTAGGCTCATGTCGCTTTACAGAATCTAGTCCTCCAAATGCGTTCAACGCAAACAACGGACCAGAGATAGCACGCACAACTTTTTCCTCGAAAATACCAAGGACTTCCTGGTCGTGGCCATCCAGCAGGACTGGAATGATCAGTGGCTTATGTAGCCCTATCACTCAATTGCCTCTTGAGCCCGTTGCAAACAGCGGTTGGCAAGAGTGACTCTGCGTTCGATCTCGGTACTGATGGTGTTTGTACTGGGTTTCAAGGCGTTGATATGGCGTCCCATGCTGGTGCAGGTGTCTGCAACTAGCCTAATCCCCACATGGTGAAATTCGAGTGCCTACAGAAGATGGGGTACTCAAACCCCGTAGGACGTCGTTGGCGGTTGCAATCGAGAGAAGAGGGCGGATAGTGAAGGTGCGGCGGAGGAACTGATCAACAGATTGACCAACGATGACATACGGAGCTACTTAGTGCGCCCCTTCTTCCTATTCGGAGCTCAGGTCTAAAATGATTTTTTCGCGGCTAGTTTAGGGCCTTGGACTGGAGTCGCGGGGGAATGGCGGCGGAGACCTAAATTATGGGGTCAGCGGCGGCACTCATAGCGCGCTTACCGATACCGAATGCATCCAAACCCTTCGCCCGAGGTTCAAATAAAGAGGTTAACTCCTTCATCACGTAAAAGAAAACATGGTTCAGAGACAACCACATGCCTCAACGATTTGCTTAAACATTCATTCGCTGCTTTCGTTACCATAATCCAGCCTGTGCTTATCATTTTGCACCGCGGTGTACGTCAGTACTCTACAGCTGCACAAGTGTTTCACTATTTGCCTCTTCTCCGTGAAACACGTGCGGTGCTATTATTTTCTAAATAATTTAGATTCGTCAACAATTTGAAGTTTGTCTTGAATATTTACACATACACACGTCACAGTCGACTTGTTGAGAACTCAATTTTGATGAACGTGTTGTATGAAGAAGTGGCCGCCTAGATCGTGTGATTCTGACATCTCTAGATGTCTATTATGGGGCCACGTCAAATCATTGATCTGTGCCAACAAACCGGCGTCGTTAGAGCAGCTCAGAGCCAGAGAGAGTGGCTGTTTCCGTCGAGTCATCGAAAATTCAGTTCAACGAATCGATCGCTGCAAACGCAGACGACAAAATTCCATACACCTTCAAATTCCTTTTCAATTGCACTTTAAACCAAGTTGTTAGGTCCTTATTGCATCCGTCGTTAGGATGAAGGTCTTCCTTTGCCCTTGAGGCTGGAAAAGGAGACTGGATCTAACTGACAGAGAACAGTTGATACCGGCAACAAAAAAAGAAATTCCAAAAAATTTATTTTCAAGTATGCATTTATTAATTTCGAATCAAAACCAAGTTCAAGTTCTTAAGCATTGTTCACAATCCATGTGCGGAGAGCAGCAACATCGGAGTAGACACCTGGGTACTTAGCTTGAGCGCATCCATAGCCCCATGAGACAATACCAGCCTGGCCAGCGGAAACAACCAATGGGCCACCGGAGTCTCCTTGGCAGGAATCCTTGTTGGCGGCAGCTGCGCAGATCATAGTTGCCCTAACATCGGTTCCGTATGAATAGGTTGCGGATGAACACTGTGACAGGCTGACGATGTTCACATTAACGTACTGGAGAGTGGTTGGAAGAGTTGAAGCTCCAGATGAGAGGGTTCCCCATCCGCAAACGGTGGCAGCGGTACCAGCAGCAGGGGCAGTTGATACCAAACCGATCCTGGCAATGTTGGTGCCAAGAGTGAGTGCGGTCGAAAGGCGAAGGACGGCAACATCGTAAACCATGGTGTTGGCATTGTAGTTTGGATTGTTGGTGAATGAGCTGACACCGACCAAAGATCCACCGCTGGCCCTGTTGGTTGAACCGGCACGGACCTTAAGAGCGCTAGCGGCAACGTTTTGCAGGCAATGAGCAGCGGTCACAATCACGGTGGTACTGTAGATACTTCCTCCGCACGAGTGAGATCCACTCCTTTGCAGCGACACAACGTATGGGAAACTGGTGATGGTTGTTGCTGAACCACCAACGATACGTCCGTCCAATTGTGGCAGGAGGCCAGTTGGGATGGATGCTCCGAGGGCGCAAGCAGCGAAAGAAAGCAAAACTACGAACTTGAACATGTTGATTGTTTTGATGGTTGATGCGTGGACTTGCCTCACTATTTATACAAAAGTGGGAGCCAATTTTTTGGCACTTTTTCGTGCGTCTGATAAGATTCGCCAGTGTCATGGGTTTATCTTATCCGATTGATGTGTGGAAAGAAAGAGTTGAGATTGGTGCCACGTTTGCCAGCTGAAAGGAATAAAGACAGTAGGGCTGAATAAAATTCACACACTTCCCTGTTAGTGACTGGATCGATCCAGTATGGTTCAGAATTCAGACGAGGGTTCAGTTCATTGACACTTTTGCACAGGAGGCTTCTTTGGAGACGATAAGGAATGGTTCATTGCTTGGTCATGGCAAAAAAGGGGTTGTTGAAAGAAGAGTTGTGCTGGTGAGAGAAGCATTATCTGTCTTCACGCCATGACGAGTTGAATTCCGATCTTCACAGCATCATCGACTAGGGTGAGGACAATTGAATGGAGTGCAATACAATGCCTCTAAAACTCAACAATGTCTGCTGTGTTATTTAAGCGAACCCTTAACAATCAGCCATCAACCGTGAATGGTGCTTGTGTCGATGAAACCGGAACACTCTTCATTCTTCGTGCGTGCAGCAACACAACGCCTTTGTTGGAACGATTACATATTCGTGGTCGCCAAAAATGCTACGAAATGCCTAAGTTGTCTCAATCGATTCGAGGAATATGCCACACCTCTGATTTGGCTTGAATTCATCATCAGACCTAAGCTTGAGTACAGCGCTCATATCTGGTCTGGAGCCCCCAAAGACCACGGACCACAACCCACAGATATTTAAGACAAATGCGCGCAGGCCCATACACTCCCTTTCTTGATCTACACCTTCGGCGCGTGCTATCATTTAAGGGTGTTCTAAAGGCCTTGAGGAGTTATTGAACGTTGTTCGTGTTCACATACCACACAACACTCAAAATAAAGGCGTTTCGCTTGCAATTGAACATTTATTTTCAAAAATTCACATTTTTATGCTGCTACTGCATTATAGTTCCTACAGCGTCTTAGCATTGTTCACAATCCAGGTCATTAATACCGGCACGTCGCTGTACACGCCAGGGTAGCCCTTTTGAGCGCATCCAGATCCCCAGGAGACAATACCCACGAGTGTGCCATTGTCCTTGTACACTAATGGGCCACCAGAATCGCCCTGGCATGTGTCCTTTCCGTCAGCGGCTGCGCAAATCATGGTACTCATAATATTTGTGCCGTATCCGTATGTAGAAGTCTTACAGATTGGATTCGTGATGAATTTGACTTCAGCATCTTGCAGAATCGTTGGCAATGTAGTGGCACCGGACGCAACTGTTCCCCACCCAGATATGAGTCCAACTGTGCCGTTCGCGGGATTAGCCGTTGCCAGACTGATGTTCTTGATGGTGCTGCTGTAGGTGACGGCGCTGGCCAATTTAATGAGTGCCACATCGTATTGCATTGTGGTCGAACTGTAGCTTGGATGTGCTAACATTTTCGTGACGCCCTTCACAACGCCCCCCGAATTCCATGTGGTCGAGCCAAGACGAACTTGCAGCGTTGACAGGGCCACCGAGGAAACTGCCTTCACGCAATGAGCTGCCGTCACTATAATATTCGAAGAGTACAAGCTGCCACCACAGAAATGCGCCTGATTGTATTGCAGTGAAACTTGGTACGGATGAGCAGCGATGGTTGCGTTTGCACCGCCCACAATACGTTCCCCATCGGAAGGGAGGACCGAACCCCTCACTAGACAGGCAAGACTGACTGCGAATACGAAACGAAACATTTCCTTTGATTGCTGGCCTTACAACATCGGAGGCAGCCTATTTATACCCATGATCTGTGCAAATAGAGCAGCATTTTTGTGAAGCTGTGCTACAGTGTTTTGACACAGACAATCCGAAAACAACTTGCCTTCAATTTGTTTCTATTTTTAGAAATCTAAGAAGTAAGCGTGTTGTGCTGGAGCTTTGCTCAACCAACAGACCAAGTTTCTCTTCAAACACGAGAGCGCTTGCCGTCGTGTATAAGGCTTTCGTATGTCTCACAGCTGCACAAGTGTTCAGTGGCTTACTTCCTGCACTTCGCCTCCAGTCTTTTCAAAATAGTATCGATTTGTGAATAATTGAAGTTTAAATAGAATATTCACATTGTTCAAGTCGCTGACTTGGAAGTCCCAAGCTCGTTGTTCATTCTCAGGCCTTAAGTGCTGACGCAGTGGTCGGTGTAGGTCGGTTTTCCATCAAATGCTCTTCAAACATGGTCAAATTGGCCTTAGCCTCATCAATACAGTCCAGCGACGGGTGGGTGCATCTTTCCGAGACTCATCCTGATTGCTCGGTAAGTGCATCAATGCGAGACGGCTCACAAGTTAGTTAGTTAAGTTTCGTTAAGTTTCCTTTCGACCCATAGCCCATCATTATCTTTGCGTACGAATGGCCGGTCGATAATAATGCGACAATTAAAAATAATTTCCGTCGTCATAGGATGGGAAATTTCACAAAGCTCAACTGATAGTAAAAAAATAAGCGCTTCTTATCAGCTAAATTATATTTGCAAATATCAACAGTCGTCTGGATCTCGTCGACGATGTTAATCGCACTTAATTACTTACCAGTATGGACTGACTTTAATGAAATCCCAGAGAATCTCTCTAATCTGAAGTTGGACAAACCAAAGAGGTTTGCGCAATCGATAGTAGCCTGACCACTATAAATAGCCTAGAATGGGACTGAGAAAATTAGTTAAAGTCTAACTTTCTTGTCAAGATGTTCCGGCTAACAATTGCTCTCGCCTTGTTCGGTTGCGCCTTCGCTGGCGTTGTCCAGATGCAACCCCGTTTGTCCGATGACATCGAGGGACGCATTGTTGGTGGAGACGCTACCAGCATTGAAAACTACCCATATCAGGTGGCTTTGTTGAAGGACGGTTCCCTCTTCTGTGGCGGAAGCTTGTACTCTGACAAAATCGTTATCACCGCTGCCCATTGCATGCAATCGTACACTGCCAGTCAAATCAAGGTTCGTGCCGGTTCATCCCTCTACGGATCCGGTGGTGAATTGATTGCCGTAAAGACCTTCAAATACCACGAGGCATACAATAGTAACCTGATGATCAACGATGTCGCCCTCGTCGCACTCGCCAGCCCAGTGATCTTGAGCAACACCATTAAGACCATCCCATTGGCCGCTGCTGTACCAGCTGTAGGAACTCCTGCCGTTGTCACTGGCTGGGGCACCGATAAGTTCCTTGTTGGAGCCATTCAATCAACTCTTCGTGTTGCTGTTGTCGATATTGTGCCAAAGGCGGAATGCGGTTCACCCACCTACAAATACGGTAACCAAATTCTGGAAACTATGGTGTGCGCTGCTGTTGAAGGAGGCGGTAAGGACGCTTGCCAAGGTGATTCTGGTGGTCCATTGGCTGCTAACGGTGAACTGGTCGGTATTGTCTCATGGGGCAACATGTGCGCTCGCAAGGACTACCCCGGTGTCTATGCTTCAGTTCCCGATCTAAGTGCCTGGATCGTTAAGAATGCTCAGGAGTTGAGTGCTTAACTTGAAATTAGACGAATAAATAGTTGCAATTGATTAAAAAAAAAAAAATGTCTTTCATTTTAATTCACTAGGATGTGGAGTTCCTTGACTTCACTGATGTCCCGCCATTGCTTTGACACAATTCGTTGAAATTGTCACCATTTTTCAAGTGCTTCTGCCGATCCGGAATGTTTTGTATCGTGACGTGTCCGACAACCGGCTGGTTTGAATTGTGATTACCGCCAACTACTGCAACATTGGTTCAATCTTCGCACTCTTCCGCCCAAGAGTATACTCCAGTTTTCTTTAATTTCGCTTGGATGAACTAAGGTTTATTCCATAGAGACTGCAAAATTTATTCAGCGTGTATTCTTAGGTGCCACTGATGATGGACCCACACGCGACTCGATTGAATTTTTGGCCAGTTTTCAGCTGATTATGTTTCAGATGCGGTTTTAAATCGTTAACCAATGTGTGCCAGTGCCAGCGAAGTTATTAAGTGCAACCATCAAGTGAAGGCAACTTCGTGTGTGAACCGAACCGTCCAATAACACTTTATCTCAAAAGATATGGTAAATCGATTTGAAACCCAACATCTAATCCGAAAATAAAAACTAATCACCATTGCTTTGAACTAGTTCAGTGTCAAGCAGTCAGCTAGCGGGTCGAACAATGGCGCAGAGTCTTACATTCGTCTTCGTAGCATTCACTCTCGCGTTCGTTGCTGGTGCAGTTGCAACGACACCAATCGCACGGATTGTCGGTGGCAATGTTGTCGACATCTCAAAGCATCCGTATCTAGTTTCCTTGCGAGTGAAGTCATGTAGCAGTTGTGCCTACGAGCACAAATGTGGCGGAAGTATTTATTCAGATAAAGTGATTATTACAGCAGCTCAATGCCTACTCGAGTTGGGCAGCAAGGACCGTCTAATGGCCGTGGTGGGTGCGAATACTCGCGCTGGCTCGGATGGTATGCAAATTCCTGTGGCGAAAGTCATTACACACGAGAGCTATAACTTCTGGACCATTGATAACGACATCGGTCTTGTCGTGCTGAATGATGCATTGCCGCTTAACGGGTTCAACATTCAGACGATAGATATTGCGAGCACACCGCCACGTGCGGGGAGGACATCGATAGTCAGTGGCTGGGGATGGCATGCAGAAGATGGTGAGCCCACCTACTTCCTGCAGGACGCCGATGTGCAGATCATCAGCAACGCCCAGTGTGAGGATGTGTACGGCCCGGGTGAGGTGACTGAGAACATGATTTGTGCTGGCGTCTGGAGCGGTGGCAAGGACGCCTGCCAAGGTGATACCGGTGGGCCCTTGGTAACCGATGGCCAACTGGTCGGTTTGGTCTCATGGGGCCGAGGCTGTGGCCGCACAGGATACCCCGGCGTGTATACGAACGTTGCAGGTCACGCCAAATGGATTGCCGACAAAATTGCACAGAACATTTGAATGCAGTGAAGGGGTGAAATGCTGGTTTGTTTGTTTTTTACAAGTGGATGGAATTTTCGAAAGATTAGGTAAAAAATAAATACAATCAGCTTATGTCGGCTAGTTTTTTTTTGTAATAAAAGTCAATTGATTTGATAACGATTCTAATCGCCGTACGCTTTTGTTCTGTTTTTGATCATAAACATTAGAAGGTTTAGTTTTTACTGATAGTGCTTTCAGGAGGAGACGAGAAAGGCGTCAGGCTCGATGTCTCAGGCTTTTAAGGCCCATTTATAATTCACTTTGGCTATCTTAGGCGTACGTCAGAGGTGAACGAAAACTAGGTAGAAGCATCTTTAAATATCAAAGCGCCTATAATTGATTCTGGAAATATATGCGAAATTCTAGCACTTCATGTCATTTAGTTATGCAGAGAACCATTGATTTTGCTTCTACATAACTGTGCATAAGAAAACCAAACTTAACGAAACTTAACGAAGGTTAACGAAACTTAACGGAACTAAGTGAAATAGTTATTACGCTCAGAGTGTGTCATTTCTTAAGTCTCCTTTCGCCTCCTTGCGGTTGGGTCTTAACTAGCATACACCACATGGCACCACTGAAATATCAAAATGTCAAAAAATCAACAGTTTAAATTTCCCCTTCATTTAGATTAGAAAAGCAATCAAACAAAACCTTTGCACACGCAACGATTATCAAAATTTTATTGAATTCTCTTATCAAACGCTGATACCACCATTGAAACAAAAAAAAAAAAAACCCCCAAAGTCGTCACTATTCCAACTGTGCAACAGAGCCTTCGATCCATTCACGGAGTGCCACCACATTTGCATAGACGCCTGGATACCCCACTCGTCCGCAACCCCGTCCCCAGGAAACGATGCCAACCAGTTGGTCATCAACTACCAAAGGACCTCCAGAATCACCCTTACACGAGTCAGCTCCGCCAGCGATAACACCTGCGCAGAGCATACTTTCCGTAATGCGTGTCTGTCCATAGGCCTGTTTGCATTCCGCATCACCGACCAACTCGACCTTAGAGACCTTCAGTATCGGCGAGAAGTCACCAGCTTCCTCGGCAGAGCCCCAGCCGGAGATGTAACCTGTGGTCCCGCTCGCTGGGAGCTCCTTAGCAAGCGCTATCGGTTCAATCTGGTTCTCTCTGAAGGGCAGATCTACTGCGAGGATGATCACTGATATATCATAGTCGATGTATAAGGAATCGTATTTCTCGTGGATCACATATTCTGCGACGGGAACGAGAACGCCTCCGGTGGCAACGATTGAGGTGCTACCAGCGACGGCATGCAAGTTCTTGGCGTTCACTCCGCTGACGCAATTCGCCGACGAAATGAGAATACGCTTGGAGTAGATAACTGCACCGCAGCGATGCTGGAAGGCGGAAGTTAAATTAAATTTGTGACGAATTGAGACTTGATAGGGATGCGCTGCTATGCTGGAATCACTTCCGTCAACAATACGCCCAACCTGATCCGAAGCGGCTACGGCTAGGAACGCGACCACGAGCACAACTACACTGCGACACATGATGTCTATGACTGTTGCTGAATGTTTGCACAGAATTGGTCGTATTCGCTTTTATATCGGCGCGCCGATAAGCCACAACCGCCAATAAGGGCAATAAAAGCGTTTTAATCGTTGTGCTGGATATGACGAACTTTACGACGGCTGATCGACTAGTCAGCGGAAGGGCGAAATAAAACACAAGCGACATTGCAAGAGCTTCTCTTATCGATAGTTTATTGCTAACGTAACGCACTTACAAATTCGAACTGATCGCATTGTCGATCCATTCCCTCAAGTTGGGTACACTAGAGTATACACCTGGATACTGTGGTCTGGCACAACCCCATCCCCATGACACGACGCCGGTGAGGAGACCGTTCACCAATAGCGGGCCACCGGAGTCACCTTGGCACGCGTCCTTACCGCCCGTTGGAGTGCCGGCGCACAGCATGCTATCGTTGATTCGGCCATCGCCTTCGTAGTCCACATCACAAACATCGTTGGCGACAATATTGACGTCGACCTCCATGAGGAAATCTGATGGATTGCTACCTTCGATCGTTGTACCCCAGCCAGTTACAGTGGACAGCTCTCCGCCGGACGGATGCTTGTCTGCCAGCTTGATGGCCTTGATGTCGAAGTCGTTCAGTGGCAAATCGGCTCCCAGCACCAACAATGCGATGTCATTCTCGTACGCCACTTGCTTGCTGTAGTCCTCATGCCAAATCACTTTCACGACTGGAACTATCACTCCGGGTCCATTGCGTTCGTTTGCCCCTGCGACTACATTCAATTTGTTGGCAGCAATATTCACAACACAATGAGCCGCTGTTAGGATCATTTTCGAGTTGATAATGCTTCCACCGCACCGATGATTGAAGCCGCATGTAGGACAGCTTTTATAACGCAGAGATATCTGGTGGGGATGCTTTGAAATATCAGTTTGACTTCCTCCGACAATTCGACCGTCTAAGAGTGGATTAACGCCATAATCCTTAACCGGTACGGACGCGGCGGATGCAGCTGCCACAAGAGCACAAACCAGGAGAACTGTTAACCGGGACATATTGCGTAAACTAACCATCCAACCGATTCAGAGTGGACCTTTATATCGGCTTACACTCCACAATCGGGGCTGTCTTAATAAACTTATCGGCGACGATAAGACATGCTTGTCGCTAAAGGTCTTGTAAATCAATACTGTTACGCTGCGTTATTCAACTGGTTGCTAATCAGCTTGACGATTGAGTAATCTGCTCCTGTACTTCAACGAAACACTGTTAAGGTTGTATATTCAAGCAACAAAAAAAAAGCTCTCGGATTTCGTGGCTTTTATCATCGTTTGACAAATTTGGTCGATTGTATCTGACAAAGACAGGAAATCAACTGCGATAATCATCTCTTTTAATTCACGCTTCTCTTCGGCTCTTGTCGATGTTCCGATTGCCGAATTGGATAAATGACAGCCGAGTTTTAGAGAAAGCCCACAGCTATATTCTAGTGTTGTTAACTTTTCCAGTCCAGCCTGTTCGCAGGCGGTTTCATCCATCCATTTGCCAGATGGCGTACAGTCGTGCAGCCGGACTGTGATGCCAAACCTCGATTTCTGGTCACGTTAATCTTATCGTCAAACGATAAGCCTATCCTAAGTACAAAATTAGTCAAATGTTCGTGATCTCGACAACACTACAATTACGAGGAAACGATTCCGTATCAAACCCCACTTATAATCCCTATCGATCGCGTTAATAAATTCCAGATGATCACGCCTTCGTCGCTCAGTTGTACAGGAATTCTTCAACATGTCACAACGATCACTGTGGTTGTCGGTAACGCTTGCGATTTGTATCATCGTCGCCGATGCGAATGCCTTGAACGCGGGACGTGTAGCGGGCGGTGCTGAGACCCATGTGACGGGCTTACCCTACCAAGTGTCAATCCGTCGACGATCATGTTCAGTATGTGACTTCGAGCACTTCGCGAACGGTGCAATTTACAGTCGAAACATCATAATCACAACAGCGACCGCGGTTCGATCGGAAGACATCAAGTATTTGATGGTCGTCGCTGGAACCAGCCATCGGACTGCCTTCGACGGAATGCTGTTTCCCGTCGAGAAGAAGCAATTGCACGAGAACTTCAAGTTGGCGACGCTGGACTACGACATTGCCCTGTTGAAGCTGAAAGTTGACCTCCCCCTGGGCAATTCGAATGCCCTGCAAGCATTCGCCATTGCGAGAGTTCTTCCCGCCGATGGATCCCTTGGACTCGTAGGTGGCTGGGGCAAGACATCCGAAACTGGAGACTATTCGGAGCTGATCAAGGCCGTGCAGATTCCCACCGTCAGCAGGGAGTCCTGTCAGGGTGTGCACAAGTACAGTGAAATCACGGAGAACATGTTCTGCGCTGGACTCCTGGAAGGTGGTCGTGATGCGTGCAAGGGCGATGACGGGGCTCCATTTGTGGTCGCCAAGGAAGTTGTCGGACTGGTCTCGTGGGGTGTTGGCTGTGCCAGGCCCAATACGCCGGGCGTCTACACCAATCTGGTGCAACTACGCCAGTGGGTGATTGATGCGGCGAATAGCATTTAAGTTGAAGGTCAAATAAAGTGTGTGTCTGAGAGGTGGATGGGGCAGTTTATTTTTGTTTAATCAGGAGTAACTTCAAATTTAATCAACGTGCTGGCTCGTTGAGATTTGATTTGCTGGCTTTCCTAATCTCTTGCAGGATAACAGGGTGGCCGTGGTTCAGAATTAATGCACGATAAGGCAGTACAGACATCAAGATTCTGTGTATCGCAGTGAACTTGATTAGAGTGCTCCACACATGCGGCACGATCGGTGACACACGAACTGCTGAGAAAAAAACCAACAAGACATAATGTTCTGCTGTTTACAAGATAATTTATTACTTATCCTCGTCCTTTGTCTATGCAAGGGACCCAGTATTCCCTTGAGCAACCTCCACAATCCATTCAAATAGATCCGGAACCGAAGAATACACTCCCGGATTGCCTGCCCTCGCACAACCACTGCTCCAGGACACGACACCCAGCAGTTGATTGTCGCAGATCAGTGGGCCGCCGGAATCCCCTTGACAAGCATCCTTGCCGCCGCCATCTACAGCAGCGCATAGCATTCTGGCGGTGACAAGCAGTGAGGAGTACACCCTCTTGCACTGACTGTTGCTCACAACGTTCACATCGACTTTCTGCAGCCGATCCGAAACCGCGCCATCTTCTGCAAGAAGGCCCCATCCAGTGACGGTCACAACAGTTCCCTCTGCCGGCCGCTCTGTGGCCAGAGCAATTGGCTGTATTCCCGCATCGAATCGAAGGCGCCCACTCAACACCAGTATTGCTACGTCGTAGTCCCTGTTCAAGCTCTTGTATTTCGGATGCATGATGACCTTCTCGACTGGCACCTCGATGTTGGGCTCAGACAGCAGACTTGACCCAGCAACAATTGTGATTCTTGCGACATCAATCTCCTGGACACAGTGCGATGCGGTTATGACGATATTCTCTGAGTAGATACTGCCGCCACACCGAAAGTTTCCCTTGTAACGCATTGAAATCTGGTGTGGAAACTCGAGGATGCTTGCAACCGAACCACCAACGATGCGTCCATCGGCCTGGGCATTGCACAGGCTGCCGGCCAACGTCAATGCGAAATAAACGATACGAAACATTTTGGAGAACTGAATTGAATCTCGGCAGCGGATGAATTTATACTGATCATCTGCCGATTTGAGCGAGATAAGGTAATGAAATCGCGGGGAATACCAATGGACAGCAGAAAAATGTGCTCACTTAATTGTGCGTTTGAAGTTTTTTGCAAGTAATGCCGATCATAATTTAATGCGCATTATTCGTGACTTGCGAGGGAATTTGTGGGTTGAGGAATGGAATGACAGGACTCAGGAGCGCATCAAGATCAAGTGAGTCTGTCTGTCTTTGGAGGAGAAACCACACAATGTCTTTCAGAGACAGATCGCTCGTTTTTCATCAGAAACTCATATGAAATTGATTGAAACTATGGCCGAGAAAGCAGGGACTGTCTGAGTCGTTAATCAGAAAACCCCCTTTCAGTCTCTTATGAGCAACCATCGACGACGGCTCCAAAACAGTGGCATAAAGTCAAGCAAAGCACCAATGAATGACCGTTGATGTCCTTGTTTGAGTCTAAAACCACCACAATTCCTTCAAATTCATCACATTTCCTTAGGATCTCATCAATACTACGATCTCCATGCAATTTTCCATCAAAAATCAGCAAATCAGCATTTTTGGCCCAGAAAAATGAACTGACTTGTGTACACTTCGGGGACGATGTTTCGGTTGAATTTATGTGAATTTTTCAAAAATCGGAATTTTGATGATTACATCTACTAAGTGTGCTTGTTTCATGAGGAAAACGTGCCGGAGAAGGTGACTTGAAATATTTCATTTCGAAAAACCGCTTATAACCCGAAATCGGTGCGTTTTTCGACGATGCACCGTACATTTCGGCTTGAGGACTTCCGAGACGTTTGAAATCTTCGGCAAGGAGCCGAAAGCTGGGCGATGAGGAAAACTGAGCAGAGCTGATTCTTGGTGCCTATATGGTCCTGCCTGCGAGAAAGGTGAATGGAGGAGAAGACATAACCGTGAACTTTACGAGCTGTACCAGGATGTGGATGTGGTCCGGAAGGCAACAATGCGTGGACAACACTAGCTCAGCCACATCGAGCGTATGAACACCAACGCTCCAGCAAGGAAGGTCTTCGAATCCAAGCCTCCGGGTTCGAGGAGGATAGGCAGACTGAATCTTCGGTATAGAGACTAAGTCATCGCGGTCGCAAGACAGCTTGGTCTTGATGACTGGAACCAGCGTGCCGAGAACGGTCAGCGATGGAAGGCAGAGATTTCTTAGGCTCAGATCCTCCACTTATTGGGGGCCTAAGCCAAGACAAGACGCTGCTTTTCAGCCCTAACCATTCCGCTACGGCCAATAGAAGTTAGTTAAAAGAGTCGAAGAATGTGGCTTGAATTCATTTTCATTTTGAAAAATTTCCTATATCTCGAAATGGGTGCTTTTTTTGGCGATGTTTTCTATTAGACTCCGTCGAAGTTGAAGGATGCATGCTTGAGAATGTTCCATTAAGTCTAGGAGAGGTACCGACTTTCACTTTTCCCTTTGGTGACTGTAGTCAGGAGTAGACAGGGGTGCAAACGTACACTCAAGAAGCGGTGATAATTGGGCCACTACTGGCCACTACGGGAGGGTTCGGCTTTCAAGCGAATTGAATACAGAACACAGGCGGCACAAGCGGTGAATAGAAGCCCTTCATCCATAGTCACATCTTTGCCATGAAACTGTGCGTCGGTCAAATGCCCTCCTTAGGCGTTAACTTCCATTAAACAAGAAAGGAAGCTTTTCTCCATTGGAGCTACAGTGGACTCTCCCTATGTCGAACTCCCTCTAAGTCGAATTAATTTTGAAATACCGTGAAAATTTGACTTAGAGGGAGGTGACTGTATTTGAGAAGCAAGTAGCAGCCAACACAGCCCTGAGACTAAAAATCACTCCGACTGTTGTCCGCACTCACCATCGGTCACTCAACTATTCTTAACGAATTCAACTTTGGCGGCAATGACACCGACCACCTGCTACCCCACAGCCTATCCTTGAAAAGGGATTCTCCACCAGTAAGCCTTCCAGATCGGATTGGATGTCGGACAATCAGACGCTGGAAGATCTCCTGCAAATACGGGTCGAAGACGGACGAAGGAGTGGGTGTAGGTATCCAATGTAGCTCCAAGACATCAAAATTGCTTCCTCATTGAAGCTCCTTGACCACTGGGGCGTGAAGGAGGCCCTGCCTTCGCTCAGGAACAGTGTAACATCCAAAAGAGATGCCACCATATGTTCGGACAGCAAGACTGCAATTGAGTCCTTGGACAATGTCGTGTTCAATTCAAGAACATCCCTTAATTGCATGCTGTTTCTTAACGATCTTAAATGATCTTTTACACCTCATGTGGGTGCCGGGACACTGTGACAAAACGGGCAATTGGAAAAGCCGATGAACACGCAAGGTGCGGTACAACCTCTTCCCTAGCACCAGGAAGAGATACACCTTCTATGCCGATCGCTACAGTCCACCAAACACCCAATTGGCTAGAAGGCACCACCTGACTTAAAACAAACAAAATATGGCCAGCCTTACGTCTTAAACGATCACTCTGTCTGGTCAGACTAAGCAGACCCTCACTCAGAATACTCATCGACGTCACAACCGGACACTGCGCAGGATTAGTGCCCCATACAACAATTTCTGCAGCAGCTTAGTCAGCCGCCTACTTTGGCCTAAGTGTGGCTGCCTTTTGACAGTCAGTTCAAACTTTCTTACCAACTGTTTACAACTGAGTCTGCAGACATAAACTGGCAATCCACTCCACCTCTATCTTCGACCAGGAGCAAGCCCAGTTCGACTTGTCCATCAATCAAAACACAAAACAATTTAACGCAAAATAAAGCCAACTTTATTGTCATGAATCTCCATCAACTTTCGACGTTAAGCAAATGAAATGACGTTTGCCTGAGCGGTCTCCTCGATCCACTCGTATAGGTCGGGAACGGAAGCATAAACTCCTGGATAGTCAGCCCTCGCGCAGCCAGATCCCCACGAAACGATGCCCAACAGTTCATTGTTAACGATCAACGGGCCGCCGGAATCTCCTTGACAAGCGTCCTTGCCACCGCCGGTAACAGCAGCGCACAACATTCTGCCGGTGAGGAAGAGGGCGGTGTACGCCTTCCTGCAGTCAGCGTTGGATACCATGTTCACTTGCACCTTCTGCAGCTCATTGGAAACGGAGCCACCTTCCTCAAGAGTTCCCCATCCAGTGACGGTGACAACAGCGCCTTCGGCTGGACGTTCCTTAGCCAAGGCAATTGGTTGCACACCAGACCGATATCGGAGCAGGTCACTCAACACCAGTATTGTCACATCGTAGTCGTTGTTCAGGGTCTTGTACTTCGGATGGGTGATGATCCTCTTCACGGGAATCTCGGTGTATGGTTCCGACAGCAGGCTGGATCCAGCAACGATTGTCATCGCTGACACGACAACATTTTGCACGCAGTGAGCAGCACTTACGACGATATTCTCCGAGTAGATACTTCCGCCGCAACGATGTCTGCCATAGTAACGCATTGAGATCTGATGTGGGTAATCGTAGATGCTTGCATCCATACCACCGACAATCCTTCCATCGGGCAGCGGGACCGTTTCGAACTCCTCGGCGCTGCAAACCGCCGCGAATATCGCGAATACACTCAACACGAGTACGCCAACACGGAACATTTTGGATTGGAACCACGTAACAAATGTGTTACACGTCGTTACAGTGGACCTATTTATACAAAGGGACTGCTGAAGATAAGTCAGTTGCGGATTAGATTAGTTGGGAATACCGAAAGATTGCGCATTTAATTGCTTTAAATTCTGGCAATTATCTGCAGATAAGGCGGCTTTGTAGGTTTACTTCAAATGCGCAGTGATTACCGGTGGCTACTTGCTTTTTTTTTCTACTCAACTCGTGACTTGTTCTCTCTTAAGTCGTCGTCCCTCAGGTAGGGGGTTGAATATAACCGAGGTAAGGCATGCCTTCGGTACAATAGATCTTCTCAGGTCGCGGTGTCGTTGCCTTTACGGGCATGGGTTGTACAAGAGGAAGGCATGCCTGTCGTAAGAGCTGCTGGTTAAGTACACAACCCTACTCCAGTGCTCGTTAATATGGTGGTTACAAGCTCGCAAATAAAGGATTATTTGGACAGTGTCCCATCTTAACCAAAGATTGAGGCACGTACAGTGACACTTATAACAGAATGGCGCCTAGTCCAGAATGTTATGGCATCCTACTGGTAGCTTGACCAGAGGCTATAGTCTGATGCCACAGGAGATCAGGAAAGCCCCGGTCGAGTTTCGCCCCTAAGTAGGAACGTCGTTGTGGCTCAAAGTCGCTGGCTCAAAGGTGCAGATTATACCAGCACTTCTTGGAGTTAATCACGGCTGTTGAGGGGTAGAGTGTGCTACTCCGAGACGTAAGTGGTACATGATCCGACCCTGTTCGGATGCTGCGTCCCAAAGAGCAGAAGAGGTTTGGCCTCACACTTCACCAAGGCCATGTCTATAGGCATCCATCTCCAATTCTTGCCTCAGCACAATCTTATACGAATGTAGGTCTAAAAGGTCTCTCTAGCGATGCCCAGTTCAACTAATCGGCAGCTAATCAACATTTCTTCGATACTAGCGGCTGTGTTTTCTTCATTGCAGTCCATTAACTTAAACTCCAAATTGCCCCTTCCTCCTTAAGCCGTCCCGATCCAGTGTAGCAAACTCGTCCCAGGAGTAGGCGACCTCGTGATATAAGCCCATTGGCAGAAGATCCCGTTAATCAATTACTCCCCAATCTCTCAAGCGATCTGATCAACCCACTTGCAAGTAGCCCTCAAAACCCGACCGAATTGCCTTCAAAATGATTATTTTTTTTTTAAAATCCATTTTAAGCACCCGTTGTTTAAAACAAAAATTCTGCCATCATTCGTTGCAGCTGGCAACACTTTCACTGTCACAGCCGACAATTCAATGCAATTCGGTAATGTCATTGCCAGATCTGTTGAAAAATTCGATGCAATCACCATCAATTCGTGACGTCATCAAAAATGAAAAATACCATTTTCAGCCGATTAAAGCAAATAAATGCTATAAATGCAATGAGAATCACTTATAATCCAGTCACCACACACAGACAAATCATATTTCAGTCAGTTCGCAGTTGAAGTGGGCAGAAAATCGACTTTTGAGAAAATGGTAGTTGGCAGCGGAAAAAATGCAGTAAAATGGTAAACCAATTGAGTGGACTTTTTTTGATCAGAAAAAGCTAATTTTGATTCTGATGATCTGAAGGACTTTGGAAGGATTTAAATTAATGAAAGTGGATAGGAAATGGATAAATTGGGCGTGGAACCACAGGGAATTAGATGACGAAGCGTGGTTTGACAGGAGCTGCTGGGAGGAGGCCCTTGGTTCTTTTAAGGGGTGGGCGACGTGGAAACCTGTTTTCGGACGTCTTGTGCACTGAGTGCCTCCTTGTCATCCTTGAAATATGGTGTATTACAGTCTTCTAAAATCTACCTTCCCTCCCCCCAGTAAAGTTGCGGCAAAAACCGTCTAACTAAAGTCCAACAAGGCTGGACTACCTGCCGGACTTTTCAAAGCAGCTGGAGATGATTCGGTGTGGATCTTACTCATCTGTAAGATCTGGTCCGATGAAAGTAAGTCCGGCAAGTGAAATCTCAGCCTCGCTTGCTCGATCCTAACGAAAGGAGGCCCTCCAGACTATACCTGTCTGCCTCCTGAATATCGCATACAAGATCTTCTCTGCCATAACGAGAATATCGTGTGTAACACTCAAACATCAACACCAGCTCCCAAATGCCGATGACATGGACATCATCTGAAGAACACAGCCGGCTGTCCGTTGGGGCTTATGTGAGCGTCGAGAATGAAAGGTAGGTAGGTGCCCTGTCAGCCCTTTTGGCAGTGGCTCACTTAGACCAACTTGTTGGGTCCATTGTGCCTTGAATAAAGGTGAAACCAAGTATATGCTGTCCACAAAAATGGTCCACCAATACCAACCAAGCTTTAACTTTTATGTGCTGAAAGACTTCGTCTACTTAGGCCCCAAAGTGAATCCAATCAATGACACCACCGCGAAGATCAAACGAAGGATCACTCTTGCCAATCGCTGTGTGTTTGAACTTGAAGAGCAATTGTAGCTCTCTCGTCTAAGACCTTGACAGTCCCCACCTTGACGCTGAATAAAGCGAACGATGAGATTATTGGTCGCTCGAGAGGAAAGAGCTTCCTATGATCTTCGACTGAACGACGAACTTTATGGGCTGTACAGCGACATGGATCCGGTCACGACATGGAGTTCGAGTCTCTTGCCTCAGATGGGTAGGTCTTGTAGAGCGAATGGACACCGATGCTCCGGACCGAATAGTCACTCCATTTCCTAGGAACTACGCTGTAAAGGAATAATACGCCTCCTGTGGCGAACACAGCTGGAAAGGGACTTGAATCAGTTGAACGTGCAGAGCTGGAAGCACGACCTTGCTGGATGGAAAGGCATGTTGGCTGAGGCCCAAATTCACCCCTGGACTGTCGCGCAAGCCGACGAAGAAGAAAAAGAAGAATGACAGTAATCTGTGGATGATTTAAATTGAATAATAGATCTTCGGAGAGTAAAATTATGTCGGATGGGTTCTGATGGAAACGCTCACATAGACTAATTAGGGCGAGAAGGCAAGCACTTAGGACCAGAAATAAGAGAGTAATCCAGTCTGCTTAGGACTCTTATTGGCATTAGAATGGGACACTGCGCCATTGGGGCACATGCATTGAGCAAGGAGCTCCTTACAACATCTGTACAGAGACGAGGAAAGTGAAGCCACAAAACGCCTTTCCTGTAGAGGCAAGATTATTTCTTCAACACCTGGGCAAGCTAAGTAATGCTAGCGTCAGCTATCTCAACCGCTTCAAACGCCTCAACTGCCTCAACTGCCTCAACTGCCTCAACCGTCTCAACCGCATCAACTGCCTCAATTTACTCAACCGTCTCATCCGTCGCAACCGCCTAAACCACCTCAACTGCCTCAACCGTCTCATCCGTCTCAACCTCCTAAACTGCCTCAACCGTCTCATCCGTCACAACCGCCTGACCGCCTCAACCGCCTCAACCGCGTCAACCGTCGCAACCGCCTCAACCGCCTCAACCGTCTCAACTGCCTGCCTAAACCACCTCAACTGCCTCAACCGTCTCATCCGTCTCAACCTCCTAAACTGCCTCAACCGTCTCATCCGTCACAACCGCCTGATCGCCTCAACCGCCTCAACCGTCTCAACAGCCTCAACCGAGTCATCCGCCGCAACCGCCTCAACCGTCTCACCCATAGCAACCGCTTCAACCGCCTCCACTGCCTCAACCGCCTCAACTGCCTCAACCGTCTCAACCGCCTCAATCGTCTCATCCGCCTCAATCGTCTAATCCGTCTCAACCATCGCAACCGCCTCAACAGCCTCAACCGCCTCAACCGCCTCAACTGCCTCAACAGTCTCATCCGTCGCAGCCGCCTCAACAGCCTCAACCGCCTCAACTGCTTCAACCGCCTCAACCGCCTCAACCGTCTCAACCGTCTCAATCGTCTAAACCGTCGCAACTGCCTCAACTGTCGCAACCGTCACATCCATCGCGACTATCTGGTCCGCAAACTGGTTTTCAGACTACGTACGAGTCTTGAGATTCGCTTGATAGTACAATAAGCCCATGACGGCCCTAAGTGTGACTGTTCTATGCTGCCATTTGCACCGAACCCAACCTGACAATTTGAGGGAGTTCCAAGAGTATTTCGTGATTTTAGAAGACCTTAAACTCTTGATCTACCATCACTCGGGATCGACCTGTTGAGCCATAGAGTCAAAGTCAACGATTTCACATCATCTCCAGAGAGGAACTCCATGATCATGTGCGGCTAATGAAGACGCTTTCATATCCAAGCATGGTTATATTCATGATTCAACTGATTCAACGCTAAAAATGTATGCAAAAAAAAGCACAAATTTCAATTGACAACAGTTATTAGATTTATTTATTAAATGTATTCTGTTCAAACACAATTTGAGGACATTAATTGAATCTTATTGTATTCTCTCCCAACCAAACCCACCGCTCTTCCACTCACAGTTGGTAATCCGTCATATTTAATTTCATTCTTCCTTGTTTTTCTTCTTCTGTGATATGACCAAGTGAATTTAAGTGAATTTAAAGTTTTTGTTGAATATTTAACAATTAGTATCCAATTTTTTTTTTGTTTGTTTAGTGAAAAGTAGAAGATGGTTAAAAGATCATTTACAGGGTCATAGCACCGATATTAAAAAGATTGTTTTTTTTCTTCTTTTTTTTTTTTCATTAAAATAGTCTATAAGTGAATTCATTTTCATTCTTAGTTTCGTTTGCTTCGTAAAAGTCTTTAATTAGAGTAACGTATTATGGAATTAACAATTATAGGTTTATTTTTATCTTGTTGCACATTGATTTTTGGTTTACATTAAAAATATTATTTTGTTTGTTTTTTTTTTTTTGTATTTCAGTATTTTAATAACAATTAAATTTGATTTATGTACTGAATTTCAAAAGGTAGCGCTCTCTCACTAGTTATGGCATTTTTTTATTTTTTATTTATTTTTTATAAATTTGGCATATTTTAGTTTTAAAGTTTAAAGTTTAACGAGTTTTGTGTATATTTTTTGTATGTTTTTAATGCAAATTGAAATGAAGAATTAAAGGAGGAAATGAGTGAATGAGAAATCAATTAAAAATTCATTGCTAAGAACGAAGTTAATGAATATTCAATAGTCCCTCTTCAAATAGGTACACATCCGGTGTCCAAACTTAGAAGGGATTTATTCTCAATCGGAGTGGGAAGTCACTAAGCTTCGATTTCAATGTCATACCTTCACCGTCCTGTGGCCTAAAGGACTGAATAAAGAATGTGAAGATTCTTCTAGGCAGCAGCTGGAGACTGACGTTTAAATAATTTACACAAATTAAATTGAATTTTTGATTGGGGGGCGGTATGGGTATTTTAAACCGGGGGGAACTTGACATCTGCTTAATTGTACTTAAATTTGAGTTTCAACGCCGTTTAATATCACATAATTGACGCTTCCCTTTGCCTGGTTAGGGGATTATTTTTGTTGGGACATTACCTGATGGTTTTGTCAAAGAGAAGCCACTGTCATTGGCACCTATCTGTTCTGCGATGGAGCTGATTTCATGCGCCAAGCTCCGACGATAGGAAAAACTCCACATTTCGCAATACTCTGAAATTGTTGGTCTTTATAAACGTCCAACAGATGCTGAAATGAGCAAGTTAATCGAAGAATTTGAGTCGACTGACAAGACAGTGCATGTTCCTCCCGGTCGTTCAACTGAACTGAACAAATAGGGCCCATCTGCCACCTCCCCATGGTCAATCTTACGTAAGGAGTCGGCTCTTAAGCCATTCAAGGTTCAGTTGGTGCAAGAATTGAAGTCAAGCGACCATCAGAAACGTCGACAAATCATTGATTTCGTTGAAGAACAACCGGATGATTACCGAGAAGAGTTGTTTCACGAAATTAGGAAGCGGGTTCTCTGATAAGATCGTCAAATTTAACTCCTTTGGACTACTCTCCGTGGGGCCTTCTCAAAGATGGAGTTTCTTCAAATAAAAAAGAGACAATTGAAGCCTTGAAAGACAAGAGTTGACGTGAATTTGCCGAGATCTAGCTTGAAAGACACACTTCGTGAGCTTAAGACAACTGAAGCCCTGACCCCACTTCATGAGCTTAAGACAATTGAAGCCTTGAAAGACCACATTTGGCCTGAAATTGCCGAGATTGAAACTTGAACTTGAAAGATCCACTTCATGAGCTTAAGACAACTGGCTCAACTTGTTCATAAATGCTGAACCGGAAGATGCAGCATCTTTCAAAGTGACACAGATCACCACAACTGGCGTACCTTCGCCGGGTTTGGAATGTGAAACATCTTGTTGAACACGTAACAGATTTTAAAGGGGGCTACATTGATTTACAAATAACAAATAAAAACCTAATCCAACTGTAGTTTCATTTATAATTATGGCTTATACTTTTTTACTGTATTTTAATTGTTTTTATAAAATGCTAATTTTTTTTTGTAAATGTATTTTATGAACGTTGAATTAAAAATCTTACACAAATACAATTCACCAAATGGAAAGTAAAATCTATTCTGAATATTTATTTATTTGATTTTTATTATATTTCTTTAACCTATAAACATTTACAAATATTCAAGTTGATTTATTTTTTTCTTAGAAAAAAAAACGAACAGAAAAAAAAGGAAAATCTATCGATGTTAACGATTTTTTCATCATTTCTCTTAACAACCTAGGTGAATATAGTGAAGGAATATAGATTTTAAAAAAATAAATGAGCAATAGTATAGAATATCATTGTTTTTTTGTTTATTTAATTTTTCTATATTTATATAATATTTATAAGGAAATTGAATAGCACATTGTGTTTTTTTTTTTAGTAGAGTTTTAAGTGTCTCATAGGCGATTTGATATAGACTAAGATTTTTAGTAATGGATTTATAATTTTTATCCTATATTTAGTTCATTAATTGTTTTGTGCTATTACCTTGGTTTAGTAGCATTAATTTTTTGTTTTTTTCTGGTAATAGGGCGATAATCATTTGTCTATAGTAGTCTAGTAGAATTAATTTGGTTTTTCTTAAATATATTAGAAATTCATCGAAGAAGAGGGGTCTCTTCTCTTACTGCTGATGGAGGTAATTAATTTACTGATCATCCTCTGGTGGCATTTTTGCCAATGTCAACAGAATCATTGTCAGTTCCTTGCGGGAGATTTTGCCGTCCTTGTCATAGCCGACGCCGCGGAGGATTGTCTCCTCGAATTGACTCAAGTCCTGAGCATCATAATCATCCTGGAAAATAAATAAATTTCTTTATATACCTTCTAATAAGAATGAAAGCCATCTTACCTTCTTAACCAATTCCAAGAGGTCCTTTAGGAACCCTCGCAGCTCTTCGTTCTCAATTGTTCCATTGTTGTCCTGAATAAACGAAACAAAGGATGAACAAAACAGGCAACAAAAAAAATATGCAAAGTTTTAATTGATTGTTTCCCCATAAAATATGCTTAAAATATGCACATCCAGCCACCACCTTTCACCCATTCCTGAACACAGAGAATGCCCTCTGAAATGGAAATAAGTCGGGTATCATTTGAAATTCGATTATGAGGATGCGTCGTCTATCGAATCGAAATGAAATTTGAATAATTGCAAATATGCGGATGCCCACATTTTCAGTTCATCTTACATTTGCCTTACATCTCTGTCCCTCCTTTGAATCGACTTCTGTGTTGGCAGTTTTGGGGTTTTTCTTGTTCCAGGCAACTTTAAATATCCCCTGCCTTTGACATTGGGCTGAGTTGCAAACTCAGAACTTTTCTTTTGAGAGAGAGAGAGAGATTGAGGGATGACATCCGGTTGGCTTATGTTAATGCAGCCGAAAAGAACCTTTGAGTACGTTCGTTATTGAGCTTGTTAACGAAAGTTATTGGTCGAAATTTGATGGATTATCCTCTTGAATTTGGATTGTCCGCACTGTTGTGGTGGGGAACTTTCCGAACTAGTGGGAGATTTTGTGTAAAAAGTTGAAAAATCAAATCCATCGAGTTGATGAGCAACTGAAAATATCGTCGCTACAAGGGAAAGCATTGAAGAAGACCAACATCTATCAATTGAGCAAGTGGATCTTACGTAAGGATTTGTCCCTTAAGCCTTGCAAGGTTCATTATTCATTCCCTGCTTTGAATTAAGATGAATCGTGGGTAGAAGTGGTGGTTCGGTGAGTATTTTTGCGAAGCCCAAAGTGAGGTATTTAAGAAGGACACTAGTTCCTTAAGAAGGCAAAGGATTTATTCGACACTGACGAGACTTTTTCGACCCCTGCCTATGCTCAAGTCTGACAGAAGAAGCTTCTCAAACATGGCCGGTCGGAATCGGCGTAAGACTGAAGGCCCCTTCCACTCCAAACGAAGGAGCTACAATAGATCTTTATGGTCGCAGCACTAGTGTCCACGCCGCGATGTCTTCAATTCCACTAATGATAGGACAATATAACGCAAAACACGAGTAGTTGCTGTATAAGCTAGGCCCTGGCATACTACCCATATTTTTTTATTATTCCTTCACAGAGATCTCATCAAGTGTGTTGAAGAAGGATCTGCCAAGTGCCCGCTGCCTGGCTCTAACAAGGCAGCCAGTCAGGCACACGTGAAATGAATTAAGGTCTCCCTCTCAGCTGTGATGTGTGGAATAACTAGTTGGATGGCATGATGTCACATCGGCCAGTGCTCCGAACAGACGAATTCGCCTAAGGAGATCGGTTGTAGTCAGGCGATATTTTTCATGACGTTGCACATAGGCTTGTGTTCAAAAACTAATTCAAAAAATTGCTCTAACAAGTGAACTAGGTGGAACTAGTGAACTAGTGGGTACTGTTCAAGTACGCCCGCCTACCCATCCACCTAACCTTCTTCTTTTTCTTCTTAGGGTGCAACAGTCCTAGGGGAACCAGGGCGTCACCCAACATGCATCTCCAGCCATCACGATCTCTAGCAGTCTCCAGTTTCGCACACCAAGCCGGCTGAGTTCTCCCTCGACTTGTGTGCGCCATTTTGTGCGTGGACGTCCTCTGTTACGTTGTCCCACAGGCTCTGAGTCGAAGATTCTTCGGAGATTCTCGGAACTAGTTCACAATTCCATTTTATTTTAGTTCCTTTAGTTCAGTAGCTTTACAAACTCTGGTATACCTTACTCTGCATACAACTAAACGCGAGTCAAACTAACTTAAATTGAGAAGGTATATGCATTGTGCACATCGGGGTTGTTTTCGGTTTTGTTCACATCGAGCATCGATCCGTTGACGGTGATGTACATATGTGAAGTGAATCTTAAGGCGAAATCGACGAAAATCGCACAAGACTCACTTTCCTGAGCAGTGAATTACATTGAACTAAATGAACTAGGAAAACGATCTAAACTGAGTGCTCTCTGGACTAAACTAAAATGCCCAAGCCTGTCACACGACAAGATCAACGTGGACAGAGCTTAGTAACGGAAAAACAAAGAAGCTTCTGGCGTTGGACAATAACTCGATCCGTGTGCTCGTCGGATTGATTACAGGACATTTCACAATGCACCGGAAATGGAACTCGGAATCCAGCAATCTCTGCCGGAGCTGCGGCGACGAGGAAGAGATCGAGACGATCCAACATCTGCTGTGCCACTGCCCAGTTCTCCAGAATCGGCGCCTAGCTTCGCTGGACCGAAAATTCGTCACAGAGACTGCGGACTTTGCGAATCCAGATATAACGGATATTTTCAGATTCGTAAAGACCACGGGGTGGTTTAAGCCATACGCGACAGGATAGGTTGATAGAATGTGTACATCCCACAAATGAAGGGATCCAAGTGAAAATGATGTTCAACCATTCGAAACTTCACAAGCCTGCTTGTCAGTCAGCTTGTCAGTCTTGTCCAAGAAAGTGGCACATATCTGACAATTTTTTAATGATAGAGCCACGAGCCAAGATTCACCAGAAATGAGACTCATCGCTAAGGAATCAGGGTAAGGTAAGTTTCTCGAGAGATATTTGGCTTGACTGTTTGTAGTGTAGGGATGGATGCCCAGCTCCTCTGCAAGCGAGCACTGAAGTCAGTTCACCGGGCAGAACTGGAACTCAGATGAGGGACATTTTGAGCTGCGCCAGTAAGGAGTCCTTCTAACTACGCTAGCTCAGCTCATTCCTGGACTAGTTCTGAACATGGTAGATGATCCTTAATCGCGCAGCAATCATCTACTGTATAAAGCGTTACTGAGATTCAATATTGAGAGAACGTAGTGTTCTGTGTGCTCTGTGATGGATAAAAGAAATATGAAGTAAAGGAGGTAATAGATTTAAGGGCTGATTGGCTATCAATGCATGTGCTTGACGATACGCCTCATAGATTGTAAGATGTCCGGCTGGAACACACTGGAATTGTCTGGCAGTCTGTTGCTCAGGAATCGACTCCGCCGCCCGTCTTAGAGGCGTCTGTGTCGATTCTCCAGTTAGGACAGTGGGTAGACGCGCAAGGGACGTCTCAATTAGGTCCTCACGGACCATCCATTGTGATGATTCTCCATTTAAAAGCACCACGATGCCATTATGTTCTGTCGGGGATTAGAGTGTCGAAATCATTTGAAAGAATGAGTCTGGCGATCGTGTAGTCTATTGGGGATGATACGAGATCTTTTGGTATCAGATCAAGGACGGTGCTGCGACCATATAGTTTTGATGTCCAGCAACGAGTCTATCTGAGCCTGATGGAGCGCTGTGTGCTCTAGTGTTTTTGGTGTGAGTCAGCTTGATGGCTTGCCCGTGGTTAGAGGAGCTTGCCCCGGTTCGAATCAAGCAAAGTTAATACGGTTTATTCGGGTTTCAAATCTGGTCCAGTCTTCATATGCCATTGGAACGGCACTATCACTGGATATGTCGGCATCAAAATGGACCAACAGGGTATAAGCGTGCTGGGGAAATCGCTGGCAGCCCACCTAAAGGGAGAAGATGTATCACTACCGTGGAGCGTAGAGCGTTTGTTGTGCCTACACATGCCGTTCTTTGTACCTTGTTGCGTTTTAAGGGCTTGCATATATTGGAATCCATCGAATCACCGTCGTATACCTCCATAGGATCAACTTTGTATGCAGATTCTACGAAGCTACATATGCATTTCTTAACTCGCTAGTCTACGCTAAGCTTCCAGCTGGGTTTGGGATCCAAGGTGATGCCTTAGTACTCAGTCGGAGAGAGTGGTCTTGTCCATAAGACGGGGAGGGGTGAAGTTGGGATACTCGCACTATCGCCCCTTGGAGTCACATTTGTCCTTGGCGACCTGCAAACAAACGACTTACCCGATCGTAGAGTGAGAACACCTTCTCAATGTCCTCCTTTGTCAGCTTGGCGGCACCCTGAAACAATCCCACGAAAGCGCATAGGAACAAAAAGAAAACGATCGCATTAAATAATTGATTAAACACATCTCGAAGGAAAAGTAAAATAACAATAAAACATAAGGTGTACAAAAAGATTACAATATTCTATACAATTATTTTCATTTGCTTGCTTTTTTTTGTTTTGTTTTATTTTCTTCGACACAAGGTCCTTTTGTTTCAGTTTCTTACACTGAAACTTGAACAGAAGGAAACACAAAAAAAATAACAGGAAAAGAAGAAATGAACAATTCATAAGGAGTTACAAGTGAAAAAAAACAGAAGGAAAGAAATAAATAACAGCGAAAAGTTTAAAGTTAAAGCCTTTCTTATTGCCTCGCCCCGCCTTTGTTGTTGTTTTTTTTTCGTTCGTTTCGTGTGCGCGGATGTGCATCTGTGCATCTGTGCATTGGCAGCAGTGAAAAATAGGAAAATAACAAAAAACGATATAAAAGGCTCCAAAGGAAAAGTTAACATAACAAGCTGGAAACGGTGCTTTTTTTTCCTCCACATCCTCTGAATTGGTTTTTCTTTGTGGGGTGAATGGGGGTGTTGGTGGTGGGCCATCATAAAGAGCACTGACGGAAGTGGAAATGGCCTGTAGTGGCGAATGGTGGTGGGCAACCTTAATTGTTGGCACTTTTGGCAAATTTTTAATCTTATTTCCACGCGAATAAAATGAGGAGTGAGAGAGTGGTATGGTGGGGGGGGGGAGGTGCTTTTAATTAGCTCTGAAGGGGTGTTCATTAGTCAAAGTTGGATGGCAGCAATGAGTGGGATTTCTTTGTAATTTGGGAAAAAACTTGGAAAGTGATACGAAGCAATGGAGGCAATGCAGATGGTGCAGTGGTCTGGAAATTAAGACTTCTGGAAGATGTACAAAGTGATGCAGTTGTGGCTCTGTGTGGAGTAGTTTATGCCCTCACCCTGATGGTATCGACAGTAAGCTTGAATTGAGTTCATAAGGGTGGCGTTTCATGCAGAAGAGCAGCGCTAATTTGCGTGCTTTGAGCGGGGATAGTGCATGCAATTGCTTTTCGAATCTCGGACGGTTTCACTTAGTCTTTTGTTTGATTGCAGCTACTGCCTAGGGTGACTATGCGTGCAGGTGGTGCGTTCCTTGGGGTAATCCTTGGATGTCGCTGACACTACGAGAATCATTGGATTTTGCAACTTCGACAGTGTTGATTTTGTCATTTCTTTGATTGAACCTACAGCCCAGGATGCACTAAAGCCTCAGGCAACATGTTTCTCCAGCAAGCGCGATGCTTTGTAAACACCCTCCAGGGCATCTTGATTAAGGCCCCTTTTGACTTGTGCACATCACCACAGCCTTGGCCTTATTCGACTGCTCTAACTTAGGCCAACTGCCTCCAGCTCCACAGTCCGTGCTGTTTAATGACCATTATCCATTAAGGACCATATCTTTGATAGGATTCGTTTGCGTTGTCCCTCTAGTTTAAGCTTCATGGGCTAGAAGGATGAGAGGGCGTGGAATATGTTCTACAAGGTTTGTAGAAGTCTTAAGGTAGCCCTAAACGACGAACATGCTTGCCGCACTTGTACATCGAAGCCAGTGAACACGAAAAAATCGAAATTTTTTCGCCAACAGCCCATACACGAGAGAATCGTAGCAAACACGACCAAGTTCGGCCAGCATGTTGGTCGTTTTTCCCCAACACCAATGGATTTTCGAACCAGCCCCTGCACGAGAAAAACGTAACGAACACGAACAAGTTCGGCATCAACTATGTGATCACAAGGATCTACTGATGATGTACACGCTCTGAGACTAGAGATGTGTTCAAATCCCTGCTCAGAATCGCCGATAACAGCCTGCTCAGCGTACTGGGTGAACGTCTAAGGCCTTGTTGCACCGCACGAGTCCACCAGTGCAGCTTCCGGTTCCGCAAATCGACTAAATACCAAATATTCACAAGAAGGAAAATCCTGGAGAGGACCAGCGAGTTTCAGATCGATTCATACGACAGTATTCATCGCAAGCAAGCTCTTCAATGCGGTCACCGGGATCCTTCTTCGCACTGCGCTAACTCATACCCGATGCACCGTGCAGGCCGTTTTGAAACCTGAACCGGATTTCGGCAAGGAGATGCGCTGTCGTGTGATTTATTCAACCTTGACTGGGCATTTTTGTCCTACCTTTAGACAGGATTCCGCGGAATGAACTCCATTCCATGCTGGATGGAAAAACACCCGAACAAGGAACAGCCTCATTGTTCACTTGACTACGGCGTGTTCTCTGTGACTGTCGGCTTTCCATTCAATTTATGGCACGTCATGAGTTTCAAAAAAATCTATCCAAATGCCAAGTGCTTGCTGTCAAAAACGCAGAAGAAGCCTCACTCGTCTGATTACCTTCCATTCATGACAGGTCATGACTTCGTTTCTGGAGAAAAGCATTACCCCGTCAAATGTCACCAGTCAACCGGGCATCAACTGGCTCCGTTTGGAATGTCTAAAAATGAAACAAAATTCCTAGAATTCAACCAATCATTCGGAATGCGTTGTGGCAACACCGGATTAAATATTCAAGCGACGCTTAATTGACAGAGAAGAACAGCAGCAAGAGTGTAAACCGAATGGGAAAAGGCATGAATTCCATTTTTCGATCAATGTCAAGAGCGTTTAAAACCAAACGCCGCAACCGTCTCCCCGAATAATTACTCATTCTGTTGCCAGTTGCCACGGACGCCGATGCCGACGAATCGACTTGTCCTTCATTTTTCTTGTTTCACTGTCAATTTTCGGATTGAACCGAAACACCGAAGGATATGTCATTAATTATGTAGCCGGTGCTGTGAACACGCGCCCTCACATGTGGGTATGTTCACAAACAAATGACCTTTTGATCGACCGTCGTCTGGGAGAGAGATCCTTTCTGTTTGATGGTGGCGGCGTTTTCACAAATCGTCTGCATAATTTACCCTGAATGACCAAGGAATTGATTAAAGGGTTCCATTTGAAATGGGAATTACAGGATACAGTGGATGACGGGGTGCTTCAATTGGATTTGAAGTGAATTGATGGGGTTCACTGGCGATGTCAGTTGAAGCACTTCTGACATCTTCTCGTGCGATTACGCCGAAGTTCGGATGCAATTAATGAGAATACCAGCTATTCGCGCGGGAATGTCGATTAAACTGTAATTAAGTGCCTCGAAAGGGATTCGAAATTCAGGAAGTTCAAGTTCATTTTTATCCTTGCAAACTGATCACTACACGCAATCGGATCGTAAAACGTGTTCGCGGTATCTTAATGGCCAGTGGAGTGGGCCGCGATTAGAGAATTGCCGTGAGTGACAGCGGTCATTATCAGTAGATGGCTTATCGATGATGGCAGAGTTCTTAATTTAACTTGTGGGCTGTGTTGTTGAATTTAAATGAGTAGTTTATGGATTTATTTTCATTCCAACAAGTGATTTGTCACCTGGCAGGCAGTTTTATTGGTCAACCCTTGACGCGGAAAGAATGTGATTTATGTTTGTTCAGTTGTTTTGCTATCACCACTGACAAGTCTGTCTAGTAGTTGAATTAATCTTCGACATTGGAAGACATTGCTTTCGTGTAAGTGCAAGACTCAACCGAATTGGTGTTGGGAGAAGTTGGTTGGCTTATTTGTTGAGACGGTGGTCTGTGCCGAACATAAAAAGGAAGGAGCAGCTATCCATGGCTCATGTTTGCCGGATTTAGGATAAATGTTGTCCGCCTCAAGACATTTCCCATCGAAATCCCTCTCAAATGTGAGAAAACAAGGATATCACAAAAGTCGCATCAAAAGTGCCAATCAAACCATTCTCGGGACAAAACCTCACCTTATTCCCCTTCCATGACTAATTCCCTATCCATTTTGGTACGCCTGAACCAAATCGTAGTTAAAATTGTTGAGAAAATCGTTTCACAAAATATCGCGTGTTCCAAAGCCACGACTGGGTCACACTAAATGATAAGAAAAAATAAATCTATACGATTGTTGATGCACATTTTTCTTCATAATTGCATTTGCCAGTTGCTGATAGATAATTGTCCATAAATTTCAAAGCATGTAATCATTGATTAGTCTGTGAATTGTCCCTAATTCCTCAAAGTTAGTGCGACAACGTAACATGTCCCGAATTTCCCTTCTAAACAGCCAACCACGGCATCCCCGCTTCAAAATCTCACTTTACTTCACTTCTCTGTTTTATTCCCAATAAATCATGGTATCCCTCAACCAAAGCTTCGTTCTAATTATTGAGAAAATCGTTTCGCAAAACATGATATGCTCCGAAGTCAGGAATGGGTTGCCAAAAATGTAGAAAAAATATGGTTGCACTGTTGATGATGCTCCTTATTCTCCATAAATGTGTTGGTCAAACACTGACAGATATTTCGGCCACAATTTCAAGACATTTCACCATAAAACAGTCTCTCAATACACCCCAGTTCTTCATTCTTATCATTGCAAAGAAGGTTGTCCTGAATTTCCCCTCTAAACAGTTAAGCTCGGGATTCCCGTTACAAAGTCTCGCCTTAATACGCTTCTACATGAAATTACCTTTCCATTGATGTACCACACAAGCCAAACATCATCCTAATTTCCGAGAAATTCGTTTTGGAAATCCATGTAATCCCCAAATCCACTTCGACGAAAATGCGTTTATTTTCAGCAAAAAAATGCGACCCAAATGTGATGCGAATTTACTGCATTTTTTGGTGGAAAATGTGTCATTTTTTCAAAAATCGATTTTCTGTGTGCTTAAACGAAAATATCCCCCCAAATGCATGGGGCTGAGTGTGAAAGTGGTAATTCAAGGGAAATCAGTCCAAAATTTCATTAGAAATCCTTGGAAATTTGAGAAAATTGGATTTTTTATTTTTGATGACGTCACAGTTGAATGCAAGCAATTCGTTGGAAATTCTGTGGATTGGGTAAGGAAATGAGTTTTAGCATTGTTTTGAGAAGAAATTGAAGTAAAGTCTGGTTGAATGGATGTGGGGAGTGATCTGTTCTCGTTGTTGCAATCATTGGGTGCTTTGGTCATGTTTGGGTTGAGGACGTAGGCACTCCAACAAAAGGTGGCAGAGTTCGTAGGCAACTGTCTCGCAGAGGCTTTGACTCCTAGTCTGTGGGACAACGAAACGGGAGATACTTGCGCTTACAATGACAAAGAAAAAGACATCAACCAAGTTGCTGTGTCCCATCTACTGAACTGAACATGCTTCTTTCGCACTACTCGTACATTTAGACACTACATTCTAGCCACTACGACTCTCGACAGAACTTCGCACCAGTCACTCCACGATTCTCAACAAATTCGGTGACGCTGAATCATCTCAACCAGCATTGACTGATTCCCCTGACGGATCCAAGACCGAAGAGGGAGTGGGTATTGCTGTCCAATCCAAGGAACTAAATATTTGTGTATCCTTACAGAGGCAGAGATCATGTTTTTTAGAGGGGCACCTGAATTAGGATCGATGTAGGGTTCTAAAGAGACAGTCAGGCTGCGATCAAATCTCAGACGAAAGTCGTCTTCCATTCAAAGCCCTTGCTGCACTGTCGACTGTCTTTTAATGGGATGGCTAATGATGTTCATCTTCAGTGGATGGTCAGTATGGGTCACTGAGCCATAGGCACATAGCCATGGCAACTGTCAATTGTCTCAGGTATAGAGCGATGACTTTCTGTGACCAGACCTCGACAACATCGATGTATAAAAGCTGCGGTTTCAACAAGACGGCGTGCTACATGCCATACAAGCGACGCAACGCTCGAAGTTGTGAGGGAGAAATTTGGCGTTTCCGAGTCAGTTGGCTGCTGCGACACGACTTCACTATTTTCTCTAAGGCTACGTCAACTCCTTAGTCTGCGTTAGCAAGCTACGTCAAATCCTTAATGGACGAGCCACGATGATGGGTCCCTCTCTCACAACGGAGGACAAGACTACGGACCATCTCCTCTGCTCCAGCTAAGCAAGCTGAGCAATGTCACCACTAGCCGACTTCAGCCACCAAATGTTTACAGGACTCGGGAGACTGAGTCAGGAAGTGCAGGGTGGGCCAAATAGAAGTTTCTTTTTAAAAATGAAACAAAATGAACAAAATTAAAGTGTTTCACTGTTTTATGGATCGATTAGTGAGAACAATCATTCCCATTAAATTATGAAATACCACGTCGTTCAAGTGGCCGCCTCGGCTGGCAGTTGCGGATTCTGTCACTTGCAAGAACTTGTTGATGGTTTCGAGCTGGATTGCTTGGATGATATTGGCCTGGAGTGCTTTAATCTTTTCCGGATTGTTGGCACAACGTTGGTTCTTCACGGTTCCCTACAAAAAATATTCCAAATTGGTCAAATCACGGCTCCGAGGCGGCCACAATTGACATCTCCAAGGCGGCTAATAACACGATTATGGAATTGGATCGATTGTGGCATGGGCTGTATGGCACGGCGCTCCACTCTGCTCACAAATGCATTTCTTCAATTTCAGTGAAAAAAAAGTCGGTTAACATGGCTCTGTAACGCCCACCGTTGACCGAAACGTTGCTTCCAGCCCCATTTTCGAAGACAGCAGCCACATTTTTATCTGTGCGCAACGTTACGACGACGGGAACCATGAGTGTTGTTCATTAGCCATACCAGTCTTACTAACTTTTTGCACAAACTTGCCTACAGCAGTCACCGTGGGTGCTTTATTTCGGCCAAAATGTCTCCTTTTTAAAAAACGCACTTTCTGGGCTCTAAAGCACTAACTTTGGCAATAAGTTTTCAATATGTCCCAACGTTATTGAAGAATGAAGCGACTCATTTCGTTCCGCGGAGGAATGATACTGATTTTCTGTCAAGATTTCCAGTCGCAAAATGCTGTCAGTGTCAAAACAACTTATGACTTAAAAAAACACCACTAGATGGCCAATTGACCAATAGCACGCACAGCACGAGTGGTTGCTGAGAAGCTAGGCCCTGGCCCTCTACTGGCTGTAGCGCCACCCATATTATATTATTATAGATGGCCCATCCTGTAGTTGCCCCGATTCGTGTGCTGTTTGTTGCTACACGCGTGGTCTTTGGCTTAAGTGTGACTTTCCACCGCAACTCAGCCTAACGCCAACTTAATGCGCAGAATTCAAAGCAGCTAGCTAGCCGTTGACCTTGTTGATTGAAGCCCTGCCGCACACATCCCCTATCAATCGCACAGTTACTTCAAATGGATCACCGCATGCAACTGCAACGATTATCGCACATCATTCCGATGGCATTCCGTGCACTCAGCTTGACATTAATGTTCTATTAAATTTTATGTCCATCATAACTCACGAGTAGTTATGAATTGAATTGTGCCCGACTGTGTGTGGGTGTGTGCAAGGAAGCGAGTTCCTGAAACTTCACGAAGAAAAACAACACCTTGGGTAATAATTCTCAATCAAGCTGTCGGGCACATTCGGTGTGGCGGATAAGGTGGAGCAGGAGGAGTAGGAGGGAAAAGGGATCACCAAGCATAGTGTTACTGTCTCGGGCATTTTATGACCTAGGAGTTGGCAGTAAAAATGCTGTTTGTTGCTACATTCAGTGACTGGGTGACTGCATTACTCTTTCGATGGCAGTGCACTTTACGACGTCTTGGAGTTGGAGTGCTTAATCACATCATGCAACATGTAAATGGCTTGTGTACGACATAATGATTGCTCCACAGTGAATCGTGTGGAGGGGTTGAGAAAAGAAAATTGTGGAAAAGAATGTCTTGACTTTGTTGTGGACAATTTGAGAAGAGAATGCAATTGTCCTTCTGACTCTGGGAGGTGATGTCTTTCCCAGAAACCTGTTGACACCAGTGCTTGCTGCCAGCGCACAGCTGTCTGCACATGCAGTACCTTCATGTTCCCCGAATCACATCCACATTTACTCACAATTCAAGCATGCAAAAGAACTCAAGCAAACATTCCAAAAATCTACTGTCTATCTAACAATGCATTACAGTGACAGCAAAATGTAAGAAAGCACATCAATTAATTGTTTTTTTTTTTTTTTAATTCACTATTTAAGTGTCTGAAATAGTTGTTTGTTGTAACAGAACATAACCAGAACAGAAAAAAAGAGAAAAAAAAAACTGTAACTCAAACACATTTAAAATGTTTTCATGTATTTTTTTTTTCTTGTAGGCGAATGTTTAAGTACTTACTTCGATGCCTTCCTTTTAATTTTATATCACAATTTTGTTTTTTTTTTTTTTTGTTAGTGAATATATATTTGATGTTGATGTTGTTTTATGTGTTGTGCGTTAAAGTCATTATTTCATTTTATTTTTGATTAATTTTAAAAAAAATAAAAGCAAAAAATTTGTTTTTCATTTTTGTTTGTTTTCAGTTTTGATTGGATTTTATTAGTTGTGTGCAGGAGAAGAGAGGGAGGAGAAGAATAGCATAAGATGCGTCATAGAGTGCAGGTTTTTTTTTTAATGATGGTGGATTAATTTATTTTTTTTTTGCAGGCACATTCCATTTAGGGGTATATTTTATATTGTTTTTAGTAGATTCGATTATTTGATTAGATTAGGTTACATATACAGTTTAGGTTTATTTTTTGCAGACAGAAGAGAAATCGAAAGAAAAATGTATATATAAGATATATGGTGATATAGATTATAATTTATAAATATATATATATATGTTGATATAAAAAAAGAGAAAGCATGTGCAAAGGAAATTGGCAAAAAATTCTATTTCATTCAGTTGGTTGCTCAAAAATATTTAAATTTGTTTTTTTTTTTGTTGTTTGATAGATTTGTGTGTAGATATAAAGTTTACAAAAACAAAAAGGATATATTTTTTTAAGTAGATTTACGGGTTGTTTGTACAAATATCGTAAAAGGGGACGTTTTGTTGGCGTAGGTTGGTTGGTTGGTTATTTATTTAGGTTACAGTAGTAGAGAAAGAGAGAGAGAGAGAGAGAGGGAGAGAAAAAAGAGAAAGGAGAATTAAATATATTTTACAATAGGAGCTTGAAAGAGGATGAAGTGAGGATGGGTGGAATGGATGTGAAGAGATGTTCGATGACAGTGATGCTTGGAATGATTATTCTGCGGGAAATTCTTATCCCGCTGCATTGACAATTCTCCTGTCCACGTTAGTATGTCTTAACTCTAGAACATGCACTTAAATTTAACTCGAAGGCATATCACAACGTCACCCATTTTGTGGTTTCAAAAGCGAATTTAAATAAAACACATTTATGATTGAGAATTTGATCAAATCTTCAGTTGAAAATATTGCTTGAATCTTGCCATTTTGTGTAGGTTATAGCCTCATTCAAATGTCTTCCATACAGGACTCGTTTCTGACGAGGTCATTTTCGATGAATTTTCGATCAGTAACTCGACTATGACTTCAGGAATATTGAGTTTTCAACGCCTTAAGAGATTGCAGATTATGTGGAATTTTTTATAGTCCCAACGGTGGAGATATCAGTCGCCTTGGCGGACTATAAAGGGTCTTCTGAACTTTTGATAGTTAATAGCGGCCATATTGTTGAAGCTGCACCTGTCAAATTGGCTGTGATTTCTTCAATCTGTTTTACCAAATCACCATGGAGCAGACGTAGCGTTCAAAAACACTCGCAAATTAACGTGTTCTGCTCGGCCCCACAGACAATTTTACAGCCGTCATAAAATGAAGCAAAATTGTGAAATTTTGGACGGCATGAGGTCCACATGAGATCCAAAAGCGGCCAATGCATCCCGCAAAAGTCCCTGTTGTGGAATTTGGACATCGGTCCATATTGCTTTGAGAACGACGTTTACCAGGCCTGATTACCAGATTTTTTGGCTACGTTACATTGGAAGTTCAGCATGAACAAACTTAAAGCTAGGAACCACTTAATAAAATGTCCTTTAGTACCTCGTCGAGGATATGGCATTCAAACAGGTATGTTCAAGCAACCAATCCATGGTCAACTGGCTTAATTTCCTTGGGTGAGATGAGCTTGATAAGGTTGGAGATGCAAAATACGCCACAATGTGTCGTAGTTAGGTTCAAGTGGCTGAATGACAGAATGTAGCGGTCGGACTTAAGACAGCGTATGCCCGACGGATCTCGTCGATTCTACTCCGAAAACCGGATGGAGGAGAGAACGCTGCAATTGCATAGAAGATGGACAAACGTTCCCTTCTCCTCGTCGCCTCTGTAGCTTCTGAAGAGGTTGCTGTAGACGAGATTCAGTCTAACGACGTGAGTTCCAATGGTGTAGTACACACTTATGTGTGCAGTGTGTGACCCCAACAAGACTCCTGGCAGCCATCCCGCTTATTCAGATCAGACTATGTGATGTGATGTAGTCTCAGAATAAGTAAGGATGCTAAAATACTCGGCCATCTCGTTAAGCGGTGTCTTCGAACTAAATGTGATCGCATCCAGAGACTTACTCGCCACTCTTTGGCATCACAGTGACTTTCAACCAAAAGAAACCTTCTATAATCGATACAGTTTCCGCTTGAAAGACGCTTAGAGCTCAGATATTTAGAGTAGACGCCCATCCATCGTGCATCTCTGAAGACTCGCAGAGGACTATCCATGGTCTGGAACTCAGACCGAAGGGATCTTGAGACTGTGCCGGTTAAAAAGTTCTTCTCTTGTCTGTCAAAGACGGTCGATTTTCCAGAACGGAGTTGCTTCCATTATCTGCCATGCGGATTAAGTCTATCGGTCTACGGAAGATTAAGGAGTCTGTTCAAAACTGCGGAGGACGTTGTTGGCTATCTATTGCATACAACTGAGTAGCTTGGAATCGTGGATATGGTACCAACATCGTCCGCGAAGATAACGACCTTGTACCAATGATATCTGAAGAAACATGTTCACTAGCTGAAAAGTTACATTTTCTATTGATTGTCCATTTCACTGATGAACAGGACTTAAACAGGGTCAGTCTCTTCAAATTTAAGCACAGTCTTGCCACTGCTGAATCAACAACAAACATCGACTCGTTTTTGTAGCAGATGGTGAGAAAAAGTGAACCACAACGTCAAACGTAAGCGGTCGTGTGTGTGTGTGTTTGGTGGAATTGGCAGGGAATCATCTACTATGAGCGGATCACAATTTGTTAACAATAAGACCGACTGAAGAAAGCAATCGCTCAGAAGCGGCCAACATTGGCCCATTGGAGATAAATTCTGTTCCATTAGGACAACGCCAGGCAACACACATCGATAGCGACTCATTAGAAGCTGCGGCAGCTTGGTTGGGAGGTCCCTCTGCATCCACCTTATAGTCCGGACCAAATACCCAGTGATTATCACCTCCTAAATCAGCTCTAAGTGATCCAAGTGGCGATACAATAAACCAGTCTCAGACCAGTTGCGAGTTTCAGTCGCATTTACATTATTTCTTCAGTGGACAACCCAAAAATGGGTATTTTTCAGCTTGATTGTGGTTTGAACTATATGCAACGAGATTTGATTTAAGTCAGGGAGGCTTACACATCCTCCATGAGGTGCCCCTGCTTTCACTAAATAATGAACGAATGGCACTGCGTTAGAACTCTGATGTAATTGAGTCGGACATCAGTGACCTCCACAAAATCGAGTCAAAAATAGAAATCAATTCGATGGAGGTTGAGTAGAGTAGAGATTATCGGTCTCCAATCAGCAATTAGAAAGTCTACTGGTGGCGGTGCAATTGATCAGATTATCATCGTGGATTATGACTCTTGCTCGGTTACCAGTTCATCCAAGTTATAGTATCGCCTGTCAACTCCCAAGATCCACAACTGTAGGCAGACAATACGTAGGCTAAGTGGTAAAAGAGAGATTAGGGAGCAAGAAAGCTTAAGGCTTCAGAGAGAGCACTTGATTTTCTAGAGGAGACATCCTAGGGTATGAAGCAGCCCCCTTGCTGATTGTCCGAGGATCGGCAGATGGGCGATTATGACGACCATTGTCTGCTGGCCATGCCTGAAAAGTACCCCAATTTGAACCCATTCACCGATTGTCAAGCGATCCATGTTGTAAAATGGCTAACCTTAATCAAAACAATTGCAGTCTCGGTGGTTTAAGTAGGAACGTCAAATCCGGACCACGAAATGGACGACATCCCTCTTCAGCATCTCCACCACTCGGCTTGAGCATCTGTCTGTTGACAGTCTAAATAATTGAAAACTGTTTGATATCATCAACCGACGACCGACCCCCACGTCACGGGCAGTAAGAATAAAACCAAGCCAAACACAGTCGGACTCCGATCCAATTTGTTTCAGTTCAAGCATTGTTCAATTTAAATTGCATTTCGTACTCAATCATTCACCTTTCCCTGCACATCGCATAATGCACACCATTTTGTCTGCAGCCGTCTTTTTTCCCGTCCTCAGTGCTTATGCAAGGGCAACTTGTGTCCTTATCTAAACAAAAACTGTTGCAATCGAGTTTCGCACAGAGGACCGGCGCGGGCGGCGGCGTCTAGTGTACTCCCATCGAAATTTCGATTGAATTTATTTTCAAACTGCAAGTGGATTATCCGCCCATCCGACATTTCACACATTTGAAAAATCGATAAAAGAATCCCTAACCATCAATAGACTTATTTTGAAGCAGCCACCCTCCTCCAAAACCCCCGGTTGGTTCGTTTCACATGAAGTACACATTTATCTCGACAACTCCAGTGTGCAACAGAGACCGAGGAGGAGGAACTTCATGATGTTCCATTTGAATAAGAGGATTTCAAAATTAGTTGAACACTGTAAGGAGTCCTGAATAATGCATCCGAAAGATACTTGTACTCCCGCTGGTGCCCGCTGGTGTGGTCCAACTCTTACGAAATCTATGGCAAGGAAATGTACTTTCTTTTCGAATCTAGGAGCACACAATTTTCTCTGGATCAGTTCCAATGTACACACCACCAGCAGCGGGTTGTTCGTGCAAACAGAGAAAGGGTGGAGGGGCGAACCTTGTAGAATTTTACTTCGTTCCCGTTGCGCCGTGGGTGGAATAATAATTCCGATGCATTGCCATGGCAAACGAACGAACGAAAAAAATAAAACATCACTCGAAACACGATAAATCACAATATGGGGTGTGTAACCCCGTTTTGTTGTGTTTTTCAGTTTCCATTGATTTTATTTTTTTTCCAATTCTGAAGGATTTCGAACTGAAAAGAGGACTTCATGGTCGCGCAAGAGGCAAACAATGAACGGGCGGCGTGTGGCTGTGTGTGTGCGCGATTGTGCTCCTCTTTGGAGGGATTCATTTTTATGCCTGGCGCGGCGGTTATTGTTTTGCGATTTATTGATGTTTTTTTTTTTTTTATTTTAATGAAAGCACATTACAAGAAATGTGGTCACACGAAAATGTACATCTGCAGGCAGGACGAACAATAACATCCGCCTCATCAGTCGCACAGAGCGGCATTTCTAACAAAATAAGCTGCTCGTTGCATCCGTTAAAACCAATATGAACTGAAGTTCAAATAACCCGCAGCTGGAGAGCATTGTTAAGTTCCTGAAACACCACTCAAGCGTAGGTTAAGCATTCCGGCACACATGCCATGCAAAATGCTAACAATGGTCTTCAAATGCCCTGCGGGCGGCAGTGCTGAACAAACATTCATGCATACGAGATGCGCCGGTGCCCGCTGCGAGATTTGAGATAATATCCAGGGCTTGCTTTCATTTTTAGCGCCAAATTGTTCCATTTCCCCCACAACTTGAGTCCTCTCCAGAATGCTGTCACAGCGAAAGAAGTTGATTATTGTGTGCCATTGTCGCGAGGATATTTGCTGAACTTTAACAGCAGCCAGTGTGCACACGTTCGAGGCGAACTAACGTCAATTTGAGGATCCCTCTGTCCAATTAACCACGGATAATGTCCATGAAAAACCATTCACGTTGCGTTCTCTTGTGAAAATTGCAACTAGACTACGTGCTCTGCGATCACGAGTGCCTCCACAATGCATGTGTGGCCGTGTCACCAGGATGCACGTGCTTTGTCGCAGTTGCCACCGAATCAAGCTAAAATTCAACTGGAGCCGGTGTCACGCACCAGGCATGCTGCTCTATCTTCTGTCGGTTTGCACGCTAATAGGGAGCAGAACACGCTGTTCCCTGGTGAACGGGCATACTCCGTGGAAGGACTAAGAAAAATTGAATTTTCTGTCGCTAAAGTGGATAACTTTTTTTGGACACCTCGAAGATATATTGGGACTGCTCCCTTACATCCTTTCCCCTGAGTGTTGAGTGAATGCTTGTGAAATAAGGTCGTTGATGACTCAGACTCTCGATACTGATGTCACAAGGCGCTTGACAAGAAGTTGTCTTGACAAAAAACCTTCTTTGACAATGAAGGTTTAGTGGTGGGTTTGTTACAGACGATGGACAAGTCAGAGATCCCCATCCATAGCATAGGCTAGGTAGGACCAACAAAATGTCTCTAAGTGTGCTGGCTATTTCGGTGGCAGCCCCGTCTACCACCCATAGCAAAAGACGGTGCTGATAAACCATAACGCGGAGCGTTAAAAGTTTGAATTCAATCCAATTTAGCCTTATTTTTGTTGTTTTTTGATTGATTTCTATCCACTGGAATAGTTTTAACCCAAACACATCAACACACCACTCATGGCGACCCCATAGTTTGACAGACGAACATCCCACGACTGCTTGTAATGAACACCATTCAACTCCTTTACTTTCCCATCGGAAAACCACTTCAAATCGCTGTCAAATCAACCTCAAACCTTATTCAACACCTTTTTGTATCAATTTACTCTCGAAAATGATGAAACCCCCATTCCCCATCTTCCACTCATCACAATCCTTGCCAGATCGCCATTAGTTCTCATCTCTCAACCGAATAGCTTGCATTTAACTGTGACGTCATCAAAAGTGAAAAATTCAATTTTCTCAAATTTCCTCGGCTTTTGAATGAAATTTTTGATTGACTTCACTTCAATTATCACTTTCACACTCAGCCCTATACATTTGGGGGGATATTTGCGTTCAAACACAAAGAAAATCGACTTTTGAAAAAATGACACATTTTCCACCAAAAAATGCAGTAAATTCGCATCACATTTGGGTCGCATTTTTTTGCTGAAAATAAACGCATTTTCGTCGAGGTGGATTTGGTGACTGCCAGGTTTTCTAAAACGAATTTCTCGGTAATTCGGACAAAGTTAGCATTGTGTGGTACATCAATGGAAAGGTAATTTCATGTAGAAGCGTATTATGGCGAGACTTTGTAACGGGACTCTTGTGCTTAACTGTTTAGAGGGGAAATGCAGGACAACCTCCTTTGCAGTGATAAAAGTGAAGAACTGGAGTGAATTGAGAGACTGTGTTACGATGAAATGTCTTGAAATTGTGGTGGAAATATCTGTCAGTGTTTGACAAACACAATTAAGAAGACAAATTAACATCATTAACAGTACAACCATATCTTTTCTACATTTTTTTGCGCCCCATTCTTTGCTTCGGAGCATATCACGTTTTGTGAAACGATTTTCTCAATAATTATAACAAAGTTTTGGTTGAAGGATACCTTGATTTATTGGGAATACTGCAGAGAAGCGTAGTAAGGTAAGATTTTGAAACGCGGATGCCGTGGTTGGCTGGTTAGAAGCGAAATTCAGGACATGCTACCTTGTCACATTAACTTAGAGTTTAAAGTTTAGAATTTAAAGTCTGTTCAATGATTAAATGTCTTTAAATTCATGCACAATTATCTTTCAGTGTCTGGTGAATGCAGTTTTGAAGAAAAATGTACATAATCATTCGTAAAGGTTTATTTTTTCTTATCGTTTAGTGTGACCTAGGCGTTGGTTTGGAACACACAAAGTTTTGCAGATCAATTTTCTCCATAATTTGATCGACGATTTGGTTCAGGGGTGCCAGAATACATAGGGAATTAAACATGGAAGAGGAGTAAGATGAGACTCTGTACCGAGAATGGTTTGGTTGGCACTTTTGAGGATATCCTTGCTTTTTGTGATATCCTTGCTTTCCCACATTTGATAGGAATTTCGATATAATCTGAACTGCATGAGCTATAGAAAACCAGCTTCTTCCTTTTTATTTGACATTACAATCTAGAGTTGAAATAGAAATCACAAACTGCGATTTTTTCACAGTGATTGAAAAATCACAATCGCAGTCTGCGATCGACATTGATTTAAGCTGCGATTGCGATTTAGTTGCTACTTGTTTACAATCACAACCACAACTGTAGTGCAGTGTTCGACGGACATGGGTCTCATCCAACAAGCGTCACCAGCTAGTTGTTTCCAAATGCGCACACTAAGTCGGTTGCGGACCTTCCAGCGTATCCTCTGTTCCATTGTCCCACAGACTTGGAGTAAAAGACTCTGGGGGCAAGATGTCCATTAGCTCTAGCCCTACCTTTTGTTGACGTGCAGAATCCACAGGCGCCTAGTTAGACTCTTGTCGATGCACAGTGATTCTTCTTCTCCCTACGCCGTCAATCCAAACATGACCAACAATCGAAAGCAGAAATTGTTCCTCTAAGAGGCCAATGACTCCTGCATCTGCCTTTGAAATTCTCCACGCCCCTTGTGAAGGCGATGGTGTGAGTGCAGTAGACGACTTCACCTTCAGACCAATCTCGTGCGTAATTGCTGACTCACCATTAACAACGCCTCTTCTTTCTTTCCCCGAGTTTTTAGAATTTTTAGAAACTGTAGACAAGTGTCCAGCCGTGTTCATTTCTAAACTTAATTGGATTATCCAACCATTCGTTAGCCAACAGCACACTTACGCAGTATTGAGTTTCCAATTCGACTGGTGTATAATTAGGCACTGCTCACGACCACTCCCAAAACCATACGTGTACTTCTCGTTGCCCGTGTTATTGGCTTACATTGTCTCATTACCCTAAGTAAGGAAAGCGCCCTCCCCCCGCCGACTACATGTAACGAATTTCTTTTGTTACATTGTCCCAAGTCCATACAACCACCACCCCACGATGCCGATGACCACCGTGAAGGCCACGCAGCACTCAAATCTAGGACACAATCAATTTTATTCACATGTTCAAAGTCACATTAACGAGATTAAGTTCGGGATAATACGACATAACATGTCGCCCCAAGCTGTTTGTATGAGATTACTGTTGTGATTGTCCTCAAGGACACTCAAACCGGCAACAACAAGATCCGACTGACAAATAAAACCAATATCCACCCTCATCCTCATCCACTGACGGGGCGAAAAAAAACCAAATGGGGGGTGCCCCCAGTCGTGCGTCAATCTGCAGCCGGTCTTCAATTCAATTAGGGCGATAAAAACACGCCCAGTGCGCCCCACTGTGCAGGCAATTAGCACCAACTGCGCCCGGTCTACCGTGTGCCGAGGCCAGTCGAAGACCAAAGGGTTTCCAGCGTGAGATATGAATTGCCCAAACAGGTGACTTGGGTGATTAATTTCGCGTTTTTTCTTTGCATTCTCTTCATTTTGTCGTCCGCTGGAAAGCGGTAGTGCCCCGTGATTGATTGCAGGGCCACTGTGAAGCGGGAAAATTGCTAGAGGAACTGGTTTCCCAAATCACACGCTGCAACAAGTCCACTGTGAGATTATGACAAATGAATTTCATCAGATTCCCTTTCCGTTCTTCCTCCACCACCGACCATGTGGAATAAGCAGACGCACATGTCAGAGGATGGACACTCGGTTAAGCAAAGTGTCGTCGTGATTTCTCAGAAAGAGAGAGAGAGAGAGAGAGGCGAAGAACCACAGGAGCAATGATGGGACTGGAATTATGCAGCTCCTGCTGGCGACTACCGATCAGACATCAGAACGGAAGTGAACACAGGACGTCCTTGTGGTCCACAGCACACGGATTAAATGGACTTGCTCTTCCTACTGCCACTCACTTTGTGCCGAGCCGGAGTACTCCATGTCGGCGGGGTCTTATTGAATTTTCGGCTCAACTGAACGTGAAATCGAACGAGGACCTCGTCTGCATTTCATCTGCATTAACCGACATCAAGCACTGGGCGGTGGGCCGGAGAGTCAGAATAGAATTTAAGAAGTGGCCACTCATGGTTTGCTCCTCCTTCTCTTTCTCCTTCACCTCATCCGTCGACAGATTAATGCTTTTTTAATGGGCCACTGCATCAGTTCAATGACGGCGCTAGCATGGACGGGGTGGGTGTATAATTGAATGGATTTTTCCGCAATTTCTAATCTGGGCAGTGTTCCAAAGCCACGGCAAAGGGGAAATCTGATTTGTGGACGTGGTTTTCCGTCCTTCGGGCAAATAATTACATTAAAAGATGGAGCTTCCACTGGTTGGGGGGATGTCGAAAACTGATTTCCCATTATCGACGGTATCTAGTCGTGGTCGAGTCTGTGGTCGAAATTGAAGACTAATTAATTTGCAAATGCTCGAATCATCCCCTAATGCAGATCGAGAAGACCCCCTTCCTCCCCACACGAGCGTCATTCAATCGGAAAGGAGCTGCATGCAATCGTTGTTGGATTTTCGGGAAAAAAAAAGGTTCACGTTGTCAGAGTCGATTGGGCGTGGCTGTGTAGCAGACTCTGAAGAGCAATGTACACTTCGACGGATGTTTCCATTTTAAAATTTAATTCAGAAACGAAGAAACGGTTCGCATCCTCTTCGCTTGGATATCTTTAAGTCGACCCGCATTGGGACGAAACTCCAAGGACAGATTATTCCCACATGCCGCCCCCGAAATACATTTTTAATGCAAAGTAAATGAAACATCTGCGGATGTGAGCGCCGGCACCGGGACGAGAGCAAATCAGGAATCTCTCCTTTCCCATCGGATAAAGTCCTTGAGTTCCATTTCGCACATCCAGGGAATATCAAAGCATCCCTCAATTCACATCCACGTACCCTCATGTCGGATCTGATCCCTGCGAGTAACTTGAAATCTGTCGCCGCGAGAGTATCTCAGAAAAGCAAAAAAATAAAAGACGAAATGATGGTTAACTCACCGAAGGATCATTGAAACGAAAGAAAAAGGCAGGGCACAGCGGGTGAGGGCGTATTTTGGGAACCCGCTAAAAAATGAAGTAATTGCTCACCTGAACGAAGTAATTAAAACGATGTCAAAGGGGACAATGTGTTTACAGGGAAAATGGAAGAAAATTAACGAGAAAAAGTTGATGTCTCATTATTGACACCATGTCCTGGCAGAAAAAAAGGACAACCTTTGCGGGGAAGACAAAGTCTTTTTAATTTTTTTGAAAAGTTGAGTAAAACTGGTTGCTAATGGCGGTGGGGGAGGCTGTGTTGGAGGTTATAATGATTCGGAAGTCCTTAGGGGATTCTGATGAAACCTGTGACTGGAAAAAGGAGTTTTTTTCCCCGAAAATATACCCTTTTGGCGTCGTCAACTGGCATAAAAGATTCTCTTTGTCCTTTTGTGGAGGACACCTGAAGCCATTCGTTCTCCAATTGGAGAGGTTCTTGTGAATTTGGCTTCAGGTCTTGGAACCAGATCAGGCCCATCGGCTATTCGTCGATTTTATGGGCGCTTATGACTTATAGATGGACAGAGACAGGCTGTATACCGCCAGATCTAGTGTGTGAGGAATGAGGATGGAGAACTCTAACCCGTCCATCGTCGATAACGAATCTGCCGAGACTTTCAATGTCAAAGAAGGTTTTTGGCCAAGACGACGCTGTGCCTTGTGAGTTCTTCAACATCATTGTCGAGCCAAACTCACATGCCAGCACTGGAGGCACTATCTTCCAGTACAACTATTAGCTTACTCGGATGATATTGACGTGATTGATGGAACATAGCGAGTCGTTAATTAGGCATTTCCTGGCATTGAGATGGAAGTGGGAAAACTGTAGTCTTCATGAAAGGACTCATACTGTCGGCATCTTGGACAAGGCGTCACAATGGCCCAATATTTCAAAAGTTAATGAAGATGTCTCTGGTCTCTTAGAGGGACAAGTTCTGCGTACTATTGTTGGTCATGATTGGGTTGAGAGCGTAGGGAGAAGAATCACTGTACAGCGACATGAGTCTAACCAGGAGCCTAGGGATTATGCACGTCAGCAAAAGGTGAAGCTAGAGCTCATGGGGAACTTGCTCGCAGAGTCTTTGACTCCTAGACTGTGAGACAATGAAACAGAGGATGCCCTAGAAGGTCATCAGCGCAGTTGAAAGCAGGTAACTGGAGAGGCTTTTTGAATGAGACCCAGTTTCGCCCCAGACTGTAGCACCACTTAAGAAGTAAGGAGCTGCTGTTCACAGCTCACGTTTACCGGATTCAATATGAATGTTGACCGCTGCAAGACTTTTCATATCGAAATCCCTCTCAAATGTAGGAAAACAAGGATATCACAAATGTCGCCTCAAAAGTGCCAACCAAGCCATTTCCGGGACAACATATCATCTTATTTCTCTTACATGTTTGATTCCCTATCCATTCAGGTACCCCCGAACCAAATCGCTGTTTAAATTATCAAGAAAATCGTTTCAGAAAACATTGTGTGGTCCAAAGCCACGACAAGGTCGGACTAAATGAAAAGAAAAATAAATTTCTACGAATGCTGGTGTACATTTTTGTTCATAATTGCATTCGCCAGACACTGATGGATAATTGTGCTTGAATTTCAAGACATTCAATCATTGAATAGACCTTAAATTGTCCCCAGTTCCTCATAGTTAGTGTGACAATGTGGCATGTCCTAAATTTCCCTTCCCTTGGCTGTTTAGCCAACCACGGCATTCCCGTTTCAAAATCTCACCTTACTTCACTTCTCTGCTTTATGCCCAATAAATCAAGGCATCCCTCAACCAAAGCCTCGTTCTAATTATCGAGAAAATGGTTTCACAAGCCATGACATGCTCCGAAGTCAGGAATGGGTCTCAAAAAATGAGAAGAAAAAATATTACTGCAGTGTTGATGATGCTCCTTTTTCTTCATCAATGTGTTTTCCAAACACTGACAGATATTTCCACTATAATTCCAAGACATTTCATCATAAAACAGTCTCTCAATTCACCCCAGTTCTTCACTCTTATCACTGCAAAGCAGGTTGTCCTGAATTTCCCCTCTAAACAGTTAAGCACGGGATTCCCGTTACAAAGTCTCGCCTTAATACGCTTCTACATGAAATTACCTTTCCATTGATGTACCACACAATGCTAACTTCTTCCGAATTACCGAGAAATTCGTTTTGGAAATCCATGCCATCCCCAAATCCACTTCGACGAAAATGTGTTTATTTTCAGCAAAAAAATGCGACCCAAATGTGATGCGAATTTTCTGTATTTTTTGGTGGAAAATGTGTCATTTTTTCAAAAGTCGATTTTCTTTGTGTTTATACGCAAATATCACAACAAATGCATGGGGCTGAGTGTGAAAGTGGTAATTGAAGGAAATTCAGTCCAAAATTTCATTCAAAAGCCGAGGAAATTTGAGAAAATTGAATTTTTCACTTTTGATGACGTCACAGTTAAATGCAAGCTATTCGGTGAAGAGATGAAAATTAATGGCGATCTGGCAAGGATTGTGTTGAGTGGAAGATGGGGAATGGGGGTTTCATCATTTTCGATGGTAAATTGATACAAAAAGGTTTTGAATAAGGTTTGAGGTTGATTTGACAGCGATTTGAAGTAGCATTCCGATGGGAAAGTAAAGGAGTTGAATGGTGTTCATTACAAGCAATCGTGGGATGTTTCTCTGTCAAACTGTCGTGTTGCTGGGTGTGGTGTCAGTGCAGGGATCACATTGTCAAAATGTATAAGAAACGAAATGTGTCATTAAACCTACAAAAATACAATTCGGCTTCTGTTTCCTAAGCCCATGTGCAGTGAGACTTTGGATCTGGTGTGGTGAACGTCGGGGCTTATTAAATTAAAGGAGCAGTGGCCTAGAGGCTGGTCCTCACTAAGAACTCATTCTTTCACTTTACGGAACACCATTCCTCGTCGAGGAAGTCAGCGGCGATCGCCAAGATTGTCAAACTCGGTGACAAGACCGTCAAGGCCTCCATGAGCGCCACGATCATTAAAACTGTCAAGATGGCCAAGATCACCAGGAAAGTGAAGATCATCAAAATTGTGAAGATCACTAGTAACGTCAAGATCATCGGCATCTAGCGTCAAACATCAAAAGCGCGAAGATTGTCAAGTTCGACAAGATCAAAATCAGAAGTCCCGAAAGTTCAAAGGAAGCAGCCAGGCATTTGCATCTCCTCACGGAAGACTACCTCCAAAGAGCACACTGAATTGGTGGAGAATATTTCCGAATTCCAATTAATCACGCTTGGCTTGTGTTCAATATATCCACAGGCCACCTCATTTCCCTCTCAGCGGGATGATTTATCTCTCCGCAAGCCACCCTGCACCCCACAGTCATCTGTTTAATTAAAAAAAAAAAAAAAAACCCCAGTCTGATGAGGAATTTCAACAAAATCGTTAAGAGATAAATCGAACCGTCCTCAACCGCAAATTTCTTCCTGTCCACACAGCGGGAAAATAAAACAAAGCAACAAAAATACGAGCGCACCTCCCCCTCGGCCGTGAATTTCCATTTCAGTGTAATCAGCAGCCCGCTTCCCCCTGCCACGACTGAATGGTGAATGGTATAAAATTTCTCTTGAATATCGGCTGATTTATTCGAAAATCCTCGCAATGATTCCGCGGGGATATCGGCGGAGCGTGATGGCTCTGAATTTGAATGCATTCAATGCGGAGTCTCTGGTGCCTGCCACTCGGGTTGCCGGTGTTGCCTAAGATATCGACTGGCTGCTGTGTTGTGTCTCACCTCAGCTCCGGGCAACACGTCACAGTTGGTTTATTATTTCAACTGTGAGACGAGGAGAATCTACAGAAAGGAACTGGGAGAGTGCCAGTGTTCCTTTGAAGACATTTTTCCAATTTCCCTCGCCCACAGCCAGTGGATGACTAAACCAACAAGCGGTTCGATTTTATTTACTTAACACGTCTGCGTTGGGAGATGGTTGTGGGATCAGATACAAGCTACGTGCATCTGCAACTAATGTGCCGAGGAGGTATTGCTTTCTTCTAGGGATTTCATTACGTCAAGTGTCAGTTCATGGAAGGAAAACAGAAAAAAATAAGAGAAAAACGAAGGGAAAATCCAATTAATTGTCGGTGGATGGTGCGCGCGATGAAATTGCTTCGAGGACGCGTTAGTAATTCCGAGCATCACTGTTTGGAAAATTACGGCCGTACTTAAATGCCGCTTAATGGAGATGTCAGATGTGGGATTTTGATATGATTTTTGGTGGAATAATGCGAAATGAAATGGAAACGATCAAATAATGTGATGTCGTGATTATGTGGTGTTCATAAATAGAGCTCTACGTGATTATTTGACACTCTAGCAGAGTCGTCTAGCTGCCAGGAGTTGGATGGCCATCTACGAACTACGAAATTACGAGCTATGCGGCTAAGAGATTCGAGCGCTACATGTTCTAATCGTTGGAACGATGATGCGGGGGGAGACTCATTCTGAAGGGAGGTGAATGTGGGATCTTCTCAGGAGCGAAGGAGAGTGGGTTGTGTTGCCCACCAACACACTGCAGTGCGATTTTTCAGTTCTTTTTCATTTTATTTATTTTAAAAGGGACCCCTATCGGAACTATTGTGAAGTTGCTAAACCAGAAATTGTGTTTACCAAGGACCTCGACAGCATGGACGTCTAATCTTTAACCAGGAGCCAAACCAGAAATTGTAATCACCAAGACCGTCGGCAGACTGGAGGTCCAATATTTAACCTCGCAGCACACGAAACTGTGTCAAAGTTAAACATTTTCTGAAAGAAAGTTGTTCTATTTCACATGTAATGGATTGAATGGATGGAAACGTTGTCAGAGAGCCACCAAAGAAACCTCTACTGACGTGCTGGGTTTTACGACACCACCTCGGAAAAACTCCTGGTTTGCCAACGAGTGCAGGCAGGCACATGCAACAAAGCAAGAAGCCTACCAGCCAACGCTGCATAGAACTGCGAGATCTGGTAATGAGCTCTACGAACAGAAAAGAAGGGAAGGGAAACCCTGCTTCTCAGGAAGAAATAGGAAGAGCACGTGAAGCGCGCGTTCACGGAGAGGTGCCACTGCAGGAAAGACGTCCGAAAGTTTCACCAAAGGGTGATTCGGACGGGACGAGAATAGACAACTAAAGGGTGTTTTTTTAGAGCAACTTTAAGTTGGCAACACTATTTTAACTAGCGGCCATTTTGTCAGCTGTCAAGTGATTTATTTTACGTCCATTTTTACCATACTCACTTTTGGTTGAATGGACACGTCAATAAACAAAACTGCCGTATTTGGAGTGATGATAATCCTCAATTGTATGTTGAGACACCGTTACATCCACAAAAACTGACCGTTTATTGTGCTTTATGGGATGCTGCAATAATTGGTCAGTACTTCTTCAAAAACGATGCTGACCAGAACGTTACAGTCAATGTTAATCGGCGTACTTACGACCTGTGTACACCTGTGGTTATGTGTTTAGATGTGAATCATCGAAATGCAAAGGCTGGAGTGAATCCGACGACATCGAATTTTTCACCTAAAAAAAACTAGAGTGTAAGGATTGTGTAGCCATTGCCATCGAGCTATGATTACTGACTTTTCCAACCACGATGTGGAGGAGCTGTGGTTTCAACAAGACGACGCAACATGTCACACAGCTCGTGTCACAACTGATTTATTGAAGGAAAGGTTTGATAACCGCATAGTTTCATATTACGGACGATTTAACGGCGCTTGGCTATTTTCTGTGGCGATATGTGAAGTCCCTAGTCTACGCCGATAAGCCCGAATCGATCGACCACTTGGGGGACAACATTCGCCGCGTTATTGCCGCTATACGACCACAAATGTTGGAAACAGTCATCGAAAATTGGACCTCCAGATTGGACTACGTCCGAGCCAGCCGTGGTGGGCATATGCCAGAAACCATATTTAAATTGTAATGCCAGAAGAATATCTTTCGAATAAAGTAAATTTCACGTCAATTCATCTTTGTTTTGTTCCATTTCAAAGTTCTATACTCAAAAAACACCCTTTAGTAGTAGAGTCGCAGTCGATGCTAAGAACTTGGAAGAATCATTTCTGTAGACTGTTAAACGGCGATGAGGACACCAATGCCGCTGGCAGGCAGAATGTTCCACTCCACACAATGGACGATGATAGAAGGGAGTTTCCGTCGCCCCGACTTAGACGAAGTCAAGATGGCGATATCGAGAGTAAGTCGTATAAAGGACGGTCTGTAGAACACTTTAAGGCAGCTGGAGATGAGCTGGTAGGGTACACGCATCGACTCATCTTGAAGACAGTGTCGGTGGAAAGCAAGCCCAACCACCGTTTGCCCCCGATCCACAAAAATGAAGACCATTTCAACTATACATGATAAGTCTCGTAAACATAGCTTACAAGAACTTCTCTGCCGTTTTGTGTGAGCGCCTGAAATCATTCGTGAATAAGCTGATAGGTCCTTATCAGGTGCGGTTGCAGGTCGGTTAAGTCCACCATCGACCAAATTTTCACATTACGGCAGAACCCAAAGAGATTCTGATCGACAACCACCACCTATTCGTCGATTTCAAGGACGACCTTTACAGCGCCAAGTCTAATTTTGACATTCCTGCCAAACTCGTCAGACTGAGCAGGATGACGATGGAAAGGTCCAGGCCCAGGTCCACCTCGGACTGTAGCGCCCTAAGAAGATTGGTGTGCTTATTCTGGTCATCGCCAACGCTGAACAATTTCGGAGGAAGTGGAGGATAGTTTTTTTTCTCCAAGTGCGATTGCATTTAATCCACACCTTCTTTAGGGATATACGGCAGAGTTCCACATTCTAGGGTTTTATTGAAGACAGAGCCTTTATGCCCGCTTTCTGGAGATCAGTGCACAGCCTCTTGACCTTTGCCTAGAACAAACTGCAGTCGTTAGGTAGCGGAAGGGACACAGTTTTGATTCCAGTTCGTCTTCGATCCTGTTCATCTTGGACCCAGCCCGTCTTGAAACCAGTCCATCTTGCACCCAGTCCGTCTTTAATTGTGTCCGTCTTGGATCCAGTCCGTCTTCAACCCAGACCATCTTGAATTAAGTCCGTTTTGAGTCAAGTCTGTTTTTAAACCAGTCCGTTTTCAGTTGAGTCCGCCTTAGAACTAGTTCGTCTTGGATCCAGTCCGTTTTGGAACCAGTCCGTCTTTAATTGGCTCCGTCTTGGACCCAGTCCGCCTTCAATTGAGTCCGTCTTGGACCCAGTCCGTCTTGAATTAGGTCAGTCTTAAGTCCAGTCCATCTAGAATTGAGTCTGAATCCAGTCCGTCTTAAAACCAGTCCACCTTATGCCCAGTCCTCTATTTAAAGGCTTCCGCAAGAGAAGGCATTGAGCCCAAGGATGCGTCCTTTGAGCAATTAAACTGCAAAACTATTCAAACTTAAACGTTTCCCCAGAAGATGTACAGAGGCGGACAGCTCAGCAGACCTTCATAAACACACAAAAATGTAAGACTTCCTCTGAGAGGAGCAAATTGGGTGTAATTAATTTCAGAAAATAACATCGTTCTTGGATCTCTTCTTGCATCCCTCAGCTTGCCGAGGTTGCAAAAGGAATGAAACAAAATTTAAACAAAAGTTCCTTGTTTTTTTTTTGTCCTCCTCTTCTGTCTTAATTAAAAGAGGCACCCCCCCCCCCCACCGTCCTGCTGCCGTCATTTAAGGACGAGACTAATTCAACCACATTGTGTGCTGCCGCCCTTCCGCAACCTCTGCAAGCACACAAAGCAAATGATACGGAACGGCGCGGCGGAGAAAAGTGTACAATTTATGTGTGGAACTTGGAAGTGTTTGCGGGCGTTCCACACACAAGGATCGTTTGAGATACAAACATTTACTTAATCCCCCCCCTGTGTGCTGCTCTGCAGATTGTTACGTGAGACCTTGAATCTCGCATTGCATTCGTTCGTTGAATTTCCTTCAAGTAATCATCGAGTGGATGATGATGGGGGGGGAGGGGGGGGGGGAGGTAGGGCATTCGCTTGAAACAATGAACCGTGCGCAATATTATTTCCTCGGTAATATCCTGTCCGACAATATGACAATCATGTCATTAGAAAATTTTCCACCCATCAACTCTCGCCGGGGACTTAGGTGGGAACTGAAGAGGTACGAGCACACCGATGACACTCTCGCTCTTGTCACTTCTGCTGAGTCTCCATACGTGTGTGAGTGCATCACACTGACAAGGTTTGCACAGTCAACACTGAGTCCTTGGGAAACCTTGGGCATTGACTATTGATTGGCGCGGATTATGATGCACTGCGATGCGGTGTGAGTTTGTTCTAAATTCTGCGATGCATCCGAAGTTGAGAACGATTGAATGTTGCTTCTTCAATTGTCGAGAGCGAATTAGTATGCAGAAAACTTGCGGAAAACTTTCGCATGTATTTCTTTCGAAGTTTGTTTTCACAGTTTTCAATGCAGACAGCCCTCGGGGCGGGTACAAGCTGCACAAGCTGTCTCAGAACTGCAATCTTGAGAAAATGTCAGTCATTGCGTTTCCATTGCATAATACCGGCGCTTGGAGCGGTTGGTTGAAGGTCTGTTCCAGGCAGAAAGGACATATGCTTGAAAAGGGAAATGTGCTTGGAGAAGGACAACAAACTCTTTCACATTGTTCTACGGTCTGTGGCGATGTAGTTTTGGAACATTGTGTGGATCCATCACTTGGACAGATGTCATAGGCAGCCAATGTTGTGTAGAAATGCATGACTTTTGCTGGCGCATCAAAGGCAGTGAAGGGACGTGTCTACAGAAACAAAATGTTAGAAAATGGACAGCTCCAAAGTCCGAGGGACTCCCGGAGCCCTAGTTGCTCTAGGAATCACTGGTGTTGTGCGTGCTCACGTGTGGAGGGGACCTACAGATTAATGTCGACTCTAAATGGCAAGAGTTCTAGTCAAACTCTCTGAGAGAGGTGGAATTATGACAGTTATTAGTGTTGGGAATTGAACCTAGGCACCCAACGGAATTGTCGACGCACCTGTCCACGACGACTATCTCCCTCTCAAGCTGAATCATACCTCGATCGTCTCCATTTCAAGCAAATTCATGTTCCGGGTGTCCATCGTTTGCTGTCACAAGGATTAACTAGAGCTACTGGTGTAGGAATGATCCCTAGTCCAATGCTCAATTCTTTGAATGCCCCAAAAACTGATGAACATTGAGAAATCCCCAATCTTAGCATAGATTGTGTATCATTGAATGGACGCCACATTAAAAGACCACAAGTCCTGGGAGTCCTCTTACAACAACAACACCTCAGCAAAAGTAAAACGAAGCATTACTCTTGCCAATCGCTGTTTCATTGGGCTGAGAAGGCAATTGAGTAGTGAGACCCTATCCCGAACAACTAAAGGCATCCTGTATAAGACCTTGATTATCCCTGCTCTGCTTTATGGCGCTGAAGCATGGACTTTGTCAAAAGTGGATGAGGATATCCTCGGTCGGTTCGAGATGGCTTTGGAAGATGAGATACAACAACGAACTATACGAGCTGTACAGCGCAATCGACCTAGGCAAAAAACAGCGCATCAATCGCTAGGATGTGTAGAGCGAATGGACACAAATGCTCCGGTCCGCAGAGTCTTCGCATCTTAACCCGAGCGAAAACGCAGAGGAAGAGGAGGACCTCGTCTTAGGTGCCGCTTAGACGAGGGCAACCAGGATCAACCAGGCTCAACCAGGCGCAACCAGCTTGGAGTGCGCAACTGGAAGCAGCTATCTAAGAACCGTGCTAGCTGGAGAGGCTTGTTAGTTGAGCTCCAGGTTCACCCCGAACTGTACCGCCACCTGGTTGCTTGGTATGAGTGGCTATTCGATTTGTCTCAAATCGGGTACTTGGAACTTGGTCATCAGTCTTTCTTTTCGTGTAGGAGGGCCAGGTTTTCCTAGAGACTTTGTACTTGGTCCACCTTCTACTAGCTAAGGACAGGAAGTGTAGATTTGAGGTGGTTGATTTCTGGGAGTACCAACTCCTTGCTTGGCCAGTTCGCTGGCAATCTCATTTCCCTCTATTTTGTTGTGGCCTGGAGCCCGGAGGAGAGTGATATTACACCTGCTACTGGCCTGTCTGAGTTCCTCCATACACTGTTGTACCAATTTAGAGGAACTGAGGAGATGGTCCTTATGGCTGCCTGGCTGTCGAGGCAGATCGCTGCTGCTCTACCATAATGTTTTGCGTTTACACACGCTTCTCTGATCGCTAGTACTTGTGATCTGGGAAGATACTCGAGTGATCTGGGAGGCCGAGACCAGGCCAACTGCCACAGCGGCCAAACTAGTACCTACGACCTGTGTGCATCTGTGGTTGTGTGTTTAGATGTGTATTATCGAAATCCAAAGACTGGAGTAAATCCGACGACATCGAATTTTTCATCTAAAAAAATTGACAGTATATAGTAAGGATTTTGGAGCCTTTTCATGGCTCATCTTCCAACTGCCACAGCGGCCCAACTAGGCGTGTCTACGACCTCGAGGTATTGAAGTCCGCCGAGAAGAACTCTGAGCCTACACCGTGGTCTAGCTTAGATCAGAAATTAGTGCTCTGAGACGTAGCGCCTCCAAAGTAAGTAAGTAAGTCCTAGGTGTTCAGTTGCGCAAGCTTTACCCAAGGTCTTATTCTGGACCCACAGGTGATCAGAAGCCCCTGAGACTTGGCTGCACTTGACCCATTTGTGGGAGCAACGTAGTAGTTGTTGTTTAAGTCCGAAGTCGGGGGAAGAAATGTGGTTTGTCACGACCAAATTTGTGGGAGCAACGTGGTAGTTGTTGTTTAAGTCCGAAGTCGGGGGAAGAAATGTTGTTTATCACGACCAAAGTGTCCTTAGTCGTGTTAGACTCTGAGACGTGGCTCGAATATGATAGAAATCGGGATGTCCTAGCTTAACAACCCGACCATGAATGAAAGAATGAACCAAAGGACAGCAGGATGTCTTACTTGTACACCGAAATAGAAATGAATTGAATCGGTCTGGCTAAGTGGAACAACTGTCCAAAAGCATGAACTCAAATGCTACTAGAGAACCCATTCGAGGAGCTGCTTAAATCTCCAGGCTGATGGTGCGACCCAAAGAGCAGCAAGATCCCTTCAATCGGCGTCGCGTTTCATCAAAATGGAGAAATGGTCTATAAGCATGACCTCAATTGATTCCAGAGAACCCAGTTAAGGGCGTTGACTCAGCGGTTTTGGACTCCTAGATGTATGGACCTCGTGGTATTATCCAAAAGGCAGGAGATCACGAAAACTTGTAACAAGGATTCTATATTGGTTAGGTTGTGGTGGCTGACTGCCAAAGGGCAGAGTAGGGCCATCGTCATATCACACGGATTATCTACTCATAAACTTGGAACCAGTTGGTGCTTGTAATAAAGCTGTTTAACTGGGTAGTACTTACGCGATTTAGTTCGCTGAGGTTGTTGAAATAGTAGGCCAGAGGAGGAGGCCTAAATGTGAGTCCCTTCGGCTTCCCAGAGAGCTACAAGATCAGAGGAGGTGATTTGTGGAATCTATCTGCTCTTCATCCATATATGGAACACCAAACTTGCTAGCATGCATGCCAATTGCGCAGTGTTCCAACTGAATACAGACGGAGAATTGTCTCCATTCCATGCAAACCGAAAAAACTGCCTTCGTCCTCGCTCCTCATCGAGTGGTGGCACTTAAGTCTCCAGTTCCTGATCAGAAATCTAATGAAATTCATTCGCAGGCACAGACCTCCCTTCAGAATGAGTTTCCTCACACAGAGGCACAATCGAAAATTAATCCTTAAGCTGGTCACGAAATCAATTCAATTGTCTGGAATCTGGATCCTTTCTACATCCATTCCTCGGTGCAGTTCTAAGAGAAATAAAAATTAAAACAATCTCCCTACATGCGCTCGGCTAAGAATGAGCTCCAATCAACTCCTTCACGGGGGTCGGGTGGAGAGCTTTCCTCCTTCCCCCCCCCCCTCCACCTTTCCCCACTCCCCTACAACATACATAATCTGTCATTTTCCACGACTGTGATTTTTCGTATGATTCAAACTCAGGCAATTGTGATGCCAGAAGAAAATCAGAGAAAAACACAAAAAAAAAAAAACGGATGACAACAATGATCATGGCGTATGGCGGTATGAGTGATGAAGAAGGAACGCCAGGGAACCGAACAACAACCATAACGAATAAAAAAGAAACAACAGAAAACACAAAATTAGACTCAGGAAAAAAAAACAAGAGAAAAAAATATGTTTTATGGCAGAGATAAAGAATTGAAAAGAAAGAATGAAAAAATGTTGCACTCACCTTGAATACCTGACGGCAGAGGAAGTTCTCCTTGACAGGAAGCAGTCTACAGATGGAGATTGATTTTTTTTTTGTTCATGCACAGAAAAGGATGATTATTTTTGTATTCCGCCGAATAATGCAAGTTTCATGATGACGTGTTGTTTTTTTGTTGTTGTTGTGTTTTTTTTTTTAATGATGAGTTGATGGTCAGTCATAGAATAGAGACAGAGAGAGAGAGAGAGAGGGAGAAAGCGTTGAGAATATGATACGAATTTGAGTTTCTAATTAAATTTTATAAATCTACTTGGAAAAAAAAGAGGGGGAAAGGCAAATTGAGCTTGGTTCAGGGGAGAAGTGGTCTGCTGACTGTTGTATCCTGCATAAATGCACGGCATCAATTGATTTATTGAGGGATCCATCGGAGGTTACGTCGATTTATCTACCGACAGACAAATGCTGAGTCATCCATTTTGTGATTTCAAAAGGAGATTGAAATAAAATACATTTACGACGAAGACTTCGATCCAATTTCTCCTTTAGTATATTCCTTGAATCTTGCCATTAGAAATGGTATACAAAATCATTGAAAGGACTTCTTGCAGGACTCGATTCTGACAAAGACATTTTCGATGACTTTTAGGCACAGTCTGGGCACAAGTCGGCCATAAATTGATGAATATTCGCTTTCAAAGCGTCACGAGATTCTTTACATAGTCTCACAGTAGGACAACCAACGTCAACAAATTATGAGATCGGCGATCAGTTCACATCACCAAAACGCGAAGTAACTCGTCGAGAAAATGTTTCCTTTTCTTGCAACAAAGCCATGATGTGACTGACGTGTAAACTGTGGCACTTGTTGACCTTGGAAGCCACACAACTTCATTTAACATTTGCCTGAAGAGATGAGAACGACGATGGATGCATCTTCCTCAAAGTATTAGCATCGAACCAATGAACCAATGCCATCGCCAACATCATCTTCATCTCCAGTTACCCACACGAATATCGTCGACTTAGCCAGAAGAAGACTGAAGGTCCAACGATGGAGATGGCTAGGTCATGTAGAGCGAATGGAAACCAATCCTCCAGGTCCGGCAAATCTTCGAATCAAACCTCCGAGGGACGGAGCAGTAGAGGAAGACTGCTACTCAGGTGGTGCACGCATGTATAAAGCGACCTCAACCAACTGCGTGTCCGGAACTGGAGCCATCTGGCTAAAGATCGAACTGGTTGGAGATGCCTGTTGGTTGAGGCCCAGGTCCACCTCGGACTATAGAGCCACCCTAAGTAAGTCTGCTCATCTCATCTCCTCTTCTGTCTTCTGGCAAAGCATGCACGAGGGATTTTCAGGCCACTTGATCCTCCGCCATCGACTGCATCTCATCAGGAGTTATTCACAATGCCACCCCAGACTTAATTGCACGTCAAACCGCGACGAGAGGTCTTCAAACCACTCGATCCTCCGTCATCGACTCTAACTCAACAGGACCAATTCCACCCCAGACCAAATTGCACATCAAACAGCGACTCTTTGTTAATGCATTGGCCTTTGGGGAGTTTCATGCGTAGGTTCATTTCCCCCGATGCGACAACTTTGCTTGTTAACGCATCCAGCGAGTGGGAAATAAGCACCATCACTGGACGCGAACTGGTCATGCAAACGCTTACGTACTCCCTGGTCAACTGCCTTCAATTCCTGAGTGAGCTGAACTATGTTACCGCGTGTGAAACTCCCTTCCGACGTCATGTCCGCCTCTAAAGTTGTGTAGTTGTGAGCTTTATCGGAAGTGACGGTTTGCCATCTGGCTTGTGTGCCTATTCCAGGCCGTTTCAAATGCCCCTCGCGTTTGTTTTTCATCGCTAGCTCCGAATTGAGAGATCTGTTGTCCAATGTCCTCCCGCGTGTGAAACCCTCTTTTGACGCCACGACACAAAGTATATTCTACAATTATTTCTGTCTCGAAACGAAGTCTGCAAGCATCAAGCCCAACAATGTCTCGATGTCCAAGGAAGTTCCTAGATTTATGTAGGCACGTTCAAATCATCTTCCTGAGCCAGATGGTGAATCAGTCTTGAAGACAGAAGCCGAATTGATACCCGTTGCCGTTCTCCTCCTCGACACTGAAGCCACCCGTTTAGCCTTCTGCAACATACCATGTGTTGTGATTTGGAGTCACTGGAGTCATGTGCGTTTGGTTAAAGATGCTGTCTAAGATGGCAAGAAGCACACGGAAGAATGTCGGTATTTTACTGAGTCACAAGGATCTCGCTCGCAAAGGATCTAGTGTTGCATTGATTTCAGGTCTGTGGTTGGGAGGGCTTACATTCATCCTCGCATCCACCCCACTTTCTGCTTTCACGATTAATTGTCCTAGAAGTAAATCGCGTGCAGATTTGTTCATTTTGGTGGTCTTGGCCTACTGAATGTTTGACTTCCCCATCATGACGACTTCCGAGGCTTGCCTTGAATGCAATTCCAGTAAGTAGGCGACTGCTTGGCAGACCCAGGACGAGGTAGTTGGACTAAGTCCGATTGGATTGCCTAAGACCATGACTATATGTCTAGACTGGTCTGGTCGAGGCGAAGTTTGTTTTTCCCATTCATTAATCAGAGTTGTGGCTGCTTTCCAACTGACATTACAGTACGGTTCTGGACCGATGAATGCAGATTCCGAGCCAGTCCTCGTTGCCTGCAATCCCCCTGTGTCCAGGGACCCAGACAACCTTCACTTTGTTGTGTCTGGCAAGGGATTGTAGAGCTTCATAGCAACATTTGACTGTTTTGAAGTCCATTTAGACGACAGTGCCTTTAGTGCTGCTTGACTGTCTGAAGAAAATGAGTATATTAGCGCCCTTAATGCATTTGGGGAGTTTTTGTCTGGCGCAGATCTCGGTCGCGTGCATTTCGGCCTGGAACACTGTAAGATTCGATCCCATTGGTATGGAAATCCTTGCCTTTGGGTCCACAGACTCTTGCCCCCATTCCAGATTCCATCTTTTGATCCGTCTGTGTATCATAACAGACTTCTAGGCTGGGACACCATTAGACCAGCTTGCGCGGTTGAAGATTTCAACTTCGAAAAGCCTACCGAAACAGTGTTGCCTGACCATAATATCCGGCATTGTACAAACATGTTTCTGTTTTGTATGCTGAGGTGACCTGTTAAGTTACCTGGTTTACTTTAGACTTTGAAACGGAACTTATACGCCCTCTTCTGACCTTCTTGGCAATACTTCATCGATACAGAGTGTTCAATGGCAGTTCTAATCATTTCTGTCCTTGTTCCCATTCAATGATGATCCTTCCTTCACTGACATCGCCTACTGCTACCTTCCAGCGCTGTTAGACAACTCAACCAAATCCACTTCTCTTAAACAATTCCCGCGAAAAAAAACCACTGCATCACCTTCTCTCAAATGCGCGCAATGCACTTCACTCACCTTCCCTCGCATTCTCTCCCCTCGCGGTATGCCAAAAAAAAAAGAGAACAAAAGTACCAAAAAATATCCCAAGTCTCTCATTAGTGTCAAAAGTGAGTGAAGCAAATAAACTTCTTCCGGTCGTTGTAAAAATTTCAAAATCGCAAAAATCGGTGAAATAGTCGCGATAATTCCTCAAAAATATGTTCAAAGTGAAGTTCAAGTGTTAAATTCACACGATTCCATACGTTTTCATGAAAATTCGGTCGATTTTAGTGCTTTTTCGTCGAAATAAAATCGCACACTCGAAACGGTTGTTCCGTGCGGTGGCCGCGTGTTAAATTTTCAAATGCAAAAAGATCATGTGAGAAAGTGGAGTTTCCTTCAAAAAATATGCACAAAGTGATGTTTCGGTGTGTAATTATACGGATGGCATTGGATGCGATTGAAATTCAACCGATTAAAGTGTTATTTTTGCGAAATTAAGTTTGCCCATGCAGGACGGCGGCCATGCAAAAATTCGCACCAGAGGAAATTCCGTTGAGTGGAAAGAGTGAGAGGGTGAGCGTGATGGGAAATTGTGCGCGAGTGACTTTATTTTTGCAAAGCTTCGGAAGTGGTGTCGCCTCGTCGTGTGGGAATGTGGGAGGCATCTCGTCGTTTTTTTTTTGTTCAATCGGTTCGGTGGTGTTGTGCGCCTGCGTGGCTTATACGTGTTGTCGGTGAGAAAGAAGTGTTCGTTCATATTGCGCGTGTTCTCCATAATTCAGACCCCTTCTGGTTCCGCTGCCGTCGTCAGGACGGTTATACTTATGGTATTTATTAATTTTTGGGAGTGACGGTTCGGAATCAACCTTGTGTGATCCTACTTGTATGTCCCTCGCGTCTGGTGTTATCTCTGCCAATGCCAAACATATCAAAGCCTCGGTAATGCACTTGTGACACCTCCTCCGACGCTCGTCGTCGGCTTGGTGTGTCCCTATTATCCGCCTTAAATGCCCCTCGCGTCTCTTGATATCGCTTAAATGCATCAATGTGGTCGGAGTGCTCGTGTAAAACTGCCTTTAGACGTAATGTCCGTCTTTGGAGTCTTGCCCTTCGATCAATGTAGCCGGAGTGAGCGAGTAAAACCGTAATGTCCATCTTTACAGTCTCAGTTCTGTATCTTCTGGGAGTGCCCGTTCAGCGTCTGGCTTGTGTGCCTATTTGAGTCGTTTTCAACGGTGTTCATTGCTAAATCGCTCGACTTGCCCGTTTGCCCTTCTCGTCTACATCCTATTTCTGCCAATCACGAATGCATCAATGTAGCGACAGTTCGTGTGTGAAACTCGTCACGATAGTCTTCAGCGGTGTGCTCTGTCGAGAGCTCTGTTGGAAGTGACGGTTCCGATTCAGATTTGTGTGGCATTTTAAAAGACCCTGGCATTTGTTTTTCCTTGCAACCTGTTTGGTATGCCCCTCGCGTCTGCTTTCCCTTGGAGTCTCTGCCAATAGGAAATGCATCAAGGTACCGCGAGTGCCCGCGTGAAGCTCCTTCCGAGGTCACGATCGTGGGGATAGTCTTCAAATGTGTGCTTTCGCGGAACTGCAGGTGTTGTTATGAGTTGCGTGTCCCCATTGAATGTCCCTCGCGTTCATGAATATGCGTCAAATGCCTTAATGTGCAAAAAGTACGAGAGTGAAGCCCATTTGGCACTTAAATCTTTGTCGTGAAGGCCGATTCGATTCTTACTGTGTTTCCTATCATTTCGCGTTGAATGTCCCTCGCTATCCACCGCTGTGACTGCATTAATCTGCCGACAATGAGCGTGTGTGTAACGCGGGTCTTCAGTCTGATTTGAAATCCAGCCAGCCAGCCACCATAGGAGCAACTCTCTTCCTCTTCAATGTTCACCTAAGTGAGTACCCTTTTAACTATCGTTTCAAGTTGTCTTCCAAAAACAGTTGACAGCACTCCAAATGGGGCTAATTTGTCTTCAGGAAGTCAAGCGTTTTGTAATGGGGTCAGTTTGCGTGACAATTGGGGCCACATCAGTTAAACACTGCATAACCTCTTGTTAGAAGTCTCAACTAATCTCTTAAACTAGTTTTCTACCTCTACGTTGTGAGTTCAGAGATGCTTGTTAGTTTAGGGTGTCGAGTCGACTCTTATTTGTGTCTCATATCGATTCAAAAATTTTATTCGCGAAGTAAATCGAAACCCATGAGACTAGGGTCGAAGGAAATGCGCTGTGCAAGGCCAGCGAAACTCCAGTGCGATGAGAGTTGTACCAAAGATCACTTCTTCTTGAGCAAAATATGGCTTTCAGGATGCACCCCATGATGTGGACATCAAGTCGACTTGAGTTCTTTAGCCACATTCTCTAAACTGCATCTTCTCCTGACTGTTAAGGAGTTGACACCCAAGCTCACACAGTCCCTAATCTCCCTCTTCTCCTGGGTTCACCTCCAAGCAGTTGAACTGAAAAGAAAGACTGTCACTTCCCAGTTTGAAACCCAAAGCTCCTTGAGGTCCTTCTACACACTCTCTAATCGACGTTAAGCAATTACGCCCTGCCAGTCACCTTCATTCAACCGAAACCACCCGTCAGTCGTCCATTGAACCAAACTCAATATGCCAGCAGAAAAAAAAGCAGAAAAAGAAAACGCATAACTTACTTCGCCATTTCAGAGAGCTGGAGTCTTCCATCTTTGTTTGCATCAAACACTTGGAGCTGAAAAGAAAGTTAATTCCCAATTAGTTCGTATGCACTTTAGCACAAGTTTTTAATTAAATTTTTGCGAAAAATCCCCGCACGCTCTAATCCTGCTGCAAAAAAACCCGAAAAAACGAAAAAAACACAGAAAACACGATAAACTACGAAGGACTGAAGGGTATTTTTAACGAGTGAATGGAATACATTCCGCAGCGAGCTTATTTTTGCGTCTGCTCATGTTTTCTCGACTGTATGTGAATGTGTGTGTGCGATAAAATGGATTTGATTATGTTAAAATGCTCCAACTTTATCGTTGGATATGATGAAGGAGGGGGCGGTGGGAGGAGGACGTGTGGACACACCGCATGCAGCGTCGGCCTTAGTTTGCTGTTAAAGCAGCAAATTGAATGAACGGCCGCAATTTTGCTGGGAGAGGCTAAGTGTGAACGATGATGTAAAGGAAGGTGAAGCAATTGGTTTTGGTTGTGTCCCCATTTGCTGCTGTTGTTTAAGGATTTATCGCAAGTTATGAGTGGTGATTATTGCCTGTAGAGGGTGACCAGATAAGAACGATAGGAAAAGAAATTTAAATAATTCAACAACGGCGTAAGGTATGATAATTGATTCTGTCTATATTTTGAAGCTACGTTTATGCCGTTATGTATGCAGGAGCACATTATTCAAATGGCAGCACTTCGGCTTCCCTGGCAGTGCTGTTCAATTTTTGATGAGTTGGTCCAATATTTGCGGCGTTATTTTGGACAGTAGCGTCTCGAATGCAGACCTCGACCTCTTCTAATGTGGTACTCTTGTAAGGGCTTGACGTAGACTAAGAGAAGATAATCAAGTCGTGTCCAGTGGCATGACTGCGGAGGCCACTTGAGGAACGCTCTACCAGTTCCTAAGTTCTTCACAATTTGGAGCAGTTGCATCGCTTGTATGTCATGTAGCGTCGTCTTTTAAAATAACGCATAGTGAAATGACATTCCTTACTTAATATTCTGGTAGCCAAATTTCGTTCCAATCTGTGACAGGTGCAGAGATGTAACAATTGTAAAACCTATCATTGCTACCTGGTCACCCTTTAGTTTATCGATGAAGTTGCTTCTCTAAGTGTGAGTGGTCGTGGGACTTCAGTTCAATCATTCCCTGGCCTCGAGCTCGTCCAAAGTGGTAGACTTGTTAGGACTTGACGTAGCTTCAGAGAAAGTAATCAAGTGATGGCAGTGGTATGACTCCTCAATGGACAATCGCCTTCTCAGTCGCCAAATTCTTCGTAATTTCGAGCAGTTGCATCGTTTGTATGGCATTCAGTCTCGTCTTTTAAAATCACGCCTGATGAAATGGCATACCTAACTGAACATTTTGACAGACGAATTTCATTTCTAGTTGCAAAAGGTGCAGAGATGTAACAATTGCAAAACCTATCATTGCTATCTGGTCACTTTTAAGTTTATCGAATTTGTTGCTGAAGATGATCTGAGTCGACTTCAGGTGGTCTTCAGTTCAATCATCTCCTGGCCTTGAGCTCAGCAAAAGTAGAACGTGGGACTGCAGTTCAGATAGTTCGATGGGCACAATGGAAATCATTTCCTCTCCCCTTCTGCTAGATATTCAATTTCCGACCTATGCTCGCAGTCAAACAATTAGTCCACCACAGACACAAGGTGGATTACAACGCTACAATCACGTTCGTCGATTCAAATTCGCATTAACCTGTCCAGCTTATGTGGGGTTAAATCCACACACACGCACTGTAACCCTGTAGTCAACCGAATAATCCTCTCGTGAATGCAGTGCTTAACGCAATGCGACAGTTTAATAGAACGGCAAGGACGTGCGCCGCAATAATTAAATTTTATTTATTTTTGAACTTAATTTCCACTGTCAGTGGTTTTCGGTGGTTTTAAGCTTATGTACGGCCATTGAATATTTAATTCGGTGAACACTCAAAATCCCTCATCGTGTGGCTTTCGCAAAATTGAACTTTAAATACAGTTTTCGGGCACTGTCCTTGTCCCTACCACACACCACCCATCACCCACCACCCACCCACATTCTCGGCAGCGACGTGTCTGCCTTTCGCAAGCAATAACTTGTGTGCCAAAGCTCACGTTCAAACATCAGGCGAGGGATGATTAAATTGCCGAATAACCCGGTTGAGGTCTCCAAGGAAGGCCTTACGCTTACACACAATTTCATTTCATTAAGTATGGACACTTACGCAGAAAAATTATGAAGTGCCACGCCATATTTGCCCACAGTCCCACATCGAATACCGGCTTGTGCTTCATGTGTGTAATCCCAAACGGCACCGTATCCTATTTTCATCCGCATTTTATGAACGAATCCCAGACCGACACCGAACTCGAAAGATGCTATAAATTATCTTCAAATATTCTTCCAGACCCCCTGAAGGAACCTTATCCACCTCCCCCCCTCCACCATTCCCCCATTGCTCACAACAATTACTCTCACGAAAGGAAATCAGGCGAAAGCCTCGGCACGAAGAACACGTGTGTCAGCAGCGGCAAAAACGTCACATTTCCTCATATTTCCACACAAAAACAGACACAGCCGTGCACACACACAGCCGGTGGTTGCCAGCAGTCTGGCTGTGATGAAAACTCCGTGACAGAAATTCCAATCGACGTTTTATTACCCGAACCATCGGGATCCTCGCGGCTAATCCGCCAGACCCCCGAGCGCCCTCGGAATTGCCGTGCGTCCCCAAATCTTTGTCGTTCCTTGCAAGGAGGCGCTTTTGGCGTTCTCTTTATGTACTCGTAGGTCTTGCGACACATTCGGGTTCACGAGGTAGCCGAGGGCGATGGGCGGATGGGTTGGTTTTTGTGCCGTACCAACGACGACGACGTGATGGGAGTAAAAGTCTGAACCAGCTGACGCTGCGACACATGGAAACGGATTACGGGTGAAATTGAAATATGGCGTACCGGAGTGCGGAATGACGTCGTTCTCGCTAACTAATGTTTTCCAATATTTTCTGGCACAACTAAGGGCCACGCGAAGGTGGATGGCAGCAGCCTGCGGTGGGGGGAGGGGGTGGGGGTAACTATTTTAAATGATTTTTCAATGTCACACCGTCACACCGGGACACTGAACGAGAACAAAAGAGAATTTACAGGATTTGCGAGTGAAGGAAAGTGACTTCTCGACTAAGGGGGCGCACAAGGGTCTTTGATGGGTCTTCAGGTGAAAAATGCTATCACTTGAGGAGGGTAGTTCGAGAATTTGAATGGGATTAGGGTGTAATTGGAGGGGGGATTCATTGAATCAAGTGGGGGGACTCAACTAGTTTGTTATACTGGATTAGTGAATGACACAACACAAGTGAAGGCAACGACAAGTGAATGGCTTTCTTTTCGACGACGGAGGTGGAGGATGCAACTTAGTTTGAGTTACAGCTCGAGTTTAGATGGATGGTGTCTTAGTTAACACGTAGACCATCTCTCTTGGGACTTGGCATAGAGACGTGCGAGATGAAGTGCTTGCAACTGCTCTGAAAGGGAAGATCTGCCTGTTGGCGGGCTCGTCTTATGTTCAGTGGCCCGCATGATCCACTAAAGGGTTTGCGAGGGCAAAGCACACACGAGAGACCTGCGAAGCGCAACCAGGCGAGCTTTTGGACTTGATCTGACCACCTACTCCTGAACTCTGTAGCTTCTATTATCGATCCCCGAAAAGTCGTAGGGTAAGATTGATAGGGAGTCTCTCATCGTTTCTCTCAATCTTAACGAGATGGCCAAGTATTTTAGCATCCAACTAATGTGGGTGTAGAGATATTGTGACATTCCAGAGAAATTCTGAAGTGGCCGAACTCACTAGAGATGGTACTAGAGTCGTATCAATGCCCATCGCCCCTACAAAGCATGTACTGGAGCTTGAAACGCTTGCCCATACAAGGATTCCTCATCACTAAGCAATTATGACCTACTTTTGATCCAAAGCGCTCACTCAGCTTGAGTATGATTGAGTATGACGACTCTTAGGAGTCTCGCCGGGGTCATCACGGCAACTCACGCCTCTCGATAAGTCCTTCCCTTCAATGAATTCTACAGAAGCTGCAGAGACGAAGAAGAAGAAGAAACTGTTGCAGGTCTTCTGTCCAAGCTCTCTCCTCCTGAAAAAGGAGTCACCCAGAAGCACACTACTTGAAGGGACTCAGCAGCATTAGGCTCAGTCATCCCCACAACTTCATCAAGAACTGGTCTTCGGAATAGGATCAATAAGGATCACAGCGTGCCTATGCTGGCCACCACAACCTAATCCCACCAAAATCTGTGCCGTAGTCACCTTCTGACGAACGTTTCCTTGTGCCGGAGGTAGTTACTCTGATGTGCTACACGCAGGAGTTAAATTCCCAAACTTCGGATAAGTTTCCCACACATCACAGTGTATCATGGTTAGCCACTGTAACCCTGCACGTCCCTAAAGCCTGTTCGGTTTTGTTATCTCCTTATGGCATCCCTTGAGCGGTGGGGTTCTACAACCCTCAGCCGTCTTAATTTATGAGAGTAAAGTTCAAGTTTTTGCCCCGCAAATCCTCCACAAGGAGCGATATTAAATGTGCCGGATTTCATGCCCCACCCACGGCCATCCTGAAGGAGTATCCGAAAATAAAGTCAAAACCCACGTACGCAGGCAAACAAAATGAATTAGTCGCGTACAACATGACAATTGCCAGGAGAAGCTCTCAGTTTCTACTCCCTCCCCAATGGCCCCGTGGCAGTGGGTGGCTTCCGAAAATGCCAAGAGTGCAAATAAAAGTCAAACTAATCACCTTACAAACTAAATGTACGCAGCACATCTTTAATGATGCCCCCCGCCACGCCGTGGTGCTGTGAATTTTGTTTGCAAAGTATCCACACAACTTCACGTAGCCCGAGAGGATTCGTCATCACCTGCACCTAGTCTCGACGGTTTGTTTCGAGGATGCGGTGATGGTGTGTCATCCGTGCGGAATGTGTTTATTTTCGGTAGAACCGCCCCGACCAGCCCTCACTCTGCTGACATGTTTCATTAGTGCACTTGGCTCTGAAGACGGATTTTACAGCCACTTGACTTGTAAATTGCTTGTCGTTGTTGTCATAAAGTGACTACGCCAGCGTAACACTACACACGTCGGGACTAGTACAGAACGAAGTTCGCAAATTGTTTCTTTGTCTATTGGGCGTGTGCGGGGGGGGCTGTGTGTGGGTCCTGATGAAACTCGATGTGACAGGTAGAAGTCGAGTGGATACATATTTCTGGTGAACCAGGAGAGAAATTAAAATTAAACGCTCCTCTGGGAGAGATGAGCCGACATTTTTGTGCCGACATTTTCTCGCTCCAACAGGGAAAGTTTTCAGTTTCATTTTCATTTTACCATTAGTGCAGCACGGGCGGGGGGGAGGTGGGGGGGGGGGGTGTCGTGTGATGAGGGGTTGGAGGGAAGGAGCAGAAATGGCACAAGGACGGTAGAAAAACAATCGGGCGAGTGATGGATTAGGCTTGGATGGGAGTTCCACAACGGAGGGAGGCCAGATTTGGTTAATGGACAATTGAGGACTCAAGTTTTGGCAATTAATTGGCTGTTCCATGGATGGGAGTCGTTTGAACCTCATAAAAGTCTTTTCACGCTAAATGAGTGGTAGTTCATGGTACATTAACTTTGTTGGCTTGTGTATGCCTTGACGGTTAATAGCTGGTGACGAGAGTGCAGATGATGTGCTAACAGCTTCTGTGAGCGAATATCAAAATGAATTATCGGGGGGGTGAGAGGAATCGTGAGGGAAGAGTTAATGAGACAGATAGTTAAATGGTTGCTCAACGATTCGGTTTGTTATTGTGATGGACAGGCCGGAAATGGCTTTGATTTCCGTTTCGTCTGAGGATTGTTTGTCTGGCTTCTTTGGAATGTTTTTGGTGGTTGAATGAGGGTGGTAGGGAGTGGATACACGAGTGCCGTCGTGATTCACTCAAACCAATTGATGGCGTATTTCTACCGTGAGACCTTCTAGAACCCGGACCAGACTCAGTTGGACTGTGTTTCCCATTTATGCCGATCTCCCTGACAATGAATGGGACGAAGAAGAAGTAGAATCTGCTCGACGCCTGCTCTGCGAGTGTCCAGCGCTACTACACTCGCAGAGCCCATGTCGAGCAGTTTCTACTTCTATTTCATCTCGGTCGCTGTGAAGGATGTCAGGGCACAGTGCATGTGTCCTAATGGCAGAGTGTCTAGTAAGATTTCGACTAAATCTGACCAAAGACCATGATCTCTTCGTACTTAGGGCCAGAGACAGGGACCACATCGGTGATCTGATGTCCAGACCATCGACTACTGGCCCTATCTGAGCCTTCATCGTCTAGTTTCTTCCTTGCAGTGCTTAGCAAGGTCTGCATGAATGCATTCATTTGCTCTCTACTTCAGTGTACTCTAGTGTCATTGGAGATTCTGCGGTATCTTCGCTCAAGTTAGAGGCCTCTTCGCAATCGATCCACTTTTTCATGTCGTTGCACTTACTCGGCACCCAGCAGACGGCCTCCATATTAATTCCATCCGCATAACATGACAATGACTCCCCCACGGGCCTAGGACTGCCCAATTGTGACTGTTCTGTGCAGCCAGTCACGCTACGGCCCTGATTGTAGATTGTTAAATATGGCAATAGATCAGTCGGCTAGGCATGGAAAAGACGTGTCTAGTCTCTAAGTGCCAGCAGCCTTTGAAAACGGTCACATATTGCCTCTGACTTGTACCCGATTTGAAACGTCAGTTTATCGGCAAATTCCCCTTGTTTCTTACACAACAAAGCAAGCCCGTGAATTAAGACGTGACTGATGATCTTTGATCATTGCTCCGAATCATTGTAAGCTTCGTAGAAAGTCATCGTAGTCAGAGATTGGCGATTTGTGGTCCAAAAGAGACCAAATGATCATGTCTTACACCAGAATTGGCTTGGCTTTCTCGCTTTTTGTCGGAAGGACAAAGTGTCTTTGAACTTGCCAACTGTCGGCGGATGTAAGTGAAAACAAAGCCTTTGTAAATTATGACAGTTTTCATTCATTTGGAGTTCACAGAGTCTTGATATAAAAATGCAAACGCACGCTGACCAAATGCCACCTCGCCATTTTTCACACACAACAAGATCTTGCATAAACATGCCACAACCAATCAAAGCCATCAAATTGCAAAATCAGCTCAGAAACATTCAAAACCCGACAGGAACCCATCAAAAAACACGATCCAGCAGCAAAATCTCTGAAACACGAACTTTCTCAGTCTTTGCAATCGCCCAGCCAATCAGCGTGCGAGCTCTCAGCACTTTTGCCCAGCGAGGCTTACATGCACAAACTTGTCGCAGAGCTCTCGCTATGCAATTTGTTGCAGTGGCTTGTGATTGGTCTGATCTAGGCTGAATTTGAGAATTGCAGAAACATGTTGCGTGAGAGGTGCATTATGTGAGTGAGATCTGTCATGTCTATATGCATCAGAAGTGTTCCAGATTTTGAACGGAGCAGACAAAGACCAAGTGGCGCCCAAAGTTTATATTCGATTTTTCACATAAATTGCTCTCGAAGTTTTTGGAAATAATTCTCGAATGTGCGGAAATGTGTGAATTAATTGAATCGGTTAATTTTTTTTCATTTTCACGGTTTTTCGGGCGGATTTTTGTGCGATTTTGTTTGAGTTTATCGTCGATTCGTTTTGGAGTAGCTCTTTTTTCGTTCGAAATCTTAGCATCCCCAGCGCGGCTTGAAGGGGTTTCAGTGTTTAGCTCGGTTTCTCGCGCTTTTTTTTGGAATTCCTTTCAATTTTCGTTCAAATTCCTAGCATCCCCAGTGCGGCTTGAAGGGGTTTCAGTGTTTAGCTCGGTTTCTCGCGCTTCTTTTGGAATTCTTTTCAATTTTCGTTCGAAATCCTAGCATCCCCAGTGCGGCTTGAAGGGGTTTCAGTGTTTAGCTCGGTTTCTCGCGCTTCTTTTGGAATTCTTCTCAATTTTCGTTCGAAATCTTAGCATCCCCAGTGCGGCTTGAAGGGGTTTCAGTGTTTTTGCTCGGTTTACTCGCGATCCTTTAGCCCGGGAGTGTCGCGAGTGTTGTTCGGGAGTGAGTGCTAAATTCTGTCTGTATGCTGCATCTCAGGACACCCACCGATGGACAGACGAAGCAGGTAGGTCTTCAGTCTGATTGTCACCAAGCCAGCCAGCGTTGGAGCACCTTTAATCCTCATCAGTGTTCATCAAAGTGAGTACATTTTTCGATTATCGTTTGATCTTGCCTTCGGGAAGGCATCAGCCGTCTCTGGTCATCAGTGTCATCGGGAAGCTTTTAGTTAAGGGGGTCCGTTTGGTTAGCATTCGGGGAGGGTAACATGGCGCCTTAATATTTTGTAGATAGACACTAAATGAAACCTTCTTTCACAGGTCGCAGCCGTAAATCCCTCTTGAACTGGTCTTGTACCTCTTCGTTGTGAGTTCAGGGGGTTGGCTGGCGAGGTAGGGCGCTTCTGGGGGTTCTCAGTCGAATGCAGGCTACTCTTGTGGGTTTGTTGAAGGGCGTAGGGCTAGTTTATTTACGACTTTCTCTCGGTTTTCAGGTTCATCGGCGCAACTGATCGAAGGACGATCGGTTTTCGAGGCTGTTTCACTTGATTTTAGGGGCGAATGTTGTTTCTCTGTTTCTTAGGCACTCTCACACATTGTATCACTCTTTCTATGTAAAGCTTGAAAAGGCTTCATTTCCCTCTTCTTTTCCGATTGTCTTGCGAGGTTGGAGACTGCCTTTTGGCTGGTCTGCGTGGCTGGCCTCTGGCTGGTCTTTCGACCTGGTGGCTGAGAGGCTGCTTGTGTGTTAGCCTTTCAGTCTTTAGTTTTTGTTTGTCACCTTTTACTAATCAATCCCCCAGAGAACTGGTTTCATAGGCTTGGTCTTGATGGCTGGCATATGGAAGCAGTTTTTGGTTTTTTTCTTGTACTTTCAGATGTGGCGCCGCAGATGACTTCGGTTGGAGCTTTCTTTTCTTTTTTCTTTCTGTTTCTTTACAGGTTGACGATGAGGATGAAGGCTCCGTGGATTTCGGATGTCGACAACGAATGACAAAGTCTTCAGAGTTGGCACGAAGTTCCTTAGATCCTGCGATCATCCATAGAAGACCTTAAGCCTTGGTTGCAGACGAAGAAGCAGTTCATCGTGTCATTTTCTTTTTTCTTTTCTCCTCTAGGTCTATCGGCGCTGATTTCAACAAGCTGACTGGGATTTCTGAGTTTGAAGACAGCAACGAAACCATGGCTCAGTGGTTTGGTGTTGGTATGGTAATTTGTGTCATATTTAATTAATTAGAAATAGTAGACGTAGAAACGTAGTGTCTGTTGACGTAGTCGTTTGAATGTTTCTCGTGTGTTTCTACAAGAGTTTGGGTGTTTGTGGTGTCATTCCTCGCGGGTAGACTAGGTACAGCAGCTAGATGGGTCAAAGGGGCCAATCAGGCGCGAGTGGTGGCCGGAGTGGTCATAAGGACCCGCCTAAGTGGAATCAAATGTCTTGTTGGTCTGTTGTCATCGGTGGTTTTGTTCGCCTTGTGGTGCGTCTTCTGCGTTCTATTGGTTCTGGGTTCTGAGGTCGTGGTTCTGGGTGCTAGGGTCTTGGTTCTGGGTTCTGCGGTCTGGGTTCTGGGTTCTTGGTTCTGGGTTCTGGGTTCTGGGTTCTGAGTTCTGGGGGTCTGAGGTCTGAGGTCTGTGATCTGAGGTCTGAGGTCTGAGGTCTGAGGTCTGAGGTCTGAGGTCTGAGGTCTGAGGTCTGAGGTCTGAGGTCTGAGGTCTGAGGTCTGAGGTCTGAGGTCTGAGGTCTGAGGTCTGAGGTCTGAGGTCTGAGGTCTGAGGTCTGAGGTCTGGGGATTGTGATCAGGAGTCTGGGGTATTCCGTCTGACGGGACTGGGGACCGGGGTTAGTTGGGTTTGGGGCTTGGGGTTTGAAGACTTCTTAGAAATTTGTATGTCACCGTCCATATTTGTATTTGTCGTTAACTAGTACATAAAGTAGTCCTTGTTTTAGTAATAATTGTCCACGTAGTATTGTTGTAGAAATAGAAACTTTAGTCGATGTTGTAGTTGTAGTAGTAGCAGTAGTCACAAGGCTGATACCGATGATGACGCGTAACGCAGTGTCTACAGCCTTCTTGTGAGGCGACCTGCACGCTCTGAGGAACCCTTTTTCGCACAACCTCTCAATAGGTTTGTGTGAGGGAGGCCTTGCTTAATATCGTGAATGTGTGTGATTGTCTTTTGTAGAGAGTTTGTGTTTTTATTAGTCAACATGGCCGGAGTGGTCCTGGGCAACCAACAAGCCTCTCCAGCTGGTACGATCAGGCAGGTGCCTCCAATTACGAACGCCTAGTAGGCTGAGGTCCTTCTCTACTTGATGGCGACATCGGATTCGGAAGCGACCTCTCCTGGGCATTGTCCCACTGCTGCGAAGTTGAAGACTAACTATCTGTTAATCAAATTTGATGGACGTGCGGTTTTAAGTTTTATTTTCTTTTCTGATGTTTCAACATGAGCGAGATGCTGAGCACCTGTCGAGAATTATTTGGAACACATAAATAGTTGGTGTCACTACTCCTTTGTCTGTTCTCTTTGAATTTATGGTAGCCTTTGCGGTCAAAGCATGAGTAAAGGAGTGTCGCCTGATGCTGCCGACAGTTCTTCCTATTGCTCGCCAAACTCCTGGTCTAAGATTCCAAAAGAGTGATCATCTGTATCAAGCTGTCGACTGCATTGTTGGACATCGAAACAATGATTGCCTCGTTCTAACCTCAAATCTTGACCACCTTCTTTTGCAATAAGTGGTTTTTTAAGCTCTTTAAATCCTTGAAATGCATGCTAGCACTCAAGATTGACGTCGGCTGCTCTTTTTCGAAATATATTCCTATTTAATGAGCACCACATTTACATTAGTTCTTAACTTGACCCAGAGTCCAAAATCTCCGTCCAAACGCGTCATCAAGAGAGAATCACAAGCACATCGCATAATCCCGTCACAACCCTTTTGTGGATTCCATCCTCATTGTCCAACATTTCATGTCCCTCTTTTTCGAATCTACTTTCTCTAGGCGAAATCCTTCTCCGAAATCCATCCGTAATCTCCAAACAAATCGTTTCCCTGCCACCGCTTGTCCCTCCATTCGGCGCCGGTTCCCTATTCATGGACTCACATTAAATCAAATTAATTAACATCCAACTAGTGGGTGATCCCTTAAGCTGTCAGATATATCTCCCGGCTTTCATCCTGTCACTGCTCTGTTCTTCGCAAAATTCCTACCACCTTCCCCTGCAGCACCCCTTCCCGCTGCACTGCATGTGCACATTCATAATTAGTTTGCACAAGTGCTGGGGGTATTTTGAAATTCTGTGAAATTGAAATACAATCTATCACGAGGAGGACAGCACGTCAAACACTCTGCCATCGATCAATATCGTATCTTCCACCCCACCCCCTAGCAGCCAGTGTGTACTCACCATTGTGTCGGTGTACTCAATAAGTTTATCCTCTGAGACATCGTTGATTTTTTTAGCCTCCTTCAGCAGATCCCTGAGGAAATTCTTCAGCTCGTCGGCTTCAATGTATCCACTGTTATCGGTGTCGTACTCGCGCCATATCTAAAGGCCAGACAAAGAGACAACAAAAAATCCAATTAAATCACTGCTGTCCCGCCATGGCCGTGGAAGGTTAAATGATTTGCAGGGCAAACCATTGTCCTCTAATCGCTTTCGAAATTATGGCAGAAATCTAATTTCGTTTGCGACCAAGTGGAAGAAGCACTCACCTTCATGAATTCCACGCTAGATTCCAGGGGGTTATCGAATCGGAAGAGCAAAAGGAAGTTCTCCTCCATCGGGAGCAATTGAGCGAGCTGTAATGAGATGAAACAATGGAAAAAAAACGTTAAGGACATCATTTATTTAATTGGGGTTTTTTTTGGTTCTGTTTTTTTTCGGTTAAAGGGGGGCGAACATGGTTTTGAACGTCGTCGTCCTCTCACATCCAGTTGTGCATAAGAGAGGAGGGGGCATGTTCAAAAACCTTGGTTCGTCGCTTTCATGCGGCGTCGTCAGAGGAAGCATCATATTGTGGACTGTGTCTATAACTGGCGTCCAATTGCGGAGAAGAATATTCCATTTGACAGGTTTTCATTAGAAACATACCAAATGCATCGAACTGACACGAGGGGGCATGTTCAAAAGCTGCGGTTCTCCAATTTTGTGCGACGTAATTGAGACGTCGTCAGATGAAGACTGTGTCGTTTACTAGCATTCCATCGAACAGAAGAACGTTCGATGTGACACAGTTTTCATCAGAAACAGACCAAATAAAGGAAGGGGCATGTTCATGAACTTCCGTTCGTCACTTTGGTGCGACGTAATTGCGGCGTCGTCAGATAAAGACTTTGTTGTTAATTAGCGTAAAGAATTAACAGTGTTTTCATGAGAAACTGACCAAATGCATCGAATCGACAGGAAGGGGCATGTTCACAAACTTTGATCGGCCGTAATTGCAGCTTTGTCAGAGTTGGTTGAGGTCCCTAGCATCACGTTTGCGTCCTAGCGTCACGTTTGCGTCCTATCTGTGTTTTTGACTAAAGGCTCCGTTGCGTGCGTTTGCGATGTTGTTTCGGCCTTAAGTCGTTCACTGATTCTCACAAAATGGCGTCCAATTGTGTAGAAGGACATTGAACGTGGGTTTCGGCCTTAAGTCGTTCACCAAATCTCAGAAAATGGCGTCCATTTGTGGAGAAGGACATGGAACATGACTTTCCGTCTTAAGTCATTCACTAATTCTCACAAAATGGCGTCCATTTGTGGAGAAGGACATGGGGCATGACTTTCCGCCTTAAGTCGTTCACTGATTCTCAAAAAATGGCTTCCATTTGCGGAGAAGGACATCTGTCGAAAAGATTGTTGCCACAGCAAACTTGGGTCGAAATGAACAGAAACAAGTCAAATGGCATGAACACAAACTTCGGTTTCTTTTTTTGCGTGGCCCTGCAGTCCGAGTTGGTCCTGGGCCTCAACCAACAAGCCTATTCCGGTCGCGATCTTGCACGATCTCTGGCAAGCTGTATTCAGTTGTTTGGAGTCCTTTTCTATCCTAGACGCAGGTGTCCTCTTTTGCGATGTCCCATCAGGCCCAGAATCGAAGACCCTTCTAAGCTAACATCGAGTCATTATGCGACGAAGTGGCCCAGAATCGACCCTTCAAAGCAAACATCAAGTCATTATCCGACGGAGCGGATTATTGTTACAATGCCTCTATAATTGAAGTTACATCGCAACTCTAGGGCCCGGCTTCACTGTGTAATCACAAGTACAGAGTGAATAAATTCCATGAAATGTGCGAATTCATTCTTGTCCTTGAGGACTTGTGGCAAGGGTCCTTGCCTTGGCTACGCTTTCAAACAACAAGCTTGTGTGCCGAACACCACTCCTTGCCCCAGCATGTCGTTCAGTGAAATGTTGGTTTACAATTTAAACACGGTTTGGCTTTGAATGTTGAGCTTGCCGCATTTTCGGGAGGATTCTAGTGGTTTGCCAGTACGAACGACATTTTGGGGGAATTGCGATGAACTCACGTCACATCCTCTTGAATGGAAAACCAAGCTTGCCTGGATTGTGAATGCTTAAAGTTCGTGCAAAACATAGATCAGAGAGGACGCCTTTTAAGTTACCTCGAATTGAAAACCGAATTCTCCGCATGAGTTCACTTTAATGAGACGCCCAACTGAGAGTGGGTGTCCGTACACGAGTTCGTGGGGACGGAATATTTTCTCCCATTTTTGTTCTGTTCATCTTCTCACTGCAACCACGGAGTGCAAATAATCAGAAAGCCAGTCTGCAGTGTCTGCATGACAGGGCTAACTTCATGCATGGTTGGTCCCTAGTTCGTGTGTGTATTCATGTGTGTGGTTCGTCCTTTTTTGGTACATGCAAGTGGTTTGCATCTGCGGCAGCCGCAGCAGTGAGTATTCGGGGAATCGTTGCAGAAAAATTGCGGAAAATGCTTGCAAATGTATTTATCTTGAGGTGCAAAGGCAGAGTCATCCCGGGGCGGTGCGGTGGCAGGAGGAGGAGGAGGAGCAGAGGAGGGATGAATTCAGAGTGAGGCCAAAGAATATAGCAGACAACTTATGTGCATTGTGGTTATCTGTTTGCATTTTCCATGTTATGAAAGTTTCATGAATGTCGAAGTGATTATGGGCTGCCTCTAGCTGTTGCTGGTGAGTTTTCGACTATACCTCTGCGGGCGGTAACGACATGTTACGTGGATGGGGCTTGTGGGTTCTCTTGGATTTTATGGTTGTTATTTGAGACGGGGTTGTTTTTTTGGTTTGAATGAGATGAGTTCTATTTGAAGAGGAACTCTGACTCTGAATGAGATGGAAACTTAAAGACTACTGTGTGAAGTTTTCAACGGAATTAGTGGAGGAAATTTGACGAGTAGGAGTAGATAGTCGTGGAGCCGGAAGCTACTTCCAAACTATTTCTTCTTCTCAGTCCTGCGGGCAGTTCTCGCCCCCTTTCTTGATGGTCACAAACCTTGGTCAGTCAATGCTTCAAATTGAACTTTCTTATTATTTCTTTGTGCGGCGCTACAGGCCGGGATGGACTGGGGCTCGAGCAACGCTGCCTTCGTATCTTATCTTGCGTCACTTGTTCTTTAGGATTCTTCGGATTCGAAGACTGGCTTAGCTAAGGCATTGTTGTTGAATCACGCGATGTGGCCAGGCCTGTGTAGTGGACGAATCTGTGTCATTCGTACTTCGTTCAAGTGCACGTCCTTCTTTTTGCAGAGAGGACGAAATATTCGGCGTAGAAAATTGAAGAAAAAAATCAAGAATCAGCTCTGGGGTAGGTTGCATAAAACAGAACTGACAGGATAAGTCATGCTGGTCCTTCAAGTCACGCGTTTTGAGCAAATTCTTTGGAGAAACTGAAGAAGCAAAGGTTGGCAACATCAATTCTGTGTCGAATGTCCACAAGGTTTGTGAGTTCACGTTTGACGCAAGTCAGCCAGACTCCGTGACTTCCTTTGCTGTCAAGCGTAACGTTCCATTCTAAGGAGGCAGGCGTCTGATAGGCATTCGCTCGGAGGCAATAATTTGGGTTTGTCTTCAGTTACATCGTTTCGTTGTTCTTCAATGAGCTTGTTCTTTGTTCTTTGTGAGCTTCTACCATGGCACGTGGGGAAGGCACAACGATGTCTCCTCCGTAATCCAATCGTTGGGGCAACAAGGACAGAAGTTTCATCAGAAAAATAAGAAGCTACCAGTCGGAACGACTTAAGAAGGTGGACTCGTGCGAAGCCCCATAATTCTTACAAACTCTGCCCAGACTTAGGCAGGCGAACTCTAAGTCCGTCCTAAGCCTCAGATTCCTTTCTAACTCTGTACAGCCTTAGGCAGGCGGACCATAAGGCCATGCGAAGCCGCATATTCCTTTCGTTTTCTTCGGCCGTGCGAAGTCGCAGACTCCCTTCTAGCTCTGCCCAGGCTTAGGCAGGCGAACTCTAAGTCCGTCCGAGGCCGCCGACTCCTTTCTCAATCTGCCCAGGCTTAAGCAGGAGAACTCTAACCCTCTGCGAAGCCGCATACTTCCTTCTACCTCTGCACATACATAAGCAGGCGGACTCTAAAACCGTGTGAAACCGCAAAGGTGGACTCTAAGTCCGTCCGAAACCGCAAACTGCCTTCTACTCTAACTCTGCACAAACTTAAGCTAAAACCGTGTGAAACCGCAGACTCTAAAGCCGTCCGAAGACGGAGACTCTCTTCTAACACCGCGCAGACTTAAGCAGGCGGACTCTAAGCCCATGAGAAGCCGCAGACTCCCTGAACTCCTCTGAACAGACTTACGCAGGTGAACTCTAAGTCCATCCGAAGCTCCATATTCCTTTCTAACTCTGCCCAGGCTTAAGCAGGCGAACTCTAAGCCCCTGCGAAGTCGCAAGCTGCCTTCTATTCTAACTCTGCACAGACTTAAGCTAAAATCGTGTGAAACCGCAGACTCCCTTCTATCTTGACACAGACATAAGCAAGCGAACTCTAAAGTCATGAAAAAGCCACAGACTCCTTCCCTTCCCCAAATTCTGATACATTTTCCAGTAAAATCTTACTCATCAGTTTACCTCACAGCCAATCTAATTGGTTTGCTCGATGATACGTGCTCTTTAAGGGGAGTGTTTCCGTAATCCGGCACCCTCCTCTATCCGGCTTCAAACGTGTTCACTGATCCCTCACCCTTAATTAGATCCCATTGCCCACACGAACTCCACAAACCACCCCAATTCATCGGGCGCACATCGGGGTCCATGTCATGTATCTAATCAAAATTGATTGTCATCAGAAAAAAATATCGAAAGTTTCGCAGCAGCAGACAGTTCCATTAAAAACCAGATATGACGCAGTTAGGGATTAACATTCATACATCATCTTCTCTGGTATCTGGCAGTTGGCACAACAACGACAACGAGTGTGTATCTATCGAGCTGAAACGAAGAAACGAAGAACATGGAAATTTACGGCTGGCTACGTACGTGTTTGAATGAAAGTTGACATAAATCCCGTGTCAAATCGTGAATCTCAATTTCCACGTGTGATAAATTTTCTCGAATTAATCCTCAGATGACCCCGTGTCTGTGCCTGTTGTAGATACAAGCGGATCAAGTGTGTAGCCGTGAATGAATGAGGGTGGAGTGCATCAGAAAATCGTTGAAGTTGCAGATATATTTATGACTGCATCATAAATCAAATGTTTTGCTCGTGTCCACGAGATATCTGACATGACGAAGAGCTGACAAGGAAGAATTGCCTACACTCCGGCACAGGAGGCATAGCTTTTCGTCGGATTTTGTTCGACTAAACTAGCTTTCTGCACACTTGACGTGTCGCTGTCAAACACAGCAAACTTTCAACCTTCAAACTTCGCTTGATGGAGCACATTTCATTTACGGTCCTTGAACCAAAACAAAGCAACCACCACACCATCGCGTCTGTTAATCGCACAAACTTTGACGCTTGTTGCCACGAAACTTATATCACTGTCAATCCGGCCGAGAGGGTGGGACGGGCCCATTTAATCGGCAAACCAGACACATTTAGGTCTCGCCCACAGAGACCGTGGCTACCGCACCCACCCATGTGCGCCACACTCCCCGAAAATTAATTGCCCCCATCCATCGGTGCCACCTTTGTCGCACGGTAGACACTTTTCGCTAAGTTTTGCCACTAAAGAGTAAATCGATGAACTTTCCCTTGTTTGGGTACCGCGAAAATTCGCTTAAGTTTCACAGCAATTCGAATGTCCTTGCCGGCGGTGCCTAGCACTTGCGAGTTTGTGCACTGAACTGTGATGTCTCGGGGGAAGGGGGGTATTGATTACGAACAAAAAAAATGCGACTTACCTCTCTGATGTCAATTTTTCCATCCTGATTGTCATCGTAGGCCTCCATGAAGCAGGATTTCAATTCTGCCAGCATTGTGTCAGTGACGGCCTGCAAAGAGAGAGGGAGAATGTCATGCATGAGGATTAGATTAAAACTGGAATCAATAGGAAGGTAATAGAAAACAGGAGAAAAGCCTTTCATTATCCGGGAGATTGACAGAGGAAGCGTGCTGATGCGGTGGAATGTAATTAGGGATCCTTTATCCTCAACCTGGAGTGAAGTGAATGGATAAGGATGAGGGATGGGATCGGCAATTATTACGCAAACGTAATCTCATTCAATGGGGTTACGAAGTCGGGCGAAAATTGATTTATTATTTCGCGAAGGCATCGGAGAATGGTGACGAATCTGTCGGTGGGTGGGGGTGTGGAGGTGGCTTGAGGGGAGGAGATGTATTGCAAAAATCAAATCAATGGTGGGGTGTGCTCTGCTGAACAGACTTACGCAGGTGAACTCTAAGTCCATCCGAAGCTCGCGGAGGCATCGGAGAAGGGTGACGAATCTGTCGGTGGGTGGGGGTGTGGAGGTGGCTTTGAGGGGAGGAGATGTATTGCAAAAATCGAATCAATGGTGGGGTGTGATCAATGAGTTCCATCTGAATGACTGTGCACCACAAACGCCCGACTGGGGTCTTCAGTCCTGGAACCATTTAGATGTTTGAATGGATCTTTAAATTCTCCTGATGTCCATATTGGATATATCCGACAGTTCCCTCGGGAAACATACTCGCAGAATTTGTTTTCTAAGGACGGTTAGTCCTGGCCGGTTGTAAGGAAGGTTAGTTTGCAGTTCCTTCATTTCCTTTGGCATGCATCGTCTGCCGGATTTGCTTGAAGGCCAAACCTTGTCCTGAGCATGCAAGGACCCCGATTGGGTAACCGTGTGTCTTCCCATTTTGAACAAAGTGCTTGTTCTGTGGACGTCTTACCGTGGCATAGTCGCTAGCTGATAATTTGGATCCCAGGGTTTCAAGTTACAGACACAGCCTTCTTCCTTCACTCCAGTCCGAGGTGCGCTGGAACTCCACCACCAAGCATCTCCAACTAACGTGATCTCTAATTAGCTGCCTCCAATTTCGCACGCCGAGTCGGTTGAGGTCTTTTTCCACTTAAGTAAGCCACCTTAGGTGCCGGCGTCCTCTTTTGCCTTATCCCACAGGTTCGGAGTTGAAGACTCTTCGGGCCGGAGATGAGTTGTCTATACGTTCTTCATTGTCCAGCCACCTTAGGCGTAGTAAAAGTTGGACGCCTGGCTAGTCTTATGCCGCTATACAGCCCCTACAGTTCATAGTTGACTCTCGCAATCAAGACCACAGATCCCACACAGAATTGTTCCCTCAAAGAGGCCAAGTACTTCTTCATCCGCTTTTGAGATTGTCCATACCTGCGTCATGCAGAAGGACTGGGGGGAAAAGTGTCTGGTATGAAGTCAGCTTGGTCCTTCGAGAGACGGCTCTATTTACTCAATTGCCTCTTGAGCCCGAAGAAACAGCGGTTGGCAACAGTGGCTCTGCCTTTGATCTCGGTATTGAAGGTTTTTGTGCTGTTTACAGTGGAGCCGATGTAGACGAAGTCCATAACCACCTCGAAGTTATTGCCGCCCATTATGACGCTCGGTCCAAGACGTACATTTTTTTTTGGTTGGGACGGCATATACTTCGTTTTGCCGTCATTCACTGCTAAACCCATTCCATCCGCTCCGTCTCAATCCAACCAAACGCACAATTGATGTCTCACTGTATTCTGCCAATTAAAGCAACGCCTTATGCTAACAGTTGCACGGACTTCTGCATGATCTTCTCAAGAATGATGTAAAAAAAGTACAGGACAGCGCGCGTAAGCCTGTTTAAGTCCTTTTTTGACACTGAAAGTCTTGGTGAGTTCATTTCCGATCTTGATGGAGCGGTCACAATTCACCACCGGCATCGTGTACAACCTGACGAGTTTGTCAGGAACGTCAAAACCAGACATCGGCGTTGTATAGCTCGACTCTATTGCTGTCATACGCGGCTTTAAAATCGACAAATAGGTGGTGGGTGTCGATTTACACTTCTTGGGTCTGTTGGCTAGTGTTGAGATCTGTGAATCAATTGTGGACTTCCCTGGCCTGAGGCTACACTGGGATCTATCACATTGTTTATAAAGGGCTTCAGGCAAAGTGGTCCCCTCTCTTGTGGATCGGGGAAACGATACTGAAATTCCCCTCGTCGGAGGTGCATTTCTCCGACCATATCTTACAGACGTGCTGACTTAGTCTTATATCGAGTATTTTTAGCTTCCAGTCTTCCTCCACCGTTTTAGGGTTTATTTTGTAAGCTTTCTCGAGTTTTCAGAAGGGACTCTTCTGGGTCTTCCAAAAGTATACCAGTTGTTGAGATGCTTTCTTACAGCTGCGATTGACGGAACAGAGGAAGCCCCCTATAAATGGTAGTTTTGCCTCCTTAACTGACTGTGCATCCGCCCTGTTGCTCTCTTGGTCATCATGTCGCTTCAAGCTGAGGTTTTCCTGGTCCAGCACCATTGTCAGATTTAGACCCATTTGTATAGCAGTCTTGGACGTCGTCTTTTGTCCAAAATGGGTCAGGATTTTTTTTTTATTTGCCGATCTGAAGACCTTTACTTAGGTTACGTTAGGTAGTTGGGCTGCCAGCGAAATCGCCAGCAAACTTAGACCATGTTGGTCCATTGTGATACCCATAGTCAGACTACTACCACTGATCGACAACTTCAGTGATAGCGCCGTTAATTTGACCTAAAGACTGTACAAAAAACAGTTTTGAACAAGGCTGGATATAAAGAGAAAGCTCGATGTATGGGTACCACACGAGTTAGCGCAAACAACCTCAGGGACCGTATTTCCATCTGCGAATCACTGCTTACGACTCAGCACACTTTGAAGCGGATGATGACTGATGACGAAAAGTGGAGCGCTTACGACAAGATAATGCGAAGAGGGTCGTCCTCGAATCGCGGTGAGTCGGCGCAAACGGTGTCCAAGCCAAGACTGATGGGCAGGAAGGTCTGTTTGGTGGGAATGGCAGCCAATCATCTACTATCGCCTACGGAAAAAACCTTGATTTGGATCTGTGTTGTTAACAATTGGACCGTCTGAAGGAAGCAATCGCTCAGAAGTGGCCAGATTTGGGCCACAGAAGGGGAATTGTGTTGCAACGCCAGGCCACAAATATCGATGGCGACTCGCCAGAAGCTCCGGGTGCTTGGTTGGGATGTCATTATGCCTTCACATTGTAGTCCGGACCTAGGTTAGGTTAGGTAGGTGGGCTGCCAACAAAGTCACCAGCACACTTTGTACGTTACACCATGTCACCAGCACACCATGTTGGTCCATTGTGACTAGTTAGCCATACACAGACTACTACCACTGATCCACAACTCCAGTGATAGCGCCGTTAATTTGATCCCAACGGCAAATGGTGACTGGACCAGATTTGAAAACCCGATAAAAGCGTTTTAACTTTGCTTTGGCTAGGATTCGAACCGGGGACCCCTCTAACCAGGGGCAGGCACTCAACCAACGGCGCCATCCAGTTGTTAAGACATTTACTTACTTATACGAAAGATTTCGTGATTTACTGCACCCGTTGTCGCATTATTTCGTCTTTCAGGTGCCGATAGATAGGTAGAAGTGGGTAGCATGTTCCACTTAGACCGCAGGAATCGCGATCAGAGCCAGCGTTGTTAGAAGGGCGGCTCAAAATGTTCTTTATCTGGGTTCCAGTTCACAGTGATCTCCCAGGAAATGATAAGGCCAATGCGAACAAGGCTAGAACTGGCCTATCAGTGTTCGCTTATAGAGGAGGTGAACACTATGTAAAAGCTGTTAAGGCTAATATCTGTACGCATTTCCTTGGAATAGCAAACTTTAGATGGGCCAGACTGACGAGCTGTGCTATATCAAGAAAAATATGGCCTCGGTACAATCGATCTCCTTTCGCGAACTTCTCAAGATATCGCTAGATTAGTGGTCGATAGGAGATCATGCCGTCAAACTAGGCATGTTACACAACACACATTATCGCAGATGCAACAACAGCGCTGAGATGGAGACCTTAATACATTTCATTTGTGCCTGCCTTCTAAAGCATTGGCAGAGTCAGACAAACACTTGACGACACCTCTGCTAGGGATATTAAGGAACTTTCTTAATTACTTCACGCCGGATTTAGAGATATCTATAAAATACAAAGCTGTGGTATTAAAACGGCATGTAGTCATAATTAGGTTCTCACCCAATCACCACTTCTGCCTATCTACCTAGACCACTTTTCGGCTATTACTGTCCGTGGTGAAGACATTGGTGACTCGTCAGCCTGTCTGCAGTTCAATAAAAGATGTTGATTAAATCATACTGGAAGTCTAATTTGACGGGAATTCTATTCACAACCACTTGGTTGCTCTTGAGTATTCAAGGGGATCTCTGAATTGTTGACATTTACCGGTACTTCTAGGTCGTTAAATGAGCAACTCCTTCCTAGTCACCGGGGCAAGAACCTGGCACGTGCCGCCTGACCTCCGTTGCTCTTACAGAAGTCATTGCGATGGAGGGTACACTAAGAAGTGTATTGTAATTAATCCTTTCTTTCTAACATCACGATCGACATCTACCATTTTGAGGTAGCGAAGGAGTTTGTCTACCTCGGGGCATATTTTAACTCCACGAACGACATGATAGCGAACCGCGTAGTCGGTAGGGGAAACAACAACAACAAAACGTCGGCTTCACTGACTATGTATGGATACTAACGTCCCAGCTAAGAGGGTCAACCGAGCCTTCTGGTTCGAGAAGAAGAGGAAGACCGAACCTCCCGTATAAAGACTGAGTTAACACGGACGTGGACGCAAGACAGGTTGGTCTTGATGACTGGAAGTGTCAATGGAAGGCAGCTATAGCTCAGGTTCCGACCCTCCATGGGTAGCTGGCATGATAAGTAAGAAAGTAGGCGCTTCCTATCTACCTCGAGGATTCTTGTGGTTTTGTTTTGATTAAATGCAAGGCCACATCGTTTTTGGTGTCACCTTTGTTCGAGTTCCCGCCCATCTTCTACTAGTTTCGCTTGGCTGGGTATGCTTGCAACAATGGTTTTAATAATTTCTCTGATGACTAGGCTGTCTCCTGAGTTTGTGCCAATGATCACCGCGCCCTCTTATTTGCAAATTAATCGGCACTTTATTTGCCCTCTGTACTTTTGTGCCCACAGCAAGGCTGCATCTTTCCGCCATCTCCTTTGGAAGGTCTTTCCAGAGCACTTATAGCTGATTGTGTATGTACAGAACGATGGAAATTCTGTCTATTGGACTCATTGAGGGCTGAAAGGGCTTTCTTCTAGAATAGCCTTTACTTCTGCAGTAGTTCATAGATAGGCGGAGAGCCCCCGATGTCTGTGGAACTGTTCCTACATCTGATTAGGAGTACATTTCTAAGGGAGTTGGGTTGGGTTGTGGACGCTAATCTCGTCACATTCTTCCCTTGTTTGGAAATCCTCAAAGGAAGCAGTCCATTTCTCTTCGTGATCCTGATGTTTTAGATTATGGTCTGCATCTCTCTTCCATTTACCTCTCTGACCTTTTTCCCCATTCCCTGCCTAACCCCTTTTTCAGCCATAAACTGAGGTTGACGCTTTCTTTGCTCTTCCCCTTAAGTCCCATCTTAATGAGGCCTAGCCGCCTGCGTCGTTTACATTAGCTGTTGCAGCGCTTTTAATTCCTCGGCAGTCCTTGCCCTTGTATACTCCTCGAAAGGCCATTCATCATTTTTTGCCGTCCAATTAACCTCTGCATCGTCATCTGCAGTCCAAATGATGCAAATAAAAACAAAAACAGGAAAGTGTAAAGTCCCCTTTAGCTGCATTGACATTTCTCGGTTTTTATGAGCCTCTAACTCGGCACACCAAACAGCTGAGCACTGAGCAACAATCCTTCTTTATCTCACAATTAAACCTTCAATGCGGTGGGTGGTGGTGGGTGGCATCGTCTTGCCCTGCAAGTGAATGCCCCCCTCCGACAAATTGCTGCTGTTTATCGAGCAACCCTCTAAAAGACAATTCGTCACTCACACTGGGCACTGAGCTCACTCACCGACCGAACACAGGGCCACCGCTAAACATTTATGGATCTCCGCGTTTATGGCTCACAAAAACCGCAGATAATACATTCTTATGGCGGAAGGATCGCTTTACAAAATGATTTTGCAGCACCTGGGCGCGTTTTACATTTAATTCGACAACAGACACTTGCCGCGGCGGCCGCTGAAGAATCGGCTCTAACTCGGTTTTGGCCTGTAAAACAAATGAATGCCCAATGAAAACGTATAAGACATCTTTATTCGCTCGCCAACTGCGCGAATGGGCCAATAAAATCCCCCGGAGGAGGCGAATAATCGCTTTTTACGATATCATTTCGGGGGGGATAAACAGCTTGGTAGCTACACGCTTTTATATCCGCACTCATTCTCTAATTCCTCCTTCTCCTCGTCGTTCCACGGGCGAATGCACAAAACAAACAAATCTATCGGATGAATTTTGAGTCGAAGTCTCGCGGAGACTCGATGGGCGGGGGCATCGTTAAAAGCGTCTACCCGGGGACACCACCTGTTCGCCACTTTGACGTGTGTGCTTGAAAATTATGCGCCTCATCGTAACTTGTGATGTGGCGCGCAAGCACAGGTGCATGAAACGAGGAAAAAGTGTATACTTTTCCATAAATGATGCGAAAGAGTGAACGTTTTCCCACAGTCACGCCCCAATTTGTGGTCGGCACTTTGGAACACGCAAACCTGGCAGCTGGACACCCCCATGTATTCCCGACTGCTGTCCAAAGGTGAACTACTAGACGAAAGACATAAATTGACATCAAGGACAAGCGAAGGATGGCCTAGTTCAGTGGGGAGCGATTGCCAAAAGAAATTTGGACCAGTCCCAGAGTGTCTACCCTCGTTCTTGTGGCTGAGCACTGACGTGACCCCGTACCCGGAATGTTTTATTAGAGTCTGATGGTGGCGAGCGCTTGCACGTGGATTCGTTTATGTCCCGAGCACTTGTGCAAACTTCGAGAGGCTCTCCTTTTCAATTTAATTGAATTATATTTTGTTGAATTTATAATCGCTTGTGATGTGCGCAAAAAGGAGGAAAGGTGACTTGCGATGACTTTCAGGTGAACTTAATGGAATTGTTAAAGGGATGTTGATTTGGATTGTCACTGAGTTGGGCCGACATTTGTATTGTTCAAGTGAGCGCTTGCATTCCAATTTGCGTTGAGATCTTGTTGAGTTGTCTGAACAGCTGTCAGTTTGGTCGTTAATGGGTTTCCGAGGAATGTTTGGAGGCTTAGGCATTGATTAATCGGAGGTGGTCGGTATTTGTTAAAGGCTGTCGTCCTTCATTGAAGCCTGCCGTCAATATTCTGGTCTGTCGGCGTTCGTCAATGTCATTCCCCACTAGGTTATACGTGTCTTTATTCGTCTACGTGCGTCTGCAACAGACAAACACCGTCGCCATTCGTCTTAGTCCGTCTTCATTCTTCGAAGTCCGTCGCTAACCGTCTCCATCCGTCAAAGTCCGTCTCCATGCGTCGAAGTCCATCTCCACGCATCAAAGTCCGTCTCCGTCCGTCGATGTCCGTCGCCTTTCGTCTTAGTCCGTCTTCATTCTTCGAAGTCCGTCGCTAACCGTCTCCATCCGTCAAGTCCGTCTCCATCCGCTGATGACCGTCGCCATTCGTCTAAGTCCGTCTCCATCCCCCGATGTCCGTCGCTAACCGTCTGAAGTCCGTCTCCATCCGTCAAAGTCCGTCTCCATGTGTCAAAGTCCGTCTCCATCCGTCGATGTCCGTCGCTAACCGTCTGAAGTCCGTCTCCATCCGTCGATGTCCGTCTCCATGCATCAAAGTCCGTCTCCATCCGCCGATGTCCGTAGCCGTTCGTCCAAATCCGTCGAAGAGCGACTCCACTCGTCGAAGTCCAAGAAAATGTGTTAAATTGAGAGGACTGCTTAAAAGCCCTTAAAAACTGACACACCCTTCGCCACTTCGACTGGATATCCCCTTCATCAGGGCCTATTGTCGCAACAAGACCCTTTATCCGTCGCAATCTCAATCACTCCAGCTGTCTAATTCATAAAGGGAGGGGCCCGGTGTATGAATCGCCGCCCCCACCCTGGTCCTGGCCCATTGTTGAACCTGGTATCCATTTCATTCACTCTTAATTGGGTTTCACATCGGATACCCTTGTGGGGGCCTTTCCTGGATCCACCTCAGTCCGTGTGCCCGCTTAACAATGCCGTAAATTGCAAGTGGTTCCTTCGTTGAAATCAAAAGGATGCCTCCCCCCCCATTCAAAGGCTGCTTCTTATCAACAGTCCCCCAGATGTACACTTGCTCCGGCGTATCTGAATCAGAAATCTTATTGTGCAGGCTTTTTGGGAACGCTTGATGGAATGGTTGATCCGCTGTCTTTTTCTTAAAGCACGTATGCCATTCCGATTCCTATTCCGATTCCGATTCCAATTGTTACCGACCACACCCTCGCCGGGAGGACTGTTTGTCTGTGTGTTCGTCTGCACGGAAGAGAAACGAAAACTCAACTCTTGGCAGGCAGCACGTCAGAGGAATGTACAACTCGCGGTGTGTGCACACACAGAAACTGAGCAGTACTCAGGAATCTGTAGAAATTGCTACGGTATCCATCACAGTGAATGGCAAAAAATGTGAATTTCCCCAAAGGATTGCTCGTCCTGACAGGAGCTCGTCGCCGCTTCTTCTTTGTGCTCTCCCATAGTGCCCTTCGGATTTGAATGGGTTAAGACGATGAATTCGCGGTAAATCTGTCAGTTATGCGAAATGGCTCGTCCTTTCATGCGCACTCGCCGAATGGAAATTCAAGAAAATTAAATTGGAACACTACTCTCCTTCGAACTGAATGAAGCTCTGCAAGAACGACGGACAGACTGCGAGCACCGAAGACGGTCGAAGGAGATGATTATGTCGAAAAGAATTCGCATCAAAATGTTGTGAAATGGCTTTGGGGCGAAACTGGCCTCCGCGTCAGTTGTGAGGGGAGGATGAATGTAAATGAAATTTTGCGAACGAAGGTTATTTTGTTTTGAATTTCCATGGATCTGTGGCAGTCTGGCAAATGTGGCAACGGTGAGAGAGAGAGAGGGGAAGGAAACTAAATTATTGCGCCGCCAATGAATGGAATCATTCATTTGAATCTCGTATTTTAGTGGCGCCCTACGTGGGCGACAGCAGGCACATGCTCGCCCGATCGGGGGTAATCCGATAATTTCAGTCATTTCCGGCAAGGCAAGAAGGTACATTTTACAATGTACATCTGCCAACGAGGAATATTCAATTTTATTAGCTGGATGGTTTATTGTCTTTGCTAGGATGCGCCGGAAGTGGAGGGAGCTGTCAATGGCTTCGGATTTTGGCATTACTTCCGATGGATGAACATATTCTCTGGCAAAGCATAAGTAACTAATAATGCTTTTATTGCTGATGAAATTCTATGAAATGGAAGAACAGACGTCAAGTTCAGGCAGGAAGTCTTCACAAGGAGTTTTTACTAGTCTGTAAGCGAATCTCCCTTTCCCTGAAGTTGAATTTGTATTTCTTCATTTACGAAAAGCTGTCACATTCCAGCTTTATCCCCTCGTCTTCAGCGCCTAAACGCCAGCAAAGATCTTGAAGACGATGTTAAGGAGACTTATCCCTCGATGGATGAGTTGTCACGTGGGTCTCGTTTTCTGCGGATTGGGCAAGGTAGGTAGGTAGGTTGAGGTGACTAGCTTCACTTAGACCACACAACGAGGTGACCAAGATGACAATGTTGCCCCAAAACATTGAAGCAGCATGAAGAGGAGTCAGAGCTGAAAGCCAAAAAGTGACAGCACTAGGTCCTTTGAATATGGTTCAGTTCAGTTCAGCTGTCTGTTTTGTCTATCTAGTAAAGCAGTTGGTGGTCTTAAGGTATCTTAAGATGTCCTTGATGTTTGCGTTAGCCAAGTCTACAAAGTTGTTAAAGGAATAACTTCCTAATAGTTTTCTTCTTGTCGCTGCAAGGACGGGATAGGTATCGAGGCAGCATCTACTGAAGTCTTTGTAGGGCGCTCCTCCTTTCTATTAGGCAATAACCAGTTATTACGCCAACTAGTTTGCATATTTGCTTCATGTCTAGGTTTAGGAGAGCTTTCGTGTCGTTTACGATATCCTACAGGTTTCCATGTCCGCCCATCAGACCCGGCCCATTTCTTGCTAATCCATCGGCTCTTTCGTTACTGGTGACAGCATTAGGGTAAGGAGGTTGCATTTATCCGCCATCTCCCTCAAGGTAGTCCTAAACGACGAATATGCTCGATGAATTTGTACATCGAAGTCAACTAAGTTCGGCTGGCATGTTCGTCGTTCAGGGCTACCTTTAGAGATATGCGACGGAGTTTTACCATCTTGGAGTCGGTTGATGGTGTTGCCAAACCCTTTTATGGCCACCTGATGTGCTGTCTATCGGAGCCATTGACAGCTGGAGGGCTGACTCTGCAATAGCTGGAGCACCCTGCAGTGGTTCGGTGGACGGAGAGCCATAGAAATCTCTGGCGACCTGACCTGGCTACACCAGAACCTGTATTCATCCGATTTTGATCCGTCTGTGTAGTTTCCATTGCAGCCGAGTTGCACACTTTATCGTCGTCCTATTCCTTTAGTCATTCTCATCCCATCCTTGTTTTGGGATCTTCGAGATTTGGACTAGTTCCATACATCCTTTCATGTTGATTTTAGCCCATTTATTGCATTCTCTTAGTGTCATCGCTGCATGCGATCGATGGAGAAATGGAGAGACAATCGACAAGACAGATTTTTTGGCCAGTTTAGGTACGGGTGACAGATGATACGGGTGACGACCATATAAAGAGTGATCGACCTGATTCTGGAACACTGGGTGTGAGGGCCAATGGCTTAGTGCCCAGTGATGACGCCAATAGGAGGCCTGAGAGCCACCCTGCTCTGTCTGATCAGGCTTTCTGATCGTCCAGGACTGAGAGTGTTGCTTTGCACAGTTCTTCTTCGAATTTCGACCCTAGGACAGAATCATGGACTGCCTAATGTCCTGAACTCATGCAGCTTGGCGACGATCAGGCGGAGGAAGGCCCAATATGCCCCGATCAATGGGTTTTCTTCTTCTTTTTCGATGGTAATTATGGGAGTCTATACTAATCTATCCCTACGACAGCCTTGTGATCGATACTAGAAGGTACAAAGTACGATGGAGCACGAAAAAAGCCTGCTCCGGGATGCCGACTTGTCCTATTCACCTGCCCAGTGGGCTCATCTATCACACCGTGGGGAATGTGTGCATCTCTTCGAACAGTTCCCAGTCCTTTGTCCACTTGGTGGTGCCATTAATTAATTTGCCTTCCCCAAGCCCACACACAGTCAGGATTCAAGCTATCGATCGAGCAGACTATAACAAGGCCGCGATATTTATCGTCTCATTTGGGCATTCTTACTTAATAGGCATCCCGTGCTCTTCATTGAATATGACTCCACCGTACTCATGGCATCGTAAGTCAGTCTTACTGTTGCGGTTCCCCATTTGGTCCTTGCTTTCCTGATGCGGATCTTGAATGTTTTGATACCAGCCTAGTTTGCTGTCGACAATGATACCGAAAGCTATTTCTTTTCGTTTTTAGCTTCGGGGGAATAATTGATCGAAATTCGAGCAAACCAACGACCGTACCCTTTTGCGATCCAAAGACGATGGTCAAGGCATATCCTCTCTGATTCACCCGGACGTTGGCCACTCTCTCTTTTGCTCAAGAGGGTAGTGTTTGAGACGATTGAGGAAAGGGATCATTTTTATTCCTCGAACTTTATATTTTCTTGTGAACAGCACGAGGTCTGTCTTGGATGGATGGTCTTGGCTGTCTGTCCACAGATACTCCTGGACTCCTCCTTGTGGTGTGCCTCTGGAAAAACTCTTCTTTCGTCACAGTAGTTGCCTAACTGAGACTCAAGTCTTCTTATATTTAAGACACATTTCAACGTTCAGGTTTCTTGTGGCGTTGTCAATCGCTCCCTCCATGTCTGGATCGGACAAACGATGCTGAGACTCCACCAGTCGGGCATGCTTTCCAGCGACCATGTCTTGCAGTTGAACCAATGTATGCTTCCAACGCGATCATCTCCAACTGCGGCAGCAACAGCAGCCTTGTTCTCATGCTCTATACTTTTCTTCTTGAGAAGACGGGCCTCGATTCGAGTTATAGTAGTTCAACTGCTTTGTACGCATCAAGCAACACTGAATATGACTGCGAGGATTTTGCACGGTGTTGTCGTAAAACTTAGCACACCAGCGGCAGCTTCTTTGGTTTCTTTTCGACAAAGCCTCCAATCTTTTTCGATTATTTGTGCAGTCGTCGTCGATGTCAAGGGTTTCTGAGATCGTAGCTTTTCATCGTTAAATCGTTTTGTTCTTCCTCGACGTAGTTGTTCTTGATTAAAGTTTGTTTCCTCTGGCTTGTCTTATGGTTCAGGCAAAGAGAATAATATGAGTCTATAGCTGCCACTCTAACTAAACCTAAATCCAGGACATCGGCTCTGCGTGCGAGCAAGGTGAATGGAAGAGAAATGTTGTGCAGCCATCAACTGACTCGGTTACAAGCCAATGACCACCTATACATCGCTTAAGATGGTCTTCAAATTCAGATAGTCTTCTTCAAGAAGTATGCCAAGCCCGAATCGCCCCCGCAATCGAACAAAAGTCTGTCAGAAGGTAATCTCAATGAATCAAGAGCCGCTGCTGCCTAAATCTCAAACAAATCATCCCCTCTTCATCCCACTCAACAGACAACAGCCAAAAATAAATCACAAAAACACCCGCTGGCAAGAAAATCGTTCCATTCTCTTTCACCCTCATTCCACAGCACCACTGAGTCAGCTGACATCCGGTCAAAGTCAATTATCCAGATCAGCAAGTACGCGGAAAATTCATTTAATTTATGTCAATATCCACGGGGGATGACAATTAAACTCGAACTTGCTTCGCGGCCCAGTCAGGTGAAAGAACCAGATGTATGTGCAATCACACACAAGTCATAATCCTTAAAACTTATTCCGAGGCAAAACTTCGCCCGCCGGCAATCAACAGCACACGATACAATACAACGCCTTGGCTCTCATAATGCTGCCTCATGTCCTGTGCCGCCAAGACGTTCAACTTTGAGACTGGGACAATCGTAATTACATTTGACGACGGGTAGTTTTGCGCAGCTTTGACGTCCGCCAAACTTCTGCCGTCGCGTCGGCCTATCGGTGAGTGGAGCGATGGAGATGGGATGATGATGAAAATTGTAAACAATGATCGCAGTCGCGTGGTGATGACCTTTTGTTTGAGTTTCACTTCTCGCCAAGTTTTAATTGGCAAAAGTTTCAATGCTGCCACGATGACCACTTGTCACTGAGATGCCGAGAATCTCTTGTCTTGTCCTACTCCTGCTCCTTTTTTTTTTTTTGTTTGTTTTCATTTAATGTCCTTCCTGCGATTTAGTTGCGTTATGAGGACGCAATAATGATGCCAAGTACCTCATGAATAACTTTAAGTTTCCTTTATCTCTATCTCTATGCATCTCTGGCTGTCTCTCTCTCTCCTCCTTCCCTTCTGTCATTGTCAGTGGCTTCAAGTGGATTTCGGTGTGGAGTCCCCTGAGGGCACGGTAGCACAGTGCCACAGTGGATATCAGAACGAAGTCCGGAAACAATTGCATAATTGAAGATTATTCCCGAGGATATCTAACACAAATTGAAGTGGGTTCGAGGGGGATGAAGAGACAGAAGTGGAGCAACAGACAAAGATTTCAAATCCAATAAAAGGATATTATACACCAAAGCACACAAGAATGCTACTCACTTCCGGGCTAATATCCGTTGCATTTGCACTTGACACAAACTCTCGCAAGAATCCATCCAGTTCGGTACCCTCGATGTAGCCATTACCTAAAGGGATAGAAGAAGAAGAAGGAGAAAAGGGGGAAAAGGCATTAGTTCAGTTGAATTGCTTGGAATTGCTATCGGAATTGAATTGCAAACACCACTCACCGTCCTTGTCGTAGTGACTCCACACATCCATGAATTGGTTGGCTGAAAGTTTCTTCAGTTCCCGTGATTCTGGGTCTCGATACTGACGCATGAAGTTCTGTGCTCGTTCGATTTGTACACGTTTTGCTGCAGCTGCTGCGTCCATTTTGTGTGTTGCTGTTAGTGGGTGCTTCTCTGTGGGGAACCTGATGTCAGCTTAAGTAGCCCTCTTTCCGTGAGAAATTGATACTGCAAGAGACTGTAGAGAAAAGAAAAGAAATTTGCTTTAGAGGCGAGGAAAAAACGTCTTGATGGGGAAAAAATTGCTCTCCTTCGCCGTTTACCTAGTCGGATCTGATATTATGGTCATTGTATAAAGAAATTGCATGCAGTTGTAATAAAAGCAACCGGAAGGGAAATGCAGATGCAAGGACGACGAAGGACAGGATGCCGCGGCACGGTGGCTGGGAAAAATGAGATTGTTGGGATTTACGCGTTTATGGGATGATTACGAAAATGGGTTTTTTTTATTCCCAGCGAAGCAGTTTATTGCAAATGCAGATGCGATGAGGGAGCCAACAACTCTCAAGAGCAGAACCAAGACCACTTTCCAGTGGATGCCACAAATTGGTGGTAATTGGTACTCATTCATCATCTTTTCCCAGCCCAGCTTGCCAGTTGCCACCCCTCCCCCCCCCCCCCCCCACTCCGGAAAACTTACTCACTTAGCACTTGAACTTCCTAATTTGTTTGTACTTCATAAACCCTTTCGTTTGCTCTTACTCCACTCGACTCGACTCGAAGCTGTTGCAAACTTTCGGCGAGCTCGAGGAAAGGCAACATTAATTTCAATCCAAACACTGCCCGGAGCAACGAAATCTTCAAATAACTTGATCTCTCTCAACTCAAAGTACACACACGCATCGTGTACATTGTACATCCGATATGGAAACCAACCAACCAGCCAAGCAACCATCCAACCATCCAACCATCCAACCACCCAACCACCCAACCACCCAGCCAACCTCCCCTCTCAACTGTCTGTCAAAACATTGAAATTACTTTATTGGGCGGATAAACGAAATTCTGGGAGCGAGCATGTGTCGGCTTTCCCATCATCAATAGATTTTGCCGAAACACACCAATCAACTGGGTAAATATTTGCCATTTACAAGCCGCATCTGCCTCGGGGGCGAATGGCCCACAATGCCCGCCCGTCATTCATAGCTTCCAACTGAGACTGAACTCTACTCGAGTAAATAATCGTTAATCGTTGTCATAGTGTTGTGGACCTTGTTTTTGCCTGTTTTCTTTTTCCTGCCGACACTGCATCACCAACTGCTGACCTTTTCGCACAAATCATTTTAATGCTCGCTTGTTCCGCCTCAATTTGAAAATGGCAGCAATCAGCAATCAAAACAAACATCAATTCTCAGCAAAACAAAGGATTGTTGTGACAGTTCAACTACCGAACAGTGCACAGTGAACTTCAGACGGTAATTTTGCACCAACACACACATTCAACGTGGGTGTGGAGACAAAATAAAAGGAAAAATGAGGCGAACGCGAACTAATTCATGAGGCAGAATTGTGGCGGAGTCTTCTTCCTGAAGGATGAAGTTTTCTCGACGATATTTTGAGTGCACTGAGTGCACATGGGTGGCTCACATTTCCGCTCTCATTCGGTGCGAGATGATTGCGGAAGAACACGTTGTCGCCGTGTCAAATGTGCGGCAGCGCCGTGAAAGTTTCCGCAAAAAAAAGTTTCGCCGCTGATGTGGAACGCGTGAGGATTGAATAAAAGTCGAGGACTGAATGGATGTGAGAAGTGTCACAGGTTGACGAGGAGGAGAATAACATTAGTTGAGATCTCAGTTCGCCCCTCTGAGAGAGAGTCATTGCAAAAAAGTTAGTCCTGTGACGACGGGGTGGGGGCGTGGGTGTGGTTCTGTAGAAGAGTTGACTAATGAGGATGAATTAACGAGGTTGGAGCGGAGGATGAATGGTAAAGGACGAAGGACGGAAAACGGAAGACGGACGACGGAGAACGCATGTAAAAAGCACTTTAATTCGATGAACTCGATTCAATGGTGACATTAAGGGTTCTGCATGCAAGTGGGTACCTAATATTCAGTCGATTGGCACGTACTCCTTTGCAACGTGTTCCATCATCTGGAAGTGGTGCAGGGTCATTAATTTTTGTGGTTTCGAATGTACAAGGTGACCAGATAAGAAGAATAGGAAAACTAATTCAAATAAAGCGACAACGGTGTGAGGTATAAACGTGATTCCTGCTCCATTTTGGAGCTACGTTCATGCAGGAACGTGCGTTGATGGAAGCAACTGGCACAAGAGCGTGCTGAATGAAGTGGCATGTTGGCTGAGGCTCAGGTCCATCGCCGGAGTGTAGCGCCAGGTAAAGGAGAAGAAGTTCATGCAAAATGTCCTCGATTCCGACATATTTCAGGTATTAAGTCGGACCTTTTTCTTCTTTTCCACTCTTGTACCACCCATGATGTAGAGGCAACGACTCCTCGACCTGAAGATATTTTTCGCGTCGAAAGAGTGGAGTTAATCCAGAAGACGTACTGCTTCCCTTAAGAAAGATAGTGTGTCCTTTGTCGTGGATTTCTTTAGCTCCAACGTCTAATCCTCTTCCTGGCATAGTCCACCGTCCTTGTCCTGGTACAGGTTCATTTTTTTAAGCTGGTAATCCAGGTCGCAGTGGCAGAGGATTCTCTTATATGAATAAGGCGACCGAAAAATAGGAAGTGTGGTCTCGCCTCTAGCTAGAAGCATGATGATTGATGAACTATCAAAGTGTCCGCCCACGAATCTGGGAACTTACGGAATATATCAACACTACCTATCCCTTACGTATGTAGAGAGTGATTTAATTCACTCCCAGTTAAGCAGGTAAAACTGAGCAAAACTTAACGAAGCTTAACGAAACTTAACGAAACTGGTCCAAGTGTGCCACCACTCGAAGTGAATCTGAGAAAGTTGTTCAAAAATGCTAGTCCTAAACTGACAGCAAAATTGACGCACTTTTCTGTCAGCCGGACTCTATTAATCGCTTTTTTTTTTGCCTAAGACCATCCACTTGCCTAAGACCATCCACTTCCATTGGTCTAGGCGAAGTTTGCTTACCCAGCTGTTCCATTGACATTACAATACGGTTCAGGGCCTTGCGTCTTCCTTGTAAAGGGCACTAGAATGGGCACTTACCGGGATTGATCGATAAACCTTCTGTCGTGCACCATACTCGGCCATAACATGACGAACATTCGATTTGGGAAGAGATTGCGGATTGAGAGCATAAATGAGATGCACAAAAATACGGGCGACGGAATGTAGGAAGTCGTCCACGAAACTATATCCAAAGCAATCAGGTAGGGGTGTTAGTAGATAGGGGTGACTAGCATATTTACTCGATAAACCATGCTTCACTTAGACCTCGCATTCCGTGATCAGTCTTCTTCAATTCTTGAGCGAGTTCAACTTGAGAAGAAGTGTAAATCAACGCAGACGATTTTTGTTCATTTTCACATCGTCTTGTGGACCTTCATCTGATGGCACACAATCAAGAAGCGAGGCAAACAAAGTGAGGGACAAAATTAATACACTAAAACCAAAGCCACTAGGAAGATAGGAAGTCTGGTCTCTCCTAAACGGCCCCGAAGTGGACAGCCACTTCCACTTTTCTAAGAATTCTAAATCTGTGTTCAGAATGTCACCCACGATTGAGAGCAGCAATTGGTCACAGCACTATCGCATACTTTGTAGCAAGTTTCAGCAATTTTAACGACTGTTGCCAGGAATGTCGAAAATTCGACCCACAAATTGGATGACCCTTTACTCGTGCATGTGGACCCGAAGAAGGATAACAACTTTATTCACACGATATTAGTGTCCAACTTGACCGAGCGACCACCGCCTAATGACTATTTACATTCCAATTAAGATTACAAATCCAAGCGTTGGCAAATACAGAAGACAAACTCCCGGCCAGGGTCCCCATTCAATTTCAATTACTTCATTTACGCAGTACACCGCCTGGAGAATATGATGAACCAAAAGCCTGTGGACACGTCCCTTGCACCCACCAATTATTCACCACAATCCACAGGAAACCATGTCCGGATACCCCTACCCCAACCCACGGGCAAGTAAGTAAAATTCAAAACAAATAAACCTCACGACCATGGCTAATACGTGGTCGTGTATAACCTAATTCGTGTATCCTTATCGGTGCGGCTCAACATTTATCCTTTTTATTTACCGCCTCACCGCACCCGCACCCGCACACAGTACGCTCTCGCATAGTCTCTTGATAGTTGACAACAGTATTTTGTCATTAGATGGCGCGTCTGGCAGCCGGACCGAGACCGAGCACAACAGCCAGTCCTTTGGATAGCTGCAGGAGATATCCATCAGGGAGGTGACAAACAACTCGGAAATACAACGATGAGAGCTGGCAGTTCGAAGTAACCGCACCCGAGGGCGGCGCGACGTGGCGGCAGCAACAACTACACAACGCATTCTGTGTGTAAATCCCTTTTGGATGAAGAAAAACTATGTTGGTATCCTGGTAGATATCCTTGGGGGCAATGTGATGACGATGACACCATCAACTCAACTTTTTTCTTTCCTTTTGCTCTTCTCCTTCAAGTTTGAGGTGCGATGCAGAGCAAAAGTGTTGCGGCTTTGAGTCCCTGCACTCGTTTTCGTCCCTGCTGCTGCCGCAAATGATAAATGATCCTTAATAAGGACACACTTTTACTGTTTCCTCTTCGTTTTTTTTTCTTTCTTTCTGTTGTTGATGTTGATGGCGGTGGCGGTGGTTTTGCCTTTATCTTATCATTTCCTGTTATGAGTTGACACTACGAGTGGAATTACAGTCTGGCGAGAAAGTCATTTGTATTCATTTGAATGACAGGAGGCGGATACAATGGCAAGAGGAGTTCATGTAATTATTTGTGTTTTTTTTTTACTGCGTTGCTGTGTCACCGAACGGCCGAGGAAGAAAGTGAGAGAAAAGTGCGTCAATTATGCGGTCAATTTAGCACTAGCAGTTTTAACAACTTTCTAAGCTTCTCTCCGAGGGGTGGCACACTTCGTCCAGTTTCGTTTAGTTTTGCCTACTTAACTGGGAGCGAATATAATCACTCTCTACGTACGTAAGGGACAGATAGTGTTGAAATTTTGCACAAGTTCTTAGATTCGTGGGTTGCTACTTTGATAGTTGATCCTGCTTCTGGCAGCTATTCGTTCGATTTTGACGAAGGCTTAAGTTTCCACACGTCCAATGGGGTTGAACCTTTAAGCGCCGACTTAAGTCATCTTATGTAATCGGGCGAATACACAGAAATGGGGCACAGTGTTCATAATACTCACTTCGCCCAGTTTCGTTAACTTTCGTGAACTTTTCCTTGCTCAAGTGGAAAAGAAATGAAAGCAGACACATAAATGGCAGTTCGATTTGAGATTTTGCCTACGTTACTATGATAGCACATTAAGCTTCTGGCTACTTTTCGTTCAATTTTGACATCAAGTCTACGTTCCTCCGGTATGGTTGATCCATTAAGGGTCTAGACACAAGACAACATATGTAGTCGATCGAATGCACATAAGTGATTCACAGTGCTTATAATACTCAGTTCGTCCAGTTTCGTTAAGTTTCGTTCAGTTTTCCTTAATTAGGTGGGAAAGTAGTAGATTTCACGCAGGCAAATGCTAGTTGGTTTTGATATTTTGCTCACGTTTCCAGGGGCTACTATGGGTATTTTCAAATTTAAAGATGTGTGTGCCTCAAACTACGTTCTTAGTTTCAATTCCTGCCCTTGCTCCATCTGAAAATGTATAGATTTTCTCCAGATCCTTTGGAAAAAGAAATACGCGCCCTCGGCGCTCCTAAGCAAACCAAACTTAGTTATGCTTGACGCCCAGTGGCGGATCTTCCCTTTAAAAGTCAATAACTTCAACTAAACTTTTCACTCTATTTCAAGCCATGAAAATTTGTGTGTTGACTGCAGCAGTGGGAATAGCAAAGTCCACGCCACAATTTAACTCGCACCAACTGTCGCCGGGTAACCAGCACTCGTTCATGCACACATTGTCCGCCGTATCGCAGTTATGAAACTCCAACGCTGCTCAGAGTAATTTTCTAAATCCCTAGTGAGCGATAAATTCTCGCCCTACGCCCGCTTCCTACCAGCTGCAGCATGATTCATGACGCCACACATGCGGCCAACTTTGAAAGTCCTCTGCGAGGTCCAATCCTTATGCAATTAACCGTCCGATCAGGTCCTTATTCACTGCTGCACGACCAGCTCTCGTCCTGTCCTCGCATATTGTCTTTATCAAGACTTAATCGGAAATTTAAATACGGAATCTGAGAAACACCAACGCAACGCCCAGTCGCCCAGGACAATAGCGGGGCGCAATTAAAAATGAAAATACGACTGTGCCTGCTGCGGCATGGACACAGCGGATGGGTGGGGTTGAAGTGCTCTCATCGCGTCAGCACTACTATTGACAACATTTCCATTTCACAGTCGGCAGGTAACAATAAAATGTTGACTAAACGAGTCAGTCCTTTACCGATGTGCCGTCATGGCCAGTAACAGAGGCTGTCGCGTTGGAGCCTTTGCCGATGAAACCACGGAACAAGGGAACAATGTGTAATGCTCTTTGAAAAGTGAGCATAATTAGAAATGCCAGAGAGTCCTTGTGCGCGTAACTAACGATAGAACAATGCCCCAAGTGTGTGAGGAGAGGGTGGACACACCTAAATACACATTAGACGTGATGCTGGCTGTCCTCGTGGCTCGTGGAAATGATGGCGTAGAAGCACTTAACCCAAGAATTAACCACCACCACACGAGGCATACTATTCCTTTTTTTTCCCACTAAAACGAAAGCCACGCCATGGAATTCTTTAAAATTTATTGTTGCGACATCATTTATGCAAGTTTCGTCGTTCGAACAAAGGCCATGTGCGGGGATGAGGCGAATTTTTTTCCAAGCGAATTGTCCCATTTATCCTGTTTTTATAGCTCAAATAGTATCCACCTACTGTGCAGGGATGTGTGCTTGTGTGTGTGAGTCGTTGAAGGACATGCGATGCCATGACATTTGAATAAGTTTGGATGTGGCATAAGTATACTAGTAGTCGTCGTCGTCGTCGCGGGGGAGGGTATGGTTTTGCTTGCAAGGAATCGCACATGATGTAGGCGGTGTTTGTGTGAAGAAATGTCCTTCTCATTTGTAAGGACGAAGTTTGAGAGATTTATTTGCCTCCGCGTGACATCGATAGATCCATACCCCCTCCCCATACCACAAGAGGAAATGGGGATGCATTCGACACACGGTATCCCGTGGAGTTGCGAACGCACGTCATAACAAATCGATTACGATTTAAATGAGAGCTCACATTTGTTAAACCTACACGAGAGGTTGTTTGCGCGTGTTTGTGATTTGCTGTAGATTTGGAGTACATTCATATCAATCCCCAGACCAGCGTGCGTCGGTGGTTTCAAATTTACGAGGAAAAGTGTTAAAAACCCACCCGTCGCCGAGGGGGGGGGGGGGGGGGGGGGGGGGGGAGGGGGGAAAAAATCATTATTTTTTTTTGAAGATTTGTGCTGTTATTGTCCCATTCTGAGATTTATTTATGAGAACTTATGTAACTGAGTACACAAGTTTAACGGGCTTTGTGGCGACGGAATGTCAATAATGGCGTTGTCACGATGGGTAGGGGAGAGGAATTCAAAAAATGTTGGCCAATAATGGCAGGTATTTGGTTTGACTTTTTTGTGGTTTCCGTTAACGATTGCGCTAGTGGATGCTTTGTGGAAGGTTCCACTTCAGTTTTTAGTTTTGGAAGTTTATTTTCTCACAGCGCCCAATGCAAATCGAGTAAATTTAATCTTCAGTCAGTCTCGTTAGGTTTCGTTATGTTTTGTCTGCTTCAGTGGTGCCGACATGAATCGCTCTCTGCGTATGTAAATCACAGTTGGTATTGAAATGTTACCTAAGCTTATAGAAACCATTATGGACGCTTTGATATTTGATGATGCAGTTGGCTATTTTTCGTTCAATTTAAGCGCAAGCCTAGTATTCGTACGTCCATTGCAGAAACTGTGGAAACGTCAACAACCGATCAAGTATACGAAGTTGGTGCACTGTAATCAAAATGAGCATTTCTTTCACTTTCGTTAAGTTTCGTTCACTTTGGCCTGCTCCAATGTGGGTGCAAAATTAATCGTTCTATATATACTTAAATGACAAAACAGGTGTTGAAATATTAACTTCAGGCAGTCTCGTTAAGTTTCGTTAATTTTTGACTGCTTCAGTGGGAGCGAAAAGAACTGATCTGTACGTACATACGTAAATGACGATAAATGTTTACAGGAACAGTTAAGAACATTGTACAATTTGACTGTCTACTTTTCGTTCAATTTTGACACAAGCTTAGTTTACGTTGGAGACTGAATTCAATGCCAGCAATGAGCGCATACAAAGAAATGATGCTCTATGATAAAAAAAAAGTACTTCTTCCACTTTCGTTAAGCTTCGTTCACTTATGCTTATCCAAATGGGAGCGAAATCAATCGATAGAATACAAAGAAATGATGCATTGTCATCAAAATACGTAGTTGTTCCACTTTCGTTAAGTTTCGTTCATTTTTGCTTACCTAAATGGGCATCCAGGGAATATACATAAATGATCGACTGTGTTTAAAATAATCACTTCTTCCACTTTCGTTAAGTTTCGTTCACTTTTGACTACTTAAGTGGGAGCGAAATGAATCGGTCTGTAAGTATGGAAATGACGGTTCGTGTTGAAATTTGGTTCTTGGCCATGAATTTCTGCTTACTTTTCGTTCAGTTCTGACTTAAGCTTCAGTTTACTTCAGTCAATTATTGTTGGGCATATACTCTTTCTCAAAGCACTACCGAAATGTAAGAAAACCGAAATATTTCTAACGACATTTTCTACCATCTTAACAAACCGATCAAGTGAGGCTTCAAATTCACCACCAACTGGCAGCATTCCACTTCAAAATATCCATTTTCCTCACAAGAGGTCCTCGTTTGAAGGACTTCCTGTGCTGTCGAGTGCGAGTGCTCTTCTGGACATAATCCTCAATCAACACCTAGGCTAAGATATTGATTAAGGCAAAAGTTAATTTTCTCGAAAAGCAACGAGTTCAGCAACACTGCCATGACAATGACACTGAAAGCGAAAGGATTCCAGTGTGCCTCCACTTCTTTAAATACAACCGCTAAACGGTTGTTATTTTCCCCGTTTCTTTTCCCTTCAACTACACAGAACAGCAGAGCACGGCTATTTGTGTCAATACAAAATCGATAACCAAAGGACATAGACACCATTCAGCAGCAGCGTACACACAGCACTCACCCGCAACCGGGCTCTTCCGGCTCGAGTTTGCTGTTGGAAATTTTCATAACCTAGGCAATGTCGACGTCGACGTCGACGACGACAACGACGAGTTCCTTTTGGCATCAAGAATGCCATGAACTTAATATCGATATCTGCTGGAACGTGCCGACTGTTTACATGACATAGACAATAAACTGAACGGGCGGCCGTGAAGGGTGAACACGGGATGTGAGAGAGACGAAATCGTTGTAGCTTTAGCTCAATGTCGTCCGTCTCTCACCCGGGCGTGGGGGGGTGTGTTTTTGTATATTTTATGGCAAAAACGTGAATTAAATTACTCATTCTCGTTGCTCTCCTTGTCCTCGTTCGACAAATTTTCAACAAGGACAATTAGGAAAAATGCCTGGAATTTGGAATTTCCTCCTCGAAATTGAGCGATTGCGGAGGCATGATAAAGGACCAGTGCATGTAATCAGTTTCCCCCGCAGAGACTGTGCCTGTCCTCGGCCAAGGGTGCATCAATTCAATTGTCCTTGCGATTAATTCGCCTAAAAGCCAGCTGAACAAATGTGGACTACTCATCCTCTGATTAAATCTGTGTGTACACTTCCAGCATGTAATCTGTAGTCTGTGCTACCCTCGAGTCACCCGTCTCCCCGGATGGAGCCAATGAAGGGGATTTGTAGCTCGTACGTTCTCTGTGGATACAATGGGTGACGAAATGGAGTGGTCTTAATCAGTAAATCGATTTGTACTCTCTTTTGGGGATGAAAGGATACTGGCTCAGTGGGGGAATTTGGGCCATTAGATCGATAGGTGGTAGATAAGAATTGAGCATTCTTGTCGCCCAAGCTAGAGGTTCCTTGAAGGAGTCCCTTTGACACTTCGGTTCTTGGCTGATGGGCCGGTTGAGGGGCCTTGATTCCAGTGGCTGACTGTGGAGAGCAGTGGTCTTTTGACTTTCCGCTGGACGAAGAGTTGGTCAACTGAAGGGACAGTTGTCTCTGTCGGTAGTGCATACTTCGGGAGCCGTCTTCGTCCAGCGTTCGTTTAACGAGAGAAGTTGGCTTAGTTGGCCCGTAATTGAAGGCAGCTACAGTTTGGTGTTCGTCCAGCTCTTTCTCGGACTGTAGAGCCGAAGAAGTAGTTACATGAACGAGCCAGTGAAGTGAATCGATAAAAGGCGGAGCACAGCCTGTTACATTTTTTCTTCCTCCAAAGGATTTTCGCGCATTACAAGATGTGACTGAAACAATGTCAAAATTGCGACCAGGGGGTGAGCCATCACATCTTACCGTGCGCACATTAACGACTTTTGCAAGTCTTTAAGGCACCCGGCCCATGCCCCCGCCCGCGGAGCAGGATTTAAGTCAAACAGTGACGGCATTTCAATGTGTTATGTAAGCCTTGGGCGGCAGCACAGCACCGACGGTGTTTACATAATCCTCCGCGCCAATACTAGGCACAAAACATGGAGCAAGGGCCGCCTCTAATGCGCTTCTACACAAGTAATGTCTGTTCCTTTGTCAGAGGACCGCCCTAGGGACTTATGCATTCTCTCGTTTCTGCCGGATGATGCTCTCCTCGTTTGAATAAAGAGACACGTAATGGTTGCAAGGGATCACAGTGGGTGGTGTGATATTTCAATTTTACTGTTAATTTCCTTTGCCAAGAGATGACAACAAGAGGAAGTCACTGATGCTGCTCTGATTTGTGGAGTTCATTACTTTTTTTTTTGTGTTCTTTTGTCGTGTTCCCCAAACCACACATTTCCACCTCACGTGCAACAGTCATTTAGAATAATAACCCGGACACCTCCCACTTTGCGCACACAATGTATGGCACGAGTACGAGTAAATCGCTTCGGTCAGCCCCACTAATTTCCAATCAGAGCGCCTGTCGACGCCGTGCCTAAGATCGCCTTTACAAGCCCATTAAGGAGCCATTACCGCACACTTTCTCACTTAATTGCAATTATTTGTCATGATTTGGCCCGAGACACGTGAATGCAATTAGAGTGGGCAATGCCTGCGAGGGAATTCGACATCGGCCAGATTGGCAATATGTTCGCTTTATGTGATTGAAGCTGAAGGTTGTAACAGTGGAGCGCGCTCATCGTGGAATGGCCTTCGCAATAAACTGGAGCTGATCTTACTCGTATTGTGTCCGTAATGGACAATGAGTGCATTTTAATTGAATTCCAGGATTCATTGCATTAATTGCGATTCAAGCTGGTGGCGGGGGGGACGGCCGCATGGCCGCGAGGGATATATCAATTTGGATTGCATTCCGAGGACCTATTACATGGGGTTGATTGAAATTCATCGCGAAATGGAATATGGAAGAGGCTATACAGCAGATGATGGAGCCGCAATCCAATATTCATCATTCTGTGTATGTGTGTACGGTCACTCTATCGATTCCAATGAAGTTTAATGCAAGCGGCAATTAGTTGAATGGTACAACGTTCAATGGAGGATGAGGATGAGGAGCCAGCTCAGGCAGTTGAGGAGACTATGGAAATGCATTTTCAAGCATGATCTCTTGGCACTAACTATCATATTCAGAGCACAACATCTCCCGAGTCATTTTGGAGTAGTATCGTTGCCAAGACACGGACTATCGGTTAAAGAGTCGACGATAAAGTTCTTGGTTCGAATCCGCGGACACCAACTCTCATTTTTGTTGCCATTTTGATGTCAATGTCGTTATCCCTCCCTCGAAAAAGCCCTTGTTCCTACCGTCGAAAAACTGAAAGAGTCTTATTCCACTGTTCCCTTGGGTATAGGGGTCTAAGGTTCGAATCCCAGTGAAAGCAAAGTGAGTACGCTTTAGCCGGTTTTTAAATCTGGTCCAGTATCTATTGGATTGCCGTTGGGATCAAATAAACGACACTATCACTGGAGTTGTGGATCAGTGGTAGTAGTCTGTGTATGGCAAACTAGTCACAATGGACCAACATGGTGTGCTGGTGACATGGTGTAACGTACAAAGTGTGCTGGTGACTTCGTTGGCAGCTCACCTACCTAACCTAACCTAACCTAACCTAGGTCCGGACTACAATGGGGAGGCATAAGAACATCCCAACCAAGCTCCCGGAGATTCTGTGGAGTAGCTATCGATATGTGTGGCCTGGCGTTGCAAAACAATTCCCCTTCTGTGACCCAAATCTGGCCACTTCTGGGCGATTGCTTCCTTCAGACGGTCCAATTGTTGACAACCCCGATCCGAATTAAGGTTTTTCCGTAGGAGATCAGCTCATAGTAGATAATTTCCTATGAGCTTCCCCACCAAACAGACAGCAAGACCTTCCTGCCCGTCAATCTTGGCTTGGACATCGTTTGCACCGACTCCCGGTGACTAGAGCACGACCGTCTTCGCTTGATCTAGTCGTAAGTGCTCCACTTTTCGTCACCAGTCATCATCCGCTTCAAAGTGTGCTGAGTCGTAAGCAGTGATTCGCAGATGGAAATACGGTCCCTGAGGTTGTTTGCGCTAACTCGTGTGGTACTCACACACATCGAGCTCTCTCTTTGTATCCAGCCTTGTTCAAGACTGTTTTTTGTACTTTAAGTTCTGGGCAACCGAAACAGTGCCTACATGACGGTTAGGCTCCACGATTTCCATGCTTTTATCGCCATTTTCGACAATTTTCCTTTTCAGAGCGTGGTCCCCATTTGATAATATTACAATAGGATACCAGGTCATCCGCATGCCCGACTACTTTAATCCGTTCCCTATCTATTTCCATTCGATTCAACCCTCGACATCCATCGGCATTAACAAATCGATTCTGATTTCCATTCCTAATCAACTAATCCCCAACGGACAGCCATTATCCATACAAACGCGTAATCCGCTGCAAATAATCTCGTACTCAGTTCAAATTCGATTGTTACAATATTCGACTGACAGGATCGAAATGCCAGACGTTTCAAGCTCGCAACAGCCATCACTAATCGCCCGTTGGACGGGCAACAAGTTGCCGACTCAGCCAATTCGTTATGTCACAAGCGCCAGTGCACATTGCACACTGCACACGTCAGTAGTGCGTCGCCACTGAGCCGCTAAGAGGGTTAAGCCGTGTGGGCCACGCTCCACCGACCCTCGAAACGAAAATTGATTTTCATTAGATTGCGGATATTTTTAGAAAAGCCAAGGTGCTTCGCACGTATGAGGTGCAAACGAGTATCGATTGCGTATACTCGTCTCGCTGCCGGCGGTAAACATTGCCAGTGTCAGTGGGCGTTACAGCAGCCCCCATCGGCCACCGGTCATACCCCGGCGTGGTTAAACTCCCTCGTCGAACATTGATGCAATAATCCGATGAGCCGGTGTCAGCTCAATTCGGCAGCAACTCCTGTTGTCATTCGCAGGGAATTCGGTTGAGTTACACAACGTTTTTCGCGATAATCGAATCGGCCCACCGATGTGGATAATTGGCTTTACAGCCTGCAGTCTGCTGTGCCCGCCCGGCCAACGGCAGCCGCTTAATTATTCACCAATTAAACGAACTGAAGCTATATTTAAATTTTCACGAATCGATCAACGTGCTGTGTGGATACAGAGCACCAAACGGCTCGGGGATACTGCGGGGCGGCTCCTGTGTGCGTCTGTTTGTTGTGCGCTGCTGCTGCTGCTGCGATGACGGATTTTAGTTCGTTTTACGCGCCATGAACTAACAGCGATGGCAAGCGCCAATGTCATGCACATAAAACCGCTGTTGGGGCTGGGATGGGGTAAAGCCTGCATGTCAACCGAGAACAATGTATGCGAACTGAGAATCGTCGTGTATCCACGCCTCGATGGTTTGAAACATCTGCGATGCGCAACTAGATGCGAAATCCTTTCACGAAGTCCTTGCATTTATTTTTTTTTATCACGAAACAGCTGCCAGAAGTCGCGCGTGAGATAAAGGCGCCCTGCGTTGCATTGTTTAATGTTGCAGATGTGATTCGCTAAATGGAAATGTGATGGGATTTTGATGTTTTGTACAGCACCGGCCCGAAGCGATGTAAAGCGATGCGCGTGACAATGGCAGCAAGGATAGTGCTGCATTGTTGCCCGACCATGGAATGTGCCAGGTCGGGCGAAGAATGTAAGTCCTGTTTGCCTTGTTAATGAAGCAGAAGCTCGAGCTTTGATTTGATGGACATGAAAGGGATGCACACACTCACGCGTGGTGCTCTTAAGAGATTTCAATTTGAATCTCAAACGAACCTCAGCTGACCACGGCAGCCACGAATCCCATGAGACGAGCACAAAGGCGCCGCACTTACCGGGGGAGCTTAAGCAAACACCAACGCTTCAGCATTTTGCTTCACACATTCTTTCTCTGTGCTGCTCGATGGTGCTCCACATCGTGCATCTGCTTCACAGGATGCCTGGACGTGGAATGGGAGGTTGTACTCGAAGTAACGAGTTGGCTTTAATTTCGTTTCGTGTACAGAGGTGTTGAGAGGAATTTGATGCCTGGTTTGTTTCGCTGATGGCCATTCATGTGGAAGGTTAGACTCAGAGCTTAGTTCATCCAATTGAGAGTTGGGCCACTGTGGTGGCCACTGGATTGGATGGAGGAATGAGAGAGAAAGGGTTTGCATGCATTTCATTAGTCGCCTGTTCGTCTATGAAAGTTGGGGTATCCGCAATCGAAATAGCAACGGCCGCCTTGGCAGTTCCACTCTTTGAGCCTTGTCAGTGACTCGAGAGAAGACTTGACGTTAATACGAAAATTGGTGTCACTGGAGTGGAACCAAGACCTTCGTCGCTTAAACCAGCAACGGTCTTCTGGGCAGTTCCACTCTCTGAGCATTGCCGGTGACTCGAGAGAAGACTTGCCGTGAATACGACAGTTGGTGTCTCCGGAGTCGAACCAAGATCTTCGTCGCTTTAACCAGCTACGGGCGCCTTGGCATTTCCACTCTCTGAGCCTTGCCAGTGACTCGAGAGAAGACTTGCCGTGAATACGACAGTTGGTGTCTCCGGAGTCGAACCAAGACCTTCGTCGCTTCAAGCAGCAACGGTCTCCTGGGCAGTTCCACTCTCTGAACATTGCCCCAGTCCCGCTCTCTGAGCATTAACTTGCAGTGAATACGAATGTTGGTGTCGCCGGCATTAAAACCTTCGCTGTATGAATCGACGCGCACCTACCCACGTTCGATGATCACTTGATAATGGCCTAACTTCAACCCAAGGAAGAAGGACAAGGCGCATTAGGTGATGATAGAGAAAATTACGACCACCATAAATCATCATAAAAGCCAAACCGGCAGCCGCTTTCAACATGCTGTTCACCCCCCACCAGGAGACATCTCTCCCTCCCACCCCCCCTCCCCACTTTTCTATCGTGTCCACCCTTTTCTCGTTGCCAGATGTAATTTATTAATTTCACCCATAACGAGCTGTGTCCTGCTGCCATCTCCCTGCCATCCCTTTCTAATTATCATAAAAATCAAATGGCAACCCCTTCTGTCCCTCGCCCCCCCATCCGACCCCCGCATCACCTGGCACATTCGAAGGATGACCCTCATAAATCCACTTGACGCCATAAACTTGAAATGGCCATGCAATTGGCATCGGAACACGCATATGCTCCGCACAACCCCCCTTTATGCTAATGCCTCAAACAAATGGTTCCCTCCCCCCTCCCCCTCTAAAAAAATAACCCCAAAAATCTGTTAAAAAAGAACCCAAAAAACCCTGCCCATTATTCCGAATGAAAAGGGACGACATTCATACATTAGCACAGAAAAGGCCGGAAGGCAGCTGATTGCCCTGTACACCGCTTTGTTTCACCGCACAGAGGAAGCAGAGGAAAAGGGGGTGGTTTACCATGCCATGATCATACGAAAACAAAATCTCAATGCCCCCCGTGTCACATGCGCTCGCTGCGGCTTTGTGAATGTAAATGTCATCCACCCCCGGTGGGTATTTACCTGTTACGCAGCCTTGACCGATGGAAAAACCGCACACACACGCAGGCAAGGCAGGCAAAGCCGCAGATGCCGGGAATGTCATCCTGGCGACATTTCATGGTTGAAACTTGAAACTGATATCATCATTGAGTGCCTTTGACAAAGTGGAACAAATGCAATGGATTCAGAGGTCCCTAATAGGATCCGTTGCCGCCCGGAACACCCGGCCTCACACAGTGTCCCGATGACCTTGGCGTTCTTTTTTAGAGTGACACTTCTATTTTTAGGCATTCATATGATTTACCACGAAAATTAGGCTCACACCCTGTCACGTGAAATGATTTGTGCCCACCGACTCAGTGGCATGAAGTGTGTCGTGCGCACGAGGGTCTCAAGGGGCCGTGACGTGGTTTAGGGTGGAGTGGAATGTGACGAGGCTCTTAGACACGATTTCATAATTAAGCAAACATGCACACGCTGAAAGTGTTGCGCTGCCGGCATTTGCAGATGAAATCGTGTGGAATTCGAATTTAAATTGGTCGTACGGACTCAATCAGTTTTGGAGATGGGACGGGATTTGTGGGAGATCAGTGAATGTGCTAAGATCCAACCCGGACTGTAGCTATTTAATTGTTGAGCAAAATGATTCAAGTAGGCTTCAGGTCACTGGGACATGACTCTGGTTTAGTCTGCAGCTGCTTAGAGCATTCATATGAGTTTGGTACGTAGCGCTTGCCAACCATGAAGCTCTAGTTCAGCCGCTGTCGTACGTACATGTTTACTGTTGGCGGAGATGCTTTCCAACTGACGTCCTTTTAGTTGCGCGCATGGCTTTGCAAGCTTGGCAAACATTTTGGGCTGCTCAGCCATCCAAAATTTGAAATAGAGGGAGACTGAATGTCTTAACCGCCGCCTGACTGAAGTTGATCGCTGTGGGTCTTGGTCTAGATCGAGGTAATCCATGGTCTAGCTTCTACTGCAACCACTCGTGTTGTACGTGCTATTGTTCTATGAAGAGTGGAGAGAGGAACCTCAGACCTTGAATAGAAAGTGGTGGAACTGTGAATTGTGAAAGTCGTTTGTCGCTCGTGTCGAGGTTCCAACCTGACACTCAGGGTAGTAGTTAACGCACCAACCCCCATAAGACGCGACGTTACTTAAGCTGTTGAGCAATGCTAGCAGCAGCCCGGTGTCTTCACTGGATTGGTTCTATCCTCGTACAGTCAAGCTCTCCTCTGTCCTAACTTATGCGAAAGTATTGTGTACTTCAAATGGGTAGGACTAGGTGGGTAGGTGATAGGGTGCCCTGTCGGCAGTTTAGACCGTGGCTCACTTAGACCAACTTTTCAGGTCCATTGTACCCTACTGCGAATGGAAGGCAGTCGTTTCCCCACAGCACCACAAAGTTAAGAAATATTAAATTTAGTCGGACACTCCCCTGGTATTGAAAGAAATTAGGGAAGTTGATCGATGTACCACCGATTGTAGTAAGGCCTCTTAACCGGTTTTCGTCCTTCTCATATTTAGAAGGCCTGCAGTCTTGAGTTCTCTTTAGATCCCCGTCTGCAACCCAATCGAGGGAGGCTTCAGAAACGAATCTGAAGACGACTTAGGAAATAGCTCCGAGAATGGTCCCAAATGCGTAGCCGATAGACGCTCAAGAAATGATCCCGACAACGGATCTGAAAATTGCTCGGAAAAGGTGTTTGGAAACGGCTCTGAAGAGAGTTCCGCTCAGAAAGTAAAAATGGGTCTGAAAACGTTTGCGACAGTGGCTCCGAGAATTGCTCTGAAGAAGGCTCTGAAAATGGCTTGAAAACGACTATAAAATGGATCCGAGAGTGGTTCCGGCAGCGGCTTCGGGAATGGAGACCGATCAAAGCTAAACGAATCTTAAAAATGTTCTGAGTTCTGAAACCAATTCCAAGAATGCCTGCGAAAGTTTCATCAAAAAACCGCCCCAAAAATGGTTCCGACAACGACCCTAGAACTCGTTCGTAAACAAGTTTTGAAAACTTCTCTGAAACGAGTTCTGAAAACGACTCCAAGAATGGGTCTGAAAAGTGATGCGACTGCGGCTCTAAAAATGGCCTCGAAAAGGGTTCCAAAAAGGCTTCTAAAACAACCCTAGAAATGGTTCTGAAATGAGTTCTGATACCTCGAACCCTTCGAAAATGACGTCAAAAATAAAGACAAAGTAGTTTCCAAACCGATTCCGAGAAGGCTTGCGAAAATTAAGTCAACTTCGGCTCCGAGAATGGCTCCGAGAATGGCTCCGATAACGGCCATAAAAATTGCTCGAAAATGGGGTTTGAAAACCTTTCAAAAAAGGGCGCTGAAAACGAGTTTGAAAATACCTGCTTTGTCGAAAATGGTCCCAAAAACTGCTCCGACAGTAGCTTAAAACACAGCTAAACACATAACCACAGGCGTACACAGGTCGCAAGTACGCCTAGTTGGGCCGCTGTGGCAGTTGGAAGATGAGCCATAAAAGGCTCCAAAATCCTTACACTGTCAATCAGTTTTAGGTGAAAAATTCGATGTCATCATTTGTTCCACTCCAGTCGATAATACACACGGTAGCTTTGAAATGGTTTCGAAAATTGCTCAAAAAGTGAAAACGTCTCTGAAAGCGTTCTGAATTCAAATCCAAGGATGCCTACGAAAATTACGTCGAAAACGGCTTTGAAATGAGTTCAAATATGGCTCATAAAAGTTTTCATAAACGACTGGCTTCGAAAAAGTTTTCAAAGCGACCTCTAAAACGATTCTAATAGTGTTTTGGAAAGGGTTTTGAAACCGTTTCCGAGAATCGCTCCAAATGCTAATCCGACAGTAGCTACGGGAATGGATCCGACAAAGGGTGAACGACTCCATTAACGACTCTAAAAATGTTTTGAAACCGATTCTCTTTGAAGTCGGTTCAAAAATGGCTCAGAAAGCGTTTTCAAAAACGACTGGCTTCGAAAAGGTTTACAAAGCGACTTCTAAATCAAGTCTAAACGTGGTTCAGAATCCAAATCCTGCTAAAATTACGTCAAAAACAGCTTTGAAATGGTCTTAATGTCACAGAAAGCCCTTGTCATCCCCTTTTTCTCCACCGCTACATCCTTTGAAAATCGCAACCGTCATCAAAGCTCAGCCAAAATCAGCTCACGAGCAAATGCCACCAAATGGGCCACAAATCAGAGTCAATTAGTCCCTGATCTTCGAATCGGAGCAGTACTTCAGCATTTGCAATCCTCAAAGTCCCCAGCGTGTGTCACTATAAGGGATTAATCCGATTAATTTTCCAAATCAATGCTAAATCAATATTTATTGCTCTCGAACAACGCACGCCCGAGAGAAATTCAAAGCCCCCCCGCCCACAAACCGACCGACTTGCCATGTAACACAAGCACCGAGCAACCCTCAGTTTCAATTAAGAGAGCACATGTGTACGCGTACGAGCGATGCCCTTGTATTCGTATGTATCTCGAGAACTTCTGTCACACCAGGTCCCGCCTCCCCCCCCCAGCAACCGCACTGGGGAGCAGTGCCGTATCTGGTTACGTGCATCAAATGTTAATTTCTTCATTCTCGTCGCATGTGTGACTTGCAGCTTGCAGCTGGCATCTGGGAGCTTCATCGTTGTTGGATTTGCTTGCACCCCGCCTGTGAGAGCAGGTGGAACGCGGGGCGTCCGTCCTAAATCGGATTCAGTGGCATCGCCGGTGCTTAGTTAGCAATTATCTCTCTGCCCTGGCGGATTTCGAACACATTCGTGGTCCTGCAGAGGGATGCTGGAAAAATGCTCTCGTCCCTATACCGGGTCCCCAGGACCCACGAGACTCAGAGACAGGTTTATTGCAAATTGTACGCGACGGGGTGGCAGCTCAGCTCGAGATAATGCTCGGTATTTGAAATTTACGGATGCAATATCCTTGAATGCAATGTGCAATAAATTATCTCACCACATCCGCCTTTCGCTGGCCCACCATAGAAACCCTCCCACTCCCTAAACGTATCGCTTGATCCGTGAGTCGGTAAACGATGGAGCACCAACCGCCCGGGCTCCCACCGGGTGGCTCATAATTAATGCCCCCCTATCTGCGAAGCATTTAAGAGTGGATCTTGATCTAGAGGAGTGGCTACACCGTCAGCTGTAAAATACTGCGGTGGATTTCAGGCACAGGGTGGCTGCGAAATTTACGCCAATCGCTGACGTCGAAAACAAGAAAAGACTTAAAGTGCGGGCGTGTGAAGCACTCAAGTGCTCGAGCGAAAGAAGGATTTTCGTTTAAATTCGATTCCGAATCGAACCGGTCGCTTTTTATGGCATCCATGTGGCGACAGCCATTACAAAGTGACAAACTCTTTGAGCGGCTAGTTGGTACGTTCTTCCACGGTCCCCACGCTGGTTTCTGTTTTTTTCCAGTTCCTTTTGTTCGACAGCTGATGCGATGTGTTTTTAGTGTCGATTCCAGATGTCGTTTGACATCGAACGCAAGTAACACGTACCCACCAGCATCACCCACCCACTCCCTCCCCCACCCCATCATCGCCCCCTAAATTCACAAAGGCCAACAGAGAGAGAAAGAGACAAAGTTTTTATTGAATTTGGATGCGCGACATTGGAACGAATTGAGGTGGATATTGGTTTCTAAAAGTCTACCCTTACGGCTATCGGGTGGCCGGGGGCGAGCCGGGGCGGTTGGATAAACCAATAAAATGATGAGGATGAGAACATTTCGCTGGTTATGGCCAGTAAATCGATTTCTCTCTTTTTTGCTGTCATTTAATTCGAATTTAAGGGCTCGGACATTGATTTGAACGATGTTAGGTACTTTGTCGGTTCGGTGTTCTTTTTTTTTTTCTCCAGTATTTTTCGGGTAATGACTGTTGTAAAGTTCTTTTATGGCATCGTTTGCTATTGAAATCCACTGTGCGAAGAGGAAGCTTAATTAATTGCGAAGCACGATTTGATGGTCAGAAGCGGAGAGTAGCGACAAATTAAAAGCGAAATTGTCAATTCGGCGATGGGGGGAATGTCAATTAGATGAGCGGAAGCCGAAAGTGAGATGAAAATGGTTTATAATTACATTGCATTCCAAAGTAGAATCAGACTTCAATTTAAAGCGAATTCGTGGAATTTTAATTTGCCTGACCTTGACGTGGACTGGGTGACTCATCACTAAGCCATTATGGCCTTCTCTCGATCCAAAGTGGTCACTCAATCTGAGAACTCTCATCAGAGTAACATAAAACCGACCATTGCCTCTAGATAAGGCTCCAAAATCCTTACCCATACACTGTACATTTTTTTAGGTGAAAAATTCGATGTCGTCGGATCCACTCCAGTCTTTGGATTTCGTTAATACACATCTCAACACATAACCACAGGTGCGCACTGGTCGTAGGTACGCCTAGTTGGGCCGCTGTGGCAGTTGGAAGATGAGCCATGGAAAGGCTCCAAAATCCTTACCATACACTGTACATTTTTTTAGGTGAAAAATTCGATGTCGTCGGATCCACTCCAGTCTTTGGATTTTGTTAATACACATCTCAGCACATAACCACAGGTGCGCACAGGTCGTAGGTTCGCCTAGAGAACGAGGAAAAGAAAGCAACTATTGTGCATATTCTGGGTAATTGCAGAGCTCTCTCCTTCGTAGTCACTTAGACTTCTTCTTCATCTACTGGCGCTACAGTCCGGGGTGGACCTGGGCTTCAGCCAAGAAGTCACTCCAAATACCACTTTTATATAACCAGCTGCCTTCAATTTCGCGCGCCAACTTGGTTGAGGTCTTTCTTCACGTGTGTGCGCCATCGTTTCGTGTTTCGTGGATGTCCTCTATAGCGTTGGCTCACTGCTGCGGAGTCGTCCATGCGCTGTACATGGTCCAGCCAACTTGGGCGTCAGATCGGTAGACGCCTGACTAGGGTCATGTCGTTCTGTTTGTGTTTCAGTTCCTCGCTGAATCTCGCTAACATAACCAAAAATCACATGCAGAACTTTTTTCTCGAAGAGACCAATGACTTCTTCATTCGCTTTGGAGATTGTCCATGACTCTGCGTGGAGCAGCAGGGCTGGAATGATGTCTTATATGAAGTCAGCTTGGTCCTTCGAGAGAAGGCTCTATTACTTAAGTGCCTGTTGAGCCGGAAAAAATAGCGGTTGGAAAGAGTGGCTCTGCTTTCGATCTCGGTACTGATGTCGTTTGTACCTACTGTTTACTGCGGAGTCGAGGTTGACGAAGTCCTAGCTAGCAATTCTGACGCTCTAAGCGTCGATTTTGTGTGTCCTTTCTTCCTTCACGGCTAGACCCATTTCAGCCGCGTCCCAGTGCAAACAATACCCTCCAAGACAGCCCGCTGTGTTCTGCCAATCACGTCAAATATCGACCGCGTATGCTAATAGTTGTATGTTCTTCTGGAAAATCTAGCCTGTAATATTGGAGTGTGGGTTTTGCACGACTTTCTCAAGAATGAAGTTGAAAATATCACATGACAGCGCGTCGCCTTGTATTAAGCCTTTTTTTTTACACAGAACGGTGAGTTCGTTTCCGACCTTGATGAAGTCGCTAGAATTCTCTCCCCGCGTCCTGCACAATGTAACGAGTTTGGCAGGAACGTTAAAACGATTCATGGTGTAGCCCATCGCTATGTGCGTTGTCATATGCGACAATTAGGTGGTGGGCGTCGATCTGCATTTGTTGGGGCTTTTTTTTCAGGGGATCTGCCGTAGTGTGAAGACTTGGCCGATGGTTAACTTGATTGGCCTGAAACCACACTGATAAGGACACATTATGCATGAAAGGCGATGTCGACGTATCCCTCTGTAATTGGTGCAGTTGAGGAGGATTCCTCTTTTGTGGATCACTTAGACGCCCACTACTTTAACAGCCTGTTCTAAGTACTAGTACCAGTCGCTAATTTGTTTGCGCAATAGGATCAATTAGATCCACGTCATAACACAGAGGGCATACTATGGGCTAGGTGTGAGTGCTGCCGACCAGCAGTAACCAACCTAACCTAAAACACACAACTTACTTATATGCGCTGCAACCAATGGAGGGTCTGAATCTGAGCAGCGTGCTTGACAGAACCGTGCCCTTAATTAAACCGCGTTTTACCAGAGTTTTCTGCAAATCTGAATAAAGCATGAACTGTTCACTGTGCTTCTTGGATAATGACGTAGTTGCCACTTGCCACAGTTGATATCATTCATTCCTCACAGAGTTTTGTGCCCACAGCGTAGACACCACAGCACGATATCCAATATCCAAGACCAGCGTTTGAATTGCTGCAGTCGAATTAGGAAAAGTTGTACAATTTTTGCTTTTCATAGCTTTGACTGCCTTCAAAACTTTAAAATGCAAAAGTCGGCACGTTGATTCTGCTTCGACTTATGCTGCTGACCGAAAGCAAGTGCAAAGCTCAATAATGCTGTGCGTTTCATCTGCGTTCGATAAATGCTTTTGCTTCGACTGTGGCTGCCGATTTTTTCAAAAGCCTAAGCAGCAGTAAAAGCGGTGCAAATGAAACTTGTGATAGTTTTTCAAACAGTATCCAACACAAAACCAGCAGTACAGAAGTGCTGATGGCACCGAAGAGACGAAAAGCGAGGAGTTGGAGGACAGTTGATCAATGGCAAAATCAGAAGAAGTTAGTTCGTGCGGCTTTTCTTCGACTTCATTCTTGTCCAATTAGGATTCAGGAAGGGGGAAAAAGGGAGTATTTAGAGTCTTCTATTAGTGTCTTCGTCTTCTTTGTGTGGCGCTTCTGTCCGAAGTGGACCAACAAGACTCTCCAGCTGGAATGATCTTTCGCCAGCTTTCCACAGTTTCAGACATCATTTTGCTTAAAGGAGTTCTCAATGTTCAATTAAGACGGGCGTCCTCTGTTAGGAGCTAGGAGTGGAGGATTCTTCAATCTAGAGGCAAGTTCAACCCAGTCAACGGGCTCCAAGGGGATAAGCCTGGGCGGATAGTTGTTTAAATTGAATAAACCAAGTTTCTTCCACACTTGTCTTCCTCACCGATGAGAGGATGTGAGGGAATGCTACTGGACGAGTTATTGCGTTAAGGGGATTTTGCAAGGACGATGATGTTGAGCGATGGAGGGTGAAGATGACAATCAGTAAATTGGACGTCGAAACTGCTGGGGAAATAATTTGTATTAATCTTAGCCAGTGACAGATCTGAAATCAGATCCTAAGCTAGTACAAGCGAGTGAGTAACCAAGCGAAGTGGCACAGAGATCAAAAATTGGGTCTGCGTTGCACACACATAATCAGAGGCGGTACCCGCGGTGCAGAGTCAGAGTCAGAAAGAGCAATGCTTAGGGCCAGAAGCCAGGACCGAGAAAGAGTCCAAGCTTGGCTCAAGCTACACTCATGGTTCGGCCCAGAGTCATAGCCAAAACCAGAACCAGAGCAAGTAACTCGCAAAAGAACGCCTCTAGACTCGCATCCACCAAATTCCGTCCATCGTCCAGCTCTTGATACAGACTAGCTTGCAACCACCCACTTCCATGTAACAGACCAGCGAATTGGAATAATAATAGTGCTCGTCGATCGTGCCCCTTGATCTTAAACTATCTGATCTTAACTTAATTGCTTAGAGCGCCTTAGAGTCATACACATAATCAGAGGCGGTACGCAAGGAAACGAGTCAGAGTCAGAGTCAGAGTCAGAGTCAGAGTCAGAGTCAGAGTCAGAGTCAGAGTCAGAGTCAGAGTCAGAGTCAGAGTCAGAGTCAGAGTCAGAGTCAGAGTCAGAGTCAGAGTCAGAGTCAGAGTCAGAGTCAGAGTCAGAGTCAGAGTCAGAGTCAGAGTCAGAGTCTGGGTCAGAGTCAGTCCCACCAGTCCCACCAGTCGTCAAGCATCACCAGAGGCAACGATTCCGTAAAGAGCAGCACAAACTCTCTGCAGAGGGGTCTCGTTACTCGTATAATTAATCATGGAACCCCGACAATCCTAGCGTACTTGGCTCAAATAAATTCGGTTCCTCAATTTCGACATGACATCCCGCCTTAGCCGTTGTCACTGTGTCTGAGATCGGGACATAACCCTGAGTCCAGCACAACAAGCTGGTCACACGTCATACCGCAATCGTCCCCTAAACCGCATCCAAGCGAAGAATTTCACTATTTTTTACCTCCAATCCCCATCAACGAATAGCCAGCTATGCATTTTGGCACGGGTTGTCGTCAATTTGAGGCCAACAGTGGGTTACAGCTTATTTCCACGGAACCGTGACTTGGTCAGTTCATGGTGGCATCATTGCTACAGCTTTGTTGAATTCGAAGGCAATGCCGTCGTCGATTTCGAAGAAGTACAAACCTATGATGCTGCCACATTCTCTACCGCCATGACGACTCTCTCCATTGCACACGATGACCACCAGGGAATGCCATCAAAGGACCACAACCAAGCGCGGCCACAAAACCAACAAAATGTCCTGTCCTGTGCTTTGTTCAAATCAGGCACGATTGCCTAGCTTTTGTCAGCTCATCCTTTAAAACCACCACCACATCGCTGCATGGCCCCCATTCACAAGCTGGCAAGCGTTTGAAACTTTTCATGGGCTTATCACTTTCGAAATTACTTCTCGTTTCTCTTTTCGGTTGATCTTCTCCTCAAACGATTGCCTCGGTCCTCCCAAATAACCCACCACACAATGCCCAACAAAAACCGTATGACGTTAATCAAAGCGAACGGCTCAAGATGAAATTTAATCTAAACTCCGTCCGGCGATGTTGTAAATTAATTCGGGACTTCAAACAAGCCAACGTCTTATTCGTCGACCCCAAAGTATCGAAAGTATTACATTCGCCATCGTCAGTGCGGCAGTAAAACGAAACTCAAATTACTCCAGGCGGCGAAATTGAGAAGCCCCCGGGCACGGACGGACGGACAAAAAAAATGCCCCTTCTCTCACAAACCAATTATTTGACTTTAATTAAACAAATTTTCAGAACCACTTAATCTGGCCTATTCCGGCTGGGTCGGTTGTGAAAGGCATTTAACGAGGATACACATAAACAGAGCTGTGCGCTGTGCGGGGCCTGATTGCAAATCCAACCGCAATTGTTCGGGATTCGTCGCCTTAGCCCCCGGCGCGGGGGTGGAAAATCCTCGAATGCACTGTGCTCTGGTGTCTTGTGACATCGGGCGAAGCAGTGTCCAATTAGAGCTCGGGGTGCGGGCGGGTGGTTGCTTAAAAATTCGTTTGTTGCTCTTAATTACGAGGAAGATGAATTTGCAAGCAAAACCGACTTCGAATCCCTTAAATTAACGTCTTCTTCATTCGGAGGGTAGTTGGATTGGACTTAATTATGTAGAAGGTGTTCCATGCTCCACCCGAGTCCATCAAAGAACAAGATTTTCTCTGACCACCAGCCGTCGCCATCATTCACACCGGAATCGGGTGAGCCTGTGCCGAAGGACCCTCTCGCTGAGGCTAATTATGTGGAAAGTAACTTTCAATTTAGTTGAGCTATCCTGACAGGAACAGCAGTCACTTGACTCTGGCCCCCCCACACCTCGTTCATAAATTCGACTCTTTATGCGTCAATCGGGGGCACGCATTGCCGAGCACCCGCACCCCGGCTGCCAGGTCCGCATAACGTCCACCCACGTCAGAAAATAGTCAAATCATCCAAGTCATTAAGCAGCAGTCCGGGCTCGCCAGGGAACAACAATAATCATCCACCGATGTGGGAACACCTACGATTTGCAAAAAAGAAGCCAAGTCATCTGTGCCCTCTTTCCTTCCTTCCTGTCGTCCTTTTTCAACTTTGTAACCTGGAAACGAGGATGTTCTTATTGCTTTTCAGTGTCTCCCCATCTCCGCCCCACCCACCGTCACTGATGAGATGAATTTATGGCGAAATTGGCTTTATGACACCACGTGTCGTTGATAGAGTTCCAAGGAAGTAGACAACGTCCTCCCGCCGTCAGGCACACAGGCCATCCTTGTCGGCAATGTCTGGCGGCCGTGATGCACGATTGTGTTAGTCAAATCGTTTGGACTCAATTTTCCCCATGACCTAGTGTGACTGGTGACATCGAACAACATGAGGTTTTTGCAATCGAGTGGAGGGGGCGAGAGAGATAAAAGGACAAACAACGGGGAGACCACAGCCTTTTTGTGCTCTGCCTTTGCCTTTGTTGGCTGGTTTTGTCTTTTTTTTGCCATTTCGTTCGTATTTGAATTGAAAACGGCGCTGCTGCGGGCGGAATAATGTCATAATGCGGCGAATAATTTGTGCCTTCGAGGACGACTGTAGGCTGTTCGGGTCAAGAGGCTGCGGGCTCGATGGCGATGCTGTTTGCTCTGCGGTTTTGCTTGGTTCGTGGATGGCGGCTTGGCAGTCATTCGGCGAAGGGAGGGGGAGGTTCAACTGGGCTGCGATGTGTTTTTGCCGTCAATGGAAGGCAGGCTTTAACTCGGAAAGACCATGTCATGTCGTTGGCAGGAGAAAGAAATACTTTTTGTTATACTTTGCAAGCGCAAAAGGTATTGCGAACACCCGTGTCAAGTAGTCAGTACTCAGTAGTCAAGACACTGCACAGTCGATGGTTTAGATGAAGAGAAAGGGAGCGGCGGTATCTGTGTACACAAGTCCTAAACGGTTGTGGATTGTATTGTGTGGAAGAGGGTTCCATATTTGTGGGGTATAGCTGAAAACGTAAAAAACGACTCTATTAACTTAACTGTACGTCCGAACGCAGGTTTGAGGGTAAACTCATGAGCATTCCGAGTGAATTCATGGAGTGGAGGATGTTCACTTGAGCATCGTTTGTTAAAATAGCCAGAAAACAGGAACAAAGATGACACAGCACGTCTCACAGCTCAAGGAAGTCCACTGCATCGTCGTATTATAAGCTTAATCATTCACTTTGTGACTCCATTTAGGAGGTGCAAGGAGGTCTACACATGAGCGTTATACTGAAGCTTAAGGTGGACGGCATCAAAGTTGACCGACTAGCTTTTCTTTCTACACTTCCGCCAAAAACCATTTTACTTAAGAATCGTTGTTGAATTCAACACGATTGTTAAGAAGCCGAGACCGAGGAAGAAGCTCGTTTCTCAGAAAGAGGTCCCAGCTCCACTTGCTATTAGCCAGTCGTCATGAAGATTTTGAACCAACTCTTCGAGAAAAAGCCAAAGAACTTTTTCATCAGTTTGAATCTACAGCCAAAGCGTAAGTCGACCCAAATTCGTGAGACACTCGTTCGGACGCAACGTCAAAAGGCTGCCTGAAGTACCTTCCCTAATTCACCAGTTCACCTAGACCTTGGACAAGACTACCGCTGCCAAGATGTTGGAGAAATTCAGTCCCGAATCGAGGCTACGAGGCAGTACTTGAAGAAAAGATTACGGGAAATGAGGTCCAACCCAAGAAGCCAACCCTTGTGGAGTCTGAGTGAGTGAGTCTATTATCTTCCTGAAATGTACAATATGCAATGTTCACAATATCCTACATGCCTTCCAACATCTCCATGGAGTTATCTCTTCAATCCTGGAATAAGTCTTGAAGCGTTAAAGGAGAGTCCATGTGAGACGTTGATTGGCCTGGTCTGGAAACAACACTGTCAGCAGGTGGGTCGATCAAAAGAAAGCTCAGTTTGGCCCTCACCGCTCACGATGGGCGATGAACACAATGTCTGTGCACCATACTTCATCGTCAAGGGCAAAACCCACTTGGGACTCTTAACTCTTATCTGAGCCAATCTTGGCAAGATCCTAGAGGCCGTCGAGACCCACTACAATGGCCATGTCGAGATTAGGGATCACTGGGACGACACTGGGACATCTTGGGATCAATGAGTTTAGCCCACATTGCCAAATCGGAGCGCTTAAAGGCGAGGAAACTCATGCAGAAGCAAGTATTCTGCTATGTCTAGGGATATAGGCCTTATTCTTGCATCACATTTTTGAAAATCGAGAATGAGTGATCGCTGTTGAGTCGTCCTGTATTGATACACATGCCACAGACGCAAGTTTTTCATTGTCTGTGCCTTCGGCTAGGTTAGGTAGATGGGTAGACGGGCTTGAGCCACGACTCAAATAGGTCCTGCTCGGCACATTGTGTTGCCCGTTGGAGGAATGTCTCCTCTTTAGACCTTCCTCATGGCCTTCATGTTTTTTAAATGTGAAAAGAGATTACTGGGATTTTTGTTAGATCCTGGATGTCTTGGAGTGTTCTATGACTCAGCTGGCTGAGACTGGGGCAGTGGCAGAGGTAGTGTGGGAATCCTCTTTTTTTCTGTTCTTCTCCGCAACCTCTGCATATGAAGACGTTGGATACTGGATAGTTCCATTTTATTTTCGTGGTTCTTCAGATGATTACAGCCAGTAACTGCAGGGTTGGGTATGCCATTGGCATATAATCAGGAGTCCGTAAGGTCATAGGAATTATTACCGGCCACTCCCTGTTGGGCACACATGCAAAAACTTATCGATTTTTGCACTGTTCAACTTGGGCCACAGCATCCAAGTGGTCTCGCAAGTGGTTAGAGAGTTCCAGCTTTTATTTGTTGTCTCTTTGATCGTGTCGTTCACTTTTTTCTTGCAATCCGCTTCCCTTTCCTGGGAAGTTCATTATCTGCTTCATTGGCTGTATTATTAGGTAAGCTGACTGATCGACAACTCCCGTGATAGTGCCATTAATTTGATCCAAACGGCAAATGGTGACTTGACCAGATATGAAAACCAGATAAAACGCATTAACTTAGCTTTCACTGGGATTCGAAGCGGGGTCCTTTTTCACCAAAGGCAGGCTCTCAACCATCTGTGCCATCCAGCTGTCTCATTCGACTTAATTGGCGGTAGGGGACATCCCTATGGCCTCGGACCCAGCGTAGAGTAGTCGAGTGCTGTGCGCTGCGAACTACTTAAGCTCTTCGCGGCACCAGGCGACCCACTTGGACTTTTCGATTTCTGTTCCCGAAAATGCATGAATGTCCTCTTGACTGCCAACATTGATATCATTCTGACTACCTCTTTGACTGTCAGGATCTCCGCTTGAGAAACACTGTCATAATCAGGGATTCCGATGAAGCAGTGTATGTTTAACAATTCCTAGAAAATGAAAAAATGGCGCGTTTAGAATCTTTGTCGATTGGTTGATGGGTTCATTTGTAGTCCTCCCTAGTTGGCAAATAGCACCGAAAGGGTACTTCAAAGTCAAGGAACGGAGGACTTGTTCAGTTTGCAAGTCAGCCACTAAATTGGTTGATCCTTATGGGGCTGTAGGTACGTAGGTCTAGTATAACCCCTAGGCCCACCCTTGGACTAGTGTTAATTGCTCATGTGACGCCCAGTCATGCAAGATCTGTGCCCTAATCATGTCTCCTTTTCCCAGTCCTCTGTCAAAGAATCTTAAGTTCGAGGTGAAAAAACCTTTCCCATCCCCCAAAGGCGCCCCATTACCACCACCTCGGGGCATTACCTTTCAAATTTCCTCCTCGAGATGGAGAATCCTGTGATGACACCGTCACCGCTTCCGTTTTTTTTTTTCTCATTTTAAAATGTTCCTAAATCGCCAACAAAATGCGAGCCCTTGTTACTTTGTCTAACAAATGCACATTGTCACAACATATCCGTCGACAGCCGCCCCTTTTATGTCGCTCATCAGTGTCCTTCCCTTTTCGTGTCTAAAACCATGGTCACGTTTCCATCGTACACAGTCATCGCGTATGTAGGTGTCTCGCCATCTGCTCCATCAACGCACGAAATTCACTTGAAATGCGTGACAATATCCCGCAACGAAAAGGCACACACCTACACGCTCTCTCAGGCGTCCATTAACTGGGAAGTTAACTTTCGAGAGTTGAATACACAACTCAACCAATTTCCCATCGAAACCGATGACACTCACAGGGACGACGTGCAATCGGGCCCAGAATCAGAAGTGCTTGCTGGTCGAGATGAATTCTGCGAATTTCTTGGAAAATTCAATTGCATTGCAATGTCTGTGAGATTCTTTCTTTCATTCGACCATTCTTCCATTCTTTCACACCCCCGTCCAGTCGTGTAAAGGCTTAGAGAGCAATCCATGACAGTCCTCTAATTTTTCCATTTTTCTCCTCCTTGGCCGGGCACGCTAACAAAAAAATATGCAAGCAGAGCGGAAATCTAATATTATCCTTTTGCAGGTTGAGGAGGAAAACACCTAGAGAGATTCCCTCGGGTGGTGACACTTTTCCACACGTTGCCCCCGAAGCTGTGCCACTGCCACCGACGAGCCAGCCACACCCATCCTTTAGCGAGAAGAGACGATCTATAAACAAGGATTTAATCTATTTCATTAGAGATGGATCGTTGTGCCGTCTGACTATGCCGTCACTTGTGGTTTGTGTGCTGAGGGAGAGACACTCTCTTGCACGCAGACACAAACTTGATTAAGTGGACTGTCAAAAATGTGCCCGAGCCAGATGCTGCCTACACATTGCCTCAACATGAATGAATAAGGAATGGAAACGGCAATTGGTTGTCATCCCTGCATTACGCATTCATCGGAGTCGGTGGACTCCAACAATTCCATTCAATTAAACCGTCGCACATCTCAGCTGACGGTGCTGACAAGAATGCACTTTAGTCGACAATAAAGCGCCTGTAATGATCCGCCAACGTTTTAGGGAAATTACACACTAATTGACTGGCCACATTCCCACATTTGAGCTCCGAGGGGAATTTATTGGTCATTACGAGACCCATTGTACTTGCAGGGGCTGCGTGCTGGCGGTAGACTGTCGGATCCTTTGTATTTATTCTGTGTGCGTGGGGGATTCTGTGGGTGGGTCGTGGGGTATGGAGGAATTTCGGACAAACTGCGATTTGATTATGAACACGTGAGCGGTTTGTGGCGCACTCGGGAACTCCTTAATTATGAATTATGTGATGAGTTAGGGTGCGTTTTTTGTCTTTAGCAGTGCTTTAAGTGGGCCACTCGGGCGTGCATGTTATTTTGAGACGTGCATGTCTGCTCATAGAGGCATGGACTTTGTCAAAAGCGGATAAGGTTGCTATTGGATGCATTTTTTAAGGTGATTTTTGCTGCCGTCGACATAGATTTTGAGTGGAGCATAAGACATAACAAACAAATTGCATGAGCTGTTCAGCTACATCGACTGCCAGAAGAGTGAATCAATTGAATCAATTGAAATGGCTAGTCCATGTAGAGCGACTGAAAACCAATGCTCCGGGTCCTGGATCTGCCAAGCAGTCGCCTAGCTGATAGAGTCTGATTCATGTCACGCATTGAAAGTCGTGAAGAGGGGGACACTCGTGCGACTTGACCGAATCATCGAAGTATTACCCTTTCTTTTCGATGAAAGGGCAGTTTCTCGCGCACTGCCGCGTTTCTCACCCTGTCACAGCGAGTAACTCCCACAACAGAATGAAGAAATCTTATCTCGGCCGCTTGTATTCGCGATCCTACCCAAATTTCATGTCCATAGGTGAGGGTCTCCTCAGCCGCGACTTTCCTGACTACAGGTCTTCGAATTTGCTGCAAAACTCACCATCTTGATCGAGCCTACATGAAAGTTCAGCCCTACTCCTCAAACCACTCGAGAAAATGAACCCGAGATGCTTAAACTTCTTGATTCAATGGGACTCCACTAACACGTAGAGTGCATTGAGCAGTCGTTATGATCAGTAACCACGAATGTGTCCACGTTAAGCTTCTTCCCAGCATCAGCCCACGCTAGAGCTCCGGTTGGGAAGATGTGAGGAAAACTGAGTCATCTGCAAAAAGAAGATAACTTCCCCCGAACTGTGAAACATTTCTCTCCTCGGCTGTGCTGCGACAACTTCAGTCAATATGTACAAAGCAGATGTGACAAGACGCCCCCTTAGCGTCGTCCAACGCTGACGGTGACAGGCTGCTTCAGTTTGTGTATAGAGACTGAATGGCCCTCAAAAGACGACCATGAGTTCCATGCTTGTGCTAAACAGTCCAGAGTCTCTTTGAAAAGAATTACAATTATGCCAGTTTTTCAAACGCCAGGCGTCTCACCGCGTTCCCAGGTCTTCTGAATGACACGAGAGAGTCATAAAACTTATTAAACTCCTCCGGCTTAAGCATTTCTTTGGGCTGTCATCATAGTAGACCTGGGTATACCATGGCGACTTAGCGTCGCACATCGCTTTACTGTCTCTTAGAGAGGTGGCGGTCAGATGCAACTTTACTCTATGCTGGGCCTCTGGATATAGCCGGGCAATGAAAGAGCCGACGTGCTAGCTAAGACAGGAGTTGGCCTGACAATGACCACGGTGCCATGACAATGGATTTTTGAACAGCAAAGGTTTTTGTTATTGACAACATAAACATTTCTCATAGCATTTTTTCCATGTCGCTAAAAAAGGTGGCCTTATGGCGATCTAGCTAAGTGGCATAAGGTCATATGCTCGAGTAAATTCCAAAATATGGACTTATGTCACATGGCCTCATGTTATGGCACCGCCTGCCACTGGCAAATTAATCAGGAGACTATCCTGCCCCTCACTCCAAGTCGGCGGTAGATTAAACTCACTTGCAGGACTACGAGGCAAATGTGGCCTTCAATAAATCCAACAAAAGACAAGCACACTCCCAAGTCTCAACAGAATAGAAAGGTCGTATGCATTAACTCCGGCTACTGCCAATTGGGCCCACAAGCAATAAGGGTGGGAGCTACCTGTAAAAACTTTTGCACGTGCTACAGGGATGGGGAAGAAGTAGAAACCAAGCTACACTCCCTCGTCACTTGATTAGCCCTTGCAAGAACAAGAAAAAGCACACTAGGCGACTATTCATTCAGCAGCCTAGAAGAAAAGTCAGATCAGTTTCTGGACATGGCAAAATTCATCTGGAAAACAAACTGGTTATAGCTCAGTAATGCAGGGGACAATCTCTGAAGAGACCACTTCGATACCAGCAGGTACTTCTTAGGTGTCAGTTAGTTCCCCTAACGAGGAATCGGTGTATCAAGTGATATGGATCCAAACAGGATCTAAGAGGATTACAACTGACAACCTTTCCCCCATCGGGTAGGGGTAAGAATACACCCGAAGTAAGGCATGCCTGTCCTAAGAGGCGACTAAAATCTTGAGCTGGGTGCTCGTTAAAGTGACGGATGGCAGTGGACACTGGCGTATCTCAATAATAGATCGATCGGCAACCAAAACGATATAACTATATGACACTGGCGGCCAGTCCTGGGATGTTAAGACACTCTACTGTTAGATTGACCAGAGGCTATAGTCTGGTGCCACGGGAGATCAAGAAAGCCCCAGAGACCCGTACAGGTTTCAGCCTGATCGCGCTAACGTCGTGGTGGCTATGGTTTAAAACACAAAGTCGCGGGGAGAGGTGGACCTGGTCATCAGGTGTATACCTGAGAGTCAATCATTGTCTATTGTGGAGATAGCTAGTGCGACTCCGAGACCTGACAGTTTCATGATCCAAATCTGTGTGGAGTTACAAAACACAACCGAATGCTGCGACCCACAGAGTACCAGAGGTTTCTATTCGGCCTCACCACTCCACCAAGGTGGAGAAATAAGTCCATGAGGTTATTTCGAAACTTGCTACATCAGAATCCTACTAAAGGCGTCTGGTCCAGCGTCGAAAAATGGTTCTAAGAGTAAAAGTACTCTTGATTTAAACCTGTTCGGCAGGGGACCATGTAAATCAATTACTCAATTGTGACAATCACTCTTACCTAACCTAACTAGAACCAGATTAACGGTTTCGATCAATGTACTTACAAGGGATATTTACAGGAAAGATGCGCACTCGAGTTATTTACACGATTTCGCATGATGTGCATAAATGAGTTTGCTTATCGACAGTGGTGCGCACAGAGGGTATGTAAAGTTTTTCAAAAAAAAACACATAAAATTCAAAAAAATGCATGAAATCTTTATTTGAATCGATAGTACGGTCCATATAATTTAATGTTTGAAGATTATTTCATGCAAATGCTGACCTTGACTGCGCCTCAAATGGTCCATCCGCTTAGTCCAATTTTGGCGTACTCTTTTCAACATTTCGGCCGGTATCTCACGAATAAATGCTTCAATGTTGTCTTCCAATGCGTCAGTTGAAGCGGGCTTCTCTGTATAGACATGAGCTTTAACATAGCCCCACAAAAAATAGTCCAAAGGCGTTAAATCGCACGATCTAGGCGGCCAATTGACCGGTCCCGAACGTGAAATAAAATGTTCACCGAACTCGAACCCCTCAATAAGTCGATTGTTGCGCGTGCTGTGTGGCATGTGGCACCGTCTTGTTGAAACCACATGTCATGCAAGTCAAGCTCTTGCATTTTGGGCAAAAAAAAGTTGGATATCATCTCACGGTAGCGCTCACCATTCACAGTTACGTTACGATTCGCATCATCTTTGAAGAAGTACGGTCCAATGATGCCACCAGCCCATAAACCGCACCAAACTGTGACTTTTTCTGGATGCATTGGTAGCTCTTGCAATGCTTCTGGCTGATGTTCACTCCAAAATCGACAATTCTGCTTATTTACGTACCCATTGAGCCAAAAATGAGCTTCGTCGATGAACACAATTTTTCGGTAAAAAAGTGGATCTTCGGGTCCAAGAGCCCATTCACCAAAAATTTTACGTTGCGGTAGGTCGTTCGGCTTCAGTTCTTGCACCAGCTGTATTTTGAAAGGCATCACACCTAAATCCTTCCGCAAAATTGTCCACGTTGTTGAGTAACAGAGGCCCAATTGCTGCGAACGGCGACGAATCGATAATTGATGGTCATCATTAACACTGGCCGATACAGCTGCGGTATTTTCTTCAGTTTGCTCTCTACGTAAGGTTTAATGTCCAACAATGTAAATTTGGTGCGAAATGTAGTCACAATAGCCCGAATAGCCGCTTCAGTAGGTCGATTAAACTGACCATAAAATGGAAGAAGCGCGCGATGAACTTTCTTAACAGAGCACGCATTTTGATAATAAAATTCGATAATTCGCAAGCGTTGTTCGTTTGTAAGACGATTCATGGTTAAATTATAGACCAAACTGAAGATGTTTGACAGTGAAACAAAACACGAAACGTGCGTCAGCTGTTTAAACCAGTGTTGCCAAAAAGATAATAGCTAAAAAATCACCCTTTATTGTATGACGGGATGGTACGCAGAATGGGTTTAATATTTGCCTAAAAGATTATGTGTCTTCCTGAAGTCAGAACAGTTTTTTCTCTATTGAGAATAGTTTTGTGATTCACAAATGGGTTATTTTTGTTCACACTTCACACTTGTACAGACATGTATATGACAACCATTGTCATTAAGGTTCATCAAACAAAAGTGTAAGGAACGCAGATGGTAAGGATATTAGCAAGCGAAATTGCTCTTAGGCAATGTTGCTTGCTGTCGAATGAGTTAACCATTTCTGCCCGGAGTCTATTCATGTTGCCAACCAATAGCGATTCAATCGCCAAGTTTCCTTTCCACTCCAGACTCAAATCCTTCGGAATTGAGAAGCTCCGAATAGTCCTGGCTCCATCTGCGCAAAACACACCATCTTTGGCTTAATTCCTTCGGTGATGTTGACTTTCCTTCCTCTGAGTCGGCGAATGGTCTGTCAGAGCACCATTTTACTGGCCGGACTCCTTCCAGAACCGCCAATTTGCACGTTCTGCCTCAGTGTACTGGTCACGAGAAGCAGAGTCCAGTCTCTGTAGGACTCCGGCTTCTCTCTGATGGCTTCTTGAACTGCGGGGGTTTAAAAAGCCACGAAGTTCTTCTCTCAGACTATGCCTCTTGGGTCCTAAAAAAAAGATCTGTGGACACGATGTTACTCGAACTGTGCCTCAGATAAATCCTTTCAATTAGAGCCCTTCCACGACTGCCTGCTATGCTGTGCTGCGTAACGAATAACACCAAACGCCCCATACCTCGTTCAACTTCAAAGCCCAGCCACCCTTCTCCCCCAGGGCTCCATCGCCCGCAATTATTATTCGAAAATGCTCCTGACAACCACCAGCGTGCACAGCAGACTGCACACGTACGCACAACACAAACATAACCATCATCACAAATGAGATGGTTCGCAATAATCGTTTCGAAATTCGAAATTTTATCGCCTGATTATTGGATCTTCACACATCCTTCCTGATCTTCAAAATGTCCTTAAATTTTATTTCCAATCCGCAAGCGTTCGATAAGAGACCGTTCGACGACACAATAGACGAACGTGCTCTGAATGCACGCTCCACACGTCTCCTCGGGGAATTCAATATCGTTTTGTGTATCTTTTGGATGACCCGCCCCATCCGGGCTGTAATCTGCACAAAGTCGAGGAAAATCGAGCAAAACTAATGTGAGGTCAACCTCAATTCGTGTCAAATTTAGCAACTTTCATCCCTCAACCCACCCCATGGCCCGCGGGTGGGTTCACAAACTTTTCACATCGAGAGATTAATATTTGGGTTTTAATTACGCACCATCCACCGGTTGGCCTAAGCCAAGGGTAATGTTCATAAAGCCCGCAAACGAACTTTTTAGCTTTCCTCTGAATTTGAGATGAACCTCGCTCGGGGAGCGCCACGAGAGGGTGGCGCTCGGCATCCTGTGGACCCGGGGGGAGCCACGCTGAGTTATGCTAATGTATCGACTTACAGTTGACTGAATTGGGAGCCGTGCGGCGTTTTTTTTTCTTGACGATTTGTCACGGGCATACACGCAGAAAATATGTAAATCGACGACCAAGCACTTACCGGGATTTTTTTTCGGCGGGGTTGGGAGGAGGATGGGGTATGAGAGCACGAAAGTGGTTTTTTTTTGCGGCGGATGAGAGAGAAAGCCTCGACATGTAGTAAGTGATGGCAGACATCGCGATTACACTTGAGCAGACAGATCAACAAGTTTGAATTACTTTCTCAGATTGTTATTTTATTCTACTTCAAGTGGCACTCGATTATGTATTCATTGCTTCGTGGGAGGTGCACACGGGTGGGATGCGGTGTCGCTTCTGTGAAAACAACTGCGGCCCAATGATGGCTTACTGAGGGACGCGAGTGTAGTGGATTGTGCTCTTGAGCATAAGTTATTCACTAGTGTGTAGTCGGGGCTGCAGTGATATTCAACGAAATGGAAGGAGCCAAGCCATCGACGACTTGGCCACACAGTCACCATAGGCAGGACTTCGACATGAGTACCGAGATTAGACGGAGAATAGCTTGTACCAATCTAGACATTTTTTAACATCATTCTCGAGAAGATCGTGCGCAACTCAAGCGTCACCACCAGAGGGAGGATCGTCCACAAATCTGTGCAACTGCTCGCATTTGCCGACGACATTGACATCATCGGAAGGACGTAATGGGTTGTCAGGTTGGCATTTGTGAGCATCGAGAGGGAAGTGGCGAAGATGGATCTTGCTGTCGACGAAAAAAGTCCACCAACACCGACGTCTTGGACAAAACGTCCCTAAAGACAGCTATAACTTCGAAGTAGTGAAAGACTGTGTCTACTAAGGCTCTGACACACCGCAGAGATAAGACGAAGGATAACACTCGCCATTCGCCATGTCTTTGGGCTTGGAAGGCAATTGAGGAATAAAGCCCACTTTCGAAGGACCAAGTTGTCCTTATGTAAGACCTAGACAGTCCCAGTCCTTCTGTGTGGCGCAGAAGCATGGACACTAATCAAAGCGCACGAGGATATTCTTGGCACCTTCGAGAGGAAAGTGCTTCGTATTAGCTTTGGTCCCATGTATTTATGGTTTTGGGGGAGGAGACTGTAGGGGCTGTACAGCGACGTCGATCTGATCAAACGAGTTCGAGTCTCGCGTCTCAGATGGTTAGATCGTCTAGAGCTAATGGACACCAATGCTCCGGCCCTGAAAGTCTTCGCCTCCAATACGGAGATTCAACGCGATGAAGGAAGACCACGCCTCCGGTGGAGTATGCAAGTGAAAAGGTGGCTCAATCAGGTGAACGTGCGTAGCTTGAAGCAACTGGCACAAGACCGTGCAAGATGGCTGGCCCTACAGTCCGGGGTGGACCTGGGACTCAGTCAACATACTTCTGCATCTAGCACTGTCTTGCCAATCGCTGTTTCTTTGGAATCAATAGACAATTGCGTAGTAGTGCCCTCTCCACTGACTTTATGGAACAACTTGATGATCCATGTCCTTCTCGGAGACATAGACAATCTCAAAAGAATTCAATCTTCTCGAGAGATAAGTTCTGCGTTCAAACTTTGGTCCTGTTTGCGTTCGACTACCGAACTAAATGTGACGTAAGGTGAGGCGTCTATGCAATGCCAATGACGGCTAGGCAATGTAGAGAGGTCTGCTCCAATCAGACTCCACATCAGTGGAACAATGCGCCACGAAACCAGTGACGCATCCAAGTGGAATTGAAGACCTCAACCAGCTGGCAGCTGGCTAAAAGCCGCGCCTATTGGAGGGGTTTGTAAAAAATTAATATGCTATTGATTTTCCATTCAAATTAGTCCCACATTTAGAGGAGAAAATGCTCTAGAGAATCAACGAGGACCCAAGGTACTCACGCTGAACAGTGACAGAACAATGGATCCAAACTGGTGTTCCTCTTGTCACTCCTAAATAGCTGCCTACATAAACCACTGCTATACACGATCACTGGCAGATGGAAACGAAACTTCTACCACGGGTTGCAGCAGACGGCAGGTGTCTTACCAATCAGGCGCCTTTCAGGGCTTCTCTGTACATGGCCTCATGAAATACGATCGGAATTAGTTGAATATACGCGAGTTGAACTGAACAAACCCAGTAACCAATCAATGGCTTGGCTTTCGAACCCGGAAATGTCTAAGAACGGCGTAAGTAGCCTTCGGCATTTTCTAAAAGCTTGAAAGCAAAGCCTTTTTTTAAATATGACAGTTTTCATTCATTTGGGGTACACAGAGTCTTGATATAAAAATGCATACACAAGCTGACCAAATGCCACCTCGCCATTATTCACACACAAGAAGATCTTGCACAACCAATCAGAGCCATCAAATTGCTCAGAAACATTGATAACCTGACAAGCGTCCATCAAAAAACACGATCCAGCAGCAAAATCTCTGAAACACGAACTTTCTCAGTCTTTGCAATCGTCCAGCCAATCAGCGTGCGAGCTCTCAGCACTTTTGTCCAGCGAGGCTTACATGCACAAACTTGTCGCAGAGCTCTCGCTATGCAATTTGTTGCAGTGGCTTGTGATTGGTCTGATCTAGGCTGAATTTGAGAATTGCAGAAACATGATGCGTGAGAGGTGCATTATGTGAGTGAGATCTGTCATGTCTATATGCATCAGAAGTGTTCCAGATTTTGAACGGAGCAGACAAAGACCAAGTGGCGCCAAAAGTTTATATTCGCCAAAATTCGATTTTTCACATAAATTGCTCTCGAAGTTTTTGGAAATAATTCTCGAATGTGCGGAAATGTGTGAATTAATTGAATTGGTTAATTTTTTTTCATTTTCACTGTTTTTCGGGCGGATTTTTGTGCGATTTTGTTTGAGTTCATCTTCGATTCATCATCGATTCGTTTTGAAGTAGCTCTTTTTTCGTTCGAAATTTTAGCATCCCCAGTGCGGCTTGAAGGGGTTTCAGTGTTTTTGCTCGGTTTACTCGCGATCCTTTAGCCCGGGAGTGTCGCGAGTGTTGTTCGGGAGTGAGTGCTAAATTCTGTCTGTATGCTGCATCTCAGGACACCCACCGATGGACAGACGAAGCAGGTAGGTCTTCAGTCTGATTGTCACCAAGCCAGCCAGCCAGCGTTGGAGCACCTTTAATCCTCATCAGTGTTCATCAAAGTGAGTACATTTTTCAATTATCGTTTGCTCTTGTCTTCGGGAAGGCATCAGCCGTCTCTGGTCATCAGTGTCACCGGGAAGCTTTTAGTTAAGGGGGTCCGTTTGGTTAGCATTCGGGGTGGGTGTAACATTCCGCCTTAATATTTTGTAGATAGACACTAAATGAAACCTTCTTTCACAGGTCGCAGTCGTAAATCCCTCTTGAACTGGTCTTGTACCTCTTCGTTGTGAGTTCAGGGGGTTGGCTGGCGAGGTAGGGCGCTTCTGGGGGTTCTCAGTCGAATGCAGGCTACTCTTGTGGGTTTGTTGAAGGGCGTAGGGCTAGTTTATTTATAAATTTCTGCCGGTTTTCAGGTTCATCGGCGCAACTGATCGAAGGACGATCGGTTTTCGAGAGTGTTTCACTTGATTTTAGGGGCGAATTTTGTTTCTCTGTTCGTTAGGCAATCTCACACATTATATCACTCTTTCTATGCAAAGCTTGAAAAGGCTTACTTTCCCTCTTTTTCGTTTGTTTTTTTGGGAGGTTTGTAGACTGGCCTCTGGCTGGTCGTTGAACCTCGTGGCTGAGGGGCTGCTTGTGCGGTGGCCTCCCAGTCTCTTGTTTGTCACAGTTTACTAATCCATCTCCCAGAGAACTGGTTTCATATGCTTGGTCTTGATGGCTGGCATATGGAAGCAGTTCTTTGTTTTTGCTCTTCCACTTTCAGATGTGGCGCCGCAGATGACCGGGTGCAGCTTTCTTTTCTTTTTTCTTTCTGTTTCATTACAGGTTGACGGTGAAGATGGAGGCTTCGTGGATTTCGGCAACGAAAGCTGACAAGATCTTCCAAGATTTTCTTGTTTTTTTTTTATAATTCCAGATGATCTAAAGCCCTGATTGCGGATGGAGACCCAGTGCATCGTGTAATTTCCGACTTTTCTTTTCTCTTCTAGATGTGTCGTCACGGCGGAGTCCAAAGAGCCGACTGGGTGTAGAGACAGCAACGAAACTACGGCCGAGGGCTGGTGGCAGTTTGGTAATTTGTGTCCTATTTGATGAATTTAGAATCTTTGCCTCCTCGTAGTAGTAACAGTAGACGTAGAAATGTAGTGCTTGTAAACGTTTGTGTTGTTTCAATGTTTTCCTTGCCTTTGAGTTGTTACTTCTTGACTAACTGACGTCTGTTCTCAGCCAGGCCATGCAGCAGTTAGATTCTCAGACAGGTACTAGACCGGGCCGACTGGACATAGGACCAAGCCAGGTCGGAGGGATCGGAGTGAACATGGTCGAATGCTTTACTTGCCATTCATCGAGGGTGGTTGGTGCTTCTTAGTCGCGTCGCGTGGGGTGATTGGGGTTGGAGGGGTTGACTGACGGATTAGTCTGGTGTCGCTTGGAGTTTGGGGTCTGTGGTCTGTTGGGATAGGGGGCTGGGGCCTGTTGGTTCTGGTAAGTCTGGCGGGTCTGGTGGATTTGGTGTGTCTGGTGGGTCTTCTGGGTATGGTGTATTGGTGGGTCTGGTGGGTCGGATGGGACTGGGGGGCCTGGTGGGTCTGGTGGGTCTGGTTGGACTCTTGGGTCTGGTGGGCCTGATTGGTCTGGCGGGTCTAGTGGGTCTGGTGGGTCTGGTGGGTCTGGTTGGGATTGAGGTCTGGGGTCTGTTGGTTCCGTTGGGCCTTTGGGGTCTGTTGGGTCTATTGGAACTGGGGTCTGTTGGCACTAGGGCCTGTTGGTTCTGGTGGGTCTGGAGGGTCTGGTGGGTCTGCTGGGTCTGGTTGGTCTGCTGGGTCTGGTTGGTCTGGTTGGTCTGGTTGGTCTGGTGGGTCTGGTGAGTCTGGTGAGTCTGGTGGGTCTGGGTTGTGGTGGGCCTAGGGTCTGTTGGAACTGAGTTTTGGGGATTGAAGACTTCTTAGAAATGTTCATGTCATCGGCCCTATTTGTAGTAGTCCTCTGTCCTGTTCTTGTTGTAGTAATAATTTAGTGTTGTCTACGTGGCATTGTTCTATAAATGTAAACTTTAGTCAATGTTGTAGTTGTAGTAGTAGTAGTAGCAGTAGTCACAAGGCAGATACCGATGATGATGCGTAACGCAGTGTCTACAGCCTTCTTGTGAGGCGACCTGCTCGCTCTGAGGGACCCTGATTCACACAACCTCTGAATAGGTTCGTGGGAAGGAGCCTTGCTTAACTGTTTGAATGTTTGTGATTGTCATTTGTAGAGGGTTTCTGTGTTTCCTCGCCCTCAACCAGGCAGCGTCTTTAGTTGGCTTTAGTAGGATCTTCAGGCAGGTGCCTCCAATTACTGACTCGAAGTTAGCTGACGTCCTTCTCCACTTGTGTGAGCCATCGGTGGCATGGTTTCGTTTCGTTGCTATTGCGTTATCGTGAGTATTTATCGGATGAGAGACAATGTTTGTATCAAACTACGACTCCTTAATCAAAACTGTCGACAATTGTTGCTCGATCCTAATCCCCATCTCCGACAGCACTCAAACAACAATCTAGATGCTCTTTGATAGTTCCGCAAAGCGCTTAAATAAATGCGCCACCTAATCGCCAGCAGCTTATAATTATCACCCAAATAAGCGTTTGAATCGCACATCCTCCCGCCTGAGCACCAAGTGCATACATTTATCATTTTTTCTTGGCACCGTGCCATTTTCAAGTCAATATCACATAAAATGAAGTCGACTTCCTTTCGCACAACTCACAGAAGGGGTCATCCTGTGCTGTGCTCACAATGGAATCCTTGCCTGCTCACACACCAATCTGGGCCAACTGCCAAGAAGTGTGTCCCACAAAGGAACTTTCTTCTTCCAAAGCCAAAAAGAAAATATGTCATATCTCGTGGCAAATGAAAAGGACACCAGCCGCCGTTCGATTCTTCATGGACAGGTTGGGGGTGTCCTTTATTTTGGAGGAACTGGTTTGAGGTCATCTCTAGAGTGGTTTAATCGTGTCTGCCTGAATTTAAGCATGAAATGAAACTCCCTCCGCTCTGATTCAAGCTGAATGGAATAAATTTGCGGATTTGGATCACTGGCATTTGTGGATTCGGTGAGCAGAGAATTTATTCCATTTAAATCGCTCTTGCTGTGCCGGTGTCCGCAGTCGGGAATCAGATCGGAGGGAAACCGAATTTGAAAATCAAATTTATCTTCACTCACGCCATGTATGTCACAGATAATCCATCTGACACCTTAATCCCAACCGCACACAGCCCCAGACTGCAGTCGCAAGTGGGGGGGGGGGGGAGGCCGTCTGCTTTACACAGAAGTTATCAGCCCGAGAACTTGTGTCGTCGATAATTCGTGCTCGTTGCTCTCATTTTAAATTCAAACAGCTCAGCTGCCACCCCACGCACCACGCACGCACTCGGCCCAAGTTTTCTCATTAAATTACGCTTGCCTGCTGTCTGCGAGAGAAAAGAAGAAAATCTGCCCCTGTCGCTTATCTCTGGCGATGGCTTTGCATTCAAGTGCCCATCGAAATGAGATGAAACAAAGAAACCATCGGAAAAACGAAATCCGATCTACGCCGTCCCTCCAAGACCTCAGGGCCATTACCATACGGTCGTCTAGCATCAATCGAGCAAAGAGGGGACGTCGCAAAGCCTCTCAACCTGTTGCAAGAATCGAAACAGACGCACAAAAAACAGAAAAGCTTTTATGCCGGATTACCGAACGTAGGCGTGTGTGTTGTTGTATCGAAAAAGGACCTCTGTGGTGATCCCTCGGGTACCGGGGACATATTTTATTTATCCGAATGAAAAGCCAAATGTATCCGTGTGAGGATTTATAGTTTATGACAGACTTATCCCCCCCCCCCCCTCCCACACACACACCGGCGGAGAGGCAGGATGAGGAGGAAATCTTGAGTTTACGATTAAATCAAAGGATCGCCGAATGATTTTTACGACCAGAACCGAAACTATTTGGGCAAAGTCTCGACTCGAGCACCCAGTCATGGGCAGTCAAATCCGACCGCAATCATCAGCATAAAGGCGCAGGAATTTCGCTCAGAAGATTCTTTTCTCTTGATTAGACGACGAAATGGGAAAAGATGAAATTACTTACCAGAGCGCTCGTCAGCGGTTATACGATGATGATGACGATCTGTGGGGGAGAAGAGAAGGAAATGATGAAGACGTTAAAATCGATTGGAATTTTGGGGGCGATTAAATGGGGGTGAGGTTGGATTCATGCGAGATAAGAGAACAATTCAATTAAGAGAAACACACACAATTTTCATAAATATAGAGTCGGACGTGCCTGCACGCGTCGAACGCCGTTCTACATCTCTTGGACCAGCCTCGATGAGGTCGTCTTCGAGATGGCTCTCTTGGGACTTGGGATAGGGCTTCATGACATCAGCAGCGTCATAGACTTGGTAGGGTAGAGCAAATGGTTGTAGCTCAACATGATCAGTATCTGGAGGTTGAACTCCTTCCTCTTCTTCGGCTTCGGCTTCGGCTTCGGCTTCGTCGTCATCTTTTACATCTTCTACGTTGTCCTTGCCTTCTACGTCGTCTCCGGCATCCTCTTCCTCGCCTTCTATGTCGTTTTTGGCTTCGTCTTCCTCGACATCTACGTCGTCTCCGGCTTCGCCTTCCTCGCCTTCTACGTCGTCTTTGGCTTCGTCTTCATCGACTTCTACGTCGACTTTGGCTTCGTCTTCCTCGACTTCTACGTTGTATACGGCTTCGTCTTCCTCGCCTTCTACCTCGTCTTCCTCATCCTCTACGTCGTCTCCGACTTCCTCTTCCTCGACTTTTACGTCGTCTCCGGCTTCATCTTCCTCGACTTCTACCTCCGGCTTCGACATTGTCGCCACCTACGTCGTCTCCTACTTCGTCTTCGTCGCATTTTACGTCGTCTCCGGCATCGTCTTCCTCGACTTCTAAGTCGTCTCCGGCTTCGTCTTCCTCGACTTCTGCATCGTCTTCCTCGACTTCTGCATCGTCTTCCTCACCTTCTACATCGTCTCCGGCTTGGTCTTCCTCGACTTCTTCGTCATCGCTTGTTCTTCGATCGGCGCGAAAGCTCCCACTGCCCCACGTTTGAAACGCGCCACCGTGTCGATGTCACCTGCATAACCCAACACTTGTTCTGACTTGTAGAAGACAGTGCCTTTCGTGATTATAGCTGACGGCCGCGTCATCGTCTCCAGTTCCAGATTGAAGAAGTCACACGATTGCACGTTTCAAACGGCTCCGAAGTCGTCGATCCGAACTGCACACGGTGCATCGCGTACATGTTGGCTTAGCGGAACACAGCCAGGATCCCAACCATCACCGCGAATAGCGCCTTGCGATGAATGCTCTCGTGTGCGGATTCGAAATCCATCTGAAACTCGGTGGTATTCTCCAGTCTTGGAGTGATTATTTGGTCTATAGTCTATTTTCCGGGTCGAAAGCCGCCCTGGAATGTGCCAACTAGTGCGGTGCGGCTTTAGACGTTCGCACTGTTCGCTGAACAGGATTTTTTAGGCGACGGTGAGCGTTGTTGCAAAGGTAGGGTATCCTTTTTTGTGGATGGGCTGATCCCAGTAGTAGTAGTAGGGGGGATAGCCCCCTCGTTCACGTACCCTAACAAGTCAAGAAAACAAAAAAACTACTCCTTTGTGGTTGTGGCAGGCCGCAATCCCCACAATCGCTTCACAATTCACTCCCTTTGATGCTTTCTTTTCGCGGAAATCCGTAATTAACCTCAATAAATGCGAAACCATGCCCGTGCACGGACTCTCCACAAAACCACCATTTCTGGGTGGATATCCGCATAATTGGATGTGTGTGCTCACGCGCTCACACACACGCGTCCACCCCCTGTCAACATCGACCAGCCGAAGAATATGATTCCGTGTTGAGAAATCATCGGAGAGCGAGCCCATCGGAAGACGACATGTTGCAACGCTGCTCATTACCCGCTCCTAAATGCATTTGGGCGGGTGCCAGGACACGGCTGGCTCTTATTAAATAGGTTCGTCCCATTGGGCGGCAATTACTTGATCGCAGTGCCACAGTCCACTAAATCACGTCGTCGATAAATCAAGCGACATTCATGCGGCCGACAGCAATGTAGACCTCTCGTTGACATCTCGATGGCACGGTCGTGAGGGATATGTTTTTGTCCGTGCCACAAGACAGTGGCATGCCACTCGTCCGCTCATTAAAGTGCAATTGTGTGCACAATGGGGGGAGGAGGCGATGCTTCGACACACCGAGTCGACGATTAGTGTTGCATTTAATTGCGAATCATCGCGCGGAAAAGTGTTGGATTAGATGATGCATGCATGTTCGGCTTGTTGCAATAATTCTTCCCGCTTGTCCGTTGAATGATTTATGGCTGCGGTGGGGTACTTGTACTCTTTTTTTTTTTCTGTCTGCATGCTGCAGCTGATTGAAATGTTGCGATGAACTACGATCGGTGGGATGGACTGGTGTGCTGGCAAAATGGCATTTACATTAGTTTTCTGCGGTTTTGGTCGGGGATTTGGACCCCTCTCCACACTCCACTCAGTTGGTGGCGTCTATTTTAATTGGATTCGATACAATCAAACGAATGGACGGGTGCGCTGTTTCGAAGTGCTTTTCAATGATGACGAGTGGTTACCGGGATTTCAGAATGAAATCGATTGGAATGAACGCTGGATAGATGGTGGGTTTTGGCTTTTTGCCACCACTCGAGTGGCATCGTGCAATATTTGAGCACCTCGCAATGTGATAAAATCTCTGGGAGACAGTGGAAAGAGATGGATTCGATTTGGAGCGAGCTTATGGAGAAAGCTATGAACTTTGGGAGACAATGTCGGCATGAGTGTGGACTTGGACCTAGCATCGACAATAACCACTCGTGCTGTGCATCCTATTGTCCTCTCGGTGGAGTACAGGATAAAAGGCGATACGAGAGTCAAGTGAAAGCATGAGTCCTCGATTTATTTGGAGGCTTTATGCCTTTTTAGTGTGTTTCTCTGGTCGGGCGTCTGTAAACTGGCTTGAATCCTTTGAAAAAATCCTCCTTTTTTAAGCATCTGCAGTGGGTGACAACGACTTTTGTGCTGATGACCAGATAAAACGGCGCGCCGTAGACATTGAAGCCAGGTTCCAAGGACCGCCAACGATGGGAGGTAGGTCTAGCTCAAGCTCAGAGCCTCCATGGATCACAGGCCTGAGTTGTAGATGTAACAGATGTTGTAGGGTGGATCTAAATGGGGGTACATATCTTCTCTCAGTTTTTTTTTGTGGGTTGACACCAAGTCTGCATGTTCTTGTCCATGCTCGCTGTTTATCAAAGGCATTCTGTATTATGCCACTTAGAGTGGATACGATTTTATCAGATGGCGCTATGGTAACATCGTTCGCATAGGCAATGACTTGCCATTCAGCCTCTTCCAGTACTAATAACCGTTCATTAACTGTTCCGTTCCATAGACGGGATGAGAGTTCACCTCCTAGAGGAACATTCACTCCTCCGTAGATAGCAGCTGGATGCTGATGATCGCTGATGGATAAAAGCCCCCATTTGACGCCGAGGTTGATCAGTTCTACTGAGATCACCTTTGGGTCAATACTGTTGAATGCACCTTCGATGGTGAATTCGTTATATTCGAGGGATTTTTCAATGGTTCGGGCATTCTGGGGCATGGCATTGATCAACTTCTGGAGGGTTTTCCAGAGAAAAGAGGACAGACTGATGGGTCTAGGTTAGTTGAAATATAAGGCGTCTAAATGACTACTTCTACGAGAGGAGAGAGCACTGCAGTTGCATAGAAGATGTGCGATTGTTTCTTGCACCTCCTCATCTGGGTAGCTTCTGCAGTAGTCATAGTAGGGGATACTTAGTCTGGAGCGCAGTGCCCGGTTATAACACCGATGAGAGTTCTGTTATCCGACCTACTTCTACCTATCCAGTTTTTTCTCGAGAATAGGCCAGAAAATGTCTTGTGAAGAGGCACCCAGTGCTGGTAGATCATCTACGATTTGTGTGAGTAAGCGTTTCAAGCTATTGGAATGGCTGGCAGATCTCTTGTTCGGGAAGAGTACGAAACTAGTCCGAATTGAGGCGAGTTCGTACGCTTCACAATACTCTGGGATGTCATAGTGTCCAGGCACCCACATAAGTTGGATGCTAAAATACTTGGCAATCTCGTTGAGATATAGGCGACAATTCAAGGAAGTCTTAGAGTTAAAAGTGAGATGAGCGTGCAGAGATCTTATCGCTGCCTGGGATATAGCTTCCTTTATAGCTTTATAGTCTCTGCTTGAAAGCAGAAATAAAGGAGCAAGGAGATATCCAACTTCGACCTTCCTTGCCCCTTGATTTCATCCGACAGCGATTTTTATACGATGTGTCTGTGATTACGCGTGAGCTGTTGTGAACCGCTGAAGTCCTTCTCCAACCGGGGAAGTAGATCCGTGGATGTGGTAAAAATATGTGTGGAATTATAGGGAATTCAAATACCTTCTCATTTGAGGACGAGGGGTAATTCTGGCCGAAGTTGGATATCGCCTTGCTCTCTTATTTCTGCTTGAAAGACGCTACAGTGACCTGGTAGTCGGAAAGACAGTGGAATAGTTAGATCCTTGGAATAGACACCGCGACCACGCCACCCGTCTTCGATCCATTTGTGAAAATTCGCAGAGGACCGTCGAGCGTCTTGTGGCTGGTTGAGAAATTATTTTCGAAGAGGAGCTTAGGTATCAAGTCTTCGGGTATGAATCTGAATCTGTCAATTACAGTAGAGTGCCCGAAGAAGACTATCTTCCAGCGGTCTTATTGCCGTTCTAGCCGCGGTCTTTCTGCCGTATGGGTCTATCGGCGAAAGATTAAGGTGTGCATTCAAGGCTGTGGAGGTTCTTGTTTTTACACATGCCATCCGTTGCTCCCTTTTGAGCGGTTTACAAATGCATACTTTATCTTGCACCGTACAGCAAGTAGTATGGGTCTAGCTACAGAGCCTAATAGACAGTGGATCACTAGAGCCTGTAACATCCATTTGCGCTCAATAGCTTTTTTACAACAATATAGAGCTGTGGAGGCCTTTTTGACAAGTTGGGTTTCCGGCTTAATTTCGTGTTGAATGAGAAAATTGCTATCTTACTCAGTTTCCGAGAAATTCCACATGTAGGAGGGTCAATGACAGGACCCAGGTCTTCCTGGGAAAGAGAACTGATTCTGTTTTCTGCTGACTAATACCTAGTCTGGGAACATTAGTCCATTCCACTCATTCGAAGATGGTCGACTGCATAATGCCCCTGATTGTGGATATATTTCCAATTGGCCGTGGTTGCAACATCATCGGCAAGTCTAAGGGTCTAAGGTCCTTCGGTTTGACATGAGATCATTTCCCCGCCTTGGAATGACTACTACCTTCATTCTCTTTCAGGAGTTGAGGGAACGACCTGAGAACTTGCAGCCTTTGAAGATGTTTAATAGCCACTGCATGATAAGGTCGGCTGTTCTCTGCAGCTCCGCAGGGACAATGCCGCCAGGTCATACTGACTTTGAAGTGTTTTAAGCATCGAGTGCCTACATGGCAGCGTAGTGCTTGATCGAAACCAAAGCCAGACACGTATAATGCCCATCTCCCACCCACTGACCACATGTTCAGCTCCCTTCGCCCTTGGAGCAGATGAAGTTAATTTCAATTTTCATTAACAGGAAACCCCACGCAGAGATATGTAAATTAAACAAAAATCCCCCAAATATTGCGTCCGATATTTACTCCCGCTTTCAATTAAAAATAAACCCTGCGCATCCGCGCTTCCATCAACACTACATGCTAATTCGCCGAATTTACAAACACGTCAAGCCCTTGGCTCGGTGATAATCACACGAATGATGAGTCTGTTCATAAATATACCCGCCGACCGCCGACAATCAAAGAGGCACACACCGACCTCCTCCCATTCGCATTCCCATTCACATTCTCTATTTGTTCAGATGGAAAGCTCTGAAGACCGCTAACACAATATTTTCTTCCTCGCTTATTTTCCACGCACCCTGCAAGAAGAAAAGATGTACCCAACCCAACCGTACCGCAAGACAACTGCTTTCATGTTGTTTAATTTCGAAGTAAACAAAATGTGAGAGAAACAAAAAAAACGCTGCAGAATGAAATCGAAGGAAAATAACTCTTTCCCCGGATGTTCGGGAAAACGTGCTCGTGTTCATAGTTTTTGTTCATTTTTTTGTTTTAGATGACGGTGGTGGGGTGTAGCGAGTCCGCATCCGGCGGCAGCTCCTTTGGCGATGGGATTTCAATCGAACACCGATTGGATTTTATTTATTTGCGAAGCGAATTGAGACGCACCGTAAAGTAAGCCAGCTGCAATTAAACACAAATTTATTGGGACGTTCGGCGGCGGATTTATTGTTTTGTGCTGGTCTCACTCAACAGCAAGGGGGAGTAGGGGGATTTTTTTTTCCACCAAAAATTGCTGGAAGCGCTTGTGTTGAAATCGATGGGATGTGGTATTTGGTCGAGTAAATCATTGGTGAGGAGACTGATGATAAAATGTGATTAAATTTTAATTTGTTTAGAAGTTATTTTGAGAGATTTATGGAGATGGAGAACAGAGAGAGAGAACATGTGGCACTCACAAGTTGAATGGAGAGACCATCGACTTCGCCACAACAAGACAGTTTTTTGGGTCAGTTTAGGCACGAGTGACAGATGACAGGGGTGACTAGCACATAATAAGTGATCGAACTGATTTTGGATCACTGTGTGTGAGTGCCAATGGCTCAGTGCCCAGTGATGACTGCGGTGGGAGGCCTGAGAGTCGCTCTGGTCAGGCTGTGTGATCGTCTCGCTTTGAGAGTGTTGCTCTTCTTCGAATTTCGATAAGTTGAATGGGGAGATCATAGACTAGGCTACTTCACCAGAAGAAGACACATTTTTGGGTCAGTTTGGGCACTAGTGACAGGTGGTAGGTAGGTCGGTAGGGGTGACTAGCACATAATGAGTGATCGAAAAAATCTGGAACACTGAGTGTCACTGCCAATGGCTCAGTGCCCAGTGATGACGCCGATAAGAGGCCTGAGTGTCGCCCTGGTCAGGCTGATCAGGCTGTGTGATCGTCTCGCCTTGAGAGTGTTGCTCTGGACACGTTCGTTGCCACTTCTTCTTCGAATTTCGACTCTAGGACAAAGTCAGGGACTGGTTAGGTTAGGTTAGGTTGTGGTGGCTGACTGCCAGAAGTACACTTAGGCCAAACTTGTAGTCCCATTGTAACAGTCTAATTAACCACTCTTTATCTCGGAACCAGTCGATGCGTGTGATAAAGCGGTTTAGCTGGCTAATGCTTTCGCTATTTAGTCCGCTGAGGTTGTAGAAATATTGGGCACCTAGATGTGAACACCTACGGCTTGCCAGAGCGCAACAGGAGCAGAGGAGGTGACTTGTTTGGTTAATGCCCTTAATCGATGCTCCTTGGCGGTGATCAAACGGAGGAATGCTCGAAATAGAGCGAAAAAGAGCGTTACGATTTCTTCTAATTTTTGATGGAAACTAAAGGCTGATTTTTTAAAAGCTATAGGAAAGATTTTCAATAGAAATACAAATTCAGAAAAATGCATGAAATCTTTATTTGAATCGATAGTACGGTCCATATAATTTAATGTTTGAAGATTATTTCATGCAAATGTTGACCTTGACTGCGCCTCAAATGGTATATCCGCTTAGTCCAATTTTGGCATACTCTTTCCAACATTTCGGCCGGTATCTCACGAATAAATGCTTCAATGTTGTCTTCCAATGCGTCAATTGAAGCGGGCTTGTCTGTATAGACATGAGCTTTAACATAGTCCCACAAAAAATAGCCTAAACGCGTTAAATCGCACGATCTAGGCGACGATGCATTGGTAGCTCTTGCATTGCTTCTGGCTGATATTCACTCCAAAATCGGCAATTCTGCTTATTTACGTACCCATTGAGCCAAAAATGAGCTGACCAGAAAATGGAAGAAGCGCGCGATGGACTTTCTTAACAGAGCACGCATTTTGATAATAAAATTCAATAATTTGCAAGCGTTGTTCGTTTGTAAGACGATTCATGGTTAAATTATAGACCAAACTGAAGATGTTTGACAGTGAAACAAAACACGAAACGTGCGTCAGCTGTTTAATCCATTGTTGCCAAAAAGACAATAGCTAAAAAATCACCCTTTATAAGAGACGGAGGAAGGCAATGAGAGTCTCCCTATCAATCTTTCCCTACGACTTATTGGTGATGGAGACTTAAACATACAGAGTTTGATGGAGCAGCTAAAAAGAGCCTACTCGTCAATAAATGATGCCGAATTCTCCTATTCACTCGGCCTATGGCACCGCTCTTGACAGCTACGTGGCGAATGTGTGTAACTCTTCGAACAATCATCTGTCCCTGCCGACACATAGTGACGACCCACATCAGTTGCTGCTCAAGATCAATGAACGGAGCATACCACCACCAAACCGCGATATTGCTCGTGTCATCCCGCGCATTTCATTGAAGTGACTCCGTCGAGATGCAGAAATAAGCTACGGCTTGTCTGCTGGGTCGGCGGCAGGTGCCCCTTCAATAGCAGACGCAGTGTGCACGCACAAGCTTGCATGTGTTTAAGCAGAGCGTTACTGATTCACCTCCGTCAGCTGTTCGCAGACTAGTAGTCACCAGCACAGCTTTAAGACTCTTGGACTGTGGCCCGGACCCAGCATCGGCCACTGCCCCTAGGTAAATTAGAGAAAAAAGCTGCTCTATCAGCTTGTCTTCCAGATTGGATTGGATCAGACTATGGCTAGAAGGCGCCAACAATGGAAATATGACCAGCTTCCACTTCCACTCACTCTGTCTGCTCAGACTTAGCAGACCTGTACTGAGGACCGTCATCGGCGTCATAACAGGGCACTGTGCAATTGGCGCTCAAGCCCGCTGGATGGCTATAAAGGTTTTCGTAGAAGCTCCTTGGATGAAAAGGAGGTAGAGACCACACTGCATCCTGTGCTCGTAGCATTGCTTCGCTAGTCGTAGGTATTCACTCCCTGGGATCTACTCAACAGCCTGATCGAACTGAATTGCATACGCGAGCTAAACCGCTTTGTTACAAGTGCCAGTTGGAACTTCAATTCGCGTGGCCTCAAATGTGTCTGTTATCTGAACGCATTGTAATACCACGCGGATTGATCTTCTCATGTGGCAGCAAGAACGTCTCATTAAGACTTTTACTTGCCAAACCATGATTTTCTCCAAACAATCCTTTGCCCATTTCTCAGTCCACCCTTTCTTAAACTTGTTAAAGTGCCCAAGTCGCTGAGCAATCAAACGAGGCCACCACCCAGTGCCCAAGTGTATACCCCCAACCCACAATGAATACATCGCCCAAACATTCAGCGAAGCATGTACCAAAATTTGGACCGCTACCAAGAGAAATCTCAACTCAAAAATCCTCTTTAGATTTTGGAAATCCTCCTTTCAGAGGTTTCGCTCCTCGTGAAATCAATGCCCGGCGAGCCTAACAGGACGTACACGTAACATAAATCAGAAAACAAGAGCAAACACTTTAATTGCTTCCTGCTCTAGCTGCCGAGTCGTTTTATAATAATTCCGTCTGCTTTCCCTTGTCTCTTGTCTCTTGTCTCCCACAGCGTAAGCTGTCCGCTTTCACCACACCGTGGCCCGAATGAAAAGGTTTTCGCCTTTCTTTTGCGAATAAAAGTTTTTCCACTAAACACTCACAAAGAGCGAGCTCTGAATTCTCACAGAGGGAGGACTATGAAAAGGAAGATGTGAAGGGATACTTGACAAAATGAGGACTATAGTCCTGCAGACCGGATTCGTTGCGGAGTCTCTTGCCAAAATTTCTTTCAGAATCAGCGATTCATGCTTGCATGTCGATAGCTTTAGAATTTACATCGCCGTCACCTGTATAATGATGCAGGAAGTGCACCAGTTCAGCATCATCCCTGTCCCCTCGGCCGATTCGTAGACATTTTTCACGATTAAGGACATTTAAGAGGATTCCCATCGCGCCAGGGACGGGGTGACAGTTTTTTTATTTGCATACATGTTATCAATTACATCTGCACGTGGGCAACTTTCTTTTTCAAAGAGACTCGTAAAAATAAATGTGAAAACGTGGCGTTCTTGGAACCGACCCAAGGGCCACCCATCACTGGGTGGGATTACGTATCTAAGTAGGTTTACAGGCCAGTTCCACTGCGGCTCGGCGATAGCATAGGAACGCGGCGTCACATCCCATCTGCCAAAGAGAGGGGAGTGCTTAAAAAAGGGGGGCAACATTGCCGAGGCGTCATTACCCGCAAGGGATGGGTGCTGCTGGGTTACACTTTCCCGGGCGTAATGATAAGTTCCAGTTGTCGCTTTTGGGAATAGTCTGATGTTCGTGGTTAGCAGTGGCACTGTAGGGCGTTGACGTTGCCGCTGAATTGCCACAAAGTGGTGCCTTTTAATTGCCTCTACTTTGGTGTGCTGCGCGCTGACAAGTTTGATATTGTTTGATCCCTGCGGGGCGCGAGGAACTGGGACCGGAAGGAACTACAGTCGTTATGGGAAAAGTTGAAATTCAACCGAGGGAATGGTCTGAGAATGGGTGTCAAATTAGTTGAGCTTCTTTTCAAACTGATCCCCCTTTTCTGTGCAAGAAGTCGTAGAAGAACTCTCTTGTGTTTTTGTATCGAACTTTAATAAGACTTTGAATAGTTAATGGTTTGCTAGTGGAGCGATGAAATTCACCTGAGTTCTACTCCTTCAGTGTGTTCATGCACAAACGTGGACAGAGACCAGTTTGGATTTTGAACATTGTTGAACCTTGTATTGACAATGAATGAGAGGTCAACGGGCTGTGCAGCTACAAGCGAGGTAGATTCAATGCCTGAAGGAACTAAGCCACGCACTAAATCGTATACAATCCACGAGTATGTCTGCGTCCCAGGATAAAATTCAGTCCATCAGAACTGTTGTGTATTTGGTCCCACAACAGGAGCCGTCTAGGGAAAACATTGCTTCTCAAATGGAAGTGTAGCTGCTTCCTACTGCCAAAATTTACTCATTTTACTCATGACACTTCGTAGCAGTAGTAGTTAATAGAAAAAAAGGAGTTGTTCCAGAGTTAAAGTCAGAAAGCAGTCAGTCAGTGGGTTTAGAGGAATGCACAAGTTGAAATGAACCACACCCGACATGGAGTAGAATACAGAAGCCAATTGGGAAAACATGGTCCTGGCTGCGTGTTGGCGTGTTGGCTCGATGCACACTTTAACCCTTGCAATGGAGAATGAAGCAATCCCCATAAAAGAACTGTGTGTAGAGAAATGGTTGTTTTGAGTAATCGAAGTCGATTCAAAGGCAAAACAGAACCAGATTCCTCCGTCGAAGAAAAATGTGTACCAGTTCCACAGAGAGCGAGAGTGAGTGCACTTATTTGATGGAATTTATTCACCCTTCGTGTATCGAAATAACTCATCTGACTGCAAAAGAACAAATAGTGTCCAACAAAAATTAAGAAACACACACACTTTTCTGCTGCTCACAAGTCGAAACTCAAATGGTTTTCTGTCGATGTTTAATGAATGCCTTTGTTCTTATATTGGCGGTACTAGATCGACGTGGCAACACGCGAATATTCACCAGAAGACACTTGAACAAACATTTACCTGCTTGGGCAATTGTTCGCGATTGTTAACACTTGACTCTTTTCGACTTCCACCACTTGTCAGTTGTTGATTTCAGTAGCAGTCAGTTTCTCATTACTTTTAAAATGAGAGACTGGCTGCTATGATTCACTTATATATAGTCTGTTGTTTAACTCACAATTTAGTAGTCTCAACATTATTCGAGAGGCATCGTGTGTTACACCAATGAAGCCCAGTTCCACAGAGGAAGTTTAAACGCCAGTTTGACGATTTATTCGGTTTCACATCACAGCTTCGATTAAACCTCGAACTGAGTTCAATTTGCAGTTTAAATTAAACGAGAGTATACTCCATATTTCTAATGTTTTGTATTTTGTCCAGTGGAGACGGTGTGTAAGGTTCAACAGAACTTAAGTTTAAACCTTCACTGTGGAAAGAAACTGGGAATTAACGTCGCGTTCTGTAACAACTTCATTGTGTCATTGTCCGTTTCCAGTGCAATTGTTCTACGACAAACTAAACAAACAAATGCAATACTGCCCTCAAGTCCTGTCTATTAACAGACTACTGCCACGTTTTGAGAAAGCAGCGTCATTACGTTCTTGTTTGACAGCCAATGAGAGCCAACAATCTCGTGAATTTCATGCGCTCATTGGGCATTCTTTTTTGCTCAAAAAGCCACTGAATCCCAAAGAAGGAGCACTTAGAGGATCCTGTACCATCAATTGCAATAGTTAAGAGGTGTTTTACTGAGTTCCGTTTGTGGTCGTACCAGCAGAAGTAACGTCGAACAGCTCCCTACAGAATATGTCATGTTTCCAAACCTGAAGAACGGGCTGGTCCGTAAGAGATTTAAGTCGAATGTAGAGGAGGAAGCTTAAACATTGCAAAAACGCTGAACACAATCTGTCGAATGAATATCTGCTGTCGAGCAAGAAACGTTCCATAATCGACAGCCACAATTATGAAACGTGAACTCCACGATCGACATTCTAGTGCACATCCGACGTAGAATGCCACAAGGCAACCGGTGTTACTTCGGTTTGCCTGTTTGCAACTGGGATCTAACCTCATGCTCTAATCTTATTTTGTCAGTCGTGCTACAGAGAGCCGAAAGCTGGACGATAAGGATAAGGAGAGCCAAAAGCTAACACTTAGTGCCTCCGATAGAAAAAGTCTGCGTCGGAAATTTGGGTTCCGTCTCCGAGTAAGGTGAATGGAGGAGAAGACAAAACCGCGAAATGCACGAGCTGTAGTTGATTGCACTAACTCGTCTATATCGAGTGCATGGACACCAACTCTTCAGCTAATAGGCTCATTGAATCCGGCCTACTGGTTCGAGAAGGAGATGAAGACCGAACACGAACCCCCAGAATAAAGTCCACGTTAACACAGACGTGGACAGAAGACAGCTGGATCTTGATGACTCTAAGACAACTATAGGTCAGGCTCAGACCCGCCATGGGTCGCAGTCCTGAGAAGTAAGTAGTAAATTTGTCGCGAATAAACTCTCTGGCTTTTTTTTTTTTCAAAAGATAACTCACTTATCAAACGACCATCGTCCACTCCAACTCTGCATAAGGCCTCAGTTTCGATGGAAATTATGAAGAATTCCGTCTTCCTAGCTTGCTGCATTCCTTTGGACACACATACGTTCTCATCGCAAGGCCCAATGATTGCAACCAAAAGTTAAACTTTCGATGCTCATGACTCAAATTGTACTTGCTTGTTAAATTGTGCCGAAGAGACAAGATATCCACGAAAATTCAGTACTAAACACCTAATATTTGTCGTAAGCATTCATCGTTCATTAAGACGCACGTTCTTCGATCGTAAACATTTAATGCTCCCTCTGAGACATCCACCTCTCAAATCTATGTTTGCATTTTATGATTGAATGTGCACATATCCTAGGTCACTGAAAACTTATCTCACAGACGAAGACCGATACCAGGTCTCATTTCCCTTGAAGACGTCGGCATTAAATTGAGGAATCATGATGATGAATGGTATATGATATATGAGCGACGATTAGTGTATTGATGGAGGGTAGTTATTAAAAATGTCGTCTTTCTGATTTTGTTAAATGAAGTGGAAGAAGGTCTCACAAAAGAGATTGCTACAGGGGCTGTTCCACCTACGGGCGCACATCTCATTTAAGTCGTCGTCGGTAAAGTCAACGCTAAGGTATTGCAGGCGCGTTCTATGACCGAGTCCAGGACGGAGGATGAACAGTGAGCCTTTCTAAGTACAACCGACCCGCTTTTCACTCAAAGAATGATACCGGAGATGACTTGAACGTATGCCAAACTGATCTACAGCTGGTTTGTCGATTTGAAAAAGGCGTACGAGTTCCTTGATGCAAACTCTGGAGGAGTCTGGAATAAATGGTCCTCTTTTGGAGGGCCATTCAGTCTATACTCAGAAGAAGCTTGAAAAGAGTGACCGGAAGTCGTTTATTTTGATAAATCGGCCATATCGTGAAGATGGTTTCTAGCGATAGATTCAGATTCATGCAAAGACGCGTCATCTGTGGCCTCAGTCATGCCGCTACGACCAGTAGAAAGTAGGCAAAAATGTCGGAGAAGGCCTGAAATGGTTGAATTAACAAAACGACCCGTATCTCGAAAGCGGTGTGTTTTTCGGCGATTTTCTTCTTCTTTCGTTAAGATTTCTTATCATTTATACGCAGAATGGAAAGACGCGTCTTTAGAGCTTTCAACCATGCCTCTACGACCAGTAGTTCAGTACTCTATATACACAATCTGCGGCAGCTTCTCACCGTGGGCGTAGGACTTCGCCAAGGGTGCGTCTTGTCACCTCTTCTTTTCATTATAGATATGAACTCGACTGACTGCAGCCCAGCCGATGCGAGAAGTGGTGTGGGTAAGTCATCTTCTGTTCTTCTCACATCGTCCCAGATGGAACACCAGCGCGCTTTGTGGCCGCAAGTGCTGATGCCGGGATGAATGTTAACGTGGACAAATACTGATCATAACGACTGATCAATGAACTCTACTTGTTGGTGGAGTTCCATCGAAGCAGGCGGAGAAGTTAAGGCATCTCGGCGTCTGTTTTAATATCGAGTAATGCTGAGCTTTCCTGTAGTAGGGTGGTTAAATTGTAAGGGCCGATGTTGAATGGGAACCACACCTAAACGTCAAGCTTTTTTCTGCATTTTATTTGACATTTCTCAATTTCAGACTAACTCAATTTGAACCATGGAAAGATACACAATCGAGCAACGAGTTAAAGTTATTCAGGGTATGATCGCGAATACAAGCCGCCGAGATGAGATTTTTTCTTTCTTTTGTGGGAGTTACTCGCCGTGACAGGGTGTAAAACTGCTCCTTCATCGGAAAGGACTATGCTTCGATGGTTTGGCCACGTGGCACGAATGTCCCCATCTTCACGACTCCCGAGGCGTGCCTTGAATGCGATTCCATTTGGTAGGCCACCGCTTGGCAGACCCAGAACCAGGTGGTTCAACTAAGTCCAAAATACTCGCCTGGTTGCGCTTAGGCATGACTACTAATGAGTAAGAGCCGATGGCGGAGGATCGAGTGGCATTAGGGTTCCCTCGAGTGCTTTAGTGGACCCTGCGGGCCACCAGGATAAAGCTAGGTAGGAGTACGAGCGCCAGTGTGGCCCACAGCCTTTCTAAAATCTCTCATTTCCACTTCAAACTTTTCACTTACGTCCATTTTATTCTAAATGTTGACGGAACTCAATCCTTCACTTCATCAAGTTAATTGAGAAAACGCCAAGAATCACATGAAATTCTCGGAAAACCTAGCCAGCGACTTAAATTTGTAATCCATCTCCAGATGCTATCGAATTTCTTCAGAGGAAAAAAAACAAATTGAATTTCCCAAGCTTCGTGTGTAAAATAGTCGGAGATTGAATTGAAAAACAGAACCCCGGAGCATGAAAGGAGCGAGCAATCGGATGTAAATTATCGTTCATCAGGAAGTCAAGGGCGTGTCCCAGTTGCAGATAATGCACGACAACTCAAAGCTTCGGTGCATACCTTTCATTTGATCTTCTTAAGGTCACGTGCTCACTCATGCCGTAACGGACGCATGCCCCCGAACATTGTCATCACGAAATTAATTCACCCGCTCCTCCCTCCAGACGCTGCCATGCCATCAACTGATGCGTAACACCAACTGTCAGCCGTTACTATGGCCGTCCGGATGCCATTTTGCGTTGAAAAACAAAGCAAAAAAATAAACAGAATCCTTTAAGCAGAAAATAAAAAAAAAAAAAAAACGAAACATAAAATAAACACGCAGACCAGTTGTTCCAACAGACACCACCCGTTCGCAAACCTAAAACCCATTGGAGACTGGAAATAAACTGAATTCTGTTCTCGGTGTACACGCATCGCTGGATAATTTAGATAAAATATTAACAACTTTCGTTTATCCCCGCTTGTTGCCCTTGACTGTTTGACTGGTGCGGCTGCGATGTGTTTCTCTATCTGGTGGGCGGGGGGCCGGAGCCCTATGCCAGGATCACAGCAGGAAATTGAAGAGATTAAATATTTTCAGTTCGATAAGCTACGAACATTTCAATAGGAGTCGCTTCACCGACGCTACCGCACGGCTGGCGCGCAAGCATCTCGTGAAATATAAATCATGTCGGTGCTGACTGGTGGTGGTGGCAATTCTATCTCGTGGCTTTGGATGCGTTTTTTCGTGTTGTTTTCATTCGATTTGATTCGAATTCGATTAGAAGTTGTGAGAGTGATTGTGAACACACATTTTGCTGGCAGGGTACGATGGAAATATATTGAAAATATGTAGCTTGCATGTAGCTCTACTAAACTCTTCTTCTTAGGCAAACACTTTGCAGTTTAGTCCTTTTTTGAGACTTCGAGCTGCTTGACGGGAAGAGAGAGATAGGAGACGCTGAAATCCCAGTCGAGGAAGTAAATCCTTCGTCCAGTATTGAAGACGGTGGCAGAGGTTTTAAAAAATCAGATCACAGTCACAGAATTGCTTGCCGATAGAATTCTTCAAGAACGGAGGAGTGCATTCTACTTGGTCAGGCCAAGTAGAATGCACGGACTTAGCTTGTCTCCGGCGTGAAAAGTCTTCATCTCCAAGCCCGTGGAACAAAATCAACAAAGGACGCTCGCGTCTAAAGTGGCACACTAAAGTGAAGACCTACTTGGTGTGCGAAACTGTAGACGGAGAGTCTTGTTCACGTCCGCCTGTAGTGCCGCACAAAAGTACAGGTCACCAAATCCTGCGAGCAGTGGCAGCACAATTTGGCCCCATCGACTAGGTTCTTTTTGCATTGTTTTATATTGTCTCTGATCTATAAAAAGGGAGCGATGGTGGCATTAGTTGATGCAAAAGGAAAGAGCCACGAAATGAAGGGAAAGGGGTTGTTCTCCCAGTCAAAGGCAATCAAAGCCCACCATTCGTAGTCCATTTGTACACCTCAGACCAGAGCAGAAGACTCAAATGGATGCAAGACATTCTTGAAACGCTGACTTATGCTGCCGCCCTCACACCAGAGATAGCATCGAGGAGGATGGGACTTCAAATCGGGTAATGATGCGAATACCACTCGAAATGTGGTCTAAAATGCGCACAGATGACTCGAAACTGTACAAAAAACATGTGGATACAATGGATTTAAATCGGCAGTCTCTGAATGAATCGTCTTAGTCTGACCATTTAGTTGCATCTCATCTCTCTCTCACCTGCGAATGACCAATCGGGTTCACAAAAGACCGCACAGCGGTTGAGTACATTTGTTTGTTCGAAAGGCAGAGTTTAAGCAGTCCACCCGTCTTCACTGATGTTCATCTCAAGCAAACCAATTCATGACGATGAAGTGAGGATTTTACGAATGAACCTGATTATTCGTCATATAGCCCAATAGCTAGTGATTAATATGAACAGTCATTCAAGCAATAGCTGCCTTTCATCGTTGACAGTCCTTTGCACGCTGCTTCCGACTATCAGCGATGGAATGCAGCTATTGCTCAGGCTCAGACCAGACCCTTAAAGGGGCGTTGTCCTGAGAAGTATGCAAGTAAGTCTGTCAAACAAGGACAAACAGGAGCTCGAACTACATCCACTGGAGCGCAACCACCGATATGCGTTCACAAGGCGATGTTTTACTAATTTTAGCCAATGTCTCCAAAACTATTAGCGCGAGGAATGCTCGAGACAATTTTGAGTTTAAGCGATCTCTGAAGCCGGCCGAGGCGTTGTGTGCCTGAGCGTCCACTCCTATGCACTTGAACTTCGGTGTCTGGGTTCGATTCCCTATACGACCAAAAGTAATTTTCACGGCCCAGCATCTTTCGAGTCACTGCTGTCTTGATATAGCTGCTCAAATTGGACATTCAGAGTCGGCATAAAACTGTAGATCCCTTCCACTCGCGAGAGAACAATAGCGCGCACAACACAACACGGTTGCTGAGAAGCTAGGCCCTGGCCGGACTGTAGCGCCACCCACATTATATAATTATTCTTTGAAGCCGACATTTCACGATTTTTTCAGATTCTTGGGCGCTTCGGGTTAGAAATGAGAGGAAGGGCAAACGTAATAAGAACGCCTCCACCGTTGGAATAACTGGAGTTACGGATTAGCCGACGACGGATTTGGGGTGTTCCTCTGTAGAGCTCTGAATCAAAATGTGGTAAATGACACTTTACTTGATTCGATATATCATTCAATGCGATGCGACATAATTTGATACTCGATTCACGCAACAAATAGAAATTAAGGCGGATGCAATAACCGAAGTTGTTCCACTTACTGGGTCACATTTTTTTAAATAAGGAATGACGGTCAAAGTGGCCATGTATCGATAGAGGCAAAGTGATAAAAGAACACATTTTTAAAACGAAAACAAATCGGTATTGTTGAACGCACTCAGAAGCCTTAAATGTAACTCGTTTTGCTGGCCCGGATTCAGCTCTAGCCACAAATTGGCTAAGAACGCTTCCCTTTGCGCTTTATCAGGCTTATTGTTGACTTGTGAAAATTCTGTTTTTCACAAAGTACGTTCACTGACACACCCTTATCCACTTCGGACAAAATTTCACTCCTTTTTTTAATAGATAGATGATTTTATGATACTTTTTGAATACTTTTGGGATACTCAATTATTTCTACATGTGTGTCTTGACGAATAAATTTGTCTGCATCCAAGAAAACCGACTGTACAATAACGGCAGAAATGACGAACCAAATGGAAGAATGTGTAAATAAAAAAAAAAACAGATGAATAAACACAAGAAGTTGCACTAATCGGAGTAACTATTTCGAAAAGTTGCACTTATACAGTCAAGAAGTGTGGCAACTTCAGTGTTGCGAAAATCGAGGAGTTGCGCGAATCGAGGGTTGCATCAAGCGAGTATGTACACAGCCACACCCAAATCGTCCCCCAGTTGAAGTAGAAATGCAAAGAATTTGATATGCACGCCCAAAGTTCCTTACTCCGACATTTCATGTGAATCGCTGTGAAATTGTGAAAGACATGACAAACGAACGGACAAAAGGACGAGTAGCTTCTTAATATTTAATGTTAACAAATTAAAGGGTTTTGTGCTTAAGAGTTTCTAAATCTGACAAGTCAACGCTGTCTTTTTAGTGGTTTGCCGATTTCCCAATGCATGCCGTTCAAATGCACCAAGATTTCTCATCTGACTTGCAATGGGGCTAGGCTTGTCGTTTCTCCATTTCTCTTTAGATGGTCTTGAAGGGGTATGCTTCTAAGGAGATGTGGTTAATGTTAAGTCACTGAAAAGGAGCAGAAAGGGTACCAATGTGGCAACGTTGGCTTGGCTGAAGGAATGCGCTTAGACCTGCCTAGAGTTGAGTTCGTAATTGCAACATTGTTGGCTCTGCACTGCACAAAATCTCTTCTCGATGCGTTTATGAATACAAATACTGCCGCAAGTTTTGTCAGAAAACTATTCATAAATGCAACATAGCAGTAAGCAATACAAAGTGAGTTGAGTGACGTTTAATTGTATTCCTAAACTAAATATTGTGCACAAAATACGAAGAAAAAGGGTGATGCTTTTAAATAAAATGAATTGGAAGTCAAGGCATGTTCGAAGAAACAGAAATTTCCTTGAAGTAATAAGAGAAGTCTCGAATGATGTTTTTTAAGAGCCACTTTCGCATGAAGAAGTCCACATTTCGTTTCCCTGTAATTGTGCAACAGAACAACAATCTCTGCCAACTTGATGGCAGTTTGACTGTCGTTTTGCTTTTATAGACGCAGTTTTTTACTGCTGTCATACATAGTCAATGCATTTTATTTACATTTATGAACGCAAATCTTGCAGGGCCGCCGCAGTTTGACGTTTATAAACTCGGAACAGGTCGATTAGTTTGGTTTATTTAGTTTAGGGAAGCTAGGACAGAAAGAATGAATCTTATAACTTTGTAATAGCTAGTTGCAATATATACTCGTACTTAGGTCCATTTGTTTTTTATGGTGCTACAAATGTGGAAAAATGTGATGTAACGAGTGATTTTTCTTTGCTTTGTTTGATTTCCCATTTCCCCCTTCGGGTACGGGGTTTAGAATATACCCGAGGTAAGGCATGCCTGTCGTAAGAGGCGACTAAAATCCCGAGCTAAGACGGCTCCTTAATATGACGGTTACAAGCTCGCAAATAAAGGACTATGTGGACTGTAAATCATAGATTGAGGCACCTGGAATGACGCTTAACACAATGGCGGCCAGTTCTGGGATGATATAGCATCCTACTCGTAGCTTGACCAGAGCGAATAGTCTGGTGCCACGGGAGATCTGGAAAGCCTCTGAGTCCCGCACAGGTTTCAGCCTGATCGCTTGAGTTTGATGTATCGTGGTGGCTGTTGGTTAATAGCCAAAGTCGCAGGGAAAGCTAGAGATTATACCCACATGTCTAAGAGTTAACCTCGACTCAGAAACATGAAAGGTATATGATCCAAATCTGTGTGGAGTTGCAAAAAACAGCCGAGTGCTGCGACCCAAAAACCAGCAGAAGTGACGCTGGTGTTTGAGATTTTATTAATATTCGATTTTGTGCCCAATTTTCTGGTGATTTATCTCAATTTTTCTGCACTCTCATCAAACAGATCTAAATTGCCTGCCGAAGCGGCGGGGTTTAAGCTAGTAAGCCTATAAGGCAGGAGTTCAAGCTAATAAATTACTCATTTGTTTGGCTTGTAGTCTCCTATTTTCGGTAGATTGGCAGTCAAAGTCAAACACTCTCAGTTAGCAGTGCCATTTCTTGATGCATTCGGAGGGCAGAGAGTCAGGCCAGGACTTCTGCAGCAACCACTCGTCTTATGCGTTCTCTCACGAGTGGGACTAAAAGATTTCTGCTGACTTTGATTGCCCTTTATTGAGAAGACAGCTTTTCTGGACAGTTTATAATCTTGAACTCGAAAGAGGTGGGGTCGTGAACATTTTCTCTGTCGTAACGGGTATAGAACCCAGACAGCGTAAGTTCAAGTGTATAGCAGTCGACGCACATACCCACAACGCCATGGCGACCACTTTCGCTTATGAATTGTTGAATTTTATCAACAGAACTGCCGAGTAACATTTGGTGCCATGAGAAACCTCAGACAAGGACCGATGCACAAATGCCAAAATACACTATTCGATGGTTGGTCCGTTGATGGTCCGACGGAGTCTTTGTACACGTATTTTTTCAAAGCGGTTTTTCAAAGTCCGTCGGAATCATTGGCACGTACGTATTTTTTCAGACATAACCGTGAGCACAACGTTGCCGTCAATGGCTCCTTCTATCGTTCAAGCATTTTGAACTTATTTTTAGCAAAAAACGCCAGAGATGAACCTGTGTGGGCACGTAGTTCCCACAAGGACGGCGATTCTCATCCCCACAGCACGCGAATTGACGGCCTAATCGGTGAACAAATAGTCTCTCGTTTCGAACTTGGTCGGTTTGAATAGATAAAACGTGGGAAAGTCTCTCTGAATTCAAGTATTCGCAAGTAGTACTTCATTATTTGAAGTCAGAACATTCTTATTTACTGCAGCCAACCATTGTCGTGTAAAGTGACGCATTTTGACAAATCTTTTTTATGGCGATATGTCGAATTTGTCTCTATGTCGTTTATGGCGATAAATCAGTGTTGTAGCCCTTGAAAGACAAGGCAAGACAAACAAGACGAGTTTTAGCGAGATACCAGCCAAAATGTTGCAAAAAGTGACTCAAAATTGGACTCTCCGTGTGGAGCTCCTTAAACGAAGTCGTGGACAACATTTGCATGAAAAGAAAATGGCAAGAATTGATTTATGAACTAAAGTAAGGACTCTATACACTCTTGAAACTTTCCTCTTAGTTTTTGCCTGTCTATTGGAAACACTTGAAAAAACACGATTTGTGGCAGAATCCCTGTAATGCTTGTTTGACAATTGGAACTAAAGGCTTAAAAAAGCACGCTTAATGACAGAAAAAGGGACCTATTCTGGTGTACATGTGTACATTCTTGGCTTTATTCGACTATATTGACGAATGCCGAACGAATTTCAAGCTTCAGCCTTATTTTAAGGCACTTCAAGCTCCTCAGACACTTCAGCTTGGCGATTTCAACTCCGTATCGAGTTCAAGTTCAAGCGAGTTCTACTCCGTATCAATTCAGGCGAAGACAAAAATACAGAATTTTTCACGTAAATTTGCGAGTTGTACCCGGAAAAACTCAGAACTTGACCTCGCCCAGTCAGAAATAACAAATATTTATCGTTTCAACAACATATTCAAATTTGTCGCTTCGTAAGGACGTGGGAATGTAGGATTTATGTCGTAAAAATCTAAAGTGTGTGTACTTACTTGTTTAATTGACGACGCTGCAGACGGCTGTAAACTTTAAAACTGTTAGCTGAGATTTTCAACGGCCCTCCTCCGAACTGGTTAGTGACAAAGAAAGAGAAGTTTGTTACTCGATAGTTTGAGGAAATAAGGAAAAGGAATAGTTCTGCCCTCATAAGGCAGAAAATTCCCTGCGAAATGGTTTTCAACAGAAGTGCGTCAAAAGAAAAGTTCGTCAAACCAAAGTTCGCAACAATCGAACTTCTCAGAATCATTGATGGCCTTTAAAGAAGGCACATAAAGAACTTCTTAAAGCGACGCGGACTTCATTAGAAAACGAATTCGACGTCGTCTTCAGAAACTTATTTGACATCATTAGGAGCAAATAATGTGACGTACTTTTGAAGAAGTACGAAACTTGTGTTTGAGACAAACATGACCCCGAATTGATGAGGTTTTCTTTCAAATTATAAGCATTTTCCTCTTCTTGAATGAAGCGAGAAAGGATACACGAATTCCATTCAATGCCACCAGCGTGTGTGTGTCCTTTTGACGAACCCACACACAAAGGAACAAATAGAAAACATGAGAAAGGCTCTCTCTCAAGTCGAGCCATTGACAAGAGCTACTTCATTATTCGAAGGCTAACATTCTTCTTTGCCAACCAGTCGAGTAATTGAACGAAAGAAAAAAGAAGAATATACACTACACTGATTTGAAAGCACTTCACCTTTGAGAACTTGTGAATTTCTGAACTTGTTTTGTCACCTCTCCGGCACTGGCAATGAAAATGTGAAATAATTTCAAAGACCACACGAGCACGGACTGATTACTGCTGAGAAAGGAACGACTCGAATGAGAATCCTGAACAGACTGTTCGGTTCGATTGTTGATATCAGGGTTTTAACTTGAAATTCGCTGTGAATGTGGTTGAGAGTGTGTGTGTGCGTGGATGTGGTAAGTGGGGGGAGGGGATTTTCCCCAAGGCAGCAGTAATAGAATTTCACCACGGAGGGGATGTAGGGGTTGTAAGAATTGATGTTGCAAGCAACTTGTCGGGGAAAAGTGTGTGTGTGGGAAATGTTGACTGGGTCACTGGGTGGTATGTGGAACATTTTGTTGATTTTATTCAAACGGACCAAATGCGGCATGGGTTGTGTTTGCATATGTTCTCTACTTGTGAATAAGAAACGTAGGCGCATCGAAAGAGGACATGCAGTACAGCCTGGCCATCGTAGGCGTTGAATCTGTAGATGCCTCGCTGGACTCGTATTTGTTCTTCTCTAGATGGCTTCAATGCAAACAAGCAATCCCTGATCACTGGTACTAATGCAAGTAAAAGTCACGCACTGGCATTTACCGAGGTTTAGTTCAAAAGAGTTATTGTCGCACGAAATGGCGAAGAAATCAAGGTAGATTTGGAGTGCACGTGAGTCGGTTGAGTTAGATATTGTCTTGCTTATGGGCTAAGCGCCAAGGGGACTCCCTTGCGAAACCTCCGGAGAGACGACAATGGGGTCGGATGTTGAGTATATGAAGAGTACTTTGTACTGCCGATTCTCAAGGTACGATTTGAGCCATGCGGTGATAAGGGGCGGGGAATCTAGGACCTTTATTGGTTGACGTAGATAATTTGGTGGTTCATTTTGTCAAAGGCTTTGCTAAAGTCTGTGGTAGCAGGCTTAAGGGTAAACTAATGTGCATTAATGGTGGGACGGGTATTGTGGGTGAATTCCTGGCTTACATCGTTTGTTAAATTAGCCCACCTAACGTAGTCTACGTACTAATCCACACCCAGACCTCTTCAACGACTTTCTCCGCGGGACACTGTCGTTAGGTATTAATTCGCGGGGCTGGTTGGCAATTATGCTCTGTCTCCAGAAGTTTGCTCTTGTCTTTGCTCTGCACACACACTCCGCCCAGTGTTGCTCCGAGTGCGCCATGTCTGTCCTCTCCCCCGCAAGGCGTCTACAGTGGATGATCACGTACTCCACATCCTCATCCGTACTTGGACATTCCGGGCAGTAAGGCGAGTTGTATTGTTCGCATTTGAATAAGTTCGTGCGGTAGCCTCCTTGCTTAGGCAGGAACTGCGTAAGGTGGTAGGTACAGTCTCCCGTCTGTCATGATGTCCAAGGTTCAATGATCGCTAAAGGTCTATGAATTCATCTTACTTTCGTGGAGTCGCTCCACCGGTCTTGCCACAATGCTCTCTCCTGGGCTTGAATGAGCTTTTTGAGTCTGACTTCCGCGTGTTGAGCGGTATTGCACGAGGAATAAAAATGATCCCTTTCCTCAATCGACTCAAATATCAACCAAAGCTACACTCTTGAAGCAAAAGAGAGAGTGGCCAACGATCGAGTGAATCAGAGAGGATATGCCATGGGCAATCGTCTTTGGATTGCAAAAGGGTACCATCGTTGGTATATTCGCGGTAGAAATTTGTCTTAATAAGCTACTGTTATAATTTACCCCGCAGCCAAAGGCGGACAATGTCCCCGAACACCTCAGAGTTGAGCTTAGTTGCCCATTGAGGGGCTCTAACCAAGATGTCGTTGCTGTGTGTCCTTGTCCTTGTCCTCGTAAAAAGCATTCACTTCGTTTTGCCTTGTTCATCATCTTGTCAGGTTCATATTAGCCGCTTCGTCAGCAAACGTCTCCTCTGACGGCTCGCCGTGTTCGAACAATCACGTCAATACCATCCGTGTAGCGGCAAAACTGGAAAGACTTCTGGAAGATCATGCCCTGGTGTTGGCCTGTGTGATGATCTTCTCAAGAACGTTTCAGATGGCGTGGCAAGAAAATGGTAGTGTGGGGGGCTGCCTTTGTCGTTGAAGACGTCGTTGAGTGCAGCGAGATTTCTCTGCATCGTCATCGTGCACAATCTGACACATTTGGCAGAAAAACTAGCGCATGACGGTGTATAGAACATCTCTATGCATTCTGTTGGATATGGGTGGCGCTGGAGTCCGTATGGACCTGGACCTAGCTTCTACCAACAACCATTCGTTTGCCATACTTACTCACTTACGGTGGCGCTACAGCCCGGGGTGGACCTGAACCTCAACCAACAAGCGTCTCCAGTCAGCTCGATCTTTAGCCAGCTGTTTCTAGTTTCGCGCGCTTAATTGGTTAAGGTCCCTTTCCACTTGCGTACACCATCTGAATCTCGGTCTTCCTCCACTGCGCCGTCCCTCCGGGGTGAATTTGAAGATTTTTCGGGCACGGAGCATTAGTTTCCATTCGCTCTACATGACCTAGCGTTCTCAATCGGTGGACCTTCACTCTTCTGGTTCGTCTGACTCTTGGCTCTGGCTGTCGATGTCAGTTCGTTCTCCTCCACCCACCATCTATGCAGTGGGACCGAAAATCACACGAAGAATGTTCCTCTCAAAGCAGCCAAGATGGCTTCAGGCCAAGCAAGTCCACAATATACCAGATCTTCACACGGCAGTTCCAGGAAATGATCCATGAATCCTGGAGATCAAGCTTATCCGCTTTTGACAAAGTCATATGCGACTTAGATATTTGCGATGAGCTTGGTGTCAACTTCTTGGATCATTTCCTGGATCTGCCTGAAGAAGCCACATGGAGTGGGGCATACCAGATTGTTGACAAAATGTCAGAGAAGATCTTCTAGGGCCTTTAAGGAGACTTCTACCTTGACAGTTGGTGTAGTCAAAGAGGTAGTGTTTCGTTACTTCGGGGACGCTTTCTTCCTATAATGTTTTAGAGGCGATCTGGTGCATGTGTCAAACCAGATCACGTCCAGCTGCTTTGATCTGGTTGATTCGGGCGGTCTTTCTAAACGACAGGCTGTCCGAAACAGCTCGATGTTGCTATATTCACCTCGTGCTGTTGAGTGTGTAGTTGAGTTGGTCGGAATTCTGATCTATCATCGTCGAACATTCTTCCCAAGTGATTCCTCCAAATCCCCTGCGACTCTATTACCAGCTGTCCACATGCACTCTTCCTAGGCTTCTTAATAAACACCTCAACCTCATGCGAGCCTTAAACTGAAGCTTGTGTGATGAACGCAAACGTATGTGTCAATAATTCGAAGCTGACGACCTAATGATCAAGCAGACATCTCTAAAAAAAAAGAACAGCTTCCATTTGAAAACGTTCCAATCTCACTTGCAGCGAAGTCTACACAGCAAAGATGATGTCAACAATCAGTACAATCCGGAGGACCTTGAAACGTGTTCCACCGCTTTGCACAAATATGTGGCTTTTCTCTTCCGCATTTTTTTTTTTTGCAAACACTTCGCGACTCGGTCTTGAAGCCAGCCTGCTCTGGTTTGTTAGACAGTTTTCACAAGAGAAAGATCACGAAATACTTGCCAATTTATTGGCAGTGATGTTGCATTCTCGGGAAGAATTGTTATTTTGATTGACAAGCACAAACATTCGCGTTCGTCTCTTGACTCGTTTTATTTTCGCAAAATTCAACATTTGCTTAGCTGTGTTTGACGACGTCGACGATATTGGGCATTTCTGCAAATAACCCGGTTTCGTATAAAACACCGCCAAGCCCACTTTTTGCAGCAGAAAATCATTTGGTTTTGAGGAACTCACTTCAAGACAGATATGAATACTTCAGTTATTTTTTGCGTCTTATTAGGCCTTGTGGCGTTCCTCGGTTCGGTAGCCTCCACGAGGGTGTATGTGATTCGGAGGAGGACCGTGTCGCCACTTAGAAGGGTCTACTATTTGAAGCCCGTACGCAGAGTTTATTCGAACGGAGTCACAACAACTATTATTGGATGAAGTGAAATAAATACATTTTAAATTAATACTGTCTAATGCAATTATTGTGAGGTTTTGAACCCTGAAATCGACCAGTGATCGGAGATCTTGTGCACGGTCTAGCTGTTAACGACAGGCTTCAAGCATTTTTCGGAGGTTTTTAGACACTACATTGGAGTACTCAGACAGTTTGTTGTATTACCAGGTAGCAACATGCATTGTCTGAAATTTCAAGGTCTTCCGGAGGAGGACTTCTGTAGCGAGGAACCTACATCATCGGCTTCCACCTCATTAGCTCCAAATAACGACCACCTGATCCGAGCAAATGCGGGACAGTGGTACTCTGCAGTGGCGTCCTCTTCTTCACAGTCGCCGCAGAGGGTTTCATCGTTTAGGCCAAGCACATTTAGGTATTTGGCGAAGGTGTAGTAGGAGGTCTGTTGTCTTTCCTGTCTAGAGATAACAAGAAAGACGCGGAATTAGGGAGGATGTGCTTGGTTTGTCTACATCGTGGATAGCCATGCCACCTCCGGTCTAGCACTCGAGAAGACCAAACATCGATGGAACCAAGGTCGCGGGTAGTCCCAACGCAGGTTCGCGTCCCTGGTACTCCTAGTCCTCTGAGCAAGTTCATCGGCGATCCAATTTCTAAACGTCCGATCAAATTCAGAGAATACTTCCATTCCTGGTTAAAGGGTTGATCAAGGCTTTAAGCACAGATTGGCTATCGCTACAACCATAAATACTTCGCCCCTTCCACCTGCTCTTCACAATATAGTTCGTGGCCATTAGGATCGCATAGGTTTCCGCTTGGAAAACCGACGCAAATTTGCCGAACGAGGTGGGGAGTCTAATGTTGTCGCCTTTCACGAAGGCGCCAGCGCCAGACCCTTCTTTGGTGATGAAACCATCCGTAAAGATGTCCTTTCCTGACTCAGATTCTGGCCAGAACCAGTCCTGAGTGCAGGGAAAGTTGACTTTGTATATATGTATATTTTATGTACGTCGCAGTTAGATTACTTGTCCGTGCGTCAGACTCCAAATCTGCAAGCCTTAGAGTGGACAAAGTCGTGATCAAACACAGCTGAGCAAACATTGTTCTGATCACCCTTTTTTCCAGTGAATACAAGCATCGCTGGAGTTGAAGTTCAACACACGGTTTATCAAAATTGCAATGACCTGCCAAAAGCATTGCCCTCGTTATTTCCTCATCACTGCCAGAGCCATCAGAACCTAGTAGAAACAACAATATCCCACCAAAACAGAGAAGAGACCTCACTTAAGGACCTCCTTAATGAATTACGTCTCCTCACTTGGGCCCAGCCTTAAACCGTCATTAAATGCCTTTGACGCCATCATCTACATCATCCACCTCCCACTGTCCATGATTTATTTGCCCATAAAAATGCAAAATACCCTACCGACCTTGGAGCATCTGAATACATTCCGGAACTACCACTTCCAATTCATTAGAGCAGCACCCTTCGGTCTGTGTTAGAGAACACACAAGGAGTCGAGTGCACGAGTGCAAAAATTAATCCAGGGCACACACTTTGGCCCGAAACAAAGGTCTGCGAAAGTATGAATACGCAATGGAACCGTTTGCAGCATCCGCGCACTGAATTGGAAAACATTTTCCTTTTCTTTTCTCTTTGCTTTGTTCCACCGTTTCGGATATTTTCACCTTGATTTCAGATATTTTCCCCAGGTCACCGCATAGTAGGAGGCTTGTGCTACCTTCGTCGTTTTGTTCAGAGTCGGAGAAGGAGGCACATTTCATTGAGAAGTCGAGACGAACTAACGCCCAGCTGGGCAGCGGAATTGCATCAGCTGGGCTATGCCAGGTAACCGAGCGAGGGACGTGTGAGAGAGATGGACGAGCAACGGTGGTGGTGGCTATTCCCAAAAACGTCCAACAGATTGTTTTATTAGATATAAGTGCGGACAGATGGGGGGGAATGGGGGGCATTTGTGCTTGTGCATGTGTGATGGTTGAGGGTTGTGCGCAAGTTCATGTTGGGTGTGCAGATGTCTTCGTGAAGGGGAGATGTGTGTTGCTGGTGGGCAGAATATTTGTTCCCCATTGTGTGATAGCCAGGCGGCAAGTTGATAGAGTTTTGCCTCGGACTTTGCAACAAGTTGATGAGCTATAAAAGGTGACCAGATAAGAACGATGGGAAAAGAAATTTAAATTAAACAACTGCGGTGTGAGGTAGAACTTTGATTATTTCTTTATTTTTAAGTTACGTTCATGGCATTATGTATGCAATTGTCCAAAGTCTCTGCAAACATTTTGTCTCACTTTCAATTACTGAATATGAGTTGAACAATGTCGGTTGTACTGGTACACAGCCAAATATCGAGACGCGACCAGACTTCAATTTTATCCATGCCTCCTGTGGTTTTTATAAGCTACATAAAACACCAAATTAACAATTCAATTGCACACGCAGTCACAAAAGAGCTCTTTCATAACTTTAAGCGATTTGAATTCCAACTGCCACATTCCCCCACATTTAGCCAACATCTTCGAAAGCTCATCAATAAGAGACTCATATACGGCAATCAAAACAATTGCCAAAAATGACATAACATGACATTTCGCATCACAGCTGACACCAGTTCGAAGCCGAAGAGCATTCTGCTCAGGAAATTAAAGAAAAATTTCATAAAGATGTTAATAAAACACATACGATTTGGTGTTGCGGCAAAAATAAAATTATTCACACGTTCGTATTCAACAAATCCTGCGCTAAACGACACATTACAGATTGGCAGTAATGTCTTCAAAACGGACGAATGGACGAACGTTACACCGAAGATTCTGTCGTATATGGAGGCCAATAAGCATCTGCAAAAGAATCATCCGCTCTCAATAATTCGCCAGAGAATCGTTAAATATTTCTACAAAACCTTTACTAATCCCAGGGGCAATCCGCTGTTCAGTGTCTATGATCAGCTGAATTCAATTGTGTCGGTGCAGCAAAATTTCGACAATCTCCTGATTCCTGCCGATCATGTGAGTCGTGCCAAATCGGATTGTTATTACATCAATAAATACTATATGCTGAGAGCTCATACTACGGCGCATCAGGTGGACATGATAAGGTCGGGTTTGGATAATTTTCTAGTCGTCGGCGATGTGTACAGACGTGACGAGATCGATTCTACACACTACCCGGTGTTTCATCAGCTTGACGCTGTTCGTTTGCTGAACAAAGATAAACTCTTTGATAAGCATCCGGGGCTGGAGATTTTCGAAGCCAATCCGAGCAGCAAGTCGGCGGTGTTGTCGAGTGCCAAATGCATTGACCAGTCGAAGCAACCATGTCACACACTGGAGGCTGTAAAATTGACAGAACACGAACTGAAGCACGTTTTGTCTGGTCTGGCGAAGGACCTGTTTGGCGAGCAAATCGAGTACCGATGGGTGGAGCAGTACTTTCCCTTCACACAGCCATCGTGGGAACTGGAAATCTTCCACAAAGGCAAGTGGTTAGAGGTGCTCGGCTGTGGGATCATGCGCAACGAGATTCTCCAGAATGCCGGTGTGCTCAACTCCATCGGCTATGCGTTTGGTCTCGGCTTGGAGCGCTTGGCGATGGTCCTCTTCGATATCCCGGACATTCGCTTGTTCTGGAGCAACGACTCGGGTTTCTTGAATCAGTTCAAAGAGTCGGACTTGTATGCGCTGAACAAGTACAAGCCTGTGTCGAGCTATCCCCAGTGCAAGAATGACTTGTCGTTTTGGCTGCCCGACGGCGTGGAATTGGATCAGTTTGCGGCGAATGATTTCTACGATCTGGTGCGAACCGTGGCGGGCGATGTCGTTGAACAGGTCAGATGAGTGATGAGTTTTGTGAGTTTTATACATCGAAACACATTGTATTTGCTTGCAGATAAGCCTTGTGGATAAGTTCAAGCATCCGAAAACGGGAAAGTGCAGCCTCTGCTTTCGGATCGTCTATCGGCACATGGAGCGAACGCTGACGCAGGCCGAGGTCAATGAAATTCATAAGAGGATCGCCGACGTGTCTGTGGAAATGTTCAAGGTTAAAATAAGATAGTTTCGTAATAAATTTGAAGGAGGAGCTCTTGTTAAGGATGCGCGTTTATCTTTGTGATGGCGGAGGGTGTTCTGAGAGAAATCCGAGCTTCAAGTGCCTCAACGGACTTCGATGGTTGCGAATGGATTGTGAAGAGTTTCGGTAAACTAACCTGTTGGACGAGCTGATGGATTAAAAGTCCCCCTCTCTCATACACAGAAACAATTTATTTACTGTCTATTTTTGGTTTTTGTTTGCTCATTTTGCAGACAAAAGGAAACACAAAATCTCATTGAAAGAAAGAAACAAAGAAATTATAATAAAAATTCCACTAAATCAATTTGTACCGTTGTTGGAATAAACAAAAAAAAAAGCAAATTTAACAAAAAAAAAAAAAAAAAATTACAAATAAACAACAAGCAGGTGGTCCTTCCTTCATCCACACACACACATAAATACACATATATAAATGGAATTACATAAATCACGGGAGCAGTCTTATCTCAGGAACGCAAGGAGAAAACCAAACGGAAAACCTTCTGAAGAGTCTGCACGCAAAATTCTACGTCCACGGTAGGAAGTTACTAAAGAGCATCGTTCCGATTAGATAGTAGCCACCGAACCATAGAAGGACCACCGAATTGGCGGATTTCCATTCGATGCGATCGAATGTCTTTGGCAGATGATTGACGGCAAACCAGTAGAGCACTGGCGACGAGGAACATATGAGGCGCGTTGTGATTTGAACATGCGTGAAGAAGGTGCAAAAAACGGTCAAAAACAACGAGTGCAGGATAAATGGCAGCGATTTCCACTCGGTGACGACTTGTTGAAGCGTTGACACGCGAATGTAGCCAAGCAACGATCGAGCGTAGAGGAACGTCTGATAGAGGATGAAGCCAATGATGGGAGAAGCAATTAAAAAATTCGGTATCTGCTTCCACTCGTAGTAGCGCAGGAAGCCAACGTTCCAGTAGTGCGTCTGAATGTACGAGTAGGGAAAGGGAAACGACTGATCACACCACGGCGAGTTTGGAGCGATGCGTTCGCCAGCCAGAATGAAGTCCCTCTCGACGGCGTATTGAATAACCTCGGGTGGATGTTGGATCTCAGCGTTGCTCGTGCAAAACTGATGGAAAGCGTAGAAGCAAAAGAAGGTGAGGGGGATCACTGAAATGATAATGATTGCTGCAAGCTTTAGTAGAAGCCACTTAGTTTGCTTGAGGAATATCTTGCGGAAGATGAAATACGCCGGGAAGCCAAGATTAATAAGCCCATTCGAACGACAAACAATACCCAGTGCCAGAGCGAGCGATGTCGTAAAGATCGATACGCTTCCGACGCACTCTAACATCAGACTAAAAGAAAGCCAACAAAACAAACCTTCCGAGTAGGGTGCTGTAAAGAACACCGAAGCCGGGTTAAAACAAAATATAACAGCCGCATTCCATGACTTGTTGAGGTCGCCGAATATTCTTTGTGTCAGCTCGTAGAGACAGTTCGCAGCACGGCAGAAGAAATACACGTTCAGCAGCACGCCAATGACCAGCGTTAGGGTGCGCACCGATATACCAGCACCCACTAAATGAATACACTGTGCCAGCAGTCCCACCAGCGTCGGGTAGAGTGGATAGAAGGCCAAGGTGTTCTCATAGCTGTATCCGTGTTCGGCGATGTGAAGAAAATACTCTGCGTCCCAACGTCGAAGTCCGGAGAAGCAAAAATTCAAAGCCTTATCGATAAATGTGCTCTCAATCGCCACCGGCTTTGGCGACTTAAAGACATCCGCATTGTGATCCGGTATAAGGAGGTCCGATATTAATTGCACACTGAGCACGATGAGCCGGCTGGCCAGAGCCAGCTTGGTGACCTTTTCACTCATTGTACTCGATCCTGTTGTCAACTGTCTGTTGAAAGGGAAAATGCTTGAAAATGTCTATTGATTTTGCGTGGGTGCGTTAATACCTGGTTATAGGTGGAGTGGAGACGCGCTCGAGTATTCTCTTGTAGTTCTTCTTCAGCAATTAATTCGTTTTTTTCTCTTCATTGAATTTTTCACCCGAAATGTATCGTCAACCGGCTGAGTTGCGTGTGCATTTTCTTTCCCTATGCATTTAAATGTCAAAGTCAGGTGTTTGGTTGCGATTGCTGGTTCTCTTGTGTATGGGGTTATGGATGTTGTCGAGAAATGTAATAGATTTACTTGACTTTGAAACAAACGACAATTTTATGATGAAGACTTGGATTTTTAAGTCTTCTGCGGCTGATTTGGTTAGATTGATTAAAAAACGAACTGATTGATTTGCCGCAGAGATTATGATGACAGTATCAATGAGGGGAAGCATTCGGACGTTTCTTGCGACGGGGGCACGTCGGAGTGTAGAAGGAAGAACGTAGATTAATCGATGTGAGGTGGACTTTCTTTCTCAGCATATCCCATGATACGCTCTTCCTCCGACACTCTGAAGCGCCCATGTCTGATGAATAGTCCACAAAATGGTCTCGGTTTTACGTATAATCCTGCTGAAGTTCGTCTCCTTTCTATTCCCATGGGAAACCAATTCCCCCTCGCAATTCATAGACAGCAACGAGAATTTAAAAGCCATCCAGATTTGTTAGAAAAGTAATTTTATTGTTTCACGGTCTTCCTGAAGACGAACATATATATAACATACAACACAATCCAGAGTCTTTCTTGTTTACACCAATGGGTAACTAGCGGCGGTAGCAATGCCACACTGGTTGTCCTTGTTACGTGTCATCTTAATGTAGCCCTTGTCGCCCCAGGTTGTGCCCCATGAGTTCTTCACCAGCCAGTAGTCTGAGCCGTTCTCATCGGTACCGTAGCCCACAGCGAGGACACCGTGATCAAGTTGTTGAGGATCGCAGTTGGGCTCGTCATAAACACCCTCATTGTAGAACTGGAATGATTCGTGCGAGGCATCAATGGCAACAGAAACTGGTCCAACGGTTGCAACAGCTTCCATCATCTTGACCTCATCTCCCTGTGGGATATCAACGAAGCCCTTATCTGTGGCGCCGATGCTGCTCTTATCGAAACGGCAACTATCATCGACTCCCTGATATGGATACGATTTTTCCGTATCAAGTCCACCATTGTCCTTGATGTAGCTGAACGCCTGATCCATGAGACCGCCATTGCAACCATTGTTGCCGTACGCCGTTGAACAGTCGACCAAATTTTGCTCAGACAGGGAAACCAAAACGCCACTGCGACGGAAGTGTTGACCTTCTAAGGCGCCAGTGGTGGAAAATGCCCAGCATGATCCACAGTGACCTGGAAAATGTCGAACAAAAATAAGATATCGACTGTAGGTGATGGCATTTTTCGGTGCTCGTTTTACCTTGATCCTTGATCGGTGTGACGGCTCCCTTGTTCCTCCAGTCGACCAATTTGGGCAGCTTAACATTGGCGGGGCTGATGAACGAGACTCCTGATTCCTTGCGAACTTCATTCAAGCCAGTGAAACTAGAGAAGATTAGGCGTTAATTGTGCTCCTGCATCGGATGTGGTTAACTTACTCTTCAGAATGACTGCGATTGTAACCATTCATCAGAGTGGTGAATTCGTGGTGCAAGAGATCTGCATACTTGTTGACTCCTAGCTTGTATGAGACCAAACCTTGGGCGTACTTTTGATTGTGCTTGGCGATTTTGTGCTTGTTTTCCATGAAAATCTTCATGCGGAACTTCTCCTCCGTATCGCTCTTGTATTGTTTACTATGCGTTAGCTGAGAAATGAGAGAGTTGTGTGTTGATTGTATTTATTGCTATATCTTATCGCCACCGAAGCCACTTCAATCGATGATTCACTCAAGTTTCGGGAGAAACGACAAGTACAGGGTGCAGCTTAACTGCCCCCCCAAAGGTGAAATGTTCCATGACAAAAGCTCATTTATCGTCTTTTAGCATCTCTTTGTGAGACTAATTCAGCCAAACAAACACACATCACGTGAATGTGATTCCAGTCCATCGGCATATGTGTCTGTATCCACTAGAAGATACTAGGCAAAGTAGAAACCTGTTTTCGATTCAAATGACTAACGCACAGAAAGCCATATGATGTGCTGTCAATATTATTCGTCGTCCGGCATTTCCGTCTCATGCGATGACCCCATGTCTGTCCAATTCAATGCTCTACATTTTGTTGTAAAAACAAATAGAGATACGACGACTGTTATCTATGCGCGCTCTAGCAGTCTAATCGTTCGGTCAGAAAATAAAAAAAGAAGTGTCTGTCTGTTCTGTTTTGAAAGAGTCGCTCTACACTTTTAAAGTGTTAGTGTGGCCAAGATGAGTTCAAACTCAATTGATAAGCAAATCAGCTCCGTTCATCGTACTGGGGCGTTCCGAATAGCCATAATAACAACACAAACTACGTTGCGAATAATCCCTTATCAAAGACTGCTTCAGACTGCGAACAGCATCAGGATATCAAATTGCAATTGAAACACAAATCACGACTAAAGACGCAGAGACGTGTGTACGGGCTTTATGTCAAACGATAACCATTCGATATTCCTCTCTCGCCCCCCCCCCCCCTCCCTCTCTTCCTGTGATTCATCGTTTTTTTCGTTCTCGATTGGCGAGCATTGCAAAGCGTACACGGAAATGTGATAACTTACCTTGAATGTATGCCATTCTTCTTTGACGATATCAATAAACGAGACTGCACTGGCAGCTGCGATGACACCTAATAAAACGACTAAAACCCGCATGATTACCCTCTGTCTGAGATCTGAAAGAGAAGAGAAAGAAAATAATTAGAATTTCGCTGAGCTGGGCAGTAATCTGGCATCCGCCTTATCTAAACAATTCTTTGGGAACCCCAAAACGAACGAGTGGACCTCTCTAATCAGAACAGTCGATCGGGAAAAAAATAAACAAAAATCCCATGAATTGCATGAAAAACAAATGCGCGCAGTTCTCCGATTTGTGTTTCAACGTAAATATGCTTAATCTTCGGCTTTCATCTGAGTTTGTCGGTGCCGGCTTTTTCAAATCGTTAATCGGCTAGGAGAAGCGCGGCGTCTCGCATCCGTTTGATGTCGATAACGATGCAGTTGCGCAGTCACGTCTGTCAGTTTGCGCAATGACTATGCTTCCTCAGAACATGATTCGTTAGAAAACAAAGGCCTAGTTCATGAGCAACATGAAGCCTGACACTGAACGAATTAGTCAACCAGTGACAGTAAAGCCCTTGCGGAATGTTGTTACAGCCAAATGTGGAGTGATCTGGTTGACCGCTGTGACAGTCGGTTCTTTACAGTCTCTGATGGAATGAATTCTTTGAATGGAAACGAAGAACAGTGTATAGAGATGTGATAATGGATTCAGAAAGGTTGTTGATTGAAAAAATCTCAAAGAAAGATTGACTCCGTGAACTTCTTTCTCAGCGGGGGGACATGCGTGGCTATAAGAAACATATTCTGCTTTGCAGCGCAAAGAGAAAGTAACAAATTCAGAGATTCATGAATAATCTTGCCCAAAACCTGATCGAGTCTACTTCTCACAATGTGACTCAAGAGACTCTACCACTTCTGCTAATATTTTTCCTCGTTCATCTTCCAACTGCCATAGTGGCCCATTATGACCTATGTACCTACGATTTCTGTACACCTCTGGTGATGTTTTCTCACGTATATCAATCGATTCAGACACAATGGAGAGCATTTGAAGACATCGCATAAGTCTACGCCTGACCGCGACTTCAATACAGCTCACTTCTGCCAAAACAGCAGCAAATCAAAGCAATCGAAATTGCAACAAACAAATCGGTAGGAAAACTTTTGTACCCGACTTTACAAAACCAACCAGTCAACTCAGCTGTGGTTGAAGCGATTGCACATGTATTCAGTTACAATATTCGCCAATGGTACCAAATGAAGGTCATGAGTGTTGCCCACTTGTGTAGTTGTCCCTTAGCTCATACTAAACTGTTTCAAATCAAATTTGTGCCAAGGAAATGATTTTGAAAATGATTGACAAATTGTCTGATCTGCGACGACACAGTATGTAACTGATATCGCTTGGAAATCACCTAACTGTACCTCTCACATCTAACCGCAGAGATCATCCGACGTTACAGTAATTATGACGTTCTATCACACACCCATCCACCCCCTATTTCCAAACAAAGAAAGCTAACATTTCCATGAATGTATTCGTGAGTGGTATACTTTATTGAAAATCTCTCATGTGATTGGTGACAAACAAAAACTGTTCATTTTTTGTTTTAAGACGCACTCAAATGAATGACGCAATAATGTTTTTAAACAAAAGACAAACCCCACCAGACAGACGAGACCTACTAAATTGCCTCGGTAAACAGCCAAATTAGCTAAGGTTTGTCTGTGTGTATGCACAAAAGAAAGGAAGAGATTATATGCTTATCGAGACTTACCAAAAAAAAAACTCTGCCACACTATAAAATATGTAAAATCGAACAACAAACAAGTACGGAAAAATGTGTGTAAAAAATAAAACCACAAAATGATTTGTGAAACAAACTCTTTGAGCAAATACAACCGGACCTCGGCGAATTTCGATTGCAAATAAATTCCAACTCGGACAATGATAATAGAGAAACCTTCCTTTTCGGTTTATCTTCTTTGTTTTTCTCGTTCTGCTTCGGTGGTGGTTCTGTTGTGAATGAAAAGTGATGCCAAGTCTTTCATTCTTTATGGATTATCAATGCGCTGCGTGTGAAGATGTGGAACGTGGGCAGTGGGCTTTAAAAGATAACCGACTTTTGTACTGAACTGAATTTATTCATAAGTGGATTACATATAAACGTTAGGAAATTATGCGAAAAAAGCGGGGTTTACACTGTACCACATGGTCGTGCGAAAAAGTCAAACTTCTATGTACGACCGTACAAAGTACAAATTGGTCCATCCGACGTCGTACTGGCGACCGGGTTGAACGTGAAATACATCTCTTTTGCAATATCTGTCAACTTAAAATGGGAGTAAATTACTTTTTGTTTTGCATTGCATACTTGTAGGTGTGAGGTTAGGTTTGATACAAGTGGCTGATTGCAAGAAGCAGTCACTCTTATGCCAGATTGGGTGGGTAGTCAGAATGATGTGTGTATGATTAGATCCAAGAAAATGGGCAGAGGACTGCCCAGCGTCTTACAGTGCATTCGCAGTTTTTATCGAATTTGAAGCAGTCGATGCAATAGCGGGGTTTACAGGGTAGTTCATTTTGACAAATCCGTCATATCTCGAAGACGATTCCTTTGTTTTTTGAGCTAGACTCAGCATGGAAAGACGCTTCATTTGTGCCCTCAATCATGCCGCTGTGATCAGCAGAAAGAAGGGAAAAATGTCCGAGAAGGCAACCTGAAATGGTTTCATTTTGTTAAATCGGGTATATCTCGAAAACAGTTTGTTTTAGATGCGGTTTCTTGCATTAGATTCACCCAGCAAAGACACTTCATCATCATCACGCCCTGAATCATGTCGCTACGCCCAGCTGAATGTAGGGAAAAATGTCGGAGAAGGCCACATGAAATGCTAAATTTTACAAAATGGCCGTATCTCGAAAACGATACGTTTTTCGGGGATGCAATTCATCTCTAACGCCATTCTACGCATATAAGAGCGTTGAAAAGACGCTTCTTTAGAGCCATCTGGAGTCATCTATGCCGCTACGACCAATAGGTTAGAAGTTAGTAAAAAACGGTGTCGAAAAAAGCATCGGAAAAGGTGACATGAAGTAGTTTGTTTTGGCAAATTGGCCATATCTCAAAAACGGTTAGTTTGTTTTGGATGCGGTTTCTTGATAAAGATTCACTACGCAGAGACGCTTCTGTTATACTATTGGCCATGTCGCTACCACCTGCAACTTCGTTTTACAACTTCAGAGGTGTTAGGTCTTTTCGGAATTTCTTTGCGTGGCGCTATAATTCGGGGTAAACCAGGGCTTCAAGCAACAGCCCATATCTGGCTAAGCTGCCTTCAGTTAAGGTCCCACTCCAGTTGTGTGTATCAATGGGAGCCTTCTCTGTTGCCCTGTCTAGTGGCTCGTAGTCGGTCTTTTTGGACCAGCAAAGGGCAAAGGAATCCACAAGCAAATCGCAGAGATTTGAACCCCCCTTCGGGTACGGGGGCTAGAATATACCCGAGGTAGGCATGCCTGTCGTAAGAGGCGACTAAAATCCAATCGTCGCGTCACGTCATCGTAACAGGTTGTGAACCATTCCGAAAGTGCTCCAAATGAGGTTTGAGTGGACGCCATCCCGTGCAACTTGTTGTATTCGCTTGACGTCTTCGTTTGAATGGAAGATTGCAAAGTGTCCATAGAAGCTAAGGCCCTTCTCTGCACGATGCAACAATGTCGCAACGACAAGGGTATTGTTTCTTCCATTGTTCTTCTCTTCGCGATATTGTCGCATCGCGTATAGACGGTCTGTGTCTCTGGACCTTATATGGAGTAGGTGTGTCGGACATACCAGATTTTCCAATTCCTAACCAAATGCAAAGTGAAGCCAAGTCCCATCAGCAGATTATGTCTTTTAAGAAATACACCAAAGACTCTCGCAATTCCCTTCTAATTTATTCAACAAATTCAGAAAAAAAGGGAACAAAATGCAAGTCTTATAACTGACTCGGGAAAATAGCAGAGAACGCAATTGGCTTGACGGCATTCCTCTCAATCTTTATGAATCCATCCTCGCCCCAAGTAGTGCCGAACGAATTCTGCACCAACCAGTAGTTCTTGGACGTGTCAGCGTCGGTGGCGTAACCGACGACCGTCATGTAATGCGAGGCGCTCTGAGTTGGAGCTGGCTGCGTGAAGACACCCGCCTTGTAGTGCATGAATTCAAATGATCCGGGATTGAACTTAATCACCACTGGAGCCACCTGGTTGACAGCCTTCATCAAGGTCGCGTCGTTTCCATTCGGTACACTCGAATAGGCCGTCAAAGTCTTACCATTCGTCTGGACAGCGGGCAGGGCGCACACGCCTTGTTGTTGAAGTAGATTCTTGGGATATTCCGTGACTGGATACACTCTCTGCTTGTAAACGGTTAGATAGTCAAACGCGATCTGTGACACTTGATTGGTGCAGCCCTTTGAACCGCCTGCGCAATCAATGAAATTCTGCGTCGAGAGTGCTGGTGTGTTCAAGACCCCAGTGTTGACGTCATAAAAGATTTTTAGGGCTGCTGCTGCGGCATATGCCCAGCCACTGTTGCACGCAATTCCCTGATCCCCCACCGGGCTGGTGTAGCCTTGGTCGGCGTATAAGAATGATGGCGGTGCGGGAATTGCTGACTCGGTGAATGGCGCTGCATTCGATGCGATGTCCGTTGTCGGCGGAAACAAGGCTGCGAATTCTAAGAACTTTAGGTCACTGTACTGATTCACTCCGAGGGTGTACGACTCTAGTTTCTGCGCCGCGCGCTGATTGTGGGTGGCGATCTTTTGCTTATTGACAGCATAATAGTATCGCGCCAGATTCTCTGCCGTAGGTGTATATGACTTGACGTATGTGGCCTGCAAAAGTATCCTTTTAGCCGAAGCTCCACGAGACGGGGATGTTCTCAAATACTGACCTTATACGCATCCCACTCCTGATTCGTGACACTGTTCGCTGAACAAACCGCCACACTTGCAGCAACTATCAACGCCAAGGTGAATGTCTTCATTTTAAGCAGTAGCTTCCAGGTCTGCTCGGTTGCCTCCGTTCAAAGAGTTGGATAAGAACTATTCCGCCTGCAACCCGATCACAGGGCTTTTATATTCTGCACGCAGCCACAGCGAACCCGTCTAATCGCACAGGCTCGGCGGTAATCTACGATAAGGCACAATGCTATGCAAATATGTGAAATCTTTCTATTAGGAAACTGCGAGATAGCACCTCGCTCATTCACACATGATGTCGCAGAAGAACTCGGTACGTTTTGTTTTCTTCGTCTTCGAAAGTACAAACATATTTGATTTGACACCTTATCTTGGATAAGCAGAAGCAGAAGCAGAACTCTCTTTCGCTGGCGCAGTGCCGGGGGACGGGTGTGTTTGCAAAACTACTACGCCGGCACAGTGTAGGGTCAGCAAAACGAATTAGACGATGTCCGCTGAGCCATTGAACTGTACACAGAACTGGGGAAGAGATGTTGACACTTGGATTTGGGACACGCTGAAAAGTAACACATTGCTGCCAAATATCGGCTCCATTTGCATTCGAACACAGAGAGGCACTTGACCTCAAAAAGCGGAAATCAATGGAAAAAATGACTTTTATTACTTAACTACGAGTATGATTCTATAAATACTTAAACAAGTGTACGCGTCAAGCAGCCAAGCAGATCACAAGATCGGATAGCTGCACTCAGAGGCAACGCCGCAGAAGCTGTTCCTATTGCGGGGCAACTTCATGAAGCCGTCCTCGCCCCAATTGGACGAGAATGAATTCTTGATTATCCAATACTCTTCGCCGTTCTCGATGCCATAGCCGATGACCACAATCGAATGGTTGACCTCCTCCTTGTTGCACTCATCGTCCGCATAGATGCCGCCCTTGTACTGATGGAACGAATCGGGACTCGCGTTAATCGAGCACGCAATGGGGCCCAGCGTTGCTACGACCTCCTTCATTCGCTCCTCATCGCCGGGCTTGATGTTGGCGTAGTCCCTTATCTGCACACCGATGCCGGTCTCGTTGTGATGACACTTAGGATCCTCCACCTGCGTGTAGGGATACTTGGCCTCGAGGGCTACTCCGTGGTCTCGGATGTAGAGGAAGCCGTAATCTTGGAAACCGCCTTCGCAGCCGTTGTTGCCGTACTCGTAGGCACAGTCGACTAGATCCTGCTCGGATAGCGGCACCAGGAAACCGGTTTTTCTAAATAAATGACCTTCCAGGGACCCGGTGACGGCGAAGGACCAACAGCTCTGGCAGACTCCCTGGAATTTCGCCGCAGTGACGCCGCCAAATTCACGCCAATCGAAGTAGTCGGGAAGCGATATGTTGGCCGCTTTCTTCATGTAGTTCCGATGCTTACCCACGATTTGTCTGAAACGGGGTGGAAAGGAAGGATTAGTCTTTTGAAGGTTTTGAGTGGTTAGGTGGATGTGGGGAGTCCACTGAAAGAGGCACAGAAGTGGAGAAGGACCGTTGGCGATACCCGGAGTTCGCGCTAACTGGAGCACACGGAAGGAAGGACCACTGGCGTTACCGAGAGATCGCGCCACCTTTTGGACCACCAATTGGAGAGGCTTGTTGGCGGAGACACAGAATGGCATCAGTTTGTAGTGACACACGAAGAAGAACTCGTCCCAACACCACGATTCACTGACACTGCGCTTTGAGTACAATGTCGCCGGCCTAAAACTGTAGACTTGCCCCGTTCGTGAGCGTACCAACAACACGGGTGGTTGTTGTAAAGGCTAGAGCCAGTTTCACTTCAGACTGTAGCGACAATTATATCAGACAGCTGGCTCAAATCAAATCGATGGCGTTGGTGCCGGAGCGTGCAATAGTTCCTAAAATCGCATACAATCTCCCTGAAGTTGAAGGCATTGCCATCAAAGGCTGCTAAAAGCCTCATGGGTTCAAGGGCAAGCTCGATATACTTCCCTGCAGGAGCTTAGTCGTGATAATACCGTCTGCGGAAGGCACAAATCCGTCCACTCCACTGGCTTCGCCACATCGAGCGCATGGACTCCAACGTCAACGCGAACGTAAGACAGCCTGGTCTGGGTGCAGCGTGCCCAGAACTGTCATCGATGGAAGACAGCTATTGCTCAGGCTCAGACCCTTGGGTCGTCAGTAAGTATCATGGTTCAACTAAAGGTTTATCGGATAGCTTTGATCGTGCTTCCAATTGTTATGTTTCAGCAGCTGTCAAATTTGCCTTGCCTGTCAATTGAAGGTACAAAGTGAAGAAAACATGGTCGCCGTAAAGGCCAGTCTCGAAGAAGACGCAGAAGCGCCTATTCGGCGGCCATCAGCTGATCTCTGGGTGTCGCCCGGGAGTCAACTGGGCTTATTTTGCGGTTGGATTTTGACCTGGATCCGTATAGGATTGTGATGACGCAAGAATTGAAACTGGGCCTCCATAGACAACTTTCTGCGGTCAGAGGTGGCTTTCAGCATCTACTGGGCCATGGACACAGACAACATCGATATATCCGAGCTGTGGTTTCAAGACGATGGCGCTACATGTCATACAAGTCGCTGGTTGCGCTTAGTTGCTGGCTGCTGGCGGCTTCCAGCGTCTACTGTGCCATGGTGCCATATGTGCCTTCTCATTTGGCTGAGACCCTGCACTTAACTTTACACTACGGCAGCTTCTTCGATTTTCGATCCCATCAAGCGCGGACTCTACTTCTTCGCCCGCACAAGTCTCATTGTTGGGAGGTTAAGAAAGCACTCCCACCATCCCAACAATGCCCCCTCACCAATTGGCCGCATGCGACTCAAGGCTACATCAAGTCATTAGCCTGCACTAACAAGCCAACCACTTTGGACGAGCTCGAGGCCAACTTTGGATGAGCTCGAGACGCCGGAATAACGTTGCAAACAATGCATCGAGCCATCAGAAATTGGTCCGACTACTTGAAGCTCTGCCAACGAACACGAGGCGGCCGTTTAAATAAATTCTTTTTCCATCGTTCTTATTTGGTCACCCAGTATAACAGGGGAAGAACGAAGCATGATTTCGCGCCAGCTAGGCTTTTAAAGAAAGTCTACTACTAGGCATCACACCCACAGACTATGGCTGGTCTCGTCAGGAACTGCAAAGCATCGATGATTGCAGCTTCTTCTTCCCAAACGCCCAGCCCTGACTACGAGAAATTCAAATACTTCGCAGACCCTCTCAACGAAGCACCTTGTTTGCGCGCACGCTTCAAAGTCAGTCGTAATTAATCACCTAATCATCTCGAGTGGTTTTTTCTGTTTGCGAGAGTTTCTGGCGACAGTTTGGGCCCCCGGGTGGTCTGCGCCTAACCATCGAATTACACACCCAAACGAGTCTGTCAATATTTTCCAGTCCCTCCTTCCGCTGCTTTCGCACGTGACTCTCAATCAATTGCCAACCTTTCCCCCCGGCCATCAAGTGCCCTCAGGGCCAAAGCCATCATTCATTCAATCCAACTCAAACATCTTAATACTCACTCTCCCTTTGGCGATATTTTCGATCCCAGCAGCCGTCCGTATTCTTTCTTCGTTCGATCGGCCAGCGCATTGATGCTGAGATGAAATGATGACTTCCCCGTTTGGAAAGCGTCATTGCTGAGATCGACAATTTTTTTCCTCGCCTTAAAGATGGTCTCGCGTGCGTCTCTCTCCGCCTCATTGGCGTACGTGCGACCAGTTTGAATCTAAAACGATGCACAAGCTTGAGATGATTCATTTGATGCGGGGCCCAGCTGAACTTACCATGAAATCTTCGAAGGAATTGATGTTTTCCAGTTTGGGGAATGCCCTATCTGGGTCGTAGGCGGTGCAGCCGTACGCTTGGAATGGTCCCTGAGCAGCTGCACTGGCCGTAAGTAAGCCGAACGCGATTAGTGTGATGACACATCTATCTGGAAGGAGACACAATATTTTGTGGGATTAACGAGAGAGTTTTGGGGAAGGTGTGAAGGAGAGCTGCTGATGAAGTGGAAGTGTGTGGCTAAGGACTTAATTTAATTGAACTCGCATCATGGACGTAGCTACACAGTCCGAACAGTACTCCTAATTGATGGGACATTTGAATCTTAACGAAGAGTCGTTGACTTCACGGCTGGCTGCACAAAGTTGTTGAGCTTACAGCCCACGTAGATACGCCAAAGAAGCAAGGTGTTCTGAAGACAATTTCGAGAAATCTTCTTTCCAACTCCTTCCGCTTACCATCCACTTCTGTTTGTATATCAATTTCCGTCGAAAGGGTCTAACTTGAGACCATGAGCGCGGCCAGTGGCCGCTAGCCAACAGCACACCCCGACTATCCATGACCATGACTGTTCACATTTTGTGAAGACGATGCTAAACGTTTGATTTCGTTCCGTATGAGTTTTATTCAGATCCCAAGTAGTTTGGTTTTTCCTCAATTAATTCCTTTTAGCAATCTCCAATGGAATCCGCACGCAGCGCCCGCACTCTAGCTTGTCATCGCGACTCCCTCGAGCTTAATGAAAAATTAACACCCAGACCCAGCGTGAAGCAGTTCCTAGTGCGCTGGCTAATTTCATGCGATCACAGTGAAATTACACCAATTCGTCATTTCGGCTGCGAACCTCGCCGCCAGGTGATTACGTCAATTAAGCGCACCTTGTGACGTTAACCGATTTCGAACCGATTCCGATTCCACTTGATTTTTTCGCTTATTCTGATGATTTTTATGGGCGTTCTTTTGAAAATAAACCCAATTAACATATGTGCGCATACCATCTGTAAATGGGCAAATAAAAATGTGAATTCTATCGTTTTGCAGTCGTTAAACAAAAAAAAAAAACACCGAGTCCGAGGCGAAGAACAGGGCGACTCATTCAGATGAGCAAGCCTTAGTGGGAGCCCATAAAATGGGAGGCACTTAAAATTTAATGAATTGTATAAACTAATTTCTAAAAAATTGTATTTGAATACAGATCTCATATGTGGAAGAGGTAGAAGATGGCGATGACAAACTTGTGCAAAGACAACGCGGAGAACACCGTTAATGCTAGTTTGACAAGCAAAAAGTCCATTCCTCAGAGAAAACCGACGCATATGCTGTCATCAACGGAGAACATGCAACGTCGGCGTCTTGGACAAAGCATCACAATGGGTATTTAGATGGAACTCTGATGCAGTCAAGGACTTCGTGCTGCCTCGGAGTGAAGAGGTTCTAACAACGACAGCAACGAGATCAAGAGAGTACCGAGTACGAGAGTCCTCACTCAAAGTGTCAACTTGCGCAAGACACTGAACACTACACTCCGCCTTCTGCCGACGATCTTCGGTGATGTTTCGGTTGAGGGCGTAAGGAGACGATTAAATCACTGGTCTGAATCTACCTACACAACGACTTTAGTAGAAGAAGAAGAACAGAGATGAAGAAGAAATAGAATCTGTCCAACATCTGCTCCGCGACTGTCCAGTCCTAGCAAGAAAAAGAAGGGGATTCATGGGTAAACACTTCTTCGTAGATCTAGAACACCTGGGTTAGGTTAGGTTGAAAGTGGCTTTGGATGCACTGAGGCCAGATAGGCCCATTGTACTGCGACGTGAGTTAACAAAGACGAGGGATTGGGCTGTCTTCCTTTGAACACCTAAGCGGTGTTGAACTGAAAAACCTCCTAAGACTCATTTGTGAATCCGGGTGGTTTTAGAGGTCTAAAGTAGGTCTCGCGATGGTAAACCACCTCAAGACATGGGCACAATGGACTCAGCAAGTTGGTCTAAGTGAGCCACGGTCTAAATGGGCGACAGGGCAACCTATCATCTACCGTCCTACACCCCTGTCCTCCTCTTCTGCGCACGATCTTCACTCATACTGGGGTTGAGGACGTAAGCCGCAGACGATACAACCACATGGGAGCACACCACGACTGTTCATATTTTGTTGAGACGATGTTACACGTTTGATTTTGCTGCCTAATTGCAGGCGATCAGAGTAAAATTACACCAATTTGTTATTTCGGCTGCGTTACAGCGACATGAGTCGTCTAACCAGGCACGTAGGCAGTCAGCACGTCAGCGAAGGGTGATTAGGCCACGAAGGGAGCTCTTGCTCGAAATGTGTTTGACTCCAAATTAGAGGCTATACAGATTGAAAAAGAAAGAGGGGGAGTGGAACTAGGTCCTCACTCCACAGAACTAAATCAGAAATCTTGTCTCATCCTGCCTTAGAAACGTTGTAGTGTCCAAGAGAGATGTCACACGATCCTCGGACACTTAAACGACTGCCAGACAGCACACAGCAGAAGCATGCAATTGTGAACCCGAGCTGAGTTGAGTCAGGAGGCGTTCTCGTTACTCAACGAACAGCAATGTCAGCGAGCGTCCGACGCGTGCTATTGTTCATTCAGAGATAAGAGTAATTGAGTAGAGAATGGTTGATATGCACTCTGCCTGAAGCGATCTATGGTTCCGCTTCATTCATTTTTCATAGAATTGCACGTTCGAAGACGCCTGTGTCCTCTGTTGTCTTGTCCCCCACGTCAAGTTGGCTAAGGTTCTAGTCGGTGTTAGTACTTCACGACGTTGGCTTGACCCGCGCTTCAGATTTCTTTGTCAGATACTCTTTGTCTTTTCTGCTGAGTGGTAAAAAACAATGTGCTGCCGAGCTGGTTGGGATGTTCTCGAGCACAAATTTGAGAGACAGCAGTGCCCAAACAGGTAGCAGAAATTAGGGCTATAATACGTGCGGCGTTACAGTCCGAAGTGGACCTAGACCTGGTTTCAACTGCAACCACTCGTGTTCTTCGTTCTCTGACGAGAGGAGGGTGCCCACAATTTTATGCTGACGAAGTTTGAAAGGAGTTTTACATGCACGAAGTTTCACAATTCAAAGGGGTATCCGAAAAACTTGTGCCCACAGAGCATTGTCATTGACTCGTGGAGGTGTGCATTCAAGAAGGGTGATCCATCACTCAGTCGATGCACCTACCGACTGTCCCCCTAGCAAGTGAGTTGTAATCAGCCATGTGCGATGAAACTAATCACTTAGAAGAGATTTTACGTAATTCTAGGTATTCGTGGCGAAAATGGAGGCGAAGTGCTACATCTTTCGAGTCAAGACCCCGAGCTGATGCCGGGGAGAAGTTTCATCGGGGACATGGCTGGTTCTTTGCAAAATCGAATGCTGACTTCGATTTCGAGGGTGTGTGACAACAGAACAGAGGAAACTTGCGACTCAGAACGTGTGTGACCAGGAAATAGAGGACACCCGCGTCTTCGAACGTGTGCAACAATGGACATCCGCTTCTAAGACGGAAAACACAAGAGAAAACCAAAACCTCAACTAACTTGGTGCGTGTAACTGGACGCCTAAGATGCCTAAGACATGCAGAGAGCATTGGTCCAGCCCGAAATGTCTTCGATTTCGTGCCAGTGAGAACGTTCCAGAACGCGCCATGGCGCACACATTTGAAGGAAAATCTCAGCCAACTTGACGTGGGGGACAAGGGAACAGAGGACACAGGCGTCTTCGAACGTCAGCAACAGAGGGCACCTGCATCTAAGGCGGCGCAAGAGACAAAGACAAGTGAAGAAGGACCTCAACGACATTCGTGCGTCTAACTAGAGGTGTCTTTCCAACGCCTATGACGGTTAAGACGTGCAGAGTCTTCGATACTGAGGCAGTGGGACAACACGCCTCGAAACTGATGGCGTACACATTTGGAGAAGGACCTCTGCCATCTTGGCGTGCTTGACGGCTATTGATGCTCCTAAGATGAATAAGACATGTAGACCGCCTGAAATGCCTTCGATTTCGCGCCACGAAACCGATGGCACACACATTTAGAGAAGAACTTCAGCCAACTCGGCGTGCTTACTTGGAAGCAGCTGACTAAAGACCCGGTCAACTGGAATTGAAGACAATGGTGAGTGACTATAGAAATCACATGCACTGCGACCTTAACAAGTCTATTGTGCCCTTCAATGAGTTAGGACTTGAGAGCTATCTTGAGAAATTTGATAACATCCCTAGATGGAATGTCCTGGTAGTCTATTCCTTTTAAGGTAGTTTTGTTTATTGTGTTGAGCCTGGTTAAGGACAGATTGACAAGTACTTTGACAGATTGACAACACTTGACAAGTAGGTGGTCCATCGTTTCCTCTGCTCGTCCACAGTGTCTATAGCTATCTGTGCTGCTGTGTCCCAGTCAATGCAGATGGTAGTTGCATGGGAAGTGGCCAATGAGGCGGCTCACAGTGTCTTTCGGTCTGTTTTTTTTTAAATACACTTTTTTCATCTGAAGAGGCTTGTTAGATGACACCCAGATCCACCCCGGAATGTAGCGTCACACAAAGAAGAAGGAGAACCTAAGTGCGACTTTCCAGCACGAAGACTCTTCGATACTGAGCCAGTGGGACAACGAGCCACCTACATAATTGATGGTATACATATTTGGAGAAGGATCTCTGCCAACTTGGTGCGTGTAGCTGGGGCCAGCTGGCAGCTTGTCGTTGGTTGAGACCCTGGTCCACCGCGGACTGTAGCATCACACAAAGCAGCAGAAGAAGACAACAAGCTAATGCCCCTCCGCTGAGGAGATCACGGAACACTCCAAGCTAAGTGCGACTATCCGTAGAGGATCTTGTGAGGTTTCGACTGTGTGTCCTTGCTTAAAGACATCAGTTTGTTCTCAAGAATATCGCATTTCACGTTGAATCGTATCGGTGAACTGCGGGAACAGAATGAATACAGATTCCGGCTCAATGGTCTCTACCGGTCTTGCCCTTAATTACAAAATATGGGTGGCACTACAGCCCGTAGAGGTCCAGGGCTTAGCTTCTCAGCAACCACTCGTGTCGCTTGTGCTATTTATGGAAGCGAGCTACAGTCTTATGCCGACTCCGAACGGCCAAGTTTGAGAAGTTTTTTTTCGAGACAGAAAGTCATTAATCGTTGAGCATTGTCAGTGACTCGAAAGAGGTGGAGTCGGAATCGAACCTGGACACCTTAGGTTCAAGTGCGCACATACTTTACAACGCCACGGTCGCCTGTCTTGCACTAAGATACGGAATTTGTCTCTAATTTGGTCTGAAATTTAGAGGAGTAGGCAAGGTAGGTTCCTACAAGAAGTCTACTCCACTTGAAAGGCCCTATTGGTCTCTATAAACTGTACAGCGGAAGGTATTCCTCAAACATCCACGTGCGTCGAAGAAGCATCCATGATTTCTCGAAGAAAGCGGAAATGAAAACCATTCGTCATTCCACGCCGCTGGTAATCTCTCAACTTGTCCCTTCTCTTCCTTTCTAATGAATTCCATTAAGGGTCGTTCAGTTAATTAGACACACACACTCGCACACACAAATTATGAAAATTAACACAAATTAACATCGTCACACGGAACAGATGGACATAGAAGTGTGTATCCACATGAATTATGTATTCAAAATGCAAAATGCGACGACAAAAGTCTTGTCAAGTGATTAAACAAATTAATTCATAATGAATTTCATATAATTGCTCATATAACGATCGATTTAAATGCACTCAAACTCCGACCAATTTCACTTGACCCGTCAGCGGAAGATTATACAACCAAGCACGTTGCCTCTCTCGAGGGGGGGTCAATGGCACTTTGCATGGTTCTTACAAAAAATGTTCCTTCACCGGACAGTTAATTCCTTCTACCTTCCAATTCATCAGACACACTTTCACTTTCTCGTGGGGTTCAAACGAAAAGCAAACGCTTTAATTCAACATATCTTACAATTTGCCATTTTAAACGATCGCTGCCGCGCCGATCCGTTCCGAGCCACCGCTGAAGTAGACGACTGACTTTCAAACCGAAAGAAAGACTAAGTTGTTTGGCTTGTGACCGTCCGAAGGTTTACGCTTATGATCACGAAATGACGTGCCACTGTTATTGAGAAACGACTTTATAAGATCGCCGACTAGCGTGGAGGGCCAACAGACAATATTTTGGGACTCATGCAGCCACCCATTCCGGTACCGGTTTTCGATCGTCATCCGATTTCCCACTCATCCTAAGCAGCATTGTCTTTTGGCAAACATTCGTAGCTTTACATGAGCTATTGATTTGTAGGCATTTTGAATGGCACCTCAGTGTTTTCCGGTTTGTCGCTACTTTTTAACACGGTTTCATTAAGTGGCGAACGTTTGAGGTGACACGGAAGCGCGTTCCTGCCGCATGAGACATTCCCGTTGCGAATTCGAATTCGCATCAATCACGGATCTAAGGTTAGCGTCCGGATTCGATTGAATGAAAGCAGTTTGTCACGACAATCCGGGCAGATCATTGATCATTGATCATTGATCATGATGACAGTGTGATAGTGGTTCGGAGCGAAACCAGTTTCATTCAATAATTTGCCCAGCCGTTGAGTGGATACTCTTCTTACACCGTTCACGACCCTGACACAGATCGGGCGTGTAATGTTAACTGCGCCTTGAGACATGACAATCAGGCAGTTACAACCGGAATGTTCGTTAAGATCGTCAGTCCCTTAATTACAGATGATCTTCATTACATTGGCCGCTCATAAAGTAATCGTATTTATATCTGACAAAAAGAGAGCCGCCAAGCCACAAAGGCTGCTGCCTAAATTAACTTTCCAAGCCGAGCCAAGCCACACGTGATATATCGATTGGGAGCTGCGTTACAGCATTGCATGAAAGTGTAAGGAAATCCAATCTCTTTTGTTTCTTTTTTTGTAGGCGAAACGCCGCAAGCATAATGTGCGGTCACAAAAATCCCCATTTTTTCCGTTCCGTCCGCGCTACTCATTGTCTTCTGGAGAAGCTATTCATGGGCCAGGGTGTAAATCACCATTCCTAATGTTCACTTGAGCACCAACAATTGTTCTTGGTATAATGTGTGATCTCAAGGTTCCGTCGCGGAACGTACACAGGTGGCTTTTGGGAGTTGCTCGCAGTTAAGCAGCTTTATTTTGTTTTTCTGACGCACGGCATTCCGTCCATTCAAGTGCCGTGTCTTTTGTTATTTGCAGATTTTTGGCACAGGTTCCCATACGGAACTCGGCCGGAGTTGAGCGGAGTGAGTAACTTGTTTGCTTTTCCGCGTGCTAAGTGCAGTTTTTGGGCATTTCTCGATCGTGGCTGATTTGCATGAAATTTGGTCATTAATGATGTCTAGTTAGGAGCTGTTTAGCTTAACTTGAACTTGGACGATTGCATTAACCTTAGTGAACTAATTAACCTAAAGAAGTCAACGAGGCGGCAGGGTATTCAGCTGGAGAGTGGCAGCAATGGGTCCCAATCCAGGGTCTAAGTGAAGAACTAAGTCAAGGACAAAATAACTTTGCCACTAGACTTTAGAATTAAAGCTTGATGAGCAGGCTGTAAAAAGCAGGCTGTAATGCATTTAAAATCAAGAGAAGATGAGCCAATTGCCGAATGCAACCGTCTTGACACACGTTCCTTGCCACGGTGCGGTAAGACCAAGGAAGCGTGTCACCTCTTCTTCTTCTAGTGGCACTACAGTCCGGGGTGGACCTGGGCCTCAGTCAACAAGCTTCTCCAGCTGGCACGATATCTAGCCAGCTGTCTCCAATTTCGCGCACCAACATGGTTGAGGTCCTTCTCCACTTGTTGGCGCCATCGGTTTCATGGGCGTCCTCTATTGCGTTGTCCCACTGGTTCGAAGTCGAAGACTCTTCGGGCCGGAGCAGTGTTGTCCATGCGCTCTACATGGCCTAGCCATCTTAAGGCGCTGAATCCGTAGACGCCTGACCAGGCTCATGTCGCTGTACAGCCCGTACAGTTCATGGTTGTATCTTCGTCTCCAAAAACCATCAACGCAAACAGGACCAAAGATGGAACGCAGAACTTTTCTCTCGAAAAGACCAAGGACTTCTTCATCTGCTCTTGAGACTGTCCAGGCTTCTGCGCCATAGAGCAGGACAGGGATGATGAAGGTCTTATATAGTGTTAGCTTGGTCCTTCAAGAGAGACCTCTACTACTCAATTGCCTCTTGAGCCCAAAGAAACAGCGGTTGGCAAGTGTTATTCTGCGTTTAATCTCTATACTGATGTTGTTTGTACTGTTTACCTGGGAGCCGAGGTAGACGAAGTCCTTAACTACCTCGAAGTTCAAGCTGCCTACGGTGACGTTCTGGCCGAGACGTCGATGTTGTGCGTCCTTTCTCGATGACAGCATGTACTTCGTTTTGCCCTCATTCACTGTTAAACCCATTTGTGCAGCCTCCGTTTCAATACCAGCAAACGCTTCACTGACGGCTCGTTGTGTTCGACCAATCACGTCACTGTCGCGCGCGTATGCTAGCGGACTTCTGAAAGATCGTGCCTCTAGTGTTGGCGTTTGATTTTCGCACGATTTTCTCCAGGATGATGTTAAAGAAGTCACATGACAGCGCGTCGCTTTGTCTAAAACCTTTTTTGACGGCAGAGAAGATCTTGTAGGCGATGTTTAGGAGACTTATCCCTCGGTAGTTGGCGCAGTTGTGTGTCACCTACTCAGACCAAATTAAACACACATGATCGATACAAAGAATAGCTATTTTCATTGATAGCCAAGCAGTAATTAAAGCTACAATATCCTCAAAAATAGTTCAAAATGACCACGAACTTGCTAGTATAACAGAAAGATTCGTGGTAACCATTGTTTGAGCGCCCGGGAGTGTCCATTACACAGAAACATTCCAGGTAATGAAAGAGCTGACGAACTAGCCAAGCAAGGTTACGAACTCGACAGCTCGTCTGCCATGGAGGTGCTTAGGCGAATAAGACTGGTTACGGCAAGAATTCTTTGGTGGTCTCAACTGACTACTTGCGCAAAATCCAGGAAAATTCTCTAAGACGGACCCCTACTGACATCGCAAGAATTGCAGCGATCATCAGAGAGATCACGCCATCAAACAAAGCATTCGACACACACTGTCGAAGCTGTAACGACACTTCAGAAAAGGAAGCGTTAACTCATTTGCCTTGCAGCTGCCCAACGCTGGCTAGAGTCAGACGGCGAACACTAGGCAAACGCATGTCTACAGAAATACAGAAATTCCGAAGCTAGGAATAGAATGTCGGCAATTTCGCCAAGTTCGATGATGAGTTGGATATGAGATAGAAATGATTTTAGAAACCATCTGCTAAGGGCACCCTGGAGGGCATCCGACGACAACGAAATTTCCGCTTAAAAAAAAGGATATTTCCTGGTTCAACTTCCAATTGCCACAGCGGCCCAACTAGGCTACCTGCGGCTTCTGTACACCTTTGGGTATGTTCTCTAGTGTCTATTAGCGAATCAAATACATTTGAAGTGCATCCGACGACATCGAAATTTCAATCGACAGTGTAAGGATTGTGGTGGCCCGTGGCGTTGTGGGTAGGTTCAATTCCTAGGTCCTGCTTAGGTTCAATTCCTGGTTCGACAAGAAATACTTTTCACGGCCCCACCTCCTTCGAGTCGCTGACAATGCTCAAAGAGTATAAGTGTCCAGAAAATGCTTCTCAACTTTGGCCGTTCGGAGTCGGCATAAAACTGTAGATCCCTTCCCCTCGTGACAGAACAGTAGCACGCACAACACAAGTGGTTGCTGAGAAGCTACGCCATGGCCCTCTACGGGCTGTAGCGCACCCATATTAGTATAGTAAGGATTGTTTATCTGTCACTCCCAGTTGGGGTCACATACCCGATTCAAAATGTTCCATTCATGCAAGGATCGTTTCCAATTTGAAGGAACAATGATCATATGCGCGTTAAATCGTCGCAAGCAACAGTCCTTCAAAATGTCAGAGTGGCAGTCGCATAGCCCGTTGAATAGTCATAATGTGACCTATGTTGCCATACGGATCCAACGTAGGTAGGTAAACGGGTGCCCTTACGGTCGAGGCTCACTTAGATCAACATCTTGTGTCCATTGTGCCCTTGATGGATGTTGTAATTACTGCAATGAGACCTTCTTTTGCTACTAAAACCATCCGGATTCATACTGAAACTTAGGAGACTTTGATGTTCTACACCGCACAAGTCCTCTAGCTCTGCAAAGAAGTGCTTTCCTAGGAACTGTTTCCTTGTTCTTGCTAGGGCTGGGCATTCGCAAAGCAGATGTTGTATAGATTCTATTTCTTCTTCATCTCCGCAGCTTCTGCAGAAGGCGTTGTGTGGTATGTGCAGTCACGATGCGCGAGCCCTTTCTTGCGACTAAAGCTGATCAGTGATGGCGATCTCGTTTTGCTCAGCGTATTTACTTCAATTTCCAGAAAACATGTTCTGGGTCTTTCCAGGGCTTCGTCCGCCCTGGATTTCTTCTTAAGGAGCTTAGCGGCGTGAGTTTTTCGTTTCCTTGGCAGCCAGTGTGCCCTGGTACCCAGCATAGGGTTACCATGCTTGGCATGGATATTTCACTGACACCTCTGTCTGCGTAACCTGACTAATTTCGACGCCAAGAGTTAAAGTCCGATCCTATGGCTATTATTGCCGCTTGGCTGACGGAGTGCCATAGATCGTCACAATCTAGTGCTAACTGATATGAAATTGGTGTGAAAATACCAGACCACCAGAATCTTTAGAAAAAACAGCAGGTATTCGATTCCACAATCGAACAAGATGAGACAGTGGCGGATCCTGTTCCTTGCTGTTCCAATTTGTGATGCGGCTCACTCATGTTGCCGCTCTTCATAAATTCGCTGAACTTTCGCACTGATTACGTCGACAATTTTATGTCGTGGCTAGCTACTAGCTAGCATCTTACTAACAATCGAGGGATAAGTCTTGTGCTTAAGATCGCCTACAAGATGTTTCCCCGTCGTTTTGTGCGAGTCCTAGAAGCAGTTTATCACCAGCAGAAGATCTTGCGCCTCACCGAGAGCTTCGATGTCATAAAATGAGGTGGACAAGGCGACGAATGGGCATTTAACTTTTTCAACATCGTTCTGGAGAAGATCCTGTAAAACTCGAGCGCCGACATTAGAGACACGATCATCTGTTAGCATACGCAGCCGACATTAACGTGATTGACAGAACAGAGCGAACAGTCATTGAGGCGTTTGTTGGGCATTGAGACGGATAAGGCGGATAAAATGGGCGGCTAAAATGGGTCGGGCTGACCTCAAGAAAGGTCTTATAACACTGAGGTCTTGGACAGATCGTCAATGGAAGCAGTTGAAATGGGTCTAGCTGTCCTCAAGAGAGGACTTACACCATCAACGTCTTGGACAGGGGGTCATAATGGCCAGCTATTCCTTCGATGTAGCCAGGAACGTGCTCTACCTCGGCTCCACAGTAGGATAGGACAGGATCGTGGGTAGACGCGCAGGAGAACGTCTCACTTAGGTCCGTAGCGTAAACCCACTGTGATGCCCAGTGGCTGCACAGTAAACAGTGCTGAAATCAAACGCAGACTAAATCATGCCAACGGCTACTTTTTTCTGCTCACAAGGGGCAATAGATGCGTGTCTCGAATGATCAACGAACTTGGCGTGCGAAACTGGAGGCAGATAGATGAAAAGACAAAATGGGAAGTAAGTTAAGTTAACGTACGTAAGAATACGTACCTTTCGGAGGGGATTTGTATCCAAGACAGAAAGAAGAGGCAAGCCTCAGGCTCCGATTGGACTAGCTTCAGCTCTTCGATTCGCCTGCTTCTTTGGCTGAAATTTCGAAGCAAAAGACGGCAGTTAGTACGTGAAGTATGCGAAGTGAGTACTCTTACAGGAATGTACGCAGTCCCCACAGGTCTGTCGCTTTCAAATGAATCGGAGCGTTTGGAGAATACCTCCTGAGTGAACATCGATTGAACTGCAGGAACGACCCCAAATAACTCATCAGCTGCATTCATGTACAGAAACTCCGTCAATTTCACATCGTTACACAGGCTCCGTGGGATTTTTTTTTCTTGAAGGATTCTTGAGAAAATGAGCGTAATGGCGTTGAACCGATTACGATATTCCTCCCCAATGACTGTGCTGTTATCTGTGCTAAAAGTTCAGGGCCACCTGACCACCTCACGTACTTCATTTCACTTGAGCTTTTCTCTCTCTCGCTCTCTCAGTTATTCTCGCACAAAGTTAAAGCTCGACTTCGTCAAAATGCGAATGCGCCAACTTTTCAAACTCATCCAACCCCCTGCGAGGCCAAGTGTCACAACTCAGAAAACTCATGAGAACCATTTAATTGTCGTCGTCTCTTGTCAGTTCAATTTTTCGACTCGACAGCGCGTTTACAAGTCTCGTTCCTCGCGTCCACTCCCGTTAAACCAACAAAACGCGACACTGAACTTGAAACAAAACTACATACAGTCGATCAGTGAGACCAAGTAAAAAAAAAAAAAAGAAGAAAAAATCAAACAAAAAACTCATCTAATTGACACCTTCTGAGGTGGCATCGTACAGTAGCTGCAGTTATCGTCGCGTATCTGGTGTTGAAATAAATCAAATTCAAGATAAAATCTGTGATTGAGCGTAGCAAGTAGCAAGTAGCAACCTTGAAAGCGAAATTTTTCCAAATCGAAAGGGAATTTGAAAAATCGAATACCTAACAATGATGAACAATGGTGGGGCCTACGGCGGTGGCAAAGCTGGAGGGACATTCGATCCGATCTCCTTCGCCCGAAGGCCACAGGTCATTCTGCGAGCCTTGTGTTGGGTACGTTCATTTTATGATTATTTCTATGTTTTATTCTCTTCATTCTTTGCAATGTCTATTTGTGATACAATATTTCGATCGATTTTCCACCCTGATTCTGTTGTACACAATAATTGCTCACCATCTCTGACACCACCCTCCAACCAACACCGTTACCACCACCAGCGCGACCACGACCACCATCTCAATTTTGGAAGTGAGAGCTAAGGAATGCTGGAATTCGCTGATGGTGGTGGTGGTATTTAGAGGGCAGTCGATACTTACAATAGTACACGTTCATTCGGCAAGGAATGGAAACATTTTCACATTCAAACGGAGGACTCTCGCCCGCCCACCATCCCCAGCAGCGCATGGATGAGAGTAAATACCCTCGTCCCCGCATTCCTCCAATGTCACCACGGATGAAGATGAACGAAAAGAGATTTCTTACCTTGCCTTGGGTACTCCCCAGGCAGCTCGCGATCAAAATATTTTGCAACATTCCTGTCACCTCGAGATTGAAAGAAAAACCCTGTATCCTATTCCTCCCTGGCGTCTGGTGACATTCCGCTTCGCGTAGGCGACACGAAGTTTCTTGCTGCAGAAGTAGGTCAGCAGTTTTTTTTTTCTTTTTGAAAACAAAAAACGGCGATTCCCAAAGCTCTAGTCTTCTATGTCACCCATCCGACAAGAGGTCCCCATCTCTCCAGTCCGCCCACTAGAAGAAAAACGCAGAAGAAGAAAACGCCAAAGAGATTTAACCTCGAAAATGGAGAACGAGAGTGAGGCGGAGACAGAGAAATAGGGAGAGAGATAGTGTGTGTGAGAGTGGGGAAGAATAGTGTAAATACATGGGAAAATGCATTCTCACAGAAATTATTCATTTGGAGGTCACGGTGGAGCAGACTATGTGCATTATTGCAATCAAATCAACAATACATGAGATCACTCTTGTGTAAGCTATGTACGACCTCATGCCACTCGCGGACAGTGTGACGGTCTTTCTTTTTCGTTTCTCTCTCTCTCGTCACTCCACATCCTTTGCTCTTGTTTCACACTCCTTTTTAATGAATCCATAATGAGCACCGTGAATGGACTAAATATAGACTGGCGGACTACGATGATGGGGGCGGGAGGGGGGGGAGACAGTGATTTGGTAATTATACGATAAACACGGGGAGTGTCCAAAGTACTCTGTTTGTGGACGCTTCGGTTACTACAGTCAATCTGGAGTGCTGCCTACCCCCCTCCATCCCCCCCCCCCCCCCCAGGTTTGAATAATCGATTTTTCATCTTGCCAGAGAAAGTGATTTAATTTTGGACGCCTAGGTGGTTAGGTTAGACACTCATACTAGATGGGAATTACACACTCGTCGCTTGTGGGTAGCGTGTTTTTCTATGTTTTTTTGTTTGTTTTCGCTGTCAGTTGAGGTCGAGTCGAGTTGGTGTGTGTGTGCCATGCAATGCGTTGCATAACGCTCGCAATGGTCAATTGTTCAGGAGCAATTTCGCTTGATGAAATGTCGTAGATGGAGATAGCTGGAGATCGAATCTCTGCATTGTTGTCCAAATGAGGAGGAGGTTATGTGGTTGGAAGGTGATTGAGATTCGATCTGTCTGCCGTTGCTCAAGACTTTCTGGTCTCCGTAAGAGGAGGGGAGCTCTCGCTTTGTGTTCTTAGAGGCAAAGCCGTAGCTGGAATGTGAATTCATACACTTTGCAATCGAAATGGTCTCTTTAACCCGTCGTACAGTCTCGTGCGACACCTAATACTTCCTATCCTATAAATACAAGGGCAAACAAAAGATCGGGAGTGATGGAGAACTATTTTGTTGAGTACTGAGAGATACGGAAAGGAAAAACAAATAAAGCCCTGGCCTGCTGGGACCCAAATTGCTAGAACGATCTGGCAGCCAATGTGTTAAATGCGCTGGGAAAGTGTTCCATTTTCTTGCAATCAAACAGGAGGTCTGCTCTTGAGAATGTGTTAACAAATGACTTGCCCGTATCGCTGCTGTCCAACTAATTGAAGATCACCCATTTTGTGCTTCCGAAGGTACACTTAAATAGAACACATTCATGATGCAAATTTCGATCAAATTGTCACTCAAACATATTTCTTGGAAACTTGGCATTAATAAGCGTGCAATCATTCAAATGTCGACCACGGCAAAATCTGCATTCTTGCAGGAATCGACAAGCTTATTTTCGATGGCTTTTTGACACTGCTTCTTCTTTGCGTGGCGTTACAATCCCTTCATTCCCAGGGTGGACCAAATATAAGTTTCTTTCTAAAAATGCAATAAAATGAACAAAATTAAATTTTGTCCATGTACGATGGCTTAATTAGTAAGAACAAACATTCCCATTAATTATAAAATACAACGTCGTTCAAGTGGCTGCCTCGACTGGCTTCACAGTATCGCATTCTGCCACCCCAATTTTCCAAGACCTTGTTGATGGTTTCGGGCTGTAGCACTCACGGATTGCTTGGATGATATTGGTCTTAAGTGCTTGAATCGTTTTCGGATTGTTGGCATAATATCGTTCCTTCCCCACGAAAAAAATCCAAATTGGTCAAATCGCAGTTGCGAGATGGCCAATTGACATCGCCAAGACGGCTGATAAGATGATTTGGGAATTTGGTGCGCAAAAGATCGATTGTGTCATGGCGCGTCATCCCGCATGAACCAGAGGAAGTCCAATCCATGTCTCCAACAACAGCAAAAAGAAAAAAAAAGTCGGTCAACAAAGTCGGCTCTGTAACGCTCACCGTTGACCGAAATGTTGTTCCCAACCACTTTTTCAAAGAATGCCACAGCAGCCATATTTTCATCTGTGCACATCGTACGAAGACGGAGACCATGAGTGTTGTCCACTTGTGCAAATGTGTACTGAAATTTTGGCTGAAATGAAGCACCCAACGTCACTGCTAGGTGAGTGCTTCATTTCAGGCAAAATTTCTTCTTTTCAAAAAACGCACCATTTGGGCTACACAGCACCCACTTTGGGTGGCGTTGTTCAAACGAAACGCGACGCATTTTGTTCCGCGGAGGTATGATACTGACTTTCTGTCAAGTGGGCAAGTGACCTGCAAAATTCCAGTACGTGTTTTGGAATTTCATTAGATTCTCTACAGAATCTGCAGAGATCTCCTTCTGATACCTCCAGTTGCCTTTAGTGCGGCCTGAGTCTGCAGTGCTCGGAGGTTGTTCTTGTCAATTTTGCTACACGCCTCAAACCTATTTCGGTTACACTGGCCGATGAGTTTCTTGGCCTGCTTTATGCCGTCAGTGTTGTTGCAAGCTTCTAATCGATTCATCTCTGAGGACGTGACAGAATGGTTGGGAGTCTAGAGAGTCATCCATTTCACTGCCTCCTTTCGCCGTGTGGCCAGGTATCCAGCAGAGTCTTGCCTCGTTTCTTCTACTCAGTTCCTTCTACTTTTGAAGACATTGCCACACAAGCTTCGATTTGATGATGTAGAAATCTAGTGTGAAGTTGAAAAACTCGTAAAAATCGCCACTAAACTGCCAGATAATGGAACCCTTACTCCCTTAGCCACCTTCAAGTTACAGCTCAACATTCTCAGTAAACGAAAAGTCAATGCCAAATGGAAGACAGGCATTACATGGCAAATCTCCAAGCAAATCTGGCCTCGATTCGATCCAAAAAGACCAGAAGACTCCTACTTCTTTGATAATCAAGGTGACCTTAGTAAAACACTAGAATTTACTGACAAAACTGGCTGGCTATCGTGTAGTACACTGTGCCTAAGTGCATCCTTTAAAGCCACTTACCTGACTGAGTGACATACTCGATCTGAGACCAAGTTCTGAAGAAGCCCTGCAGCTGCTTAGATAGCACGTTACACGCTCTTTTCTTTCATTCTTGAGCTTCACTCGTGGTGGGCCTGTGCATCAAGAATTACGGTCAGTGTCTTGTGTATGTCTTGCGAGGAGGTTTAAATTTGACGAAGAATTGTTGCGTGCTGCTCATCTGCTGGTTCATCTCCAACTTGTTTGAAAATGATGAGAGTTTGTTGCTTAAGTAGGTAGGTGATAGGGTGCCTTGTCTGGCATTTAGGCCGTGACTCACTTAGACAAACATGTTGGTTCCATTGTGCCCAAGTTTGTTGCTTGAGCAGGCTGTGAACATACAAATCCAATTGGAAAATACGCTATAACGTGGCGTAAGACAAGCCCAAATGAGCTAAGCTGTGGTTGCCTTGAATTCGAGAGATGACTTCGACACTAACGACAGCCAGTCTTTCTGTAGAGTGCCCATTTCGACAATGGAACGGCCTTAAGACATCTGTAACAGAGCCAGTCTCTTCGAGTTCTTCAGGGTGGCCTACAGACCGCTCAGATGAAGCGATTGTGTCGCCAATAACCTGGACGAAATGTACCCCCTAAAGATTCCGAGGTTAGGTTGCGCTGGCTGACTGCCACTTAGGCCAGAGTAGGCGGATTTTCTGCTTCTAAACTTGGAACCAGTTGGTGCTTGTGATAAAGCAGTTTAACTGGCTAATCCTTGATGGAATACTAGTCCCCTAGATATGAGTACCCACGGCTTACCACAGTGCTACAGAAGCAGGGGAGATAATAAGTTCCCCAAAAATTGAACTCCCTCAACGATTGTTCATCGATCCATACAGCAAAACATACACAATCTCGGCGTTCAGATTGACGTACTTGAAGAAGGAATGTCAAATCCCGACCACGAATTGGATACACATCCTTGACCCTTTTGCAAAGAACAAACAGCAGCACTCCTGGGATTCCATTCAGTCGATAGAATGCCATCGACAAGAAAAAAATGGAATTCGGAAGCCAAAGCACGAGTAAAGATCCCATGCGATGAGTAAAGCAGCATTTTTTAGATGAAAAAGAAAGAGAAAGAAAAAAAAAATGCCAGTCATGTCAGGGACGTTGTTAGAGGAATGTCAATGCAATTTAATGGACGCCTCGTGCATCATAAAACTGATGAATAGTGCATACTTCATTTTTTCGGTCTCATCCGCTGGATTTAGGATTACAGGGCAAGGCCACGCAGCGAGAGAGAGAGGGGGGTCCTGAGAGATCTCTGTGTTTATCTATGGCCGCCTTCGCTCGCACAAACAACTTTCAGGGAGGCAGTGGAGGAGGTACTTTACGAGCAATTTTCTACGTTGACTACGCGTCTCCACTCTCATAAAATCAATATTCCATTACAATTTCGTCCTTCGTCGACTCTGTTGGTGTGTCCTCCTCCCGAGCACCACCACCATCATGCAACAAGCATGATCTCATGGTTCATGGTTATTTTTCCTTGCAAATCGGTTCTTTTATTTTGTGTTTTAATTTTAAACAAATTTATTCATTAATCCTGTATTTGCAGTTTTTCTCCATAGTTGTCTTCAGTTGTATATCCTCGAAGGGGTGGCGCGAGGAGAACGGCAAAGATGTCTGCCTCTACAATAACGATGCGATGGCGTGTAAATACGGCACGACCATCGGCGTGTTTGGCTTCCTCGCTTCGATGGCGTTCATCGCTGGCGAGTATCTCTTCGAACAGATGTCATCGGTGAAGAGTAGAAAGCACTATGTGCTCGCCGATTTGGGATTCTCTGGTAAGACAATGAACACACGAATGACGCGATGTTTTTCTGATTATTTTGGTTGGTTTTAGGGTTCTGGGCATTCTTGTACTTCATTGCATTCATTTACCTCTGGTCTCAGTGGAGTTCCGCTGCAGATCCACCAAATGGCGAGGGCGTAAGTAGCGTCGAAGCTGCCATCGTCTTCGCGTTCTTTTCTATGTTCACATGGGTATGGCTTTATGATGCGTTTGCAATCATTTTCCAAATCAAAATGTTCTTCTTTTAGGGTGCGTGTGCATTTTTGGCCTACAAACGCTTCCAAATCGGTGCCGATGCCGCCTTCGCATCCACGTTCGAGTCGGATCCAGCGGCCACACAGTACACCAGCTATCCAATGGAGAATGAAACGGATCAATACAGTCAGTCTCCGTTCACTGGACAACAGCCGCAGCCACAGGGTAAGTTATAACACACATACATCGTGTGTGTTCTCCGAAATCATTTCACTTTCCTACGCTTTCTCATCACTGGGCAAATATTTTCGCCTTATCTCGTCGAGATCCAAATGCACACAAGTGCCTAATTATTCGAGATGGGGCGGTTATGCAATCGAAACTTGCTATCACAACACATCAGTGCTCGAGTGTGTGGTTTATGACACGTTCGTTCTCAGGCATAGGGCAATGTTTTGCTTCAAGAGCCAGCAGCCGGTGTGTGAAGTGGGCCACTTAACCAAGGTCATCTTATCATCTGTCATAGTTGCGATTAAGTTCAGTTGATAGTCTGAGGCGGTATTTGAAGAAATGACATTGGCTTTGGGAGAGGATGTGAATGAGATTATTTGAGGTTCCGGAAGAGAATTGCCTTATTCTTCGCATGGGGCTACAGACTAATTCTAGATGACGTGGAGGTGGGAAACTGGCGTTCGTATGGCGCTTCATTACCGGGTGGAGTTGGGATTAATACGGAAAACGTAACACTGCGTTGGTGCTAAGGTTTTCGCGTTACGTAGGTAGTCCTTCTGGCGTACTTAATAATAATAGAATGTGTGGCGCTATAGCCAGTAGAAGGTCAGGGCCTAGCTTCTACAGCAGCCAATCGTGCTATGCGTACCATGCGTCCACTCACGAGTGGAAGGGACCAACAGTTTTATGCCGACTCCGAACGGACAAGTATGTGAAGCTTTTTCTAAGCAGACAGTTACTCTTTGAGCATTTAGAAAGAGGTGAGGCCGTGTATTTTTGCGGTACCAGGAATCGAACCTAGACACCGTAGGAGTAGACGCACATACCCACGGCCACGGCCGCTTTCTGGCGTAGTGAAGTGGGTAAGCTTAATACAAGCGACAAACTTAAACAATCTAAGCTTAAAGGTGATACAGAGACAAAGGCAGGACTAGAGTAGGAAAGGACGGGCTTGAAGGTGGTTTCGAAATGAGGTTGTTGCTGAACTGGAAATCGAAAGAGTTGTCCATAGTGTTAGCCAAGCATAACATTCTTGACATCGGTGTGTTGGAGCCGTACACAGTTCGATGTGGTCTAATGTGGAAGATGGCTGAGGACCAAATTCGAAGAAGTGCGGGGCAGAAGAAGGACTGCAGGTAGATGACGCAGTTTTGCGTCTTTTTCCGAGGCGAATACGTTTAGGGTGGCAAGGGTGGTCCAGGAGAGATCACGAATAACGAAACGTAGAAACCTACGCTAGACAGCTTCAATACGACGAATGTAGACCGCGAAATGAGGTGACCATACTTGGTAGCTGGGAAAGAGTTGGAGGAAGCTGAAACTCATTGCGAGAAACCACACAAGATGTAGTAGAGGCCCTAGGACCCGAAAGTGGAAACAGCATCTAAGTAAATAATACTTGGCTGGCATATTCGAGAATGATTCTGACGACGGTGATGTATAGAGATTTTGTGACACAGTGCATAGACATAGACATACTTGACAATCCAAATATATCACCAGTTTCGCGGCGTTCCGTGGGATTGCGTTGCTCTCCCAATTTTAAACAAAAATAAAGACTCGAGCTGTGCCATTGTATTGCTTGTGTTGGATGTTAAACGTCACTGGAAGGTGGCACCAAAGCAACAACGCAGTTTCAGGCATAACTTCTTCACGGTCATGTATATAAAAGCATCAGATGTATTGCGCTCCTACAGCAAACACTCGTGTCCTGCGTGATATTCTCCCACGGATGGAGAGGGCACCTACGTGCCGTTCGTTCAATGACGATTACCAACTCTGAAGAACGAAGTTTTAGCAACTTTTTCCAAACAGTTGTCCACTCCCGACTATTGTCAATGACTCGAGACAGGTCGAGCATTGAAGAAACGTTTGGTCGTCTCTGTAATAAAACCTGGGTGTCTTGGTTTTACTCCCGGACCGACGAAAGTTTATCCAAGGCTCGACCTCTCTCGATTCATTGACTTTGCGAAGGATTTGACGCACACACCCACTACGCCGCGACGCGATTTGAATTTATAGACTTTTTTCCTATCGCCTCCATTAAAAGGAACCACTCTGCGGCGCCCTTTCTCTGTCACGGTATTCGTATACAGTTCAAATGGGATTTATGACATAAAACCTTGAGACGGGTGATAAAATTTCCCCCAATGGGCTATTTTTGGCTTGGGTTTGAGAAGAGTGGTACGCCTTTGCTTTCATAAAGACATTGGCCATTGGTCGGGACGTTGACCATCAAATTCTCCGTCAGACAGCAAGTAGTAACTACTTTTAAGTGTTTACAGCGAAAGGGTGTGAACAGAAATTGTTATAAATTAGGAAGGTATGCACAACTAACTGACTGTAAAGGCCAGTTTTAGCCGCGAATCAGGTCTGTGATGGACCACTGATGGATGACGGTTTAAGTTGGCCGTTTGCATTACATTGCTCCTCTAGGTTGCCGAAGATGCAGACTTCTAAGTGCCTACAGTAGCACCGGAAATGTGTACGCTGTGCAACTTATGCAGAAGTTATTGTAAGAGGGAGAAAGGATGCCAGTCAATCAGGAAGAGAAGATAATGGAAACGCCACCTCATATACACATATAATAGAGTGCCCCACAATTCAGGCAAATTTGAATGAATTTTGCACCATTTAATAGTACAGTGAATGCTAACAAAAAATAACAATGTGCCAGTTGACATTTCGGGGGTAGTAAAAATTGCTATACGAAAGTGTAACTATTTAGAAGTCGACATCTTCGGCAACCTAGACGAGCAATGTAATGCAATCGGCCAACATTAAGCGTCATCCAAAGAGCAACGCATTCTCATTGTACAGCAATATTTTAAAAATAATGAAGGTTTGTCAGCTACAGTCCGCAATTTTCGTACAAAATATGGCCGTCATAGTGATTTAAAACCATCAACTGTGAAGAGAAGAATTGTTAAAAATTCAGGGAGATTGGATCAGTCAGTGATCTTAAACACTCTGGGTGTCCTGTCATAGGTCGTTCAATAGAAAACTTCGAAGCAGTTCGCGGGAGTATTGATGACAGTCCAGGAACCTAAATGCGGCAGTACCAATTAATGGTGTTCGTTATCGTGACGTGATAATCCAGTTTTTAGTGCCCAAATTACAAGATATGGATGTGGTGACCAAGTCGAAACCAGAAGACGGTGCCACATGCCATACAGCCAGAGACTGCATGTGTCATTTACTAATCGTGTAAGTGGCAATTTTTGCAATCAGAACCCCAGCGATTTTGGGATTTAACGTCATTGGACTTTTTTGTTTGGGGGTTTTTTGAAGTCAAATGTGTATGCAAACAAGCCTACGATCACCAATGCCTTGAAAGAGGAAATTGAGAGGTGTACTTCGGTCATAGAAAATTTCAATAAAAGAGTAATAAAACGAATTGCGGACGCTTTTGTGCTTGGTTGTCACAGTTTTTTTTAAGCGCTCGTCAAAAATGGACACATCAGTAATGGCTGGGTTCATTGTTTGCGCCGACTCACCGCGATTCGATTAAAACCGTTTTCGCTTAACGTTGCCTTAAGTTATCCAATTTTCGTAACCAGTCACCATCCACTTCAAAAATGGGCCGATCTTGTTGCGATTCATCAGTGATTCGCTGATGGAAATTCTCCTTCTGCACGGTCTCCTTCGCCTTCAAGTTAAGCATGGACGACATTGACTTCGCACTTCTTTTGAGATCCAAGTAAGGACCATCCTTGTAATTCTGTTCCCGGTTTACGCAGAGTGTAGACTGCAGCCTATCCACTTTCGACGTTGAGTCTCTGCTTACGATGGGTGTTTATGCAGCTCTTCGTTCGTGATATATTCCAGCCAGGAATCGCGAAGATTTTCTGACCGGAATGGATGACAGGCAAGCATTTGCTGACGAAGACCTGAAGCTTGCGAAGGGTGTAGTCTGTAGCCTATTCGGCTCCACTTTCGACTTTGGATCTCTGCTTACGATGGTTGTCTGTGAAGCTCAGCAGCTCTTCGTTTGTGATCCATTCCGGCCAGAAGACCTTTCGCGATTCATCTCAAGCATTTTTTGACGAATGATTGGGGCTATTGTGCTCGTTGTTCGCACACAACGCTGTGCCTACATAAGGCGCTAATCCAAAATATAACACAAAAGACACAGACGTTATCCCATTTCACTGCAATGCAGCTGACCTACCCAAGTGGCCAAGTGCCTGAAAGAATAACCGAAAGTGTCACAAAGTATCGATGACAAATGTTACGTAATCTCGCGACAATTGTATAAAGAAACGCGTGCAAGAATACGGCACACGAATCGAATTACTTTGATGACCCATAGAGCCCACAATGAGTATGCGCATGACTCAAAAAGAGCACACCATTTGTAAGAGTTATCGGGCTACTCTGTTTGCCCCTGAAAGCGTACACTGAGAAATTAACGAAAAGAGACTGAGCTTGTAAACGTCAGAAAAATGCGCATCGTGACAGCACCACTGCCTTCGTGACAGAGATGAAGTAGTAAAGAGATGTCCAACTCGGGTTTGGATCTTTACTAAAAAAAACCCCTCGCCTATCTCTGATTTGCTCTAAAGGCACGCATACTACTTTATTTTCGCTCACACTTCTTAAGGCTTTAGAGCAGCCTGCAGTTGCTCTCTGATGAATCGTACTCACAAACACTGTCTGTGAACATTTTATAAAAAACGCTGTCAGATGAAATCAAGGGGCAAGAGAGGTAGAAGTTGACTATCTCTTTAATACTTCATCTCTGCTTCGTGATCACGATAATCTGTGATGCGCTCGCTGCTTTTGTTTGCACAGCGTCTGCTTTCATATGACGTTTTAGAACGCGATGCCAAATGTTTGCAATTAAGAACGCTTTACGTTGCAGTACTGCGCTCATACTACGTTTGCGAACACAGCCATGAAGATGATTTTGATGGGCAGTCGAGTCGAGTCTAGTCGAATCTTACTATTCAACCACAACAAACGTCTTTTTCTTGGTTTCTCGTCTCAACAATGGTTGCCATCATCATCCTCTCAAGTAGTTCATCAAAATATTAACCAAAATCCTCTCAATAACCATGTCCCTCATCAAAAATGATCTCCTCTCTCCTTTTTTTCCCAGGACCCGGTGACTATCAGCAGCCAACATACTAAACTCCACATCTGAGCCTCGAAGGCGAGTAAAACAAACCAAACAAAAAAAACAACCGAAAAAACATAAAACTCCTTGTATTTAACGATTGCATGCCTGCACTCAGATGTAAGGCAACTGCAATCCGAAAAATTTGTAAACAAAAATAAGAAGAAAAAAAAATTGTTTTGTACTAGAATAAGGACATAAGCACCTGTATTCTCGTGAAATTCTTTTTTTGATTTGATGCTTTAGCTTCCAGTACAAACGGGAGATGAACAAAACATGCGAACATCCTTGAACACCTTTTAAGCGGCCATCCCCTCCCCATCACCCAGTCAAGTGTTATACTGTATATATGAACAAAACAAAAACAAATCTATGTTAAATTAAAATAGAAGAACAAAAAGAAGAATTACTGCGCATCGAGTTTGTATATTATATCGCATTAAATGATAGCATTTCTCCTTGATATAGAATGATTTTAAGTTAGAATTACACATAGATTTTGTTATGAATTAATATGTTGTAGCCAAGGACATACCGTATATGTAATATGTAATCGATCAGTCGGGTCAGTGTCGTTTTAGGCAATTGGTCAGTGTCAGTGTGGAGCCTTCCTCCTCTCTGTTGATAGAGAAGTAGATCCCACTGTTTTAGAGAGGCTTCAGTTTCATCTGATGAATTTTTACAAATCACAAGCTTCGCTTCCTGAGAGGGTTGTACATAATGAAACCATGCTACTGCTGCGTGTCAACGATGCGCAGGGTGTACAAGAATTTTTTTTTTTTTTTTTCTTCCAAGCATTCAAAGATTTGACCTTATCTTGGCAAATTTACACAACATTTTAAGTTACACTTAGTTATTCAGTGAGAGTGGTAAAAGGAGAATTTTGTTTAATCAAAAAAAAAAAAGAAAAAAAGAAAAGAAAAACAAAGAGGAAGTACATAAATATTGCTGTCGTAATGTTCAGATTTAAAATTAATATTGTAGAGGTAATCACGTAAAGAATATATAAGCATAAACAAAAATACAAGTTAAGAAAACCAAACAAACACCAGCCAAAGTTAGAATTACCTACATTTTATGTGTGAAACATTAAAAAAAAATATATATAAATAATTATACGTACATACAATATATTTTCGCTACACAAACAGGACGATGAAGACGCATGAAGAGACAGTAACAAACAGAGAATCCCAAATAAATAATAAACATTTATATATACATATAAAGTACAAAAGAGCCACCTTGTTCTTGTGAAGTAACATAAAACATACATCACCCCATTTACACGGTATAGACAGAAAAACAAAAATATTTTCATAAATAAATACGCAAAACAGAGAGACAAACAAATTTGATACAATTGAGAAACACCAACAAGCTAATCGCAGCAACACACAACAGTTATTATTTTTATAATCGAATTGGCTATAAACCCAGTAAATGATAGAAAAGTTCCTTAACCAGTAGAATACAAAAAAAAAAAGACGAAAACCAAGATTTATCCAAATGCAAGACACATTGCGATTTGAAGAAGAAGAAGGAGGAAAATGTGAAGATAAGAAAAAAAAAATACATTAAATGTTAAGCATTAAAGTGACAAATAAAATATAAATCATATTTAATTATAAAGCAAAATAAATTAAATATACTTATGTATCATATTTGCATTGATGAGAATTATATATATATATATCTATATATATACACACACACATACAACCATTAATATACATAAAAGAAAAAAAACGTTAATAGGGAAACGAGTTTGTTATAGAGCTGTAAAATGATTAATACTTAATTTATCATAATTTCAATTGTTAAGCTGATTCATTTTGTTTTCTTTGTTGTTCCCTTCGTTCAATGTGATCGCAATAGATGAGTAAATTGCTTCAGTGCAATCTAGGGAAATCATTCTTCAAGTTCAATGCAATACGCAAGTGCATACATAATTGTTTCTTTTTTTTGTTTTTTTGTTTAAGTTAAATCGAAATAAACGACCTTATTGAATCAGTATTTTATTCCTTCCTACTCAAACTTTGCAAGGGTCCCGATTGAGCCACAGTTTTTGAATGCAGATCTCGGGGCTTTTTACCCGTCATCTGGTGCACCTCTTCAGCTGGCGTCACTCTTGGTTAGCTGCTTGATATTGCACAGAACAAGTTGGTTGAAGTCATAACACAATCGTGTGTGCTGCTATAGATGCGGGCTCCATTATCGAAGTGGAAGACATTAGGCGTTAAATCCGTAGACGCATAACTATACCCAGGCCGCTGTTCAGACTGTACAGTTCGTGGAACCTTCTCATCCAGATGCCCTCAACCCAAGCATGGCCAAGGATCGGCTGCAGAACTTTTGTCTCGAACAGACCAAGAACTCCTTCAACGTCTTATGAAACTGCCCACGCTTCTCCCCCGTAAAGAACAAGACCGAAGATGCCACGAACTTCTTCAACGGCCTGTGAAACTGTTCACGCCTCTGCGCTGTTGTTCTTTACATCGAATGGCCCAAGAACTACTTCAACGGCTTATGGAACTGTCCTCGCTTTGCGCTGTAAAGAACAAGACCGAATAGGCCAAGAACTTCTTCACTGGCTGTAAAGAACACGACCGAAGGGCCCAAGAACTACTTTAACGGCTTTTGAAACTGCCCACGTCTCTACGCTGTAAAGAACAATACCAAAGAGACAAAGAACTTCTTCAACAGCTTATGAATTTGTCAACGCCGCTGCAATGGAAACATCAAGATTTTCTTTAAGCGACCTAAGATGAAAATTGGATACGAACATGTAATGTAGCTTCAATCGACACTCGCCATATCGGGGACAGGGGGCCTTTATTACAAGCGAAGAATCAATGCAAGCTGAACAGCTTAAACAGTTCAACCTACAGACGCAGAGCATTGAATTGAATCCTCATTATGTAACACCCATGGAAGAATATATCAAGCAAATTTGTAATTTTCTGTTTTTTAAATAATTTCATTTTTAAGAAAATTATTATTAAAAAAATCAAGTTAATAATATTAATTTCCTTAAAATAGTGCTTACACCCCCTTAACAAATATCAAAATTGCAATCAAACACACCCAATTCTGCCACTTCACAATAGCCTTACGAATGACACTTGCATGAATTGCTACCGTGACTTATCATCAACTGCTCTCAGCTCTGACATCTGAAACCATTTTGTGTCAGTTTCTTGGAGTCGGTTTGACGAGGTAAATATTTTGCATTTCATTTGTTCGTGATTATTTCAGTTTTACTAAATAAATTTCCCTATCCTTTTAGGCCAAAAAAAGAAAGCATTGAAAGCACACCCTTCATCCATCTCTCAAGTGTACACGCCTTTCTGTTACTCCTCGAATTCCCGCTTGTATTGTCCTCGATTTATTCCGCATTAAATGCACAAAAACTCAATAAAAATGGATGGTCTAACAAAAGCACACATGAACGACACATACAGTGTGAAATACGAAGAGAAAGAAGTGGAGAAACGTGACACGTCCTGGGACACGAACTTGTGCAAAAGAAAGTACGCCGAGTTGGGCGCGATATTCGAACAAGTGCTCAAGCTGAAGAAGGACAAGTCTAGTAAATCTGCCGCAGAACTGAAAGCAAAACGTAACGAGGCGTCACTCATGATTGTGTTGCTGAAGAAGGTGAATCGCCTGGAGAAGTATCGCATTCGAACCGGTCGCGAAGTGCTGCAGAAGGAAAAACTACGCGTGGACAATAACAGACTGCACCTGCAGAACCTCCTCTATGAAATCAGCTACTTGAAGAAGGAAATCCAACGTTGCTATCAGTTCACCAGCTGTGACGAGTACATTAATTTGGTTCCCGAAGAGGAGTTCTATGAGAAGGCGCCACTTTCGATCTCCAGACCAGAGGCAACCAAAGTGTCGGAGCACATCAAACGATTGGCGATGTTGGAGTGGGAGTTGCAACAGCGCAAGGAGTTGTCGCTCCTTTGCGAGGATCTGGTGTATCGCAAGGAGACCGAGATAAAGAAGATCGCCAGCACGAATGAGAGGTTAGAATCGTTTGGACCGTCACTGACGACGCTTCTCAAAGCAACCAAACGGCTGCAATCGATTTTGGGACTCGACATTGAAAAGGAATGGGAGGTGAATGGAATTGCAAAACTTCTGCCGCAATCACTCTACATGCTGTACATGAAACTGTCGTCGTTTGCTCAGACGTTTTGTCCGTCTTTGAACGTCTCCGTGGAGGGCACCGAAGACGATGTGCGTCAGTATGAATCGGCCAAGGGAGAGGACGTCTTTCCGGAGTACGATGCGAATTCCGACACCGAAGAAGTCGATGCGAAACGCAGTAAGTACGTCAACAAGTCAGACCTCATGGAGAAGAATAAAAAGATGGACTTTGAGCCTTTCCCTCTGTTCATAAAGTTCTCCATTGGCAGATGCGAAGAGCCAAAGGGTTACATCTCGATTGAGATGAGGTACTTTCCATCACTGGGCTTTGTTACCGCAGCCTCCAACTTGCACATGGAGAACTTGCCGATGACCGATGTCATATCGTCGGAGAACATACTCAATTACTTGTACGAAGCCGATTCGGGCGATTCGAATCCATCGCTGAAGTGCAAGTATCAACTGCACGAGCTCAAAACCGACGAGCAAGAGTGCCTGTTGCGCTTCGAAGAGAACAGATATGGCAAGCCGTACAAGTGGGCTCAGAAATTATGCGGCTTGGATTTTGTGGAACTTCCACGATCGACAGACGTGAGTAAGCAGTTGGCCGACTCGCACCGGGACATCTCCGTGGGGGAAATTGTGAAGAAAATCAAACTGCAGTGGAGCTCTCGCTTGAACCTGTACAAACAGCTCTTCCAGCTGGAGAACAAGAGCGTCAACATCTACATGAAGAAGTTCAATTTCATCAACGTGTCACTCTGCAGCAGCATCACTCAGTGGACGCCAATAACGTGGGAGGAGTACTTGCAAAAGAATTCCAATCACGTACTGAGCCAGAAGAAGTTTGTCCAGCCGGGTAACCTGCTCTATCGGGCGGTCATCACCAGGGGTTCCACGAAACTGGACTGCTTTGTGAGCATCTCGGCCAATTTCCCAACAAAATCGCCGCTATGGGCATTTGCTGTGACGTCTGAGGGTAAGGCGAATGCACCCAGAGACGCCGCCATCAAAGACATGGAGTTCTGGACGAATTCGTTGACACAGTTTCAGCTGAAAAGCAAGTCAACATTGCTGCTCTCTCAAATGGTGCGCACCCTGTGCAGTTTCGACATATTCGTCGAGACCGAGATGAACCAACAGAAGCTGCCCGAGTTCACGCAGGACAAGATCATGCTGAAGTCGCATTCCAAACGCAACCGAGGACTGCCCTTCAAGTATGTCAAGAATTCTATATTCAAGCACTTGTAAGATAAGGAGCGAATAAAGAGTAAAACTATTGAACTGTGTTTGAAGCGTTTCTTTTTTAGTTTGTTTTCATTCAATTTTCACAGAAAAAGCAGGCACATCCCCCTGGGTCAGTGGTTAAAATCTGCTGACTCGGTGGATGCTAGAAGCCTTCGACAAAACAAGTCAACCAAAATGTAAAAACCACGCTAAAAGGTCCTTCTCAGGATCATTGCTTTTCTTTCAGGCTCAAACAAGGTAAGTACCATAATCTCATACATCAGCAGTTGGTAAGCAAATGAGGCAAGATTGAACAAAAACAAATAAAAGTCTGCCATGCCGCCCAAAAATGTAGCCTCAACTCTGTTCAACGTGTCTGCCAACTTTCGTCCATTTCGAGCAAGTCGTTTTCGAGAAATTCGCAATGCAGCAAAACCCAATTTTTCCATACAAATCCCAGCTGGGATACCAGGCCACCAGAAATTGTAGTAGGGTGCCGGGTTCTTTTGAGCAACTTTTTAATGTGTATATCTCGTAAATGGTGCATCGCACGACAAAATGGCCAAGGACGATTTTATCGCTTGTACCTTGATCTACAAGATGGCATATACAAAATTACCAATTTACCGTTATTTAGGGAAGATTTTCAATTGAAAAGGGAGTTCTATCAAAATCATACCAAAATAACGGTAAATTTGGCCATTTGTGAATGCCATCATCTAAGTCAGGTTAGGAGCTACAAAATCGCCCTTCACCATTTTGTTGTAGAACGCACCGTTATCGAGATATAGGCGCTCGAAAGTTGCCGAAAAATTAACAGCACCCTACTAAAATTTCTGGGTACCTGGTGTCCCAGCCGGATTTTGTATGGAAAAATTTGGTTTTTTGAACAGCGTACCGCCCCCGTCCGGCTCTACATAGCGCCTTGCAAATCGCTTCTCATGGCGCTCCACAGACCGCCATACCGACTGGATCACATACCGTCACCGTACCGCTTCACATACCGCCGCCATACCGCTTTCCTTACCGCCTCATATACCACCTTCTGTACCGCCTCCCGTACGGCTCAGAGTACCGCCTCGTATACCACAGAAAGCACCGTCCCCTGTACCGCCCAGAAAACCACCGACCATGCCGGTCCGCCCAACCAGAGCGGTACGAGCGGCCAATTTTTCATATAAAATCTCGGCAAAACACCAGGCCACCAGAAATGCAGAAAAAGCAGTAGGTATCCCAATTTACCGCCCGGGTGGTATGCAATGATTTTCGGCCACCTCACGATCGTGGCACCCGTGGCAAAATCGTTGCATACTTCTGGGCGTATTTCTTGGGTATACCTACTGCTTTTTCTGCATTTCTGGTGGCCTGGTGTTTTGCCGAGATTTTTGTATGAAAAGTCGATTTTTTGGGGATTCTTGGCATGTGACTGAATTGCTTTGAAAATTGGTAGGTTGACCAGAATTGTAGATCTGAAGGAGGAGCGTGCTATAGACGTTCGTTTTCTTTAGCATCTCCGTTCTTCGTGACCATTTTGATGTCAAAGTCAAAGCTGACTTTTTCTGATTGGTTTACCAAGATGTAGGTCGAAGACGGAGTGTGATAAATACAGGTTCTTTAACTCACTCCAGTCTTTGTGACCAGGTTTCTGTTTTGATTGAGGTGCATGTAAGAACAGTGATTGTTCAAACACTATTGAAGCTTAAGACTAGAGGTGTGATCTGCTAGGTTTCTGTTGCACGCTGTGTGTAAGCGTATGCAGACCCTTAACTGCCCTAAGTTCCTGATCCCAGATCAAACCTCAATTTTTCTGCCGCGTCCCTTTCGCAAACTCTGTGAACGGTTCCAAACAACACAAAAAATCGCAGTATTCGTAAAAATGATTTATTTTAACAACATATAAAGTTCATCTGTAATGTATATAAATGCAATCTGGCGTATAAGTCCATGTCCATCGGACACGATCTAATTGTTGGTGAACTTAGCTGGACGCTTCTCAACAAATGCGGTCATACCTTCCTTGCGATCGGCCTGAAATGGAAACAAATAATCAAAAAGTGATTCAGAGCCCTTCATTAAGTGTACTCACAGTCGAGAAAGTTGCATGGAAAGTTCTCCTCTCGAACTTCAATCCCTCTTGCAAGGTGGTCTCGTAAGCGGTGTTCACAGCCTCCTTGGCCAGCTGAACAATCAAACCAGATTGTGTTCCGATCTTCTCGGCCAATTTGACAGCCTCTTCAATCAGCTTATCACCGGGGACGACCTTGCTGGCCAAGCCAGTCTTTTCGGCTTCCTCGGCGCTGATCATGTTGCCCGTAAGGCAAAGTTCCATTGCCTTTGACTTTCCAATGACACGGGTCAGACGCTGAGTGCCACCAGCTCCGGGAATTGTGCCCAAGTTGATTTCAGGCTGGCCGAACTTGGCCTTATCTCCGGCATAGATGATATCGCACATCATGGCCAATTCGCAGCCACCGCCCAGAGCGAAACCATTGACAGCGGCAATGATTGGCTTCTGGCAGCGAGCAACACGAGTCCAGTCGTTCAAGAAATTGCCCATGATGCAGTCGGAGTACGTGTTCGGTTGCATCTCCTTGATATCAGCACCGGCTGCGAAAGCCTTTCCACTGCCTGTGATGATAATGGCGGCAATGTTGCTGTCCTTCTCGTAGTTATCAATGGCACCGCTCAATTCGGTCATCAGGCCATTGCACAGGGCATTCAACGCCTTTGGGCGGTTCAGCGTAATGATGGCAACATTCTTCTTGGCACCAGTCACTTCGGTTGTGATGTATTCCAAAGGTTTAGCAGCTGAAATGATAAGTGTGTTGGATTTAGAGGCTTTTCAGAAGGTGACAAAAGGTCTAGGAGAGTGCATGAAGATCAGACTCATTTACGTCATGGGGCTTATCTCTATATGTGAACCATGACCTATCTGAGCTTTTGACCGTTGATAGCAAAGTGCGAACAATTTGACCAGACTGTAGAGTGGAATTTGATGTGGGTGTAGTAAATGAGCGCGCTGAAAATTGGAATATTACTTGAAACTCTTCCCGTGGCCGCTGTGGCGTTTTTCTCAGCACTTACAACTTCCATCACTCACTGTTCTCCTCGTTCTAGTTACCGGCAATGATCAGAGATTACAACTGACTAGAAATAGCTTCTCCTCCATGATTGCAAGTCCCCTCCACACGTCACAGACATGTCTTACGATGCATTTTTTTAATCACGCTAGCAAACGTAATTTAAATACTCTTAATTGCCTGGCCTCTTTGAGAGGTTTTTCTCTGCACAAATATCATGTGAAACGAGTTACCCAGCAGATACAAAGTTCTAACCCCTTCATCTGAGCCCGTTCAGGTCATGATCATACCAAGACGGTAAAATGGAGTATTACATAACCTGTCACAGCGTGTGCCGTAAACAACCGAAGGGGGTGTGTGATTGGCAACTAGTTTGATACATGCACACACCCGTAGATATGCAAATGTGTGCGTGGATAGAATAACACTTGATAACCGGCAGAGGAACACATCCACACGTTGGATATTCGCTGGTACAGATTTGACTATTGTTATCTAACCTGGGGCACATTTTTGGACTGCGGAAAATAAGTCTACAAGATTTAGAACTCCACCCTGGTTGAGCACTTGAGAAGACACGAATAAAGATAAGCAATGTGGATTAGTTCTGAAAATAGTACATCATGCGTCTGAGCATGCACATCAGAGAATCCATCCAAATGTTACGTAAGTCGAGGCAAAACAACTACCGCAGGTGGGTGTCACTGCCACAATGTCAATTCGTTTATTTCGAACACCAATTAAAGTGCCGAAGATTGTCTAAAGATTCCAGCCAACAAATTAGCCAATGTGTGTGGAGAGTCCAAAGTACAAATCAATCAACGTTTCACTTGATCTCTTGCAATATGCGCAAGTTAAACCACAAGTTAAAACTCACCTGAACAGCACAAACGAGGAGCCTGACTCTTGGCAGCGGTCTGGATAATATTTTGGGCACGGCTGGCGATAATTTTTGCAATATTGGCCATAGTTGAGCAGTTTGGGGATGTCGTACAACTTGCTGGCTAGTCTTCACACGAATGCTGAGAACTTTGAAATCGTACTGACATGACGGTGCTGTGGTGTGGCCACACACGGAAGTCATTTAGTAAACGGCTGAAAGAGAGCTGATAAATCGAAAGAAAGAGAGCAGCTGGACTAAAGATCGGTCGATTTGATTAATAAAGAGTGTAGGAAAGGAATTAAGGGAACTTCCAACCTGTTTCCAACCGCCGACTGTATCTGTGCGCAAATTTAATTGTAATCAAGTTGTCCGCTTGATAACAAAATGCCGAGTCATTCACAATAGGTTATACTGAATTGGTTTGAAGATTTTTGCGCGTTGAAATACATTTTGAATCGCTTTCAGGAAACTTATTATCTGCATCCAATATTCCCTTCCATCGGCCAGGTTTCCAAGCGCTCAGATCAAGAAAAACTTCAAGTAAACGTTAAAAAATCTCTTGAATGGGATTTTTTCCCATCACCCATTGTGAACAGGCCAAAACAATTGTCAACCTTATGTAATTTTTTTTTCACATACTTTGCACCGCCGCCGCCGACTGCCTTCAATGTCAGACAGCCCACCAGCTGATATTCCCAACCAGCGCTGAAAGACATCACTACGAAAGGAATTGCCCATAGTTCAAAGAAAATGCTAAGACAGCTTTCGCAGAAGGCAATCCTCGCCTTTAAGGTCTCCTGCCATGCCAGACAGATGTCTTGCGTTGCAAAAGTTATCCGATACGCCGAATATGGAGAACCAGACGAGGTTCTACAAATGTGCGAAGAAAACGTCTCAGATCCCGGTGATAATGAAGTTCAAGTGAAGGTGCTGGTTGCTCCCATGAATCCGGCTGATATCAACACAATTCAAGGTATGACATTCCAAACAATATGACAACAACTGACTGCACACAAATGTCTGTCCTAGGTAAATACCCGGTGAAGCCGCCACTACCGGCCGTCGGAGGCAACGAATTTATTGCTCAAGTGGTTGCCGTGGGAAAGAACGTAAGTCACCTGAAGCCCGATGACCGCGTTGTGCCAAACACAACCGGCATTGGCACATGGCGAACCTATGGCAACTTCCCCGCCGACTGCCTGATGAAGGTGTCCAGCAAAATAGACCTCGTCTCAGCGGCGCAGATTACAGTCAATCCACCGACAGCATTCAGGATGTTGAGGGATTTTGTGCAACTCAAGCCGGGCGACACTGTCATTCAGAATGGAGCCAACAGCGCTGTCGGTCAGTCGGTTCATCAGTTGTGCAAGGCGTGGGGCATTGCTTCGGTTGGTGTTGTCCGGGATCGTCCGGAAATCGAAGACCTCAAGAAGTACCTAACCGACTTGGGTGCCACCAAGGTCTACACTGAAGAAGAGATTCGCAAAACGGACGTATTCAAGACGAAAGCACTCGCCAAGCCGAAGCTCGCTCTGAATTGCGTCGGCGGCAAGAGTTCGACGGAAATCTCGAGGTACCTGGATAATAATGGATTCCATGTTACGTACGGCGGCATGTCCAGGGAGCCTGTCATCGCCGGCACAGCGGCGTTGATCTTTAAGAACATTTCATACGTCGGCTTCTGGATGACGCGATGGACAAAGGAGAACAAAGGCAATCCAGAAAAGGAGAGGATGTTTGAAGAAATCTCAAAGCTTATGGAGGAGGGCAAACTCTTGGCGCCGTCCAGCGTTGTGGTTCCAATGGGCACGTATAAGGAGACAGCAAAGGCTGTCCTGGACTTTAAGGGGTTTACGGGAAAGAAATTCTTCCTTGATCTTCAGAGTAGTTAGAGGTTGAAGGGGCCCCTCGCCTTCCCCCCCCAAGAAAGCATTTCTGAAGTGAATCAGCGACTTCGAATTTATTCATAAAAGGGTTGATGTTGAAAACGAATTAAAAGTGCGTTAAACACGAGTTTATGTGGTCATTGTTGTTTATTTTTGTTGGGCTCCTGCGCAGCATGCATGTGGTTCTTCCTTCGCTCATGGATTCACTAAATAATTCAGACACGCGGCACGACAAATATCCTTCTTCAGCTTTATTACAGCGTACAAAAACACAAAGATTGATTGACTATGCAGAGCGATGTAAGTGTTCTCGCCTGAATCCATTTAATCCATTTCCAATATGCACAGCTGGCAAGCTTCTCACTGCTTGTCCCTCGCTAGCAATGTGCGAAAGTCCTTGTGCGCTGCAGCAGGCGAACTGACACCACTCCCATTGCCCCTGAGCGCAACAAAGTCCTCCCACGAACTCGGCGAGGGATTATACAGTGTCTTCAACTGCACGAAGCTTGTATCCTCAACTGTTGCCCGTGCATTCACTTCCAACTGCACGTCGTCGAAGAAAATATTCTTTCTTGGTTCCTCCAGTTGTTGCGGGCTGTTAACATTCAGTTGCGCCTGAAGGTCGTCTATTTTGCTTCGATGACTCTCCTCCTGCTCGCACCGACGCGCCGTGGCAATCTCCATGCTCTTCACATAAATATTGTCGCCTGTACTCTCGGCAAACTCTTCGTAGTAGCTTACCTTGGGATCTCTGTAGAAACTCGAGTCCAGCGACTGGAAGCCCAGCCTCAAGAGGAGCGAGATCTTCACATTGAAGCACTCCATCCAGCTCTTCACGGTTCGGTAAATCCCCAATTGAAGGCTCTCGCCTCCGGCATTCCAGAAGTCCAAAATCGTATTCTTTGTGTAGTCCACCAGAATGGATTTCTTCACCTCGGGATACATCTTCGCCACGCCGTCCAGGTGGCGAAAGGTGATGTCCAAAAGGTGCTGCGGATGCTTTGTCACGAACATTTGCCATTTAAATATCATCGTCATCAGATTCCACAGCTTTCCCATAGACGCCTCATCCAGTCGCATCAGGGAACAGCATGCGATGTCGCCCAGCATGAATCTGCAGTGTTCAGCTGTGATCAGACTCTTCTGCTGTTGACTGCCCATGATGAGGCGTTCCACAAACTTCGGCTCTAACAGCACACTGGTTATATCGCGAACAACTGTAATGGTATACAAGAAAGCATTATTTGTCGATAAAGCGGGGCGGACGAGCTATTAATAGACCTTCGGTTGACTTGTCTTCAGAAATTTGTTGCGCCTTTAATCGCTGACCTATGACATACAACATTTCGCAACCCAAATTCACGACTAGAAACACATTCGCCTCGGGAGTCATAATCGGATATTTTATGATACTCTGAATAAATTAACGAGTCCTTTTCGGGCTTCGGAAATGCGCTGACTTTGCTAGTTGCGGTAGAACTGAGCTGGAACAGAACAGGGGCTGTTTATTACTCACTTTGTTTGGGGGAAAGTTCATGTTGCTATGGAGCTGGTGGAATCATAAACAATGCGTTCATTCCTCGGAGAATGAACGAACTAGTCTGCATGGATATTCTTTGTACTTTTTCACTAGCGACTGGTGTGTGTACTAAGAAAAAAAGTGGACGAGGACGCAGTTGAGGCGAGACTTCCGAGACCGTACAGCTTATCCATTGAAAAATGGAACTGTTATGCTTTCGGACAGATCTATTGCACTATGAGGGAGATGGAGTTACTCCCTCACGTGCAGTTTTTTGTCCTTCTAGAATACGGATAGACTCGGCAGGAAACAGAGCGACCACCATCAGAACCGAGATCAAACGGAGATAAACGCTGTTTTTTTTTTGGCTCAAGAGGCAATTGAGTGTAGAGGCGTCTCCCGAAGGACCAGTTGACTTTATATAAGACACTGATCATCCCAGTCCTCCTGGACATGGACAATCCCAACAGCGAATGAAGAAGTATTCGGTATCTTTGAGAGAAAAGTTCTGCGTGAGATCCTTGCTCCAGTTTGCATTGATTGCAGCTCAAATAGAAGATTCAACCACGAACACCACGGGCTGTACAACGACATGAGACTATCCAGGCGTCTGCGAACCCAATGACGACTAAGATGAGTGGGAAGGAGTGGAGAACCTAGCTCCGGCCCGAATAGTCTTCGACTTCCAACACGCACAAATGGAGAGGGATCTCAACCAGCTGCGTGTGCCAACCCTGAGGCAGCTGGCTGGAGAGGCTTGTCAGTAGAGAGGGCACAATGGACTGTAGCGCCACCCAATTACTAAGGCGACTGAGCATGTAAAACAGAGTGCGACGACGACTCATCGACTCCGAACCTGTGGGATAACGTGGGACAACTTGGCTCCGGGCCGAAGTCTTCGACACCGAAACTGTGGACGACGCAACAAAGGACGCCTGCGTCTAAGTTGACGCTCACACGTGAAGAAGGATCTCAACCAACTTGGTGCGGCCACCTGAGATCGCGCTAGCTCGAGATGCTTGTCAGTAGAGGGCCTGGTCCATCATAAACTGTAGCGCCACCCAATTTATAAGGCGACTGTGCGTGTAAAACAGTGACAGACGCACATAAGTGATGAAGGACCATCAAGATTGAGGACCAGATCCATCATGGACTGTAGCCCCACACAATGCATACGGATACACACTCGAAGCGCCCCTTGTAATAGAAGACGGATGTGATGAAGTAAGTGATATCCCAGCAGTACTTGCGTTATTCCTCGTCGTAAGCCACATTCTGGGAATGAAATGTCTCTTCTGACGTCCTTCTTTAGTTCCTGTATCACCTTGTGGGGCATTGGTCTCAACTACGAGTAGGCATAAGGTGGCAACTGAAGTGTATTTTCTACCTCTATCGATGGGGGTTTAGACCTACGACCGCAGACGCACCGTTCTCGAGATATGACCGATTCTGTTTTTAAGTTTGACTGCTTTCTTCTGGTCGTTTTATTTCTATATCGCGTTCTATAATTGGCAATGTGTCGCAACACTCCCCAGCATTTCTCCAACTGGCGCGCTTCACTCCCCACCGTTCTACGCCAAGTTCTCTTCGGACCGCCAGTCCTTCTGCCGGGGTTCCATTGCAGCTTGGGCTTGGTTAGCTATACAGCTGTCACTCTTTCGTAGTGTCTGAACTATCCACTGCCTGATGCATAGTGATTCCTGATCCGTTCTCTCGCAAAGATCTTCATTCGAGATACGGTTGGGCCAGAAAATTCGCGACTTGTTACGTGAGCATCTATTGACGAATGTGTATAGCATTCTTGTATCGTCACTCTCCACGTGCTGCATCCATAAAGGAGCACGGAAGGGATACATTAGCGCGGAACAGTTTCAGCTTGGTGTTGGTGCTGATTACATTGCTTCGCCAGATTTTGGATAGCACACCGAATGCGGATCCTGCATTCATCTTTGTTTTTGTCGGAGAACACTACACTGGAGCACTCAGACTCAAAAACTGAAATATTGTACGGGCTGTACAGCGACATGAGCCTAGTCAGGCATCTACGGATTCAGCTACACTGCTCCAGCCCGAAGAGTCTTCGACACCGAACCAATGGGACAATGCAATAGAGGACGCCTACGAAGCCGATGGCGCCAACAAGTGGAGAAGGACCTGAACCAAATTGGTGCGCGAAATTGGAGACAGCTGGCTAAAGATCGTGCCAGCTGGAGAAGCTTGTTCACTGAGGCCCAGGTCCATCCCGGACTGTAGTGCCACTAGAAGAAGAAGAACCTACATTTGGTCTACCGGAGCAGGCGCTTCTGTGATGAGGAGCCTACATCATCAGCTCTCACCTCATCAGTATCTAATAACAGCCACCTGATCGTGGCAAAGGAAGTGCTATGCAGTGTCGTCGGCCAAGCACATTCAGGTGTTTGGCGACGGTGCAGTGGCCCGTTAATACGCCGATAAGTCGTCTGCAGCCCTTCCTGTTAGAGAGATAACAAGAATGCCGCGGATTTCTTACAGACATTATTAGGGAGCATGCGCTTGGTTTGTCTACATCCTGGAGAGTCATATTGTGATCTCGAGAAGCCCAGCCATCGATGGAAGCTCTAACAGAGGACGCGGGTAGTCCCAACGCAGGTTCGGGGCGTCATAAACGTCGGAAATCTGCCCTAGTATAATCGCATTTCTTTTCTCATGAACACACGGACGGTGCAGAATGTCTGCAGGCTTGCTTTAGTACAAACAATCCACCCTTTTTGCGTTCAAAAAATAATGACTGCACAATCTGCCCGACATCGATGAGCTATTGACGTTTATGAACGGTAGGTACTGCAGTTCACCTAAGTGAGTATGATGAACATGCCTAAGGCAGTCCTTAGTTAGTCTGACGTTTATGAAAACACCCTATCTCCTCTGATCATTGTCTAGCTAGTTCCAAATAAGTCCAGATAAGTTTGTTCCTAAAACGCGTCATAGAAATCGATTTAGAATTCCATGGACAAACAAAAGCTTAGTAAATCTACGAAATGTTAAAAGGAAAGCATATTCAAACTATGTTTCAAATAAAACGAGTTTAAATCGTGAACGGTTTTTGAGATTCAGGAAAGAATATGAGTTCTTGAATAGATTTTTATATAAACAATACATCTTGTCCATAGAAACTTCGGTAAGGAGCAATGGTGCATTATTTTGGAATTACGTTAATTCAAAAAGAAATTCCTTGGGCTTGCCCAAGATATTGGAATTTGGTAACGTAACGTCAACAAACTTGGATGAAACCTGTGACATATTTGCCAACTTTTTTGAGTCTGTCTATAATGGGTCTCCGGTCCAGACAACGATGGACCATTACTCCAATATACCCGAGGTTCTGGATATAGGTGTATTGGAATTTACGGATCAGGATGTAATAAATGCCTTAACTAATCTTAAAGTAAATTACAGCCCAGACCCCGATGGGGTCCCGGCTGGTATTTTAAAAAAAAGTTGGAATTCGCTTTATCGTCCACTAAGAATTATCTCTAATCAATCCCTAAAAATGGGTGAATTTTTAAATGAATGGAAGTATCCTTTTCTGGCGCCTATATATAAAAGCGGTTTAACGCAAAAAGTAGAAAACTATCGACCAATATCCAAGCTTTCATCGATACCAAAGTTATTTGAAAGTATTGTAAAAGAAAAATTATATTTCATGGTAAAAGAAATTATTTCTAATAACCAGCATGGCTTTATGCAGGGCAGGTCTTGTACAACTAATTTATCATTATTTTCAAATTACATTTATAGAAATTTAGAAAATCAATTACAAGTTGATGTACTTTACACCGATTTCTCGAAAGCCTTCGATAAAGTACATCACACTTTGCTTTTAAACAAACTAAAGTCTTTGGGATTCCATTCGTCAATGTTAGAGTGGTTTTCCAATTACTTAAAGGACATGAAGCAATTGGTAATGATCGATAGTTTTAGATCTCGAGTACAGTCACCGTCTAGCTTTCACAGCGTGCACTTCGTGTTGACTTTTTCCAGTTAGTGTTTTGCGACTGATATCTCTTTCGGATAACATATAGACATATTGACAAAGACATATCAACTTCCTTGAAAAAAAAATCTCCCAAACGTCTCCAAAGTGCTATCTCATCATCTTTTGCTGCCGCCAGAGGGATGGAAATTCCCCTTATCCGCCCCTTTAAATATGCCCAAATACATCCACCTTGGTCAATCAAGCCTACTTCTGTACTAATTGAACTAGCCCAACATCAAAAATTAAATACAACTCCAGCAATGTATCGTAGCCTCTATACGGCAATCGCCTCTGAGCTTAAATCCAACGGCTGGAAGTTTATTTTCACCGACGGGTCCAAAACCAAAGACAGTACATCTTTTGCATGCATATTCGAAAACGACGACTTACTATCAAGCCAAGTTTTTCACAGTTTTCTTGGCTAAACAAAAAACAAAAACAGAATGAAAAAAAAAACAAACAGACTAAGCCGAAAGGCAAACTTGAATGATGTATCAGAATAGCTTAGAGTACCCGTATAGGGTCAGTAGGTTAGATGTAAGAACAATTGTTAAGATAGTTAAGCTAGTTTTAAGTATTTTTGTCTAGCACGTAAGTAAATGAATTAAAAATAAAACAAAAATGAACTAAAAAAAAAAAAAACGACGACTTACTGGCCAAAGGAATTCTCCCGGAACAGGCTTCAATTTGTACAGCCGAATCGATAGCAATATTGAAAGCCACAGATATCGCTGCAAGTACGAAAGGCAAATTTATCATAGCGACGGATAGCTTCTCAGTTGTAACTGCTATCTGTAACCCAAATTATAATGCCACAATTATCAACAAAATCAGAGACCGAGTGATTGATATGCCAAATAAAATAAAACTTATGTGGGTACCAAGTCACGTGGGTATAATAGGGAATGAAAGAGCGGATTTAGCTGCCAACCTTGCACACCGGTCCCCAGTCTTTAAAACGATTGTTTACACAAAAGAAGATTTTACCAGGATCATCAAGAACTGCTTAAAAACTAACCAACTTCAGTCTTGGGCCAACTATTCCCATCATTATTCAACAAATTAACAACAACGGACTGCAAGGTATACAGGAACCCCACTTCAATGCCCAAATCTATGATAACTACCTTTGTGAGATTGCGATTAGGGCACACAGCAGTAACACACAAACATCTTCTTAAAAAGGAAGATCCGCCCACATGCAGTGGCTGCTGATCTATATTTGACATGAAACACATTCTATGCATTGGCACATGCCCCTCTGCAACCCAGCATAACCAGTTTCTATCGCCGCAACATCAATCTATCCAGCAAATTTTAAACGAACCAACACAGGATAGTGTTTTAAAAATATATAACTTCATCCAAAAATGTAAATTCGATATTTAACATTGTAATTAGTACTATTGAGCCGAAAGTCTCGCAACTTGTGCTCTTTTCTTTCTGTTAACACTATAATTGTATTATATGTTAATAAATTATAATAATAATAGATCTCGAGTAATAAAAGTTACATCGGGCGTTCCACAAGGTAGCCATATGGGGCCATTACTCTTCCTATTGTTTATAAATGATGACGAAATTTTCAAATATTGTAAAATTCTAACATTCGCAGACGACTTTAAATTGTATTTATCTATAAATAGTTTAACTGATTGTAATAATTTCCAATTGGATATCCATGCACTAGTGCAAGGGTACAAGCACAATGGACTAGAGCTGAATATTCAAAAATGTAATATCTTTACGGCATATCGAATTACATCGCCGATTGTCTATGATTATTTCATAAATGTGATCATAGACTTAGTCGCCTAGAAGAGGTTAAAGATCTGGGTGTAATTTTTGATACAAACTTAAATTTTGCATCACATTATGATTATACAATTGCGAAGTCTAATGCTATGTTAGGTTTTCTGAAAAGAAATAGTAGAGATTTTCGGGATATAACTAGTCTTGAGTTATCAGTTCGTTAGTCAGACCGTATTTAGAATATTCTTCCATCATTTTGGATTCCCCATATGATACACAAGAACTCAGATTCGAAAGAGTACAAGAAAATTTCACGAGATATGCTGTCCGAAAATTGTATTCCTTCGAAGAACTCCCTAAATATGACGATAGATGTAAAATAACAGGCTTGCAAACCTTAAGTTTCAGGCGTAAGGCAGCGTCAGCCATGTTCATCCGCGATATTATTAATTGCCGTGTAAATTCACCAGACTTACTTTTTCTCATGAATATATATGCTCCCCAAAGATCTCTTCGGATGAGAAATTTACTATGTATATGATAAGAGGCATAGAACCAACTATGGTTGTAAGGAACCTATTACAAGGTGTATAAACACTTTTAATGAACTTTGCAACGAAATTGATTTTAGCTTGTCTCGATTGGAGTTTAAAAAATTGATCCTCCATGCACTATGCTATAATTAATACGGTTTATTTGATGTAATCTGTGAGATGCAAAATCGGTAGATGATCCTTAGTCGCGCAGCAAAATCTGCTGTGTAAAGCGTAGTGTTTTGTGTACTCTGTGATGGAATTGGGTGAAAAAAAAAAAAAAAAGTCTCAGCGTTTTCATTGAACCTGCCGATCCAATTTTAGAGAAGACTTGCATGCCTGGACTATCCTGGAAGTGGTTTAAGGGTTGCGGAGGACAGCCAAGCTGTGCTTAAGGATCTTGCCTTAGCGATTCTTTTAGCAATCTTCCGCGCCATCCGTTGACACAGTACTTGCAAGCTACTGGACTTCATCCACTGTTTCAGCTCAGCAATGTCACATTCCTGACGTCCGTCGAGTGATGCATAAATACCCAAAAGTTTATAGCAAAGAAGTATAATTAACAAAATTTATTTAGTCGTTTATACTTCAGAAAATATTTTCATCATTTTTTTTTTTGTGTCTTCCATTCTTGTGTGTGTTTTCTGGTTTATTATTTTTTTTTCTTTGTATACATATATGTATGTAATATGTATATATATATATATATATGTATAAAAAAACAGAATTGTCGCAAATAAATAGATATATGTGGAAATAAAAAAAAAATATATATCAAAATCATTAATACATACACACACACGTACGTACGCCTCTCGAAAGAGAAGAAAAAAATTGTATTTATTTATGTCGCGTATACACTAGATAGATATTTGACTGTTAATAAAATAATATGTGCGCGCAAACAAATGTTTTACTTGTTTTGCATTTTATTCGTTTGGACCAAGTCACATTAAGGCATGCTAGGTATGAGTAGTGTTTCTGTTAGTAAGTCTAGTTCGCGGGTTCTCTTATTTTTTTGTTCCTTTCTTTCTTTCTTTCTTTCTTTCGTATCAAACAAAAAACTAATCAAAAACAAAACGGAAAGAAAATGTGTAAACGAATTATTAAAAAAAAAAATAATCAAACAAGTCGAAGTTTCTTTTCCTTTTAAAATTAGATAATTACTTTAAACATAGACAATATTTATATATATAAAAAAACAGAAAAAAAAATAAAAAAAAAAAATACATGCATATTGCGCGTGTGTGGCTGGTTGAAATTAATCCTCCTGCACCACCCCCTCCGCTTCGGCTTCTTGCAACTCTTGAATGAGCATTTTTGCTTTCAGCGGCACTGCTCCGACCAGGATGTGCAGAGCCATTTTTAAGCTCTCCTCTGCGTGCGATATCTGAGCACAGGGATAGGAGTCGGCGTAATTTTGCAGCACCTGCATGTACTCGCGGTAATTGCTCAACGCAAACTCGTAGTCAAAATTGATGAGACGCTTCATATGATTTTCGCATGAATGCACGAATGGCACACTTAATTTTGCATTCAGTATATTGAACATGGGATAGTTGCCCTCGCAAGCTTCGCAATTGCAAGTGAAGCGGTACTGCATTTGAAGGTTATCCATTCGTGCTTGTTTTTCCTGCAGAGCAAAGTGGTTTCTGTGAACGAGTGAACAGGTTAAGCATGGTAAGCAGCAGTATTTTTTTTTTTTTTTTTGACAGAATTCTTACCCATAATTATCATAGAGAATACCATCAGCAGGTATCGGTCTCAATATAAATAGAATCGCCTTGGTTCCTTTGTATATTCGTATGGTATTCGGGGCACACGAATGATTGAGCAAACTGAAGAACGCGTAGGCACCGCCTGCGAATGTCATATCGTCCTTTGTCTCGTTCATTTGTTCGACCAAATCAATGCCGTGCATATTCGATGGAGACGTCTGCAAGTGTTGAAAGAGTAGCTCCGTGAAGAAGTCCTCACCCGCTGGACTGGCGAGAAACTGCTTTAGAGGCGTGTGTTCGATGATGAAACGTTTCAGTACCGCACACACGACAGCACGTTGAAAGAGATCACTTATACTGCGACGTTCTTGATTTGTAACCAAGCCGTGTATTGCACGATAATGTTCGCGGGGTGTCAAATTACTATAATCGATAGTAAAAGCTGATTGATTTTGATTCACTGGATCGGCACAGAAAGCAATGCATTCGTCAATATTTGGAAAGATACTCAATGCGGTTAGGCACACCCTTAACGCAATCTGATGAATCTTGTTGAACATTGTGAATATTAAGTCTATAATTGGGCACTCATACTTATGAAAGGTTGACAAGGCCTCATCGCGGCAAGTCTCACTGCAAAACATGGCACTGGTGCAGCTTGAACAAGGAATTAGTGTCAAGTAGTTCTCCTGTTTACAATTTGCACATCGAATGTAACGCATCGGTGCGAGTAAAGACGATGCAAATGGCTCTTCGAATGCCACCACATCGCCGACAGCAAGTGCACGTTTAGAGCATATATATCGGCCCATTTCATCGGATGATCGCATCTCGATGCACTCAGCAATGGCCGGTATAAGTGGGTGATGCGGATAAGTCATTTCGAATTCGTACGGCTGAATGTCCGGTGCTTGGGTACTCTGAAGCTGACGACAATCCTTCTCTCGCTTGTCCAACTTATGTCGCAGTCGTTCCGGATAGTTGGCCTTTCGTGCCAATTCAATATTCTCCAAGCACTCGCGATACCGCTTCCATTCGAACAGAACAGCCGATCGATTTGCATAACCAATTGATATATTCTCCGAGTCAGATTCCGCAAAACAAATGCTCTTGTTGTACAACTCGAGGGCGTGAAAGTAGTTGCGGTGTTTCAGTGAAAATTGTTTGTTACCCTGCATTCGGAATTCCTCCGAGCGCTTGTTGCATTTTGGAGCGCGTAGCGTCGAATTTTGTTGAATTTTTTCAAAATACTTAAAATCGTGCAAAGTGTTCTCGACAAATTTCACTTTAGCATTGTTATTTGGAAGTGAATTAAATTTTCCCGATGCGATTCCGATGAGTTTCCAATCCAATAATTTCTTAACCAAATCGTCGCTGATTTCGTAGATGTCCATCGCCGTGCCGTAATTGTTTGCAACAAATTCACTATGGCAGTAGAGTTCTAGTGTTATCCACCAAAAGGATATTCAACACAGATTTACGTATATTAAAAACAAGTGAACTATTTCGATTTTATCGTGGAAAATGCTGAAAGAAAATTCCGAACAATCTTTTTTCCATGTGCGGTTATGCTGAAGGAATTTTTTTGACATGCAAAGACAAAAATAAATGCAATCGAGTATCGAAATGGTTGTTAGCTGTCACTGTCACTGTTTGGTGGAGATCAAATCTCGCTGAGCTGAGGTTGGCAACCTTTTTGTTTGCTTTGCCCCTCAATCTGGGTATGTTCGTGAAATTATGTTGTGCTTGACTAATGGTGATTCCATAGTTTTGAATTTTCTTTATTTATAAGAGCTATGTGCCCATCGGACAATTTGGAGGCACTTTAATGAACTGAAGTTGTTTGTTATCATGCATTCATAATTGACGGCTTCTAGACAATAAGACTCGGTGACAAACAAGGCGAATAGTACAAGCTGTAGCCCTTATCGAAGACCATTAGTTTGGTTCTTGTGAGTCTGCAGAATAACGTCAAAATGCTTGATACTAGATCCGTAGGTAGGCAGGGTTAAAATGCAAAGGGGCGGTTCCTAGCCCGAGTCAACGGTGGTTAGGATTTTCCTTTAAATCTGCGCCTTAAATTTTCAAATGTTTGCTGTTGGACAGCTATGTATGGGAGAAACATACATTATGAACGTATAGAAGCATGAAACCACCCGAAAATGTCAGTGGATCGGTCAGACACTACGAAATGGTTACAGCTGTATAGCTAACCAAGCTATGCAATGGAACCCCTTAACACAGGACGGCAGAAATCCGAAGAAAACTTGGAGCAGAACGGCGCGACGGCTGCGGAAATATTGGGGAGTGTTGAGGCACATTCTCAGTAATAGAAACGGGAGGAAAATATGTCGGCAAAGGTTCTTAAAAAAGCACATAATCGGTCATATCTCGGGAGCGGTGCATCTGCGATTGGAGGTCTAAAGGCCCATCGATAGAAGTTGAAAAGGCCACTTCTTTTGCCACCATAATGTCCAGACGTAGTTGAGGCCCTATGCCCAGCAAGGGGATTCAGGAACTAAAGAAGAAACGCCCACAAGAGATTCGTGAATAATCTGTCATAGGAAGTCAGCGTGTGAAGGGGTCCTCCTAGAAAATATGACCGACACAATTCTGTGGCGTATTAAGCTGCTATAAAATATGCGACTCACGATTCTTACAAATCCCTATGTGTGTTCCCATTTGTCTCACCTCATTAGCTTATCATCATCATCTTCCGACCCGGTGGTAATGCACCCACGAGACGTCTCTAGGCCACTCGATCCTCCGCCATCGACTCCAACTCATCAGGAGCTATGTTCAAGCGCAACCAGGTTTTTGGACTTGGTCCAACCACCTCGTCCTGGGCCTGCCAAGCGGTCGCCTACCTGATAGAAGGCACGCTTTGGAAGTCGTGATGACGAGGACATTCGTGATCAAACCATCGAAGCTTTTTCCGCTCGAAGAAGCAGCTGCTCTACATTGAGTTCCTCGCGTACTGCCGTGCTTCTAAAAAATCTGCCACGGATTTAGCGTGTGTATAAAAGCCGCCCTAGCTGCTTTCCTTCGTTCTGACTACACTCGCTTATTCAAATGCGAATGGAAAGATGTTACTGGGAACTGAACTGATGATGAAATCAAATCACGACGAGCATGTTGTTTATGGCGGCGCCTTCTAGACGTTAACGAATTTCATGCAACAGAGAATTTTAAATCAGTCTTGATTACACTCCTTCTGACCTGGCTCGCAACCAACAAGCTTCAACAACTGCTACGATCTTAAGATAACTGCCTCTAACTACACACGCCAAGTAGTTGGATCCTTCAGATCTGGTGCGATCCTTAGCCAACTGTCATCAACAACGATTGCCAAGTTGACTAAGGTGACAGACTAGGATGGACCTAGGCCTCAACCAACAAGCCTCAACATCTGGTACGATCTTAAGCCAACTGCCTTCAACAACGGTCGCCAAGTTGACAGACCGGGATGGACCTGGCACTCAATTAACAAGCCTCAACATCTGGACGGATCTTAAGCCAACTGTCTTCAACAACGGCCGCCAAGTTGACAGACCGGGATGGACCTGGCACTCAATTAACAAGCCTCAACATCTGGACGGATCTTAAGCCAACTGTCTTCAACAACGGACGCCAAGTTGACAGACCGGGATGGACCTGGCACTCAATTAACAAGCCTCAACATCTGGACGGATCTTAAGCCAACTGTCTTCAACAACGGCCGCCAAGTTGACAGACCGGGATGGACCTGGCACTCAATTAACAAGCCTCAACATCTGGACGGATCTTAAGCCAACTGTCTTCAACAACGGACGCCAAGTTGCCAGACCGGGATGGAGCTGTCGCTCAACCAACAAGGCTCTACATCTGGACCGATCTTAAGCCAACTGCCTCTAACTACACACGCCGAGCTTGCTGAGCTGACAGACCGAGATGGACCTGGCACTCAATTACCAAGCCTCCACATGTGCTGCGATCCTTAAACAACGCCCGCCAAGTTGCCAGACCGGGATGGAGCTGTCGCTCAACCAACAAGGCTCTACATCTGGACCGATCTTAAGCCAACTGCCTCTAACTACACACGCCGAGCTTGCTGAGCTGACAGACCGAGATGGACCTGGCACTCAATTAACAATCCTCCAGATCTGGTGCGATCCTTAGGCAACTGCCTTCAACAACCGGAATGGACCCGGCGCTCAACCAACAAGTCTCGGCATCTGGAACGATCTTAAGCCAATCGTCCAAATCGACTGCGGTCCTCCCCCACTTGTTGTCCCACTGGCGCTGGTGGATCCTCTTCGGATTGACGAAAGGATGAAAAAAGAAAACACGTTTTATTTTGCTCTTCTTAGTCCATACCTAATATACTTTATTTATACACTCTAAATTTCATGGTTTTCATCGTTCGATTGGCCTTCGGAACTCTTTCGATCGATCGGTTTTAGTTTTCTGTCTCACTAATGAATCAACTAAACAGCATTGAACATAAACGTAGAAATTGGGCACACATCATAGCGTAATTCGATTGCAATCGTCATTGTCCTCAGCTCAGTGTGTGCATCCTTAGAGTGATTTGTTTTCTTTACTTTTGCTTCATCAGGTATACCAGCTTTATCATATAATACATTGACACAAAGATTTTTTTTAAAAACTATATCCTAATGCATATCTAGGTAGAGATATTCCTTTTGTTTTATAGTATTTAGCTTGTTTTTTTTGTTTTCATTTTACGATTAACATACATAAGTACTGGTTGTGTGATTATGAATTGTTGCTTGGATGTGTGTAGTTCATTCAACAATCTCATAATTTAGCTTAAATCTTAAGAGTCTACGAATATATATGTTTTAATTTGAAAGAAAAAAAAAAATGAAAAAGAACATCACGAGGAAACACGTAGAGGTCCGGATTCAACATAAGCCTCTGCACAATTTTTGTAAGGAAGTGCTACATAAATGATAAATCTACTTAAACCGGGAAGAGGAGGACGAAGGTTCATATATGGGAGGGGGAGCGCGCCGGTGTGGTTGTTTTGTTTGGTTAGGTTAGGTTAAACTAGTCAGTATGTATAATATAAAAATATATCTGATGTATATATGTAGTGTATATAGATGTAGAGAAAAAAAGGTGTCCTCACATGGCTTAACCCTCTCTTGAGCGTATCCAATGGAAAGAGAGAAATGATAAAATTGTTATTCCAAACTGTATGCAATTGTCGAAGATTCAAAATGTAAGCAGGCAAGATACGGATTAGCCATGTGTGCTGAGAACAGCTGAGAGTTGTATAAAATGAGAATTCGATTAAATCCTGCTTAAATGTTAATGCTTCCGCCATCCTGCTCTCAGAGGCAGACACACACACACACAAGAAACTTATTCACGCGAGCATGTCTCCTCCGTTTTTCTTCTTTTTTGACAAAAATTTAAACTAATTTCTTCTTCATTCGTCCTTTCCAAAATGGTTTTTAAAAAGTAAGATACAAATAAGAGTCTTTTTGTTGGTTTTTTTTTTCACCTTTTTTTTTTTAGTCTAGTTCGAATCGGTGTTGTTTGATTCGTTGTACAGTAGTTCCGGCTGCGGTTCAGTTGTTTGCTGTTGGGGCGAATGTTGCTGCTGGTGTTGTTGCTGGTGAGAGCTATGCTGGTGCTGGTGTTTTGAATGTTTTGCTCTAAAGTTACGACGCGCAGCTGCGTTATTATATGGATGAGGGTGGACGCTGTAAATACAATAACAAGTTGATCGGTATACTTTTGTCAAAACATGAAGCTTTCTTAAATCTAAATCGAACACAATACACTTAAGCAAAGCTAGGATAGAAAAAAAAAAAAAAAAACAAAACGAAAAATAAATTTAAATCACAAGGGGCGGGGGAGGTGGTTTCAGAAAAATGCAAAACAGGATATAGAAAGAGAAAACAAAAAACAACAACAAGATTCAATAACCGACTCTTTTCATTCACTTAGCGGGAGTATGGCGTATGAATGTGACAGCGTGTAGTTAGAAGTTTTTATGCATTGTGGGGGTGTTTTGTGTTTGTGTCGGTGGCGGTGTTTCATTTTACAGCGCAATGCTCCTCTGTCGGTGGCTGGTCTATTCAGGTGATGGCCCATCAAGATGGCGGATGTGTTTCATGATTCACACCATCATCGTGTTCTACCTTATACTGAAGCCATCACAATCTCTGTTCCGCGAATTGCATTCTCACTTCGGTTTACAAACGTTGCGAGACAAAGAACTGGAATCCCTTCTATTGCCTGAACAAATATAACGATTTTGGGTGTTTTCATAAACGTCGGAAATCTGCGCTAGTACAACCGCATTTCTTTTCTCATGCGTTTTTGAACAAACACACACAGCACAGAATGTCTGAAGACTTGCTTTAGTACAAACAATCTTTCTTCCAATCGACCCCTAATGACTGCACAATCTGCCCGTCATCGGTGAGCTATTGGCGTTTATGAACAGTAGGTACTGCAGTTCACCTAAGTTAGTACGATCGTAAGGCTACATCAATGAACATGGATAACGCAGTCCTTCGTAAGTCTGACGATTAAGAAAACGCCCTTCATCTAATGCTTCCTCATCAAGAACAAGAACACTATCTAGTTAACGTGTCTGACACCACCGATAACTTGCCCCTCGTGTGAAGTAAAAATCCATCACCGACAAGATGTGTTAGAAGAACAGAACGCGCCGTGTCAAGCTCTACTAAATTTCATCTCTAGCAATGTATCCAGAACCCAGAACACCACGTTCTTCTCTATGTGGCCCCGCGGCTCTCTCTATTTAGTGTGATTCCTGGCTTTCTCTACAATCCACGAACCCTTAACATGATCTCTGGCTACCTCGCTCCAATTGCGCCCACTAAATTGAGCTGGTTCGGGTCCTCTTCCATTTAGGTCCACTTCGTATTTATTCCACGACGCACGACCTCGCCTTTCGATCGTAGAATTGGAACTGCAGCGTATGTAATTAAATGAGGAATGAACAGAGTGGAATTCAATGCTGTCTGCTGTCACTCAAGCGAAACCTTGATAACAGCCATTATCCATGAATGGCGCAATGTGTCGATGAAACCGGCAAGCTTTCCATCCTTGGTATGTGTATCAACACAACACTTTGTTGGAACGATCATATATTTTAGGTCGCCCAAAATGTTTACGTTTCCTTAATCGATGCCAGAAATATTTCACCCCCTCTGATTTAGCTTTCATTTATAAGGCGTACAACGCTCATATCTGGTCTGGTGTCCCCAAGACAGCCCTAGACAGAATCCAAAAGCGAGCGATAAAACTTATAGGAGACAACAATATCGCAGTCATTAGACTCGCTCGAACATCGGCGTACCGTCTCTTCTTTGTCCGTATTTTATCGCAAACGATGCTCAAGTAAGCTAGCCACAATTGCATTCCTCCTCTCCATGAATTCACCCCCAATACTCGTCTCACCAGGAATGCTCATCAGAGTTTGCCTCTAAGCCAACTTTCGGACGCACAGTTAAATTCGGAGACTCGCTCTTCAGGCGCACTACGCGAATATGGAATGCTCTTCCCAGTCCAATATTTCCCACAGACTACAACCCGCAGAAATTTAAGACCAATGTGCACATGTGTACCTCTCCCTTTCTCCATTTATACCTTCGGCGCGCGATGTGTCTTGACCAAGGACACTGACTTAGCAATCAGTAAAGCGCGCCCAAGTTATACAAGAACAATATTTATGTGCGTCCTTTGCTGCCTTGTCGCACAGGCTCAGTTGTCACAGACTCTTGCAGCTGGAGCCCAACTGGCCATGTGTTCTACATGCCACTGACTCAGAACAGCAAATTCCACCATAGAACCTTGTAATTCCGTAGTCCGTACTCATTCAACTCGAAACGTTTTCTACACAGCAGACAGGGGAAATCGATCTGCTGCCACTGACCATATCTCGACTTTCAACATTTGTTAATTTCATGCACGCCGTCACACTTCAAACTGCTTGATCGCCACCGTCTAGCTGAACAGAGAAAAAGGGGGTCTTGCATTCGTTGAACAAAAATATTTCATATTCAAGCAACTTTCCAAAAGCAGAGATGAGACGTGGTCTGAATATCCATGGATTTCCAAGAGCGAATACGTCGAGAAGGTCTGCACGTAGGTTAAGTTAGGTCAGTGGGTAGGCGTGACAAAGTACGTCTCACTTAGGTCCTAGAGAACCCATTGTGAACGACTGCACTTAGTCTCTGTTAATGAGGAAGGAATGGACGTGAGGAAATATGGCTGTCGACCAAGTTTGGACGAAGATGTGATACTGAACCCCCGTGAGTCGTCGTTGGCGCCTGTAAGGGCAAACTTGGCCTTTTCAAGGCCCATCTCGTTGTATGGGTGGCGATGGAAGAGTTGATCAACTGAGTCCGAATCCTTATTCGCAATCCTTCAAGAGGCTACCCCAAGTATTCGGAACTCAGGCCTAAAAGGATTCTTCCAGATCAAGGTCTAGACCCGGGCTTAGAGTCGGCGGCAGTTGAGCTCTTATTTTCGGGCCAACGACGAAAAACATTTCTTCCAGGACCTGCAGGAGAACTGGCAGGCCTAATGTCCACTTTCAAGTTTATCACGATGTCGGGATGGCTGAAAAATGAGCAAACATGATAGGATGGATGCGATGGGTACGAGAAATGTCTAAAGAGCAATCTATTCCCCCTTTGGGCATCATAACTGGTCCACTAAGACCTAAGTGAGACGTACTCTGACGCATCTAACCACTGATCTAGGGCCAACGACGACACCCACAGCCACAGTGAGGCTGGCTACCGACGTCAGCCGCATCCGGACCCTTCACGTGTACGACACAACTCCCGCACCATGTTCGGAGCCAACCAACTGCCTGTTAGCTGTCAGCAACAGAAAATCCGTCTGTATCCGACGTCAGCCAACGTGACTACGAGAGAGAACGCGAAGGAGGCAGGGGGGAGGAATCTTCTGATGTCTTGTCATGTTCCCTCCCCTGTCTAAAAATGTGTGTGTTTGAAAAGCTGCAAGGAAGAGGTTCAGTTATGTAAAGAATGAAAATAAACATCTTATCATGACATTAGTGTGATTCCAACTCAACGAAGCATTAGTTTCTCAATAAAAAAAAATAAAAAAAATCTCACACCTCTCTCTCTGTCACACACGTTTCGCGAGCCTCATCAGAATGTATTTACAAAATTTGCTTCGCAGGGTATTTGAACAATGCGCGCGGTTATTAGTAACGAATGCAGTGTATTAGGCGGAAATGTACACGCGCTCTCAGGATATCAACAACTGTATCAAACGATTACGAAAATGTGGGTTGGTACTTGCAGCGCATTCATCTCTCTCGACAATCGACGCTAGATGCGTGTGGGTGTGTGTGTGCATAAATATATAACAAATTTCGTTTCATTGTTTTCGAATCGCTAAGAAGTGCTGCATGATTGCCCTGCTTATATACGGTAGTAGCGTGGATTATACAATCGCCAGTCTCTATGGAAGATGAAAGACATAATTTCACAGATTGTGCTTTTGCAAAGGTGATGTTGAGAAGGCGGGGGGGTGGTGGTTAAAGGGGTTTTTTTTTTTTTTTGGTGAAGAGCGGTGCTTGACATTTTGAACTGTAACGCGGTACAATTTTGGCATTGAATCTGCTCTGGCATGAGGTCTGTTGGCAAACTTTCGACACAAACTGTAGGACGACCTCCTAGGCATCGTTCATTTTGTGGGGAAAACATTTTTATTACCTCCACACTCTAGGTGGTAGCTTCTCTGGAGTTCATATGCGGAATGCAATATCCATTCATCATTCTCTTGTTTGTTTACCCCGTCAATGAGATTTCTGGAATTTTTCTCAGAAAACAAACGATTTTCTTTCACTTATGATATTTAAAATGTGGTTATGGCATTTCGTAAGATTTTCTGTTTCCCCATCGCGAGCTATCCGCGCAACTAGTTGGGCTTACTTTGTGTTGTCAATGCTTTTGCACGGGTCACACCCTTGTGTCTAACGACGATCAGTTAAGTTTTAGAATCCACCACACACCATCGTCTGATCGTTCTGCAAGTGCCAGTGACTTGGTCTACACATCTAGCTAGAAACTACACACAATGGCACCGCTCTCTTTGCTTGTTTGTTAATACAAAAGAAAACAATATATCTTAGGGAAAAATTAAACGTTTACATTACTTAATTATGTTCCGTAAATTGTATGTATATATATATGTGTGGTAAGTAGTAGTTGGACACAAGCAGAGTTGTAAGGACTCTTTATTTTTGGGGTTATTTTTTTATTTTTATTTTTTTGTTTAATTTTATTTTTTTGATGGTAGAAGAGAGTAGTATGAAGTATGTTTTTAAACAAACCTTGTTGTGGTCGATGTACTATTGTGACCTGATGTGGTCAGGGCTAACGGCGATGAGGTGGGGGTACGCAGCGGCCTACGAGCTGTTGCCATTGACGCATTTCTTAATGCACGTCTAGTAGCAGCCGATAATGATGATGGCGATGATGTCTGAGATGACGGTGTCAACGACGACGACGGGGTTGATGCTGTTGTTGTTGTTGTTGAAGTTGCTTTCAGTGCTGATGTTGCTTTAGCTTTTGCAGTGACCGGGGGTGACGACGACAACGAGGACGAAGCGCTACTGTAAGTAGTAAGTGGAGTTGAACGTTTCGACGTGCTGGCTTTGTTTTTTTTTTTACTTGTTTATATTGTAGGTATGTATGTTTGGTTTGGTTTTGTAGCAATACGCAAAAATCTGCGCATTTTTTTTTTTATTTTTTTTGTGGGGAGCTTTATGTGTTTACATTTCCCAAGAGGAGGGAGAGTGTGAGTAGTAAAAGGCGGTAATGTAGTAAATGAGATACAATTTGTTATGAGAAAAACAATACGAATACGAATAGAAAGTTGGTGGCGGTGGTGGTGGTGGATGGTAGGTAGTGAGATGCATAAACTATAGATATTACAACACAACAAATTTGATTCCTTTCGATGATGCTATGCTTTGTACTCAAAGTTCCTCTATTGCGAATGCAATAAACATGAGAAGATAGAAACAGTGAAAAGAAAGTAACAACAAACTAACGAAACAAAAAGAAAGAAAAAGAAGAGGGAACAAGGAAAACGAACGCAATACGGATATACATGTGATAGAATAAACGAACGAATAACTAGTATGCAACCATTGATTACGGAACGAAAAGTATGTATGCTTATGTACATAAATATGAATCGGAAATAAAAGTTCTTTGCATACCTATCTCTTTCTCTTCCCTCATTCTATACTCATTTCATTTCTATTTAACTTAATAATAATTATATCTGCAAGAATAAACGTGAAGACATTGTTTGAGTGACAAATCATCGAAGGAGGCAACAACATCGTAAACAAAAACAAAAAAAAAAATAATAAAGAACGATGATTAACATAAATTTACATGTGGAGTATACATATACACAAGACACATCCAACGAAATGTATGGTAGGTGTAAGATGAATTTTGCGCAAGAAGAAGGAAGCACAAGTTAGTAAGCTCAAGGACAATGGAGAAGAAAAACTGTGACTGAAAGGTGGTGATACGCGACGACGGTACAAATGAGACAACAAAAAAAAAAAAAAAAAAAAAAAAGAAGAAAAACTGCTACCAACTCACCTTGTGGTTGCCGATGGAGGAGCTGGCAGAGCTGGCAAAGCTCTTTGATACTGCCTATGATGTGGCGAATGATGTCCACTGCCGCCAGCGATCTCGATGGCTGGCGTATGCATGCGTGCTTTGGTTGTGAATTCACGATCGAAACTCTCGGCTTCCTCCTCGTCGAGATTGATGAACTCTTGACGCTCCTCGTGTTGGCCGGAATGGAAATTTTGCTCCTTTTCAATGATATGAGCACGTTCGCCGATATGATGACCGATGGCCATTTTCTTTACACCGCTCGACGAGTCCTGGACGGTTTTGCGCGTCTCACGGATTCCGCCTGGACCGGTCTTGGTGCTGCTTGTCGCCTGGTAGATTTGTGGACGCCCATCCGGACCGGAAGACATCGAGATGACACTCGACGAGCAGAATGATGCGCCGCCATTGCCTCCAATGTCTGTAAACATAAAGTATTCGAAAATAAATTGCTAATCCTCTAACAAGAATGTAATTGCTCCTCTAATAATGGCTCCCTGATCTACAAGTCAAACCCTCACTTACTGTGGATATATCAGCATTTCTCATGCGTGTGCTATCTGACAACGTAATTAACAATAGAAACCACAAGAAACGATAGAGCAGCAATCAACTAACTAATACGAGGAGAAACAAGATATCCGACGCCCAGGCGCAGATTAAAATTGGTTTGACTGCAGTGGAAATCTACCGATCTTCCCTTGTTGAAAGCCACAAACCAGTGAAAAACAGAAATAATGAAAACGTACGTGTCGGCTATGAGGTTGCGATTTGCGACCAAAACGGCGGGAAAAAAATCAAGGGACGTGAAATTGGTCTCTGAGTTTCTTCTCTCCTCAAGTAACCTTGCGAAAAACGGAAGAGAAATTAAAATAATTGTCAACACAGAAATAAATCAACATAAACAAACAGATCTAATCGCGCCGAGAGTCTATTCATAATTCTTTGCTCTCATTTACTTCCCGTACTTTCTTTACATATGTGCCTCGTTTTCCCGTGCCGCCTCGCCTCCTTTCACTTGGATGAAAACAATTACATCACCAGAAAGCAAAGCATGTTGCCAATACCTTTCTGCGCTCTTTTTTTTTTGCTCATAGCTACGTATGCCGCCCAACTCATCCACTCATGGTTTATGAATAGCTAAGTTTACTCATCATTTCTAAATTTAATCCACTTACAGACACTGAATCAAATGAGAAAACAGAAGGAAAAAAAATTGATTTTCTTCCGCAAACGGCTGCAAGCTGTCTATTGGCTTCTACGTCATCGCCGCCTTTCGAGCCTAACAAACAACATGCGTACGCATCTCCCATCAAACTTGTGTAGGTACTGCACAGAAAGGGATCGAGAAAAATCCCAACCGGGAGAAAGTTCAATGTCACGGTTAAATTTTGATCGTCTTCCCAAAACGATATGTAGCTCTCAAAAATCTAATCCCATGGATATTCTCAATCAACACATAGAGCAAAGATACAAAAAAAAAAAACAAAAACTAACAAAAATCAAAGAGCAAAGATGTCTAAAAATAGAGCAAATGAATTATAAAAATAAATTGATTCGCCTACCTGCGCTCAACAAACGATTCATGTTTGGAATATTGGGGAATCCGAAGAGACCCCCGCCGCCGAGCATTGATGGACGTTCCATGAGGCTGTTCCCTCCGTTGAATCTATTGTCGAATGGTGTTAGCATGTTGAACGGATCTGGCATCATCATAGAGTTCATCAGACGATTCATATTTCGCATTTGCATGTTCATTGAATTCATGGGGTTGCTGCACACACAAAAACAAATTCAAATTATGGGCGTGAAGTTTGAAATTAAATTATTTATGTATTTATGTAATTGCAGTGGGTCGTTTGCATTTCATGCGAGTGGATATGTGGCTTGCATGTATCGATTTTCAGCACTGGTATCATGATTGCAGGGTACAATTTTTTTTTTTTTTTTTGTTGCTTGGAAAATTTTGTTGTTTCATACAAAAGGCAATTTTGCAGTGCTTACCCCATGAAATTGTCGTCGTCAAAATCACCAAGTAATGCTCCGAATAGTGACATGGTTTACGCGAATATTATGAACTTTTATTTGCGATTTTATGAAGAGACTACGCTTGAGGAAAATTTTTTGATACAACTTCTAGCTTTTTCTGCGATGAAGAATAACTTTTTTTCTATTCGATACTCGTTCGATTTGACTTGACGAAATAACAAATGGCCGACTGAAAACTGACGACAAATGAAAAACTAGTGAAGTTGGTTCTTAGGGTGGTGACACAATGATTATATTTCTTTTTAAGAAAAATTATAAATGTTTTATCAAACTCAATATAGATTTGTTTTTAAACAGAAACGATATGATTCTCGCGAACTGAATTTGTTTTTAAAAGAAAATGATATAAAATGATGTTACGAAAGAGATGTAGGGTTACCTTTCGAATGTTTGAAACAAGGTTGCTGCAATCATCAGTGGTTGTGGCACGTCATTCTTTACAAATAAAAAATAGAATGAATCATCCATTTGAACAGAATTCCCATCATAACAGTCGCGAAAGCAACACACCATTCCCACGCGAATTATTTAAATAATTAACACCCCCACGCCAATACCAATCGATAACATTTCGATGTAACGATCAATTCGATCGCTTTTCTCTCTCTCAGGGCAAACAAGCACTTGTTGCCAACTTCATTCGGCTACTAAGAAATTTCCCCAAACAAAGAGAGAGGGAGACACGCGTTTGTTTGTGCGCACGATCCGATAATGTTCTTATCAGTATTTCATATTTAAATTCAATTCAAAACCGACTTTTCTATATCGCATAACACACATTAATCGTTGCACCATCCATATCAAATGTTTGTCAAGTGTACGCATCATTTCTGTCGGTAGTTTCAGTCAAAGCATTACAGCACCGCGCCGCGAACAACGCAACAAGTCGTCGCAGCTCACAGTGTGTGCTTACCATCGTCCAAATGAGTCCGCACTCATATTCAATCGATGAGTGTTTATCTAGATTCGGTTGCATTCGTTTAAACTAATCGCATTTCACATCGAAATCTATAGAGTTCTCAATAGTATTCTTCAATAAATGGTAAGCTGTGCGCCGACAATGAACGTGAGGCGAAAGTTTTTTTTTTCCTAGAAACCTCCATTGTTAATCATTTGTTAGTTGTGACACTAACCGATTAGCTGTGCGAGATCGTATTGTGTGCTTGTATGTTGTCCGCTGGTGGTGTGTCGTTGTTAATCCGTCATGGGGCATTGTTCTGCGTTCTATATTTGCAGTCGATTGTCCTCACTAAAGGTAAACATGGGCGCATGTTTTACACTGGAACGTGATGAAGAGATCGTGGCCCGCAAAAGAAGCAATGAGATCGACAGGCAATTGGAGGCATCGGAGAGGGAACGTCCTAAAGTACTAAAAATTCTGTTATTGGGCGCTGGAGAGAGTGGTAAGTGTGCAAAGTGAAAAAGTGGATGCACTGCGGTGTGTCTGCGCATCGCACACAGGTGCATCATTGTCAGGATATTGAGGTGAAAAGGTTCAAGCGTGAAGATGAAGAAATTATTGAAAATAATTGATATTCAACCATATGGTGGGGAGAACTACCATTCGAGATAAATGTACGTAAATGCGGCGCGCAGATACCGTCCTTAACGCGGGGTGATTTTTACGATAACTGCAGCCGGCAGCAATAAAGATAACACTCGAATGCTGATGCCGGCTTTGGTGTTCATTAATATTGAATTATACGGCATCGAATTAATCCAATAGATACCAAATGTCGCGATAAGCGAGATTGTAACTCCTGTTTATTGGGGGTACATCCGCCGCGTCGTTTGCATTAGTTACTTCGTGTGGTTTTAATGAATAGTTTAATGTCGCCCACACAGCAAATGTCTCTTCATCTAAGCGCCTTAAGCCGCCTGTCATTCCGTTCTATTTACATCCCCATCTAATGCAATCCCTTCGAATTCCAGGCAAGAGTACACTGGTGAAGCAAATGAAAATAATTCATTCGGACGGCTTTACGCAGAGTGAGCTTTTGGCATTTCGCCCGACAATTCTAGACAACCTGCTATCGTCGATGAAATATGTCCTCACTGGCATGGGGATACTGCGCATCAATCTGGAGTACCCATCGAACCGAGTCTACGCAGAGATTGTGCTCTCAAATCCCAGCTCATTCGACATGGAATTCCGGGTTATCGACAAAGTGCGTATGGCACTGAAGGTGCTGTGGAAAGATCGCGGAGTTCGCTTAGCTGTTTCTAGAGGCTATGACTACGAACTAAATGATTCAGCTTTATAGTGAGTACAACGATGATTAGTCACCCAAATGAATGGAATTATCTGAAGTTCCCCCATTTCTTTGCAGTCTCTTCGAGAATATGGATCGAATAATGAGCGAAAAGTATTCCCCCTCGTCGACGGACGTGCTTAGAGCACGAGTTCGGACAAATGGAATTATAGAGACTAACTTCCTGGTGAACGATTCGATTGTTAGGTAAATTGGTCCGGCAAAGTCGGCTAAGGAGAAATGAATGATTTCGGTGTTTCTTGCAGCATGTACGATGTAGGAGGTCAGCGGTCACAACGCCGCAAATGGGTCTATTGCTTCGAAGACGTCCGTGCTGTCCTGTTTGTCGTCGCCCTGAGTGGCTATGACATGACCCTATTGGAGGATAATAATGTCAATCGACTTGTAGAGAGTCTCAATCTCTTCGAACAGATCATCAATAACAGATGGTTCAAAGAGGCCGCATTTATTTTATTTCTCAATAAGCTGGATCTCTTCCGAGAGAAGATTATGTGCACAAATCGCCACCTTCGATTGTTTGTGCCTTCCTACAAAGGTAAGCACTGAATTCGAACAGCAAAACGAACATTTCTAATGAAAAACTCTTTACAGGCCCCGATCGCAATATAGATCAAGCAGCACTCTACATCCAAAGTGAATTCCTTCAACGCAATCATAACGCACGTCGTGTCATTTGTCCGCACTTTACCACAGCCACTGATACGGCAAATGTTCAGACGGTCTTTCATGTCGTTATGGAAACTGTTCTCAAGGAGAATCTCGGTACTGTGGCACTTCTTTGAATGTTCTTCGGGCGGAGAGGAGAAAAAGACATGTTTTATGCCAAAATTTAGAGAAAAAGAAACTGCCCCTATGTGTCCTTACAAGCTACCTACCCTTAGATTGATCTTCCATTTTATTTTGTGTTTAAAAGATTGGGAAATATTTTTCAGATCTCATATTAATAATTGTAGCTAAGTTGATGGAATTCTAAAATTTTTTTTTTTTATATATACATTATTTTAGAATATACATATTTATTATTATTTTATATTTGTTTGAATGTTTACCTTGTAAGTTCAATCAGCGAGAAGTGTTGATTTAATAAAGAAATTGCGTAAGATTATGTGGGTGTTGTTTTTGCTGTCAGTCGGAGAAGGGATCTACTTTTTCTAGACATGTGTACTCCCTAAGCAACTGTAGGTCCTGTCCACTCGTAAGCAAGACGCCCTACATGAATGGGATGTGGTTTTTGAGAGGGAGGGGGTGTTAGTCGAAGAATGGACCTACTTTGAGAAGCTTTTGCAAGACAAGCGTACTGCCTAGGCAAACTACATCCCTCCACTCGTCAGCCAGACACGCTATGCGAATGGATGCTACAGAAGCTAGACCCATGTCCTATCTATATACATACAACTGAAAGACGGTATCGTTAAAACACTCCTAAAAGTAGCATTTTCCACAAAATACCACTCATTTACAAATTCCTATTTATAACACACATCTTTTCCACTTCAAAACTTACCACTCACCCTTACGATGTAACACAGCATGCAGAAGACCCCCATGCTCATATTGAGCACAATTTCCCCGCAGCTGATACGAACTGACGTTTCAATGACATTTTATATTTTTGTTGATTCCGATTTCCTAGTGGTTTTTAGATAATTTCTCTATTTTCATCATAAATATACGCAAACAATTATGTTACTGCTTAAGTTGGGATTCATCCTTACCCTGGGTACGTATGCACACCATCATATATGCATTTTGTTTCACCAGCTAATAATAAACACATCATTTAAGGTGTGATGGTGCAGTCAATCGAACTGAAAGGACTCAAGACCCTAGTCAGCTTTCTGAATGGTGACTTTTTGGACTCAAAGACTCGCGAAGAAGACGATCCAGCTCCGAATGCTGAACGAGGACCACACAAAGGTGTGTCCTTGTATAATTTCATAGACTACGTTGGTCGGCGTTACGACAACGAATGCAGCTTGTATGACAATGAGATTGCCTATCTGAAGAGCGGACGAGCCGATGTTAAGGCTCCCATTATGGTCAAGTGCATAGCAATTGAAAATCCTCAACCAACTCTACTCATGCCAGATTCAGTGTTTGACATTGTTAATCTATTAAAGCCAATTGGAAATTCCACAAAGCGAAGTGTTGAAGGAAGTTGTGTTCTCATCATGTTCTACTCGAAATCGTGTCCTGGATGTGCCACAATTGCGCCGATTTTCAATCCTTTGCCGAAACTATTCCCTGGCCTGGTAATTGCAGCAATAGACGCGCACAAGTTTCACTATTTCAACACGGAATTCGGAATAGTGGGCTTGCCAACCATTCTGCTCTTCCATCAGGGACGACCGATTGTGAAATTTTACGGCGACGATTGGGATTTCCGGAAGTTTGTGACAAAACACACCGGTCTCACGGTCCCTCCGCATGCGGTACTAACATCTGATGACTTCAAGGGACCCCTACCGATTGTTGCTGAAGAGGGTCCAGACTACTATCTGCTGCTTGCCTGGGCCTTCATATTCTTCTGCGCTGGAAATTACTTCTCAAAGTCGGCACTCTGCAAGCAAATGATTGAAATGATTCAGAGGAACTGGCGCGAATCTGAGGCTCAGCTGGAGCATAGTTAGGGGGGGAGGTGTGCCATCCGGGGTGTTCAAGCGTTGGTAGACGATTATTGTTAATTTCTGTTTTCAAACTTATTTATTAGTTCATGGAGTTCCAAATAAATGTGATTTGTGTTAAATGCCCAAAAGGTGAGGGTTTGTTTTTTTGTGTGATGCCAAGCCTGCAATGGGCTTGAAATGATTCGTGGACAAAACTGGATGTGACGAGATGGCTGACGTAGTAGTTGGTATGTCAGTTGGTTTGCTAAGCGCACCGTTTCCTCCTGTCGCCAAGGAAACGAGTCTCGGTCGCATGGTTAATGTACAGAGTAGACTTTGCTTCTATGTCTATGGTGTCTATGCTGGTATCTCTAGTCAGGTTTTTTATTTGTCTACTCTTGTTTAAACATTTTTATCTCAATATTAGAAAAGAAGTCTTTTCGTTTCACCTGCCTAGAAACCGTCGAAAGCCCCCAACGAATTGTAGTAAAAAATGGTAAATTACGTACACAAGCAATTGATTATTCAGCTGCGTTGTTTTTGCTAAGTCAAAATTTCATATAAAAGGCACACATCAGCGGACTCATTCTCTGTCGATTGTAGGGGAGTGAGATCCAAAGTTGCGACAAAATGAAATTCTATCTCTGGTTGTTCTTGATCGTTTGGACTTTTCTGCAAAGCACAGTCAGTGCTCAGACTGATATAAATGGAGATTGCCTTGATGATTCCACAGCAGCCTATATACCTGGCTGTGTAGTAAAGGAGAAGCCAGCCAATTGCAACTGCAATTGCAATTGCATCGGTTTGAGGTTTTAACGTGGTGCACCAACAAGATGACGATTACCGTCATTTTATGTGTATTGCAAGAACATATTCAAATAAATAAATAATTGCTCGGTACTGGCATTGAATAGATCGTTTTTGTTTTTTTGTTGGATGTGCTTGACTTGTGAGAGGTTATTTAAATGTCTCTAGACAGTCGTCGGTGGCCTCGGGATTCAAAGGGCGACCATCACAAGCAAAGTAAGCTCCCGCAACATGAATGATTGGATGGAATAAATTGGGAACTGTCGCCTACTTCATATTCCTTGTGCAGGTGCATGTGCCTACAAGGGGCAGCACCTAGTCATGATCACGATGATGAGCCTTAGTTGCGTTTGGCGGCTTTCCATGGATCTAGAAGGAGATGGGGAGGGGGGTTCCCATGTGAGAGTTGTCTTCTTCTTCCAGCGTTAATAATTAAGTCAATTTGTAGATTGCACCAACCCGACTGCTGGACTCCTAGTCCTCCTCTAGAACCTAACCTAACCCAATGTGGAAGCTACACAACCGGCCCATCAGCCAAGCTCCGAAGTGGCGAACGGGCGACTTCAAGGAACCTATAGCTTGATGTGGTGGTATCTCACAGGGCGACAAGATAGTTGAATTCTTATCTACCACCGCTCGATCGAATAGCAGTGCTCTACAGCCTTTCCTGTTAGAAAGCACTGTCCGCCACACAATCTTCCCCCAGAAATCAAACGACAACGCATTTCTTTGCCGACATTTTACGGGAGGATATGAAGGAGATACGGAGGCGTGTATGCAACGCAACCGGAATTCGGACAACGCATTGAATTCAGATCAGCTGTCGTATGAGAGAAAAAGAGGTGATCGACAGTGCGAAAATATATATATGCTACTGTCAGCAGCAGCCCAGGACCCAGGACCCTTATGGAACCACGCGGATCTAGTACATCGTATTCTTTTTGATAAAACGATGAAGATGGCTGACGCTAATACTGCTTAGATTGGTCAGGCTATTGAAGAAGCAAAACCTTACGTGACTTCTCCTTCGGTGAGCTTCAATTGCAAGGAAGGTGGATAACTATTTCTTCCTCTGCAGCTCTTGCAGAACTCGTTATAGAGCAGACTGAATCTAGAGCCATGAGTCAAGCCGACAAGAGTCTTAAGATTCTGCCTGTTACTTCTGACGATTGGAGTGGATTGGATTGGCATGGATGGCAGATCTCCACCCGGAAAGAGTTCTGAACTAGAGCCCATTCCAGCAACTTCAAATGAAATCAGACCCATTTTGACTCTATTGCAAGGCTTTATTCCCTAGACGAGTTATTTCAGTGAGGTGAACAGGCCGCCACCACCAGCGCATGGACAACAATGCGTCAGCCTAAAGAGGGTATTCGAATCCGATCCTACTGGTTCGAGAAGGAGAGGAAGACCGAACCTCTGATAAAGACCAAGTTATAGCCGACGTAAGACATCTTGGTCTGGATGACTGCGTGCCCAGGACCGTCATCGATGGAAAGCAGCTATTGCCCACGCTCAGAGACTCAACGGGTCGTCGGCCTAAGAAGTAAGTAAGTAAGTAAGTCACATGCCATCAAGATCGTGTGATTTTTCGTCGCTGGATTTCCTTTGGTTGGGCTAAGCAAAAAATCGTGTTGTTGACGTTGACGCTTCGAAAACGAATATTCGTCAAGTTGTAGTTGCCTACTTGTCAGCTCTGCGACCCACGGAGAGTCTGAGCCTGAGTTGCCTTGGTCCTGGGCACAATGCTTCCAGGCATCAAGATCAACCTGGCCTTTATACCAGAGATTCAGTCGCCTGCTCCTTCTCGAAGCAAGGGTCTCGGATTCGACCTCGACCATTCTCTTAGCTGGAGCATTGGTGTCCATGCACTCGGTAAGTAAAAGCCAGTGCAATCGAGGTACTCATGTCTTCACCTCCATTCACATTCCTCACGGACAGGCCAATATATTCGACGCCAAGGTCTAGTTTATGTACACAACGCGCACTCAAGTCAAGTTGTGACCGAGTTATTGCCCGATAAGTGCCGAAAGGTAATCGAAAATGAGCTTGCCAAGTCCTGCGAGTCCTGCAAGAATGCCTCAAAACGAACAGAGTGCGTCAAAAAAAAAAAAACTTTCTGCACACACTGTGCGCATATAAAATTAGAAGTGAGGTAATAATTGCAAAAATATCACCAAAATCGCACACAGCATCAAGCTAAGTAAATAAAATAAAACAACAATATAAAACTGACTGTGCAAATGTATGATGAAAATTCCGATGTCCCGAAGAGCGAGGAAATGGTGTTTATTCAATTGGCGATGTCACTCGAATCGAACCTCTTATAAAAGACACGCTTGGACGGGGTGTATTCATTAGTTATCAATAGTTTGTCGCTGCAAGGAAGTGAGATCCAAAGAAATAGAAACAATATGAAATTCTACATTTGGTTGCTCTTCCTGATCGGCTGCGCCTGCCTGTGGGACACGGTCAGTGCACAGACTGATGCAAATGGGGATTGCCTGGATGATGCCACGAGGGCGTACATAGCTGGCTGCGTACCAAAGGCGAAGAAGAAGATCGTCACACTGAAGAACTTCCAGTACACCAACAAGAAGAAGGTTACCACTACGGGCACTATTGCTACTCCAACTGTTGTTGTGTTGACTGTTTAATAATAAATATACGTGGATTCAAATATAGAATAATAGTAAATTTAATTGGTTTCTGTTAAATGAGACGTATCGACATGGCACTGCGGGTGGACGCATTCATTGAAATCGTTCTCAGAACAGACAGGTTCGCAGCCGACGAACCTTGTGCCTCCTCTGGGTATTGACCCTCTTCTTTGTTTGTCTGTTGGGAACGACACGGTAGTCTCTTTAAACGCTCTTGTCTCTGACTGGAATGCTTGCTGATTTCATAAAGTCTCTGTCTCTGTCCCCTTGTCTCTGGCTGAATGACCACTTGCACTGTTTAGGAAGGCAAAGGCGATGTGCTGATGCCAAGTTCGCAGGTTCGTTAAGTCCCTGAGCGAGCTATTGACTCACCACAGAGCCACTGATGGCATGGTTGTCACTGAAATTGTTCTACTTTGCCAGGCGCCATAATCCGGGACCATCCTGGGCTGCACAACAAACGCAGTTCTCTTGCTTAAGCAATCTTTGGCAAGGTGCTTCAAGTTATGTACCCCCAGGTTGGTCAGGGACTTTTTCTGCTCGTCGTAGTCTGCGTCACCTTCAACAAATCTGTTTCTTTGTCAAACTAGCTAAGAGGCGAAAACTGTTCGGGACGGGATAATAATAGTAATAATATAATATTGGTGGCGCTACAGCCCAAAGAGGGCCAGGGCCTAGTTTCTCAGCAACCGCTCGTGTTGTGCGTGCTATTGTTCTATCACGAGTGGAAGGGATAAAGGCGACAAATGGGCGCTCGATATGGGCGAGGCAGTACAGTCGATGGCGCATTTCCACTGGACGTAAGTGTGGAGTTCACGTTTGTCTCGAGGTAGCGACCACTTTCATATCCCAACAATCCCTTGTCCACCTCGGTACAAGAGTGAACTGCACGAATACTCGACCACATTGGGCGACTGAACCAATGCACCAGCTAAGAGAGTCTCCGAATCACGGGTACTCCTGGTTCGCGAAAAGGATGAAAAACGAACTGCCTCTAGTCAGCGGACTGTCTCATTTTGCTCCTAGAGACCACGTTGAACATGAGATAGTTGTGGCAGGGTGTCGTTACTCCTTTTTGCTTACGATTGTTTTTATTGTTTTGTCAGAAGAGACGGTATATGGAGCTTGGTGAGAGTAGAGTAGATAGGAACTTGCACTTGGATTACATGAGTCTATGCAGTTTGGGAGCTTGAAATTGGAATACGTTCGTTGCTGAATTACTAATCAGAACGGTAGCGACGAACTCCCCTCAGCTACAAGATGATTGTTCATTTCACAGAACTAAACGAGGCGCACATTGCTCAAAGAAATGCTGATGAAATAGGCGACTATTTTTTTCCTCTGCTGTCGAAATACGTGACACCAAGGACTATGAAGTCAAACAGTTTCAAACGACGGCAAATCAAACAGCTAACTACTATAAGCTTCTGTTGCCTTAACGATTGTCTCGAAACAAGTCAACAAAGTGGTCCATGAGGCGAACAACGTTTGCACAAGTGATACACATGGAAACTGCGTATTTTGCAAAATTTTAAAGAAATTTTGTTTGCAAAAAGATTGGACTTTCAGCGAAGTTCGTGTTTGGCGGGGAACACAGCAGAGATTGAAGGAAATCGAAACAATCCTTTTGATCGGTTTAGGTTGGGAAACAGAGCCTGGAAAAGATCCAACCAACTTGGTGCACGGAACTGCTGCCACCTAACCATAGATCGAACTAGAGCTGGGGAGACTCGTTGCTTGCCATCTATTTATACCCCGGATTGTAGCATAGAAGGTGATAGATGTATACATACTTTGTGATTTAAGCGTCCATCTCAGAAAGTAATCTATCCTCTTCAGTATTCTCTTCCACTTCTTTGGCCAGCGCTACAGTCCGAGGTGGAACTCGGCCTCAGCCTGCATGCTTCTCCATCCAGTTAGTTGCTTCTAGCTACGCGCGTTCACCTGATTGAGGTGCTTTTCCTTACGCTACCTGAGGCGTGACATTCCTCTATCGCGTTGTCCCTCGGGCTTGGAGTCGAAGACTTTCCGGGCCTGAGCATTAGGGTCGTCACTTTACACGATCTAGCCATCTGAGCCGAGAGACTTGAACCCGTTTGACGAGATCTATGTTGCTGTACAGCTCGTCATTTAGTCTCCTCCTCCAGACCAAGGATTATACGAATTACGCAGGACACGAAGCCATTTCTGGTCTTGGTCACCGTATCCTCTAAACCTTTCGTATTTATTGCGTTTGAGCGGCTTTGCTCTTGACGATTGCTTGTAGAGTCGGAAATATGAAAGTTTCCGAACCTCTTCTGGAAGACCTTGAACTCAGATCAAGACGAGAAATTAATCATCAATTAAGAGAACGCGAAAGAACAGCGGGCAGTGTCCAGAAACTACTGCGGGCGAAGCAACTTGTGGACAGCGGCTAGTGTCCAGAAACTATTGCGGGCGAAGCAATTTGTGGACAGCGGCCAGTGTCCAGGAACTATTGCGGGCGAAGCAATTTCTGTACAGGGGCTAGTGTCCAGAAACTATTGCGGGCGAAGCAATTTGTGGACAGTTTTTGAAAATAATGGGAACGGGAGAATCCGCTCGCAGTTTTTTTTAATACCAATAGGGCCAGGGGACTTATAAGGTTTACGACCGAGAACTCTATGTTTTGAGATTAAGTGAAGGAGCCGGTCTGTGGGATCACCTAAGAGGGCAACATCAAGGAGGTTAGTGGGAGGTAGACTGCATGGCGTCTAAACTGATCCGCACAATGACTTTTTCAGAAGCTGCAGTGATGATAAAGAAACAGAATCTGTCCAACATCTACTCTGTGACTGCCCAGCACTAGCAAGGAAAAGAAGGGTGTTCCTGGACTTAAGCTTTTGTCCTCAGATTCATACGTGGACCTGGGTGGCTTTAGGACTAAAGAAGGTCGCACGGTGGTAAAACACCCCGAACAAGGTGACAGTGGACCCAAAACGTAAGCCTTAGGACCGAATGCCGAAGAAGGGTGAGTCAGTAGTCGGACCGTGCCGCCTGGGAAGTGCGTATCAAGTGGAATTTCAAATGTTTCGCTTCTTCATGTGGTCCACCTAGTAGTTTGCTGTTGTTGGACACGCGAAAAGAATCATTCTTAGACTGAATGCCATTTTGTTCGTTTTCAGCTGTTTTTTTTTGTAGGAGTTCCAGTCCGTGGCTTAACTAGTGGATTATAGTGGCTCTGTTATTGAGACCATGTCTGCAGCTCTTTTTCAGCGTCTCCAGATCAGTGTTCCACCAGAAGGTGTCCACCGCTTTTAGCTAAGTGAAAAGACGAGCACAATCTGAGAGAGCGAGATAGGGCCAGGCGGTTATGGGCAGTTAATGGGACGAGGGTGGTGTACATAAACAAACTCAACTTGCAAGGGGAGGGACTAAATACGACACAATAGTCGAATCAAATTTGCAACATTTCGCAAGCTACTGCGTCGCATGTTTAAAAGAAAATATCCCGCCAATAACGTCTTATTGATTTAGTTGGCGACGTTATTTGTTATTTTAGTCTAAAAATTCTTTCACATTTCATATAAAAGCCCTTGGCTCTGGCAGTGCAGCTCATTAGTTATCCATAGTCCGTCTCAACGAGGAAGTGAGATCAACACAAAAAAGAAACAACATGAAATTCTGCATTTGGTTGCTCTTCTTGATCGGTTGCGCCTGCCTGTGGAACCCGGCCAGTGCTCAGACTGATGCAAATGGGGATTGCCTTGATGATACCACGCGTGCACGCATAACTGGCTGCAAATTAAGCGAGAAGATGAAGACCATCAGACTGCAGAACTACAAGTACACCAGAAATTTGGTTGAAATATAAAATAATAGTAAATTCAATTGGTTTCTGTTAAAGACAATATGTCTCTTCATCCAGCTAGTTGCTTCCATCACCTGATTGAGGTGCTTTTCTTTCCGCCACCCGAGGGTTTGGAGTCGAAGGCTTTCCGAGCCCGAGCATTGGGGTCCACCGTTCGCTCTACATAACCTAGCCATCGAAGGCGAGAGACTCGAAGATCAGATCCGTGTCGCTGTACAGTTCGTCGTTAAGTCTCCTCCATACAGAATAAACACATTGGGGACCAAAGATTATATGAAAGACTTCAATCTCGAAGCGACCAAGAAGAGATTCTTGGTCCTGTTCACCTTATCCTGGTAAACCCGAGTTGTAGTTGCTTTGTTCCTTCTGAACCTCTTCTGGAAGCAGCTAATGGACTCAATTCCTTGCCCATCTACTAGCACTTGAACTCAGATCAAGACAGATTAAGCGGCGAACGAAACGAGAAATTAATCATCAATTAAGAGAACGCGAAAGAGCTAGATAAACTTCAAACACCTCACATATACAGTGGTAGAGACTACGTGACAAAATCCCATGACTGTCCTTCATCTCCCACTGAACAAATTGAACACGAGTTAGGTAGTGATTGTCATCAGAGGAAACTCTCTTTTGGGAGATCACGTCAGGAGGCTAGGGGTCGTCACTAACGGCATCTGCAGAAGAAACATGAATGAGAAGGAGATGGCAAGCATCGCACAACTCCTTCGTTCTGCTCCCGGGAGCTCATTTTCTGAGTGACTTGGGCGATCTTAGTGAGGCGCCCATGGCTAGTCTACGTCGCTTCATCTTTAGCTCTAGGGGTTCCAAGTGGGAATGACGATAAACTGAATGGACTCAGATCTTTGGATGGACGTGGGAACTGTTGCCCGCCTTGGCGTTACCTCAATATGTCTCCGTCTTTGAGCGATGCACCACAAGCTGAGACAGTCTGTGAAAATGTGAGAAAAAGGGAGAGTCCGTTCGGAGTTTTTTTGTTTGTAGCTCAGCATCAGGGCGAGGGGTTTGTATGGTTTTATATGGCTTAGGACCGAGATTTGATAATTACACATACAACAACAACATCACCACAGGTCTGTTTAGATCGTGATGTTGTCGTACGTTCAGGAGACGAAGTGCAGGAGGCGGTCTTTGGGTCATCAAAGAGATTGATCGGCTTTGGTCGCAAGGACGTGAGAAGGCTAGTAGGAGTTCTTACCGAGCACTGTGCCATAATTACACGTGCAATGGGTCTGAATTTGACTTTTGGAGAAGCTGCAGTGATGAGGACGAGACAGAATCTACCCAACATCTACTCTGTGACTGCCCAGCCCTAGCAAGGAAAATAAGGGATTTCCTGGGAAAGTACTTCTTTGCAAAGCTGGATGACTTAAGCGGTGTCGAACTGAACAATAAGATTCATATGGGGACCTGGGCGGCTTTGTGACTAAAGTAGGTCGCACGATTGTAAAACACCTCAAACAGGGGCAAACGCCCTAGCATCTTTCAAGCAGCAGCCAGGCGATAAACAGATGCGTTTATGACAGTAACTATACTAACTGCGACATAGAAAAAAAAGGTCGGACAGTCATTATCACGGTACTGGACCCCTGCATCATCAAATCCAAGCTCGAAGCTTAACGAGCTGAATAGGAGGAACAAAGTCACAAGCTCTGCTCGATAGAAGGCCGAGAACGAAATGGCCGAGGCAGGGAGAGGAGCATCAGAACCCTTCACAGTCCCAGAACCATTCTGCAGAAGAATTCAGGGAACTAGAAATATTGAACCTGACAGAGACCAGGTACAAGGCTCAACGCATGAAGCAGGCCAAGAAACTCATCGGTCAGTAGAACGGAAAGGGGTTTGAGGCGTGTATCAAAATGAGGACGAACAACCTCGGAATCCTAACAAGCTTCCTAGCTACCGGGCACGGCAGACTCTGGTTTCAGAAAGCACTTAACGAAACTAGGGTTCATCAGCAGGAGGTCTCTGCAGATTTTGTGGGGAATCTAGACTGGGACTCTGTGAAGCACTAGGCCACAAAAGATAAAGACATCTGGGCTAGCAGTCCCTGCTGTCAGAGGAAGAATTGCAGTCACTAGAATCATGTCCATTTCTTCTAGATATGGGGGGGAACTCGAAGAAGAGCAATGCAATTAAAAGGGGGCAGAATCGATTTATAGGTCGCGGTGCAATGTACCTGCAATAATAATAATGTGGTCGAGTATGTGGGAAAAGGAAAGAAACGTCCATCCGGGATTACAACGACACGCAAACACTCTTAATGCTTCGTAAACCAATATTCGCTGATTTGTTTCCGAGCATGTGTCAAGGAATGAAGGGTCCACGCGGAACGCCGCGCAAAGGAGAGGAAGTGTCAACAAATGATCGTGTCAATTCCTGCAAGAATTCACGTAGAAATGATTGCATGCTCAATAATGCCAAGATCTCAAGAAATATGTTTAAGTGACGAGTTGATCGAAATCTGCATCATGAATGTGTTTTATTTTAGTGTACCTTTGAAAGCACAAAATGGGCGATCCTCTTTTAAGTAGTTAGACAATTGCGATAGGGACAAGTATTCCATTAACAAATGTTTGCGCGAAAGTCTTCTCCTTGATTGCATGAGAATGGACCACTTTTCCAACGCATTTAACACATTGGCTGCCAAGGCGTCTTAGCGATTTGAGTCTCAGCTGGCCAAGGCCTTTTTTTGTTTTTCATTTTCGTGTCTCTCAGTACCCTATCCTATCTTTTATTTGGCATGCCATGTGGCAGCCAATGTGTTGAAGATACCAGTTCCATTGCAAAGTGTATGAATTCAGATTCAGACTACGGTATCTAAGAACACAAAGAGAGATATCCTCTCCTCTTATGAAAACCAGAAAGTCTTCAGCAACGGCTGACAGATTAAATCTTAATAACGTTCCAACCACATAACCTCCTCCGAATTTGGGAATCAATGAGGAGATTAGATCTCCACTTATCTCCGTCGACATTTCATCAAGCATTACATATCACAAACACATACATCAACTCGACTCGTCTTCAACTGACAGCGAAAATAAAAAAACACGTTACCTTCAAGCGTAATTCCCATCTAGTATGACTGTCTAACCTAACCACCTAGGCGTCCATAATTAAAATTAAATCAAATCGATTATTCAAACCTGGTGGGTGATGGAGGAGGTAGACAGCACTCCAGAGCGTCCACAAACAGAGTACTTTGGACACTCCGAAATCACTGTCTCCCTCCCCCCCCTGCCGCCACCCTCGTCGCATGCCAACAGTCTATATTTAGTCCATTCACGGTGCTCATTATGGATTCGTTAAAAAGGTATCCTATGCGGCACAACGGACCCAATGCATTGTGGTGAGTGAGTCACGGCCTTAGGGCCGACAGGGCTTCCAATTACCTACCTTGGGATCACCACACTAAGGGATGCCGTAGAAGAGGCAGTACGAAGCTGAACCGTGCCGCCTGGGTAGTGCGTATCCTGTGGAATTTCAAAATATTCGCTTCTTGATGTGGTCCACCTAGTAGTTTGCTGCTGTTGGACAGACGGAACGAATTATTGTTAGACTAAATGCCTGGAGACACCTTGGTTCATCCCACGGAAGAGTTTCCAGTGTTTGTGTATCGTTTCAGTTGGTTTTTGGAGCCTTTTCATGACCCATCTTCCAACTGCCACAGCGGCCCAACTAGGCGTACCTACGACCTGTGTACACCTGTGGGTATGTGTTTAGATGTGTATTATCGAAATCCAAAGACTGGAGTGGATCCGACGACATCGAATTTTTCACCTAAAAAAATGTACAGTGTATAGAAAGGATTTTGGAGCCTTTTCATGGCCCATCTTCCAACAACTAGGCGTAGGAGTTCCAGTCCGTGGTGGATTCTAGCGGCTCTGTTGATACCGTGTTTGCAGCTCTTTCACATCATCTCCAGATCAGTACTCCACCAGGAGGGGACTAGCGCCTTCAGCTGAGTGAAAAGGTCTACTTGCAGGCGACGATCTGAGAGAGGGCTGGTTGGTTTTCCGTATGTGCTGATGGGACGAGAGTGGCGTCTAGGCCATTCTGGTTAGTGCTTAAATCTATGCCAACAGTTTCAATCAAACTACAGGGCAGGGACGATTCCTCTCAGTTACCTAGATTAGCGGCGCTAAATCAAGAATTTAAATGAATACGCTGAATACGCAATACATTTTATACGCTAATCCAACGAATGACGAATATTAATTGAAAATCGCATCGTACGTCAATCTTATTTGACTGAACACAGCTGCAGTATGCAAACAGACAAGCAATGGAGCGCTATACTCCGCAAGAGCGTGGAAAAATTGTGTGGATTTTTTTTGAATTTCGACGTCGATTTCCTAATCGTGTCGCGCCAACTGGGCAAACATTCCGGCGCTTAGCTACTCGACTCGAACAGATTGGAACCACAGGACGGGATACAGCCATTGTTCGACCGAGAATATCGCCGCTGTAGTTGCCGATGTCGCTGAGAATGAAGAAAGATCAACCAGACGACGGGCCACGCAGTTGTGCATTACCAGACCTACCTAACAACTTTTTAGTGCCGGATGAGCGAGGCTTGGTGAACATGTGGTGGCAACAAGATGGTGCAACTGCACACACACTATGAGCTACAGTGGATCTTAAGTTCAGTCGATTTGGCATGGCCAGCAAGAACGACCGATTTAATCATCTCAGACTTCATTCTTTGGGGCGACTTGAAGTCGCTGGCTTATGCCAACAAACCTTAGACAATCGCAGCTCTTTTTATAATAATAATACTATGGATGGCGCTACAGGCGGTAGAGGGCCAAGGCCTTGCTTCTCAGCAACCACTCGTGTTGTGCGTGCCATTGATCTCGTACGAGTGGAAGGGGAACTACAGTTTTATGTCGACTCCGAACGGCCAAGTTAGCAGCCCGTAAGGAAAATTGGCGTTCGACAGGAATGCGAACAGTTGTCACCGGAAATCTTGCGGAAAGTCATGGAAAATTCGATGAAACGGGCACAAATGTGTATCAATATTGGCGGCAACGTCATCTTTTCCACTTAACAGAAAAAATTGTAAAGGATTGATGTGCTTTTCATATAAAGGGTGTTTTTTTTCTTAGAGGTATATGACTTTGAAAAAAAGATTGACAAGAAATTTACTTTATTCGAAAGATAATCTTCTGGGCATCATAATTTAAATATGATTTCTGGCATATGACCGCCACGGCTAGCTGGGACAGTCTCATCTGCAGGTCCAATTTTCGATGGCTTTCAAACATTTGTGGTCGTATATCGGCAATAACGCGGCGAATGTTGTCCCCCAAGTGGTCAATCGTTTCGGGCTTATCGGTGTAAGCTAGCGACTTACACATCCCCACAGAAAATAGTCAAGCGGCGTTAAATCGCACTATCTTGGAGGCCAATTCACGCGTCCGTAACGTGATACTATGCGGTTACCAATCGTTTCCTTCAATAAATCAATTGTGGCACTAGCTGTGTGACATGTTGCGCCGTCTTATTGAAACCACAACACCTGCACATCATGGTTGTTCAATAGATGAACGAAAATGTCAGTAATCATGGCTCTATAACATACACTTGAGGATTATCATAACTCCAAATACGGCCATTTTTCTTTATTGAAGCTAAAGAAAACTCGCTTATAAAAATTGGTATCAACGGCAATCTTGTTTTGGGCACATTCACCGAATCTACGCCTTGCTAGTGGCTTGCTGTGGCTTCAATTCTTGAACGAGTTGGATGTTGAAAGCACGCAAACCAAGATCTTCCCGCAAAATCTTCCATAAAGTGGATGGACTCATATTTAATTTCTGTGCACGATGGCGGACAGACTGATTCGGTTCTTCCTCTACGCTACGCTCTACAGCAGCAATGACTCCTTCTGTACGCACTGTACGACGTCGCTGTGGATGCGTATTTTCGTTTCATATATATTGGTGGTGCTACAGCCCGTAGAGGGCCAGGGCCTAGCTTCTCAGCAACCACTCGTGTTGTGCGTGCTATTGTTCTATGACGAGTGGAAGGGACCTACAGTTTTATGCCGACTCCGAACGGTCAAGTTTGAGAAGCTTTTTCTAGACAGTTGTACTCTTTGAGCATTGTCAGTGACTCGAAAGAGGTGGGGCCGTAAAAAATTTTTCTTGTCGTACCAGGAATCGAACCTAGACAGGTAGGTCCAAGTGCGTAGGAGTCGACGCACATACCCACAACGCCACGGTCCACCACATTATCGTTTCATAGTTAATCAAATTAATTGGTCTGATTGACGATTATGTATTTCGAACTGAACCATGACCTTCAAAATTAATTTGCACAGTTTGGAAGCGTTGTTCAGGCGTCAGTCTAGTCATGTTGAAATGCCAAACCAAACTAAAAATAAATCACTTGACAGCTGACAAAATGGCCGCCATTTATAATAGTGTTGCCAACTTAAAGTTCTATACCTCTAAAAAAACACCCTTTGAGGTCTTAGGTATTCTTGGGGTAGAAAAAAAAAGGTCAGAACATTACTTCAAGGAGGTCTTCTATTTCTAGAGACTACAATGCTTTGATCCAATCAGGAGCTGCTCCCTGTGTAATCAATGTTGTCTCTCAAACGAAAGTCTGTTCGCATAGAATGTCAATGTCACGGGCACCTTCAGCACCTCCGTACGCAAAAAAAACTCCAAAACAAACCACAGCTTTGCCACTTGAGCACATAAACAAGCTATACTCGCCGGGGAGGGACAAAATATGACACAATAGCCGAATAAAGTTTGCAACATTTCGCAAACTACTACGTCGCATGTTTAAAAGGAAACACCACGCCGATGACGTCTTATTGATTTAGTTGGCGATGTTATTTGCTCTTTCAGTCCAAAACTACTTTCGCATTTCGTATAAAAGTCACTGGCTCTGGCAGAGTAGTTCATTAGTTATCCATAGTCAGTCACTGCAAGGAAGTGAGATCCAAAAAATAAAAAAAAGCCAGAAACAATATGAATATCTGCATTTGGTTGCTCTTCCTGATCGGTTGCGCCTGCCTGTGGGACACAGTCAGTGCACAGGCTGATGTAAATGGAGATTGCCTTGATGATGCCACCGGTGCATACATTGCGGGCTGCGTACCAAAGGCGAAGAAGAAGAAAATCACACTGAAGAACTTCCATTACACCAACAAGAAGAAGGTCACCTCAAAGAGCAGCGGCACTAGCAGTGTTGTTCCAGCAGTTATCAAATCAATTTTGTTAAGCGGTTAAGGTCAAATATAGAAGTTCATGGTGTTGGTATTGCAATGGAGTTGGTTTTTCTTTCTTGGGGAACAAGTAGGAGTAGGAAGGAGGCTGTCTGTCGGATGGGATCAAGCTAATCGTCTGATTAGTTGTGCTCAGTTCCCGTGAATGATCAATCGCTGGCCCTATCTACCAGCGCTAGAACAGCGTGTTAAGAAGGCGTTTATAGCTTTCTACGTCTGCAGTAGAACCTTCAGTAAAAAGTGGGGTATCCAACCAAAACTGATCCTATGGATGTACACTGCGGAAGAAGATTGCGGAAATATCAGTTGAATTCAAGGGTGCTGTTCCCATGTGCCTCGAAGACCATCCCAGGTGTGACATTGAAGGGCCCTAGTTCAGCAGATCCATGCTTCCACAAGATCCCGGCGGAGTTGTGAACGGAAACAGCTGGGAGAACAAAATTTGACGCAGAACGATGGGCTCTTGGGAGAACTGAAGCACTTCTTGACAAAGTGCAGCTCTTAATGCTTAGAACCCCACTCACTCTAGTTCTCTGTGTCCCTTAATCGAGGGAAAGCAATCCACTAGCTTCTTCTCCCGCAATGCATCCATGCACTGGAAGACGCCCAAGTCCTCACTTAACTCACATCTCACAGAAGTAGCGCACATACATACATAGATAAATCGATTTGTCAAATTGAACTTACTGGCACCGATTGTCCTCTTCACGTGCAAGACACTTGACTTGCTAAAGAACAGAAACTTTAATTAAAATCGCACAAAAAAAGGGGAGAACAAAAACCCACATCACGTCCGTTCAAGTATCGGCCGCCTGCCGCCCGCCCACAGAGAAGAATAGGAAGCATCCCAATCCGAGTTCAAATGAAAATCCAATTAAAAGCTCAGCCACTGGTACACTGGAACAGAACTGACACAGTCGGAGGAGAGGACAACGACGACGACGACGACAACGCTGTGCTCATTATTCTCACATCATAATGGTTTTTTATATTCTTTGGCGTTTATTTGTGAAGTTTTTCTATCCTTTTGGTCCTGCAGCTTAATGCACAAACGCAGGATTCGAGTGCGAGAGATGATAAAAACCGGGTCAATGAATTGTACGAGGGTCATTAAAGGAGGGAAAGTATTTAACGCGAGTGGTGCTCGTTGGCCAGAGAAGCAGGAAAGCTGTGCAAGGACCACACTTTTGATTAAGAACAATGACGGGCGCTGCGGTGCGCTGTGATGCCGATAATGCTCGATGAGAAGCAAACTGAAACAACAGAAAATACGAAATTCAATTCGTCGCAACTCCCACACCACCCCGGGCAGCTAAGCACAATCAAATGTCCTTTGAATCAACTTTACTTGAATTGAAATGCCAAGTGATGGTAATTAATTAGCACATAACAAATCCCTTATCCTTTCTTTCGTTTCTCCCTTCGTTGAATTGAATTGCGGGGGCGGGGATCCATCCATTGAGATGGTCACGAAACGGATGAGTGTCCCTTTTTGTTGAGAAAGGATAATCGTATTGTGAATGCTTCCGGTTCGATGTTTACTTTTGCACAGCTCACTCCCCCTCCGCTCTCCCCACTCCCCACCGCCGGAGGACTCTAACTGTCCTCTTTGTGCAGTCGTTTCCTATTTGAATTTGAATTTAAATGCGGCGTCCTTTTTCAAATTGGAAATTAATATCCTGTCATTTGGGACGCATTTTTTATGCTCTGCCTTAGCTAGACAATCAATTTTGAATTGGATTTGGTCGGACGGGATTTTGGGCAAATTACCCGGCAACACACACACACACACCCGTACACCAGAGTAGTCCGCAATTGATTGATGGGTGCGATTATTGTGGTTCACCAGTGATTGGGATGGAATTGGATTGAATTTGCCGATGGTGGGGGAGGGCGGACCTGGGCTGTGCGGCGGTTGAAAGAGATTAACTGAGATATTTGGTATTGCTCTGTTTTGAATGGGTTACGTTAGACGACGTGGGTATGTATCGGTAAATCTTTTCGGCAACTTTAAGCCGTTGAAGAGGACGGCAGGCACTGGGATGTGATTAATGAATCAGCAGAAAGGAATAGACTTGGTCATCACGAGTGGACATCACGTCTTCCACACCTTAAAAGAATAAACGTGGAGACGTAATTTTCTGGCCCATGAGCCCTAACGCTCACCTTTACCAAAATATATTGCGTCGCTCATCCTCAAAACTAGAGCACATGGCATGCCATAATTACGCTTAAGCACCAAGCTACCACAGTTTCGTTCCAACGTTGAGGCTGTGCTGCTATTTGGTTGTGGTGCTTGGAGAGTGACCACCACTATCACGAGAAAGCTGCAAACATTCGTTAATAGGTGCCTACGTAATATCTTGAGGATTTACTGGCCGAATAGTATGTCGAACGATGGACTGTATTCGGGAACGGGCCATGAACCTATGGGCACAGACCCAATAGATTTCAGAGCCAACAGATCCCAGTCCCAACAGATCCCAGACGGTTGATTCCAGATCAGACCCAACATATCCAATAGATCCCAGACCCAATGACCCAACAGGTCCCAGACTCAACAGATCCCAGACCTAACAGATCCCAGATCCAACAGATCCCAGACTCAACCGATTCCAGACCCAACAGATCCAACAGATTCCAGACCCCAGTCTCAACAGATCCCAGACGGTTTATTCCAGACCAGACCCAACATATTCAATAGATCCCAGACCCAACAGATCCAACAGATTCCAGACCCCAGTCCCAACAGACCCGACACCCAACAGAGCCGAGACCCAACAGATCCCAGACCCAGCATTTCTCAGAACCAACAGATACCAGATCCAACAGATCAAAGTCCCAAGAGATCCCAGATCCAACAGACCTCCAGACCCAAAAGATCCCAGACCTAACAGATCCCAGATCCAACAGATCCCAGACTCAACAGACCCCTGACTCAACAGATCCCAGACCCAACAGATCCCAGACCCAACAGATCCCGGTCCCAACAGATCCCTGACTCAACAGATCCCAGACTCAACCGATTCCAGACCCAACAGATCCAACAGATTCCAGACCCGACACCCAACAGACCCGACACCCAACAGACCCGAGACCCAACAGACCTCCAGACCCAACAGAACCCAATCCCAACAAAGCCCAGACTCAACCGATTCCAGACCCAACAGACCCGAGACCCAACAGATCCCAGACCCCAGTCCCAACTGACCCGAAACCCAACAGATCCCAGACCCAACATTTCCCAGAACCAACAGATCCCAGATCCAACAGACCCCAGATCCAACAGATCCCATAACCAACAGATCCCTGACCCAACAGATCCCAGACCCAACAGATCCCAAATCCAACAGATCCCAGACTCAACCGATTCCAGACCCAACAGATCCCAGCCCTAAGAAACCCCAGATCCAACAGATCCCAGACCCAACAATTCCCAGAACCAACAGATCCCAGATCCAACAGACCCCAGATCCAACAGATCCCAGTCCAAACAGAACCCAGACCCCAGACCCAACAGACCCGACACCCAACAGAGCCGAGACCCAACAGATCCCAGACCCAGCATTTCTCAGAACCAACAGATACCAGATCCAACAGATCAAAGTCCCAAGAGATCCCAGATCCAACAGACCTCCAGACCCAAAAGATCCCAGACCTAACAGATCCCAGATCCAACAGATCCCAGACTCAACAGACCCCTGACTCAACAGATCCCAGACCCAACAGATCCCAGACCCAACAGATCCCGGTCCCAACAGATCCCTGACTCAACAGATCCCAGACTCAACCGATTCCAGACCCAACAGATCCAACAGATTCCAGACCCGACACCCAACAGACCCGACACCCAACAGACCCGAGACCCAACAGACCTCCAGACCCAACAGAACCCAATCCCAACAAAGCCCAGACTCAACCGATTCCAGACCCAACAGACCCGAGACCCAACAGATCCCAGACCCCAGTCCCAACTGACCCGAAACCCAACAGATCCCAGACCCAACATTTCCCAGAACCAACAGATCCCAGATCCAACAGACCCCAGATCCAACAGATCCCATAACCAACAGATCCCTGACCCAACAGATCCCAGACCCAACAGATCCCAAATCCAACAGATCCCAGACTCAACCGATTCCAGACCCAACAGATCCCAGCCCTAAGAAACCCCAGATCCAACAGATCCCAGACCCAACAATTCCCAGAACCAACAGATCCCAGATCCAACAGACCCCAGATCCAACAGATCCCAGTCCAAACAGAACCCAGACCCCAGACCCAACAGACCCGACACCCAACAGAGCCGAGACCCAACAGATCCCAGACCCAGCATTTCTCAGAACCAACAGATACCAGATCCAACAGATCAAAGTCCCAACAGATCCCAGACTCAACAGACCTCCAGACCCAACAGATCCCAGACCTAACAGATCCCAGATCTAACAGATCCCAGACTCAACCGATTCCAGACCCAACAGATCCAACAGATTCCAGACCCCAGTCCCAACAGATCCCGGACGGTTTATTCCAGACCAGACCCAACATATCCAATAGATCCCAGACCCAATGACCCAACAGATCCCAGACTCAACAGATCCCGGACCCAACAGATCCCAGTCCAAACAGAACCCAGACCCCAGACCCAACAGATGGCAGACCAAACAGACTCCAGTCCCAACAGAGCCCAGACTAATCTCTCAGTCATCCTCCAACCCAACTACGAAGCACCAACCACCCTCGATGGCAGATAAGCAAGACAATCGAACCTGTTCACTCTGTTCACCCTCTGACGAGGCTGGTTCATATGACCAGTCTGACCCCTCTGCCCGATCTAGTACGTCTCTGAGAATCTAACTGGCTACTGCTACCCCAGGCCTGCCAGAGAACATTCGTCAGTTGTTCAAGAAGAAGCAACTCGAAGGCACGAGAAACATTCAACCAACTACGTTGACAGACACTACATTTCTACGTCTACTATTGCTCATGATTTGGAATTAATTAAATAGGACACAAATTATCAAACCATCATCAGCCCTGAGCCTTGGATTTGTTGCACCATCTGCAAACTCTGAGCTCCCAGTCGGCTCGTTGAGCTCCGCATCAAAGCTCCACCGCGCTGCTAGATCTAGAGGAGTAAAGAAATAAAGAAAATGACACACGATGGCACTGCGTCTTCATCTGCGACCCAGGGCTTTAGATGATCTTCTTGCCAACTCTAAAGACAAGACAAGAATAAACAAGAAAATCTCGCAAGATCTTGTCAGCATTCACTCTTGACATCCGAAAACCACGAGGCCCTCATCTTCACCGTCACCTGCACCCAAAGTCATCTGCGGCACCACATCTAAAAGTAGAAGAGCAAAAACACAAGAAACTGCTTCCATATGCCAGCCATTAAGGCCAAGCATGTGGCACCAGTTCTCTGCGACATTGATTAGTAAACTGTGACAAATAAGAGACTGAGAGGCTACCACACAAGCAGTCTCTCAGTTAGAAAGCCGAAAGACCAGCTAAAGGCCAGTCTCCGACCTCCCAAGAAAACCAGAAATGAAAGAGAGAAAAGAAGCCTTTTCAAGCTTCGCATAGAAAGAATGATTTAATGTGTGTGAGAGTGCCTAAGGAACAGAGAAACAACATTCACCCCTAAAACCAAGTGAAACATCCGCAAAAACCGATCGTCCTTCTATCAGTTGCGCCGATGAATCTGAAACCCGAGAAAATTGTAAATAAACTAGCCCTGCGCCCTTCAACAAATCCACAAGAGTAGCCTGCATTCGACTCAGCACCCCCAGAATCGCCCTTACTCACAACGAAGAGGTACAAGACCAGTTCAAGAAGGATGTACTGTAAAAGAAGGTTTTATTTAGTGTCTATCTACAAAATATAAAGGCTACGTGTTACCCTCCCCGAATGCTAAGCAAACGGACTTAACTAAAACCTTCCCGATGACACTGATGACCAGAGACGATGATGGCTTCCCGAAGACAAGACCAAACGATAATCGATAAATGTACTCACTTTGATGAACACTGATGAGGATTAGAGGTGCTCCAACGCGGGCTGGCTTGGTGACAATCAGACTGAAGACCTACCTGCTTTGTCTGTCCATCGGTGGGTGTCCTGAAATGCACACTCACACACTTTAGCACTCACTCGCGACACTCCCGGACAAAAAGATCGCGAGCAAACCGACCAAAACACAGAAACCCCTTCAAGCCGCACTGGGGATGCTAAGATTTCGAACGAAAATTGAAGAGAATTGAAAAAGAAGCACGAGAAACCGGGCAAAGGAACGAAACCCCTTCAAGCCGCACTGGAGATGCTAGGATTTCGAACGAAAATTGAAGAGAATTGAAAAAGAGGCGCGATAAAGCGGGCAAAGGAACGAAACCCCTTCAAGCCGCACTGGAGATGCTAGGATTTCGAACGAAAATTGAAAAGGATTGCAAAAGAAGCGCGAGGAACCGAGCAAATCACTGGAACCCCATTTGAAGCCGCACTGGGGATGCTAAATTTGCGATCGGAATGTAAGCGCGTTAGAAAAACACACAAGTTGAAGAATTCCCGAAGACCAAGCACACAAATGAACTCAGACTGCAATGCACTGGGAACGGCGGGGAAACACTGTTAAACTGGGGGGAATGCAAAACTACCGAGAACCGAGCAACGCGCGATCGTCCCAATTTCAAACCGCACTCAGGGACATTGGGGAAAACAAGCGAATGAAAAACGAAACATGTCATGCGTCCGAACACGAGCAAAATCACCAAAAAATCGCACAAAAAACCATGGAAATTGAAAAAAAATTAACCGATTTAATTAATCCGTACATTTTGGCACATTCGAGAATTATTTTCAAAAACTTCGCGAGCAATTTATGTGAAAAATCGAATTTAAACTTTGGCAGCACTCCTTCTATGTCTGCTCCGTACAAAATCGGTGACACTTCTGATGCACATATGTAGACATGCATATACATGCAGATCTCACTCCCAGAAGGTATTTACCTTCTCATGCAGCATGTTTCTGAATCTCTCGATATTAGTTCGGATCAGACCAATCAGAAGCCACTGCAACAAATTGCATAGCGAGGTCTCTGCTACAGGTTTGTGCATGTCGGCCTCGATGGGCAAAGGTGCTGAGAGCTCGCACGCTGATTGGCTGATGAATTACAAAGTCTGAGAGAGTTCGTGTTTCAGTGAATTTGCTGCTGGATCGTGGTTTCTGATGGGTGCTTGTCAGGTTATGAATGTTGCTGAGAAGATTTTTCAAGTTTATGAATGTGATTGGTTGTGACGTGATTGAGAGCGATCTGGTTGTTTGTGAATATGGCCGAGTTGGCATTAGGCATATTAGGCTTAGCATGTTTAAGTATTTTTTTTTATTAAAAATCTGTGTAGTGTGTAGGTACCTCAAATTAATATAAACTGACCTATTTTACAAGGGGCTTGCTCTGATGCATTTGTGGCTAAATGTCGGCTAGGGTTAGTTAAACGGCTGGTTCAATGGCTGCTCAAAGAATTGATTTAATTTAGAGACAGACATAACAGAAAATGCTCTGATTTCGTTGCATCAGAAGATTGCTTTTTTAGTTTCTTTAGCAAACTTGTCTCATGTAGACTAACGAGTTGGTTTGTTATTGGCCCGTAATGTGTGACATATTTCTACCGAACCTACCCAGTTCGTTCCTATTTCTCATTGATCTCCCTCACTGTGATCGAAACACATGCGCCCTGTCTGAGCATCCATCCCTCACAGTACGAGAAGTGGAATCTGCTCGAGTGTTCACCAGCTCCGACAATGAAGATGATTGGCTGGACAATTGCAAACGACGATCACAAAGGAGCTCACAAAATGCTCAGACTAAGCTGACCTTAACTCAGGACGCTCATCGGCGTTATAAACAGACACTGAGCAATGGGCAGACACGCCCGAAAGATGGCTGTCCCATACAATGACTTTCTGCAGACGCTTGCATGGATGAAAACGAAGTAAAGACCACAAATCACTTCCATTGCTCGTGCAGTGCTCTGGTCAGTCGTAGTCACTCACATCTAGAGGCCTACTATTTCAAAAATCTCAAAGAAATAAATAGCGTCAGCAATATCCAGTTAAGCGGCTTTGTCATAAGCACCAACTGGTTCCAAGCTTAGGAGTTGTCAATCTTCCACGACGCACCTATGCTCTCTTCAAGGAAGGACACACACCATTGATGACTTGGCTACATCCATAGATATACTTTCGAGGCAGTTAAGGACTTGATCGCAAGTAAACAGTACGAATACCACCAGAAACCGAAATTAAACGCAGGAGAACTCTTGCTAATCGCTGTTTCTTTGGGCTCAAGAGGTAATTGAGTAGCAGAGCCGTCTCTCGATGGTTAATCTGACTTGATATAAGACACTGACCATCCCAGGCATGGACCATCTCCAGCCCTTGGTTTTTTCTCAGAGAAAAGTTATGCGTGCGCTCTTTAGCGTTTAAGGTTACACAACTCTCAGGTGGCTGGGTCATGTAGTCCGCATTGACAATTCAGCACAGGCACGAAGGGACTCCAACCTGTGGGACAACGCGGCAGAGGACGCTCGCGTCTAAGGTGGCGAACCCAACTGGAGACTGAAGATAGCTCGATAGAGATAGCGCTGGCTGGAGAGACTTGTTGGCTGAGCCTCACGTTCCCCTTGGACTGTAGCGCCAGCAGAAGAAGAACAAGAAAGAAGAATGAAAGAAGCACGTACATTATTGTTGACTTAGCTTGAAGATCACTTTGTTTTAGAAGCTTGTAGTTTACTCTCTTCACCATTCCGCATGAGGTACGCCTTCACTTCACTGTCACTCCATCGTTCCCCCTTTGGGTGGACACTCTGATCCGTCGTCCCTGAAGTCTGCCTCCAATGTTCCCCTTTGATAGAGACTTTCAAGAGTTAAGTCTATTGACCGTCCCTACTTGTGGGGGTGCGTGCTCGAATGACTCCCAATATTTGGCTTAGTGCCCAGTCATTACACTTTCTACAGCATTCGTCCAAGGTCACTCTAAAATTCATGACATTTGGACGACGTTAGGAGGCATAGGCAGGGTATTTTCGTCAGAGCGCGGCTGTGTCCAAACGAACTTACTGGTGGTCAAAGCAGCGTGGTATCAAAGCTGCCATGTCCACAAACTGTGACTGGTCTTGTGCAGCACATCCAAAGGAAGGCACAGAATGAGGACAATCTTGGCTGATTTGACCATTTTCAGTGACAGTCACATTTCGACAACAGGAACAAAAAGTCAAAGCACTTGATCACTTTATTCTGAGAAACTCCAGGCTGGACACACGCTGAACGCAAGTTTCTTAGTACCCACCACTCGATAAACCAGATGCTACCGAGAAGAACTCAAGGTTCTAGGAACGCAGCACTCGGTAAATCTATGCCGAGTCACAGGGATGAATCCGACGATGAAGCAGATGGTGAACTTGTAAGGAAAGGAATTGACACTGACTCGTGCCAGGAAAAAGGTAGGCGATGCAATCATAGAAGCGGACGCCCTCTAATTAATCGGATGCTTTGGTCCAAGTTTGACAGTCCAAAAGCCAACAGGCTCCAACAGGTACGACAAAAGGTAGTGCAGTTGGCCCACTTATTCAGTCAGACTCATCTAAAGTAGCACGACGTGAAAATGTAAAAGAGGACACTCCTCACTCCTCTGCCACTGTTCCAGTCTCTCAGTCTCTTCCTTGATATAGAAGGGCATGGCGGCACAACGCCCATTCATAAGCTCCACAACGGATATCACGAGCATCACAAGTGAGAATCGGCAAAACCAGGGCCCGTGAAATTGCACAAAAATATTGCCCAATAATTGTTTACACACCTGAAACAAAAAAAAAAAAAAACAAATTCCGCAAAACATGATCACTTCAAGGAAAGCAAATAAAATTTTGCAAAGTACTAACAAGGAACTACCAACAACCACGCATGTTTATCCAACTGGCGGCAGCATTTCTTACTGCCGCAAGAGATTTCGTATAAAAGCTACCCCTTCGACGGTGCTATTCATTAGTTATTCGTTGTCTATTCTTAGTGAGAAGTGAGATCCAAAATAAAAGAAACAATATGAAATTCTGTATTTGGTTGCTCTTCTTGATCGGTTGCGTCTGTCTGTGGACCACGGTCGGTGCACAGGCTGATGTAAATGGAGATTGCCTTGATGATGCCACCGGTGCGTACATAGCTGGCTGCGTACCAAAGGCGAAGAAGAAGAAGATCACACTGAAGAATTTCCAGTACACCATTAAGAGGACGACACCCACTACGACCACTACTACTTTTCCAACTGTTGTTGTGTTAAATGTTTGAAAACATTTCCTTGTACGAATTCAAATATATAAATACACGCTGGTGTCATTGCAATTTATTTGTTGGACTTTTTAAGTGGAAAATCAACTACTAGAGTTGAGTGAGATTCACCAACTGACTATAACTCGACTACAACGCACTTAACGAAGTGTTAGTTCAGTTTAGAGTGACATCCATAATGAACGTACGCAGAACTAAATTTTGGTTGAAATTGAACGAATAGAAGCCAGAAGCATCGTCAACATTCAAAGTGCCCCCAATTGGCTTCTGGGAACATAAGCAACAATCCCGCACCAGCTGTCTTTCAAGTACGAATTCCGAAACTTGTCGTGCAATTCCAGTTTTTTTCACGTCACCTCCAGAGAAGTATAAGCGCTTCGTCGCTCCGCTAATCCTGCCTCAAAAACAGTCGATCAATGTCCAAAGAAGTATTAAAGTTCGAAATTACGAAGACACGACTCTATTTCGGTTGATTTCTTCTTCTAATTCAGTCAACCAAATTGAACGAAACTCAACGAAACCCAAGTAAAGCAGATACTATGGTCACAGTGGTCAAAATAACGACGACACTACTCTATGTCTACTGATTTCGATTCTAATTAAGTTAACAAAATTTAACGAAACTCAACGAAACCCAAGTAAAGCAGTTACTATGGTCACAGTGGTCGAAATAACGACGACACTACTCTATGTCGACTGATTACGATTCAAATTAAGTCAACAAAATTTAACAAAACTCAACGAAACCCAAGTAAAGCAGTTACTATGGTCACAGTAGTCGAAATAACGACGACACTACTCTATGTCGACTGATTACGATTCAAATTAAGTCAACAAAATTTAACGAAACTCAACGAAACCCAAGTAAAGCAGTTACTATGGTCACAGTAGTCGAAATAACGACGACACTACTCTATGTCGACTGATTACGATTCTAATTAAGTCAACAAAATTTAACGAAACTCAACGAAACCCAAGTAAAGCAGTTACTATGGTCACAGTAGTCGAAATAACGACGACACTACTCTGTGTCGACTGATTTCGATTCTAATTAAGTCAAAAAAAGTTTAACGAAACTCAACGAAACCCAAGTAAAGCAGTTACTATGGTCACAGTGGTCGAAATAACGATGACACTACTCTATGTCGACTGATTTCGATTCTAATTAAGTCAACAAAATTGAACGAAACTCAACGAAACTCAACGAAACCCAAGAGAAGCAGTTACTATGGTCACAGTGGTCGAAATTACAATGACACGACTCTATTTCGATAGACCTCGCTTCTAATTCGGTCAACCAAATCGAACGAAACTCAACAAAACTGATCTAGGCTGTAACTATTGTCGCAGTGTATCATCTTTTCGTATTCGCTCAATTTATTCAGCTGACATATGGCTACATATGTTGGTGAGCAACAGCCAAATCCATAGAATCCGCTGCGTAGTTGCCGGATTACAAGGAGGAGCCCAATGTACGTTGCGCGTCCGAAATCCAAGCAACCCCACTAAGACGACAGGGAGAGGAACAGTAAAAGTATGGAAAAAAGGTAAAAGTTGACCAACTTGCCTCCGTCGTGATGCATTCCACATGTGGGCCACATTTGCTGTCTTTCTCCCACTCATTAGGACTTATGAGCACGTAACGGATTCTATGTGTTTGGGCCTTTACTAGTACTTTAAGATACTCTGGCATCACAACTGCCAAGCCCCCAGACTGTGGCCGGTCTTGTCTAGCACATGTAGAAAGTGCAGATCTTCGGAAAGATCGGAAGTGAGTTTTTTATTCTGATGTCAGCGAGTTTCACGTGGCACTATGAACCGCCGTTGGTCTATGTGAGGCTATGGCTGACCCAGGTTTGGGTCCTAAGAGTGCCTACTCTGATACTTGTTTAGCAAATTCATCGACTGGCGATCAAATTCAGAGATGACTTGCATTCCTGGACTATCCTAGGAATGGTGAAGTGGTTGAGCAAGGACTTAAGCACGGTTGAGCTATCGCGACAGACACAAATACCCTGCTTAGGAATTCATAGGTTTCTGTTTGAAAAATCGACGCAAATTTACCCAACGAAGTGTGCAGTCTAATGTTGTCATTCTCCACGAAGGCGCCAGCGCCAAACCCTTCCGTGGTCTGGGAGCCATCAGTGAAGATTAGCCGAAAGACAGATGTCAAGTGTCGTCAATGGTCAGAATGGTGGCAAGAAATGGCAACAGTGGATGATCAATTTTCGAAGAAAATCATCTTCAGTGATGAGGCACATTTTCACCTCAGTGGATTCGTCAATAAGCAGAATTGCCGCATTTGGGCAAATGATAATCCAAGAGTGATTGTCGGAAAAACCAATGCACCCACAAAGAGTGACTGTTTGGTGCGGTTTATGGGCTGGCGGCATCATCGGGCCGTATTTTTTTCCAAAATGAGGCCGATCAGGCACTTACTGTGAATGGTGTTCGCTATCGTGAAATGATAACGAACTTTTTATGGCCCGAATTGGAAGATATGAATGTGGACTATATGTGGTTCCAACAGGACGGCGCCACTTGCCACACAGCTAACGAAACAATGGCTCTTTTGCGCGACAAATTCAATTGCCGTGTTATCTCACGTGGTGGCGATGTCAATTGGCCGCCAAGATCATGTGATTTGACACCGTTGGATTTTGTTTCTTTGGGGTTATTTGAAAGAAAAGGTGTACGTCGATAAGCCAGCAACAATTCAAGAGCTAAAGGATGAGACAATTCGGCACATTAACGGCATAGAACCTCAATTATGCCTCAGCGTCACACGAAAATTTGGACCATCGGATGGAGGTGTGCCGCCGAGGTCGCGGCGGCCATTTGGCCGATATTTTGTTCCATACATAATTGAACCATACCAATATTTCATAATAAAAAAAATGACAATACTTTCCTAAATAATTTGTGTTTTATACAAAATCAACATCGGCCCTTAATATTAACCACCCTTTATTTGGGGATGTTTTATTTTTCTCCTTTTCCTTAATGTATGAAGTGAAAACCTGCGCAGTTTCATTGTTCTGTCTTTAAAAATAGAAGGGTAAAAAAATTATAAGTTTCATGTATCAAAACGGACGACTTTTGGGTAAACAGAAATATCCGAATTCCTGAGCCCTCCAGTGCGAACATTAAATGACAAGAAGTGGAACTGGTTTCTTCAACAAGTTATGAAAATAATCGATCATAGTTGGAATAAGAAAAAAAACTTGTTGATTTTTGCCCGGCCTTGGCCCATTGTGTGCCGCCTCCGATGTCGATGTGTCGATTCAGTGATGAAGGGCAAAAAAAGAAGTTATAAAAAAATCTGTCTCAGTCTCAGTGACATAGGGGACATCGCGTAGTTACTGGTTTTTGTCCTTGTTCTGATCAATAATTCAACTACCAATGTGCTATTTTCGAGTCATGTTTGGTGGGTCGTCGAAAGGGCCCTCTCTCATTCTGTTGACCTTACAGACAGGACTTGTATAGTTGCTTGTGATGCCTTATATGTCACAACAATCGCACAAGAGCTTGATGAGTTCCAAATTGTTTCGTATTCCGACTAAAACCTCACAAGTTGTGAGCACCACAAGAACTGTCAAAGTTCTGATGTCCGATTGAGTAGGTCAACATTTTCAAAATGAAATACTTCAATATTCCCAGATCAGAACAGTCTTGTTTGCCCAGAGCAGATAATCAATTAAACACTTCCAAGAAGAAACAGTCCCACACTGTCCCAGAATAGTGTCAAGAGTTCCAGGAACTTATGGTCATCCTTGAACCAGAGTCGCACTTCAAATAAAACCCCAGCAAATGCATGCACACAATTTTTTTTTATTTTATGTTTTTTTTTTGACTTTCTTCTGTTGTTTTACTCATAAATGAATTCCTTCCTCAGCCAGACTTCCTCTTAATGGTGTATTTGAAGTTCTTCATTTTGATCTTCTTCTTCTTGGGCGATGGTATGCAGCCGGCTGTGTAGGCACCTGTAGCATCGTCCAGACAATCGCCATTAACGTCAACTGAGCTGACTGTATTCCACAGGCCAAGGAAGGCGAACAGGAAGAGCAACCAAAGTGAGAACTTCATAATGCAAGATCTGTGGATTTCTCTTCGTATTCACTCAACTGAAAAATTCGACTGTTAACTGATGACTGATGGATGAGGTGATTGGCTTTTATAGGCGAGAAAGTGTGTTGCGATGAACAGGAAATTGTCACAGAAGACAGCTGTGTAAACGCAAAATAAAATTAGGTGTTCCTCTTTCGTTTAGTCAACACAACAGTCAACAGAAGTTTGGAAGTAGTGCGCAAATTTCGAATGTTTATTTGGCAGCGGAAGTTATTTACTCGTGATGGCGGGGGATTCTACGAGAGATGACGTCGATTGGGGTATTTTTTTTTTTTGGGTGGACTAGAAATTAATGCATGCGTGGGAGGACTTAAAAGTGTTCCAGATGCGGGTGTGTTCCCGATAATAAGGCTGTTTTTTTTACAAATCTTTCTTGTGGGAATTTCAGGCCGTATCAAATGTAGGACAAAGGCTGTCCGTGTATTATGTTCAAGCCTGCTTCGTAGAAGGACTGCTCTTATTTAGAAGACGAAGGGCCACATATACATTCTTATCTGCAAGGAAGCAATAATATTCCAAGCTAAATTGTTTGCAATTAACGAAGCTGCACGTCGTGACAGAAACAGAAAACCCATCAGCATCCAAAATAAGGTGGATTACCTTCTTCTTCTTCTAGTGGCACTACAGTCCGGGGTGGACCTGGACCCCAGGCCAACAAGCTTCTCCAGCTGGCACGATCTTTGGCCAGTTGTCTCCAATTTCGCGCACCAACTTGGTTGAGGTCCTTCTCCACTTGTTGGCGCCATCGGTTTCGTGGGCGTCCTCTATTGCGTTGTCGCACTGGTTCGGAGTCGACGACTCTTCGGGCTGGAGCAGTGTTGTGCATGCGCTCTACATGGCCTAGCCATCTTAGGCGCTGAATCCGTAGACGCCTGACTAGGCTCATGTCGCTGTACAGCCCGTACTGTTCATGGTTGTAGCTTCTTCTCCAGAAACCATCAACGCAAACAGGATCGAAGATGGAACGCAGAACTTTTCTCTCGAAAAGACGAAGGACTTCTTCATCTGCTCTTGACACTGTCCAGGCTTCTGCGCCATAGAGCAGGACAGGGATGATGAGGGTCTTATATAGTGTTAGCTTGGTCCTTCGAGAGAGAGTTCTACTACTCACTTGAGCCCAAAGAAACAGCGGTTATTCTGCGTTTAATCTCGGTACTGATGTTGCTTGTACTATTTACCTGGGAGCCGAGGTAGACGAAGTCCTTAACTACCTCGAAGTTGAAGCTGCCTACGGTGACGTTCTGGCCGAGACGTCGATGTTGTGCGTCCTTTCTCGATTACAGCATGTACTTCGTTTTGCCCTCATTCACTGTTAAACCCATTTTTGCAGCCTCCGTTTCAATACCAGCAAACGCTTCATTGACGGCTCGCTGTGTTCGACCAATCACGTCAATGTCGTCCGCGTATGCTAGCAATTGTACGGACTTCTAGACAAATCTTGTCTCTAGTGTTGGCGTTTGAGTTTCGCACGATTTTCTCCAGGATGATGTTAAAGAAGTCACATGACAGCGCGTCGCCTTGTCTAAAACCTTTTTTGACACTGAAGGTCTCGGTGAGTTCGTTACCGACCTTGATGGAGCAGCAAGAGTTGTCCGTCGTCATCCTGCACAACCTGACGGGTTTGGCAGGAATGTCAAAACTAGACATGGCGTTGTATAGCTCTCGCTGTCATATGCTGCCTTGAAATCGACGAATAGGTGGTGGATGTCGATTTGCATCTCTTGGGTTTTTTCCAGCTCACTTTTATACGAAGCTCACTTACACGCAATATTCAGCTATGCGGACAATTTTCTGTTACCCCTCTTATTCGTGTAAGTTAGACTCCACAATTTTCTGTTACCCCTCTTATTCATGTAAGTTAGACTCCACAGCTAAGCGGTCGTTAAGCCGCAAAAGAGTTACACACTCAGCTCTAAGGCTGTCTGGGAATGTCGCAAAACACTGAACACGCTGGCAGAAAACAAACAAACTAAAGCTGATTCGGGTGCTAGGACGTGATAAAGGTAAAGAAAAATTTGATATACAAGCCAGGCAGGTGCCCAGATACCCTTCATTGGGTCCTGCCCCCCCCTTATGGATTCAAGAACACGGACACAAGCCTACACCTACATCATTGGTTAATCAAAGGAATCGGTTTTGGAATAACCAAGAGGGTATTAAACACTCAATGGCAATTATGGAACAAAACTACAATTCCAAACGAGCCAAAGAAGCTCTAGAACTTAAAAGAGCTGACCAAAGAATGGTGGCAATGTGGCATGTAACTATCCCTTCCACAAAATGGCTATCATCAATACAGAAATTTGTAGGCACTGTGGCCAAAGCCTTGCCAGAGAAAGATTCAAAACAATAAATAGAACATCCTCCGTAACAGGGAAATGCCTTCAAGAAACCGCATTTAGAATAGCTTTCAAATTTCTGAACGCAGCACTTAAGTCCTAGACCACACGATTGGGGTACAATATATCTATATGGTCGCAGTACTAGTGTCTTCTGTGATACCATGCCCAAACTGGTATACAAAAAGTCCCACAGAAATGAAGAAAATCTGTTTGTTGGAATAGATGATTTGAAGAATGCACAACAGTCTTTTTGTTTAGAGGTTTTCTGAATCGAGCGAGCTATAGACGCATCAGTCTTCTGAACATCGGGTATAAGATCTTATCTGCCGTGTTGTGTGAACCCCTATTCGCCCGTCAACAACCTGGTCGGTCTATACTAGGGATGGGTCAACTCGAGTTGAACCGAGTTAAATTTATGTCAAACCGAGTTCACGAAACGAAACGAATAATTATAATAATTGAACAGGTTAAGTGAACACACAATTCGCTTTCGGTTGGCTAAGATAAAGTGAGCACATTGCATATACTTACAAGTGGACATTGGTTTTGTTCAAACTGAGCTGTACTCGGTTCGGCATTGGCTCTGTTTCTCATGAGACGGTCATCGTGGCACTTGGTCTGCTTGTTCTTCTCGTTGCACATACCTTGGATCCGCGATAGTTCGGCATCCCCCTTTAATCCGACAAGACTTAAGCTGATAACGTGACTCGAGTGTACGTAGAATTTATTTCGGAAAATCTTCGTTAATGTGTGTTTAAGCAGGTTGCTGATGTTACTACTTCACGCCACAACGAATTTTGTTCAACGCTTATTGTTCTCTATTCTGTTCGGCCTTAGTTCACATTGCTGTGTGATTTGTCGGATTATTAGGATTTTTAGGGACTCTGTTTCAAAATGTTCAACGTCGGTAACGAACTCACCGAGACCTTCAATGTTAAAAAAGGTTTTAGACAAGGCGACACGCTGTCAAGTGATTTCTGCAACATCATACTTGAGAAGATCGTGCGAAACTCAAATGCCAACACCAGAGGCACGATCTTCCAAAAGTCCGTTCAACTGCTTGCCAACGCGGACGACATTGACGTGACTGGACGAACACAGCGAGCTGTCAATGAGGCTTTTACTGGCATTGAAGCGAAAGCGGCTAAAATGGGTTTGGCAGTGAATCAGGGCAAAACCAAGTACATGCTGTCATCACGAAAGGACGCACAACATCGACGTCTCGGACAGAGCGTCATAATAGGCAGCAGAAACCTTGAGGTAGTCAAGGACTTCGTTCACCTCGGCTCTGCAGTATACAGGGACAATAACACCAGTACCGAGATCAAGCGCAGAATTACTCTTGCCAATCGCTGTTTCTTTGGGCTCAAGAGGCAGTTGATTAGCAGAGCCATCTCTCGAAACACCAAGTTGACTTTATATAACACTCTAATCATCCCTGTCCTGCTCTATGGCGCAGAGACATGGATGCTATTGAAAGCGGATGAAGAAGCTGTTGGTCGTTTTGAGTGAAAAGTTTTGCGTGCGATCTTTGGTCCTGTTTGTATTGATGGCGTCTGGAGGAGGAGATTCAACCACGAACTGTACGGGCTGTAAAGCGGCATGCACCTAATTAAGCATCTTCGGATCCAACGCTTAAGACGGCGAAAGATCACGTAGAGCGGATTCTCACCACAGCTCCGGCCCGAAGAGTCTTCGATTCCTAACCATTGGGACAACACAACAGAAGGCGTCCTAGAACGAGATGGCGCACACAAGTGGAGAAGGACTTCAACCAACTTGGTGTGCACAACTGGAGGCAGCTGGCGAAAGATCGTGCTGGCTGGAGAGGCTTGTTGGTTGCGGAGAGGCCCAGGTCCACCCCGGACTGTAGCGCCAAACAAAGAAGAAGAAGTTTCAAAATGTTCCGAACAACAGGGAGTCTGAGGCAGTACTCTGATACTTACTGATTTGCAAAACGTTTATCGGATTACCACGGGTCCAATGTAATATTGCTTAAAACTGAGGTAGCCGATTCGAGTTGCAACTCGGTTAGCTTCAATTCGAACTCGGTTTAAGAAAGTTTCGGTTTGGTACATCACTAGTCCATACCAGTCTGTATGTCTCAGTCCCTCAGCGACCAAATATTAACAATGCGACAAATTTTGAAGAAAAAAACAAGTCGATACCCACCACTTTTTCATCGATTTTAAGGTCGCGTTTGACAGCATCAGTAGAGACGAGGTATACAACGCCATGTCTAGTCCTGGCATCCCTAACAAACTCGCCCGTTTGTGCAGGGTGACGATGGAGAATGCACGCTGCTCCATCAAGGTCGATAAAGACCTAATCTAGAACTTTGTATCCGAAAAGGATTTAGACAAGGCGCGGCGACTTTTTGAAAGAATGAAAGTTCAAAGCTAGCACGCCAACATCAGAGGCACAATCTTTCAGAAGTCCATCCAACTACTCGCTTATGCCCATTTCACAATGCTGCGTTGGCGCGTCGCCTCATTTTTCAAACTTCACAATACAATGGTTTCCTGCTGCATCTTGCTACGTTTTGACTTTTAAGAGAAGTACTTTTAGAGAAGCGGGTGCTCTCTCACTCCCTTTTTGACCTTTCCCTGCGTTTACTCCACATTTTCATTGGGCGCGAAAGAAAAAAGCAGCTGAAACACATTTCCTCAAAGCCAATGTCGTACGTCGAGGCACCAACGCTTGTGAAATGGGCATTATGCCGACGATATTGACAGAATCGGATGAACGCGGCGTGCTGTCAGTGGCACTTTGGTGAGTATTGCGATGGAGGCCGTGAAGATGGGTACAAACAGAAGACCAAGTATATGCTGTCAAGGAGAAAGGGCAGCCAACACCGACTTCTCGCACAGAGCGTCACAATAAACAATAGCTTTGAGGTAGTCAAAGACTTTGTCAATCTTGGAACCACTATCAAGTCAGACAATAACACCACCGCTGAAACGAAGATTAACTCTTGCCAATCGCTGCTTCTTTGGGCTAAGAAAGCAACTGATAAACCAAGCCCTCTCTCGAATAACCAAAGTAGACCTTCACTCACTCACCTTCACTTCGTCCCAGCACTGCTATATGGCGCATAGGCATGAGCTTTATCAAAAGCGGACGAGGTTACTCTTGGCTGCTTTGAGAGGAAAAGTCTTCGGGTGACTTTCGGTCTCCTCTGCTTAGATGGTGAGTGGAGGAGAAGGTAGGATAACGAACTGTACGAGCTGTTCAGCGACAGCGACTTAGCCAGAAGAGTGAAGGTCCAACGATTGAGACGGCTAAGTCAGGTAGGCCTTTCCTATGACTTCTGCAGAAGCTGCCTAGACGAGGAAGAGGAGGCAAAACACCTCCTTTGCAATTGTCCTGCTCTTGCCTCAATCAGGACACCACAGGCTCCTACTTCGACAGTCTAAACCAGCAAAGAACCGCCTTTATCTTTCTTTCTTTCTGTCTGAACACCCACGTGGCGGTACAATGGGCCTACTTTGGCCGAAGAGCATTAATGCCACTACCTACCTAAGTCATGCCGAGCGAATGGAAACCAATGCTCCTGGGAAACCGCCGAATCCGCTGCCGAGGGAGGACGCATTAGAGACAGACCGCGACTCAGTTGACGCAAAGTGCCAAATTGGAGGCAGCTAGCTAAAGATCGAGTTGGCTGGAGACGCTTGCTGGTTGCGGCCCAGTTCCACCCCGGACTGTAGCGCCAGTCTCCACAGAGACTCCACCTCAAATTTCACCAATGGACCAGCATCTTCTGGCACTAGCCGGTAAACTGTTAAGCAGTTTTACCAGCCGTCTCAACTGAAGAACTCATGGTTATGTCGTATACGTGCCAGAGAAACGTGCACCTCCAAACATTTAAGTCTATCATGAGACGGGCAGGAGCATTCAGCGAAGCAAGCAGCAGTTCGTTTGATCTACGAACTCAAAGGCGGGAGCAGCACTGGCTTCTCAGAAGGAGAAAGGAGCGATCGAGGAAATGGAGGCAGGTGTTACGGCAGGAATGACGTCCGAAAGTTCAACCAAATGATGAGACATAAGCTTGTCGGAACGAGGTGGGATACCAAACGGCTGTTGTTCCACAATTAAATCGAACTAGCACACGAATTAAGTTCAGGAAGCTTAGAGTCCATCAAGACTTTCATGCTTAGACCTTCATTTCGCCTATAATCGCTTAAGATGGCGAACGTGCCTCTGTCTCCATCTCGATACTTCATCGGGCCCTCTGCTGGTCATTCAGTCTATCCTTCCTCCATGAAGTCTGCATCTAATGTTCCCCTTTGATAGGGACTTTCGAGAGTTTATAATCTCCTGACCGTCCCTACCGAGTGGGGGTGCGCCAATGGCTGGTCTCTATTTCGTCCTTTCCCCAGATTGCACTAAATTCCTGGCGTGACCCTCGACTGAGATGCTTTAAACAACGAGCCCGTCTGCTCTCTCCCCTTCAAGGACAAACAATGGATTAAAATTCCACATTTAGTAGGCCAACTGCAGCCGGCATCCGTAGCCAGCATCCTCCACTCATTGCCCACACATTCCACGAGCTCATTACTTTCGTCCTTGGCAATTAATTTCAATTTCGTCATAGACACAGTGTTTAAGCCGTCGTCGTTGTCGTCGTCGTCGTTTCCTCTCCCGGCATGAGTAGGATTACCATCTTCCACATATCCCGGCTTAGTTGATGCTTCTGGATGTGGCCCGCCCCTTCCCCGTGATCCTGTGTGTGCAAAATAAAATTCACATACACGCAGAAAATTAATTAAATTAATTAACACAACATACACACAATGTCGGCAAATAAACACACGCCGAACGACCGTTTCGCATAATTGGAATGTATCTCCATGGGAGTTAGTGTTGCAATTAATATGAGAGATAGCATCGCTTAAATTCCACGAACACCCCAGCACCAGCACCAGCACCAGCAGCAGCCATTCAACGCCCATCTAAGCCCTCTGTATCGCGCAGTCACCATCAAAGGCTACGGGCGGGTTGACGTTGAAGGCTCTCGTTGCTCTCGTATTTGACGAGGGCACCAAACTGCGGTGCGGATGGGGGCGGCACGGCTGTGATGGCGGTGATGGTGGCGGTGGCATCCTTGCCATAATTACTGACTACGTGAATCCACGTTTGCATGTGTCCCATTCGTATGCTTATCACAAAGGACGATCGTTAAGTCTCTTCGAAGGCATCCGTACACACACACACGAGGAGTACGCCTGCCGCGCCCGGGGAGTGTGTGTTTGTGTTTAGAGATGGTTTACGGATTGCTTAGAAGTGAAGAACTAACTAATGAAAGTGATGTATCTGTGCATCCTGCCAGTCATTCGTCATTCATTCGTTCCCTTCGTTCGGGGCGACGTTGACGACGACCGGGCGAGACCAGGCGAGACTGGGCGAGACAGGGCTGTGCAAGTAAATAGTGATGATTCGTTTTTTGTTAGTCCTCCCCCAGCTGAAGGGTAATCCATGGATGGTGGATAAGGGCTATCTGCTAATTTGGTGATATTCATCATTTCTCACTTCGACAGGGGACGACGACGACGACGACGATGATGACGACACCGACAACGACGATGGTGACGATAATGAAAATGAAGAATGAACATGCAGTGATTGCCTTGCAGATAGACGAGAGTAAATATTTTGACAGTGCCGTGCTCGTGAACTTGGAAGTCTGTTTGATTCGTTTCGTCTCGGTGTCGGATGGTGAATGGGGATGGGCTGGGGATTGTTTCCGTCTGGCCAAGCTTAAAGCGGGATGTCTGCCCGTTCAGTTGGACTTTAAATCGAAATTTTAAAGCAGACATACGGATGCTTTACGAGTGCCGGTGATCAACTCTTCCGTCCAACCAAAACTTTCAGTCGCAGTGGCCACGTCTTATCAAAAATCGTCTTTTGAAGCCCCTGTTTCTTGGGCAGCAACCTCTCCAGCCGCTCCGATCTTTGGCTCATCGCAGACTTCCGACTACAGGACGAGATTCACTGGCTCGTGGCCCCAGGATTGGACAGCCGTCTTCAGCCCAAGACCTGCCAAAGACCATGAACAGCTTTGATCACTTGAAGAAAGACATGCAGATTCTGTAGAGCCAATCAACCATGCCGCTGCGACCAATATGAGCTGAGAAAAGTGTCGGCGAAGATGACCTGAAGTACTTCATTTTGTAAAATCGCCAATATCTCGAAACCGTTGCGTTTTCCAGCTATCCAAATGATCTTTTATGCTTATGAGGCACATATAGAGAGAATGAGAATACGCTTTTTTTGAGCCAAAGACCATGCCGTTGCGACCAGTTGGAGCTGAGAAAAGTGTCGGTGAAGGTGACCGGAAATACTTCATTTTGAAGAAATCGCATTTTTGTTGTTGCTTTCAAAATCCAACACAATTGGCTTCATAGATGTCTACGGTGTCGCTTTCGCCGAAGAGATGGGCATCTCAAACTCAACTCAGCCCGTCAGCCTTCATCAAATGAAGACAGAAGATATGCTCCCATTCCAGCCGCTTCCTGCTGAAAAATTCCTTCACTCAATCATCCAAGTGCATCGCAACTCCTTGCTACTCACTCGTACTTCCTCACAGTCCTTGCACAAATTCACTTACGAACAAGACACGACGGCTAAGAGGAGAAGGGTGAAAAAAAAAGCAGCGAGACTATGCGCGGAAAGTAAGTGAAATGTTTTCATTACAAAAATTCCCCACGGAATAGTTGGCGAGTATAAATCTTAAAACAATTTTCTTTCCTTTGCCTGGCCGTCCTCCGTCCCCCTGACCGTTCTCCTATCCAATCCACCCGTCTGTCCATGCCAACGGTGCATACAAAATGAACCGAAGAATCCATCCTTATTCGTCGATGACGCCGCTGATGGGGATGATTATTACATTTCACTGTCCCACACTCGCCCGATTATCCACGGCTGTTCGGACACGTAAAAAGGTCCTCCTAGACGGGATTACGAAAGAAAATGTGCGTATTTTTCAATATACTCTACGCGATGCAAAGTTACGAGCCGTTGATGGGTGGAGGCACACACAAAAAAACGGAGAAAAGAAACCTCTCTCGGCCTCCCTTGGCAACAATAACGTCGCCCAACAGCCCGCCGGCCCAGCTAACTAGCATCCTTGTCCGCCCGGGAGGGGAGGGGGAAGAGGGACATACGCCAACAGGGAGAGATCTCCGCTCTGCATGGGTGTACATGAGTAAGTGTGTATCCGTTTTTGTAATAAAATACAATCTGCGTTGGGGATAATTTCATTTTCCAGCGCGAAATTTGATTTATTTAAGGAATACGAGGATGAAAGGCGTCCATCGTAGTCATCGTCGTCGTCGTCGTCTACGGAGACGGAGACGCGTACAACAGCACCCAGTGACGGATGGACAAAGGCACAAACAGGAGCAACACGAACGAGGATATCTGGCTGCGAGAGAGACCTGGGCACAAGATAAGACTGATGACGATGTGAAAGGGCGGGCGCACAGGATGTTGCCGGGGAGGGGGCAGGCAGCATCGGATGTGGAACTTTATTGCCATTAAGTTGTCAGTTGAGGCGGGAGGGTGTCCATCCGTCCGTCCGTCCGTCAGACTCGTACTCGTACCCACAAAACAGAAGTAAAACAATTTTTTGTTATCCTCGGGTCTTATTTTTATTGCAAGTATGGTGGTGGATTTCAGTGGACCGAGTGTGGGGGGCGATAGAGTGTGTACTGGCGGTCTGTTCCGAATTAAGATTGAGTCGCGTGTAATATGACTAAAGTCTCAAGTGGGTCTATTAAGATGAATTCGCCATGAAATATGAGTAAATTTCCCCCGCACCGTTGGCGACGACGACTCTGGCGCGGGTGTGGGTGATGATTACGTTCGGGGTGGTGGTGCTGCTGCTGCTACTGCCTGTGGTGTTGGTTGTGGTGGGCACCATTCGCGAAATGGACTTTCCTCCGCACTTCATCGCTCTTATCAAATTAACAAGAACGAGGCGAAATTTTATTTCTTTTTTTTTTTTGGGAATATTTTTTATTTTTTTGTCCGTTTTTCGTTGTCGGGGGCTCCGGCTCTCCCGCCGAAGGCACCGCCAAATAAAGTTTTTTATTGGAAAAGTTTCGGCGAAGGAATTTTTATTTATTTCTTTTTTTTCCTTCTTTTTTTTTTTCTTGTTATTCCTGGCGGTGGATTGATTTGATTCGATTTAATTTTTCTTCTCACAAATTGCAGCGTAACCACTCGGTTGGTGGGAGGGGGGGGGGGGGGGGGGGGGTGAGGGTGGATTTATTTATGAGTTGTTGGGATTTGTTGGACGTGAATGGGCGGCGCCTAGCAACGTGAAAAGAAGAAAAGTCGTAAAGTCGCCACCTACATACTTTGGTTAATTTGAGACATGAGGCGAGGGGGGCAGGTTCGGAGATGAAAACACGTTGGAGACCTTTTGAAAACTTGGTGTTCTAATAGAAAAAAATGTGAGATTTTTGATAGGACTTACAAGGAACCCCCTAAAACGCGTCGAATGGCGACGAACGAGGCGAAGACGATGCAGACTGTAGTCTGGATAGAAGCTTCCCGGGACGCGAATTTGAAGTAGAATCGAAGTGAATACTGCGCGCATTTGGATGAATCCCAAAAGGGGTCGAATGGCGACGAACGAGGCGAAAACGACGCAGACTGTAGCCCGGATAGAAGCTTCCCGGGACGCGAATGGGAAGTAGAATCGAAGTGCGACGCGTTGAATGGCGACGAACGAGGCGAAAACGATGCAGACTGTAGCCTGGATAGAAGCTTCCCGGGACGCGAATGGGAAGTAGAATCGAAGTGCGACGCGTCGAATGGCGACGAACGAGGCGAAAACGACGCAGACTGTAGCCCGGATAGAAGCTTCCCGGGACGCGAATGGGCAACTGGAAGTAGAATCGAAGTGAATACTGCGCGCATTTGGAGGAATCCCTTCTGCTGAGCTGCTGAAAGGCGATGAGGACGGACATATTTTGCAGAAAGTAGCCGTGTCCTTAACTTAGCTCCGGGTTGAAGAATTTTCGACTCCGAGCCTGTGAGACAACAGAGCAGCGGAGGACGTCCACGCACAAGGCAGTCGCACACAAGTCGATGGGGCCCCCCTGGCAACTTGGTGTCCGAAACTTGAGACAGCTGGCATTTTGGGTGAGGTCCAGGTCCACCTCGGACTGTAGCACGCCAAGAGGAAGAAGAAGATGTGTCAAATTGTTATACTCAATATTCTTGTCCTCAATATTTCAAGCACTCAGTTGGTCAGACAGAAATTACAAACTTCTGGGCACAACTGGCAGGCGGACAAATCTGATGCCATGCCTTCATTGCAGCGTCTTCTGAAGATGGAACGGAGACGATGGAGGCGGGACATCATTACACACGTTCTCTTCTATTGTAGCGTCCCCTTCACAGAAACCACAATCCAAGGCGCCCTTACACCCTTACAGGCCTTTTCTGCTCTGGCAACGTCCTCTCCATCCGCAGAAAATGCCATTTATGACCTTTGGTGTGGTCTCTGGACTGGAAGCATAATTGGACCACACACTTTTATTTTTTTTAAATGCGGCTGGTCAAGCTGTGACTGTTACTTTTTTCGCTCACGAGTGGAAGTCAAGCTGTGATTGTTACTGATGCTCGATAAAGCGTTATGTGGCAAGTATGTGGTGTCAACAAGCCGGTGCCACATGCCATAAAGCTCATAATGTCGCTATAGCTAGCTAGCCAGGGCCCTCAATCAATCGTGTTGAACGTGCTATTGATCCCTCACTAGTGGAAGGGGCCTGCAGTTTTATGCCCATAACTCCGAAGGGCCAAGTTTGAGAAGCTTTTTCTCTACAGAGCATAGTCAGTGAGAGGCACCAAGTTTCAAGTGCGTGAAAGTCGACGCACATACCCACTACGCCACGAAAAAGGTGTTCTGGCAAACCATTCATCAACTCAAAGGAGGAAAATTCAACATCACCGAAGGAGTCCAATCCAAAGATGATGTGTTTCTAACGAGGAGAGGCATCTTTCGGAGCTGCTCAATCACGAACAGGTCACTGAGGCACTGGTAGGCCCGTGAGGGTGGAGAATAGTCCAACGGCGGAGGAAGTCATTTTGGCTATTGAATCGCTCGCACCTACTTTGACACCAATAAGCAAGCATTGTCCAGCACACACGTCGAGTTGGCTGCTGTCCAAATAGTATCTTCGCGCATCGCTTGCACTTTCGGTTGCAAAGGATGTCACCTTTGGACTTTCAGCGGCAGCTCTTAGCTGTATTCAGTCTTCTATTAACAAGAAGAGGAGCCCCCCCCCCCCCCCCTCCTTGAACGGCTTGTCAGAAGCTGACAAGTTGCCATCCTCTTCAGTTCCCAACCACACCGATCCGTCGTAAGTACGAAACTATGTAGGCGCTCAAGTAGCTCGCTCATAAAATGCAAAACTGAAACTAAGAACACCCCTTTCCCCCTCCAGATGTGTCCATCAGCTGACCAACAACCACCAAGCAGCGAATGGAAACTACTACTCCTCGCGGCCTGTTTAAGGAGTCGAAGGAGCAGAAAATGAAAATAAAAAGTGTACAAAATTAAGATCCCGACAGACAGATCTCTAAACAAACTCACTCAAGGATACGTAATTAAATTTGAAATTTTCTTGACATTAATTTGTTTTCCTCCGCGCGCACTCTCTGACACAGCGGAGGAAAAAAAAAACCACCAGTAACTCGTGAAGTTGGAAGAAGCTTCGAAACGAAACGAAACGAAATGAAACCTGCCACTTAAGCATTCTCCGGAGGGTTTTGTTCATTGGCCACTACTTTTTTTTCCTCCTCCACCGTCCTCCGCGACCACAATACACCAACAAACTACGGAGTGGACCAACTTTCGAATGCAATTACTCTCCATCTTCATCGAATTGAAAAGCATTTGTGCATAATAAAATACCAACACTGGAACAACAATTAAGGACCTCCTGGCAGAGAAGGATTGCGAGCCGAGTGGTGGCCAACACGGACAAAAAAAAAAAAAGCGAAGAAGAACAGTGAAACCTTAAATTCAATAAAACCATCAAACCGGATATGGAATGGGCGGCGTGGTGGTGGTGCTGCTGAACTCGTGTTTTGTTTGCGAAAATTCGAATTCAAATCCAAATCCAAATCAATTTCCCAAGAGCGAACGAATAATGGGCGAATGAGGGCAGAGAGAACGTGGCTGGATGGGGATGTGGACATGGATACGGACACGGACACGGATCACCCAAATCGAAGGCGATATGACCGGCAAACCGGTACGTTTGTTTTTTGCATCCGGTTTCCTACTCACTAAGTCGCTTTATTATTATTTCTTGTCCGCTGTTGTCGTTTTTTTTTTATTTCCGAATCGAAAGTGGATCGGATTGCTCCTGGCATGGAGATGGTAGTGCAATGTAACTGCGGGGCTTTGTTGTTGTTGCTCTGTTTGGAATCCCTCTTGACCCCATAAGTGCAATCGGCTAAAGTGCACACAATTCTGTTTGGCATGTGAGCTCCTATCAAGTGGGCAGGACGACGTTCTACTCACACGTTCAGCTGAACAAAAAAAAAAACACAGAAATCAATTAAATTTGAAACGAAATGAAATTCGTTTTTTTTTCACTTTGGTTTTGTTTCGATTTTGATTTGACGGTGTTTTCCCTGACGGCGGCGCTGTGGGCGTGGGAAAAGGTGGGCTTTTCAAGAGCACTGAATCATGATGATAAGTAGTGAGCTGGAGAGATCTGCAAATTGTGTTTCCGCTGCTTGCGCACAGATCACTCTGCACACTTGTATCAGCTGGCAATAAAGTGGGGCATTCGGCTGCAGGATTTGAACGGTTTTATTTTTTTTTTCTCAATCTGGATGCAATTGGTGGCCATGGGCTGGACAGGGTATTGGATATTTCTATTGTCTCGGGATTATAGTATTCATGTTGTTCGGCTAAAGAACCAGTCTCTGAGCTTAAGAGACGAACTGCAGCCTATCTACTTGCCCAAATTGCGGTGCGATTAACGTACAAAGAGATGGAGCAACAACACATTCAATAATCAAACAGAAACACATGAATGCGGAACAAATTTACTGATTCATTGTGTTATCGTCTCAAACATAAAAAAAAAACAATTTGGTTTTCAATAAAGAAGAAGGAAACAACGGAACATGGAACACATTTTTCTCCTCAGATTCTCATTGCCCTCATCCGTCCTGCACAAGAGTTCTTCAAGTAGTAACAACAAATTAAAGCTAAATTTCCATTTTTAATTTTTAAAATGGAAACATATGAACGCGGAACACTTTTTTTTTTCAGTACCCTCCATTCGCCCTACGCAAAAGACCTTCTACGAGTAGCAACACATTAAAGACACATCGCATTCAATAATCAAACAGGAAACACTTGAACGTGGAACACCTTCTCTGATTCAAACTACTATCGGCCAGTCAGCTAAACGGACAGTCTTCACCAGGATTTGTCTTATTTTGGTCTACAGTCTCCATTGGTCTTTGGTTTTCATTTTCCGGGCCACAAGCCGCACGGATACGTTCCGATTAGTGCGGTGCAACGGGACCAGAACACCGCCACTGGCCTTAAAAAGCTCCACTTGCCAGCCATCAGTTGATGGAAGATAGGTGCGACATGCCCCATCGAAATCGAACTGGATCGCCGGGTGCATTTCCTACCTGAAGTACAATTTCGCCTCAAATGACCTAAAAGCCAATCCGGGTCCTATACACTTTCGTCCCACTTTCGGCGCAATCTAACACAATTCCCATTCCCCTCACATTAGCCATACCAGACGTGAAAACCGCTAGCCAATAGCTCCAATTAGGGCAGAGAAACCGAAGGAACCCCACGACCCATCGAAATATGTACAACATTCAAATCGACGACCTTCAATTTATATTCTTTCTGCAAATCCCTTACCAAGCAATTAATCAATCCTTGCAGGCATACGAGTGAGACAGGGAGGGAGACAGTGGCATGCGACACCAGGCGGCAGTACACACTCCCTCCCAAGGCCCACTCTCCACACTCAGCGCAGCCAGCCCAGCACTCACCAGGAGTCACTTCAGTATCCAACGAACCAATTCAAGTTTGATTCGCAATTCATCGAGCCATTAACAGGAGTGAAGAATCACAAACGAATGAGTGAAACCGGAAACAATGTCCTTCAATTAGTTTTCCATTTTGTTCTTTGTTTTCTCGTTGGTGTTAGTTTTTTTTTTTTTACTTTCCTCTGTTGTGTTCGTCTTCTTATTCTGGCTTTCTATTTGTGTGTTGTCCCAGTGCTGTGTTGCAAGCGAGGGACTTAAGGACGACACAGTTGTCAGGATAAATCAGAGCGTCAGAGAGTCAAGTAACATTGGCGAATGGATTCCATCTGCAGTGGAGAAAGGATGGTGGAGCATGTGAATGGATTCAATGTGACGTTGTCTGTTTTTTTTTTTTTTGTTTTTAGGAAAATGGACTTTCAGCCATTTTGAATGAAAGCTAATCTGCTCGGGAGATTCGAAATGGCTTCAGAAATGGACTCATCGACGATGCAGTGCCACGAAATCCGATTTATGATCACTCAGTGGAGACGATTTAAAGATGCGAGGAGAGAATTTTGTGGAAGGTGGCTTTGGGGCAGGAACTGTATATCGAAAGACTTAGGATTTGAGGGGGATATTTGTTTTGAATGATTTAGTTTATCTTTTAGCAAGCGAACTGTGCGCTTAACTCATCAGCTCTCCTTCAATAACTTAGAGAAGAAACACCGGAACGTGGAACACATTATTTTCTTCAGAGTACACCCGTATTCAAACTGTACACAAGTTCTTTAAGGATTAACAACAAATCAAAGGCAATTCACGTTCAATTATACAACAGGAAACATATGAACGCGGAACACCTTTAGTGATGCATCGTGTTATCGCTCTGGGCAAACATTATTCAGCGAATAACAAATTAAAACAAAAAATTCAACTTTTCAATAATTTAAATGGGAAACACCAGAACGTGGAACAAATTTTTTTCTTCAGGGTGTACCCGTATTCACCCTGAACACAAGTTCTTCAACGAGCGGCAACAAATCGAATTTAATACTCAAACTGGGACCAACTGAACCAATGAAACTCCTTCACTGATTCATCGTGCCATCGGCCCCATTAGCCCTGCACAAACATTATTCAGCGAATAACAAAAAATTAAAACAAAATACAATTTTCACATGAATTTACAGAGGAAACAACGGAACATGGAACACTCTCTTCAGATTCTCATTGCCCCCATTCGCCCAGCGCAATAGTTTTTCAACGAGCAACAACAAATTAAAGCCAAATTTTGCAGCAATTAAAATGAAAACATCTGAACGCGGAACACTTTTATTTCAAATGAAAGTGTCAGTGCCCCCCTTTTGGTCTGCGCAAAAGTTCTTCAACGAGTAGCAACAAATTAAAGGCAAATCGTATTCAATCATAAACATGGAAACACCTGAACGCGAAACACCTTCTCTGATTTAAACTGCTATCGCCCACGGTCTGTCCTGTGTCCCTCGTCGCAACCTAAAATTCAAATCACATGCAAAAATAAAGTTGCGCGCCTTGTGACAAATAACTTCACTTCCGGGCCGCGATCAGAATTTCAAATAAACACCCTCAATCTGGCAGACTCGGCCGCCAGGTCCCCTGCTCTGCCCAGCCCCCATCATCCCCGTCAAATCAAATATTCCCCCTTAATAAGGATGTCATCAATTTTTGTGGCTTCATTGCTGCCGTTATTATTCCCACCTTTTTTTTTTTTTTTTTTTTCTTTTGCTTTCACCATCGGCCAAACTCCGTCGTCTTCCCCAATTGACAGTTCGACGCGCACTCCCTTATCATATAAAGTGTGTATTTTATTTTCTTCCTTTCGTGCTGCTGTGCAGTCTTGACGCACGCCCCCAACCGCCGCCCGTCGCATCGTTGGCATTTTTATCGAACTGTCACTGTCAATCAGCATTCGGGATTCGATCCCTCCCCCGAATTGATGTTCATTTGTATTTGTCCATTAGAATAAAACGAATGAAACCACGGCTACGCCACATAATATCATTGAATTGCTCGCTTGCTTGGTTATTATTTATTATTCCACTCAGCACACTTGGCCGTCGTCGTCGTCGTCGTCGTCGTTGGATGCCAACTTGAAGCAAATTTGGTCAAATTTAATTTGGTTCGATGAAGTGACAGAAATTTCTATTCTTCTGCTTTGCCTTCTACACCCCCCTCCACCCCCCACTCCATCGACCAAGTCGTGTGTGTCCTGTGCCTGTGCCTCTATGTCATCCCTCCCCGTTTGACGGCTTGTGACGGTTGTCCAAGTCGAGCGACTTGGATTTCTGAAAGAGGAAATTTCAATTTAGTCTCTCGCTCCGAGGAGTTCTGCCTTGTTTCCTTGTGAATATTTCTTTTTAAGGATCACACAATCCGACTCGCATCAGCCCCCGCACAAGAAGAGGGTGCATTTTGCGTTTTTTTCTTCTAAAGCAACCCCCGCTGCTGGGATGCTACGAGTATATTTGTCTGTTTTGACTGCTCGCTCTCTCTCTCTCTCTCTCGCTTCTGATGCACACACTCATCCTCGTTGTCAATGGCTGATGGGTCTTTGCAAATTGCAAATCGATTTTGCCTGAGGGAGCAAGTTTTACTGTTATCTACGGCGATGGTAATGACGAAGTGAGTTACTTTTTAGACACAACAGTGGTTCGAGGATGACGTATTCCCCCCATCTGCCGTCTGCACTTCGCACACAAGGCCAATACAGAGATTGCCTCCGAGTGAATGTGGATGTTATTTTATAAAAAACTCAGTGGATCGTAAACTTTTCCGTCTTCCTTCACTCGGCTGGCTCAGAAGAAGCACGGCAACAGGAGCGATGGGAACCAGAAATCCAATCACAACTCAGTCTGCTGGCCAAGTCGGAACCAGTTATACTTGTGGAAATTTGTTATTGATTGGCGGATCGGATCTGAGACAAAGAAGAGGACGACGACGACTCGCATGGGGAAGCCATCATCAAAAGCTCGTAAATATTTTGAAAAACAAACAATTTCTTGATGACTGACTGGAAGCCAAAGTGCGGCGCGTCGGAGGGACAACCTGTTCGAAAAGGAAACCATTCATGGTCTGGAGATACTCATCGGAGATGTTCATCCATCATTAGACGGCATTGCACAGAGTGAGGTGATTGACAAGGATCCAAATGACCTTGTCAATATGCGAGGTGTCACCACAGCAAGCGAGGGAAACAATGAAATTATTAAGAATGTTGTACGGTTTCCGGGGCGACGGAGAAGAAAGAAATGTCTTGAGCAATGTCTTAAGAATTTGGGAGGGCTTCGGGTGAGTATTGAGTTCGGTTTGAGGTAGACACTTGTGTCACACAAAGAAGGATCTTCTTCTCCGAAAATCAAAATTAACGCAAGATTTGAATTAAATCGAAACAGTCTAGGCTTTTCATCTCTGCGTCGGTCAATCCGCCTGTGCTATCTGGCGTTTACACAGGCTCCGCAAGAACGAATCGTTGGGGTTCAGCTTGAGCGACTTGTTGCAGTACAGTTCGACGACGTCTGGGTTCTGTTTCTTCGTGTAGAAGACACACAACTTCCTTCAATTTGCATTTATTTAAAAAAAATAGACAGATGGGAGGGGTTTGTGAGAGTCATTGAATTCATAGATCAGTGATTTGACCCGAGGGTCTATGTGAGACTGTGGCCATCACTGACAGCGCAACAGAGGACGCCAGCTTCTAAGGCGGCGCACACAAGTGGAGAAAGACCTCAACCACCTCGGTGGCCCACTCTGAGACCACGGAACAGATTATGTCCGCGTTTACTAGCTGCGTGGTGGCGTGGTGACCTTGACTTGTCTAGGTTCGATTCCTGGTACGACAAGAAATACTTTTCGCGGCCCCACCTCTTTCGAGTCACAGACAATGCTCAAAGAGTATAACTGTCTAGAAAAAGCTTCTCAAACTTGACCGTTCCGAGTCGGCATAAAACTGAAGGGACTTCCACTCGTGATAGAACAATAGCACGCACAACACGAGTGGTTGCTGAGAAGCTAGGCCCTGGCCCTTTAAGGGATGTAAAGGCGCTGCGCGAAGCTTTAGGCTGCTTGATAGACATCGCCGTTCATTGGTAGAGGCCGCTAAAAGCAGAAAAAAGCAACTGTTACCAACGAGATCTCGTCAAGAGAATGGGGAAAAGAGTTCGACTAGCGCTCATTGCCTAGTTCGTGATAGTCGTCAAGTCGGAGCGTCGGAATTCCCTGACTAGTATCGAGGCCCACGATGCCGTGGCTAATGTCAGCTTTGACGGTTGAAAGAAAGAAATAAGCTCCGTCTTGGCCTTGTGCTTCGGTATGATCCGATCCTGTTTTGCGACAAGTTTCCTTTCTGCAAGGATTCTGGGGAAACCCTAGTGTAACCTAAGGAATCTAAGAAAACTCTGAGTACACGACCGCACCCACTCCGGACTTCATCTTTGAGCTGACAAACTACATCTTTCTTCATCGACCTCTTGAGTTGTTTTTCTAGCAAAATTTTGATTACGCAAATGTTTCCTAAGACGAATTCAATAATTCTCGTGTTCGCCATGATAGATACGTACATGTTTAGCTCTCACGAGTAGCAAAGAAGAAATGTGGTCAGTACGCGGCGAAGGCTAGACAAGAGAAACCAGAAGGTCGCCAAGAATTCTGGCCCTCCGTTCGCCACTGAGCCACTATTTTAAGTGGACCCCCACCCAAGTTGATCCTCAGCACATCTTACACCTTGATCCCGCTTATCGGAGAGCGGAGATTCTAGATAAATGGGAGAAGGAAGGACGGGTGATTTAGCTACGAGGGTTCAATATATGCTCGGTATCGGGGTGAAGCTGTGGTTGTATATATAAATTGACTTATTTATCAAGTAATACTATTATTTTAGTGCATTCATATAACATTTCATATAAATGTGATTATTAATTCCCGTTTTATCTCTAGTTAAACAGAATCATAATGGCAACTGAGACGATAATGGTGAAAATTGAGCATTGCGCTGTAATTAAATTTCTCACTAAGCAAGGAAAAAGTCAAAAAACTATTCATGAAGAGATGGTGGCTGTTTACCAGGGTTCCGCACCTTCATTATCAACTGTGCAAAAGTGGTCAAGTGAGTTCAAGAGAGGCAGAGAGAGCATTGAAGACGACTCCCGCTCCAGCGCCCCGGCGCTCCGGCTACTGCTTGTACGGAAGAAAGCATCAAAGAAGTCGAAAAACTTGTTCTTGAGGATGCCCGAAGTAAGGTGAAAATGATGGCAGAGATCACCAAGCTTTCAATTGGTACCATTCACACCATTCTTCATGATCATCTTAACCTTTCAAAGGTCAGTGCAAGGTGGATGCCACGAATGCTCACAGCGCCTCAGAAAAAAGTGAGAATGAAAAATGAGATGTGTAGTGAGAATGCGGACGGTGTTATGGATCGAATTGTTACTGGTGACGAAACATGGGTCCACCACTATGACCCTCAAAGCAAACAAGAGTCCATGCAGTGGCATAAAAAAGCAACAGACCCCCCGAAGAAGTTCAAAGTCACTCCGTCTGCCGGGAAGCTCATGGCCACAGTTTTTTGGGACTCAAAGGGAATCTTGCTCATTGAGTACAAAAAAAAAGGTGAAACCATCAACGCCACATCCTACGCTTCAACTTTGCATAATTTGCGGGAGGAAATTAAAAAGAAAAGACGGGGTAAACTCGCAGCGGGTGTGTTGCTTCGTCATGACAACGCTCCTGTTCCCACGGCGCGAGTTTCCAAGGCTGTTCCTGTTTCCGGATTTGAAAAAATGTCTTGGTGGAAAAAGATCTTCGGATGATGAAGAATTCAAGTCGGCAATAAATGGGTATTCTGTTTAACTAGAGATAAAACGCGAATTAATAATCACATTTATATGAAATTTTACATGAATGCACTAAAATAATAGCATTACTTGATAAATAAGTCAATTTTTATATACAACCACAGCTTCACCCATATACCGAGAATATATTGAACGCCCCTCGTACATCTTAGCTTTATATCTCCTCAAAGGACATATTTTCCCAATAGTCCTTGACCATTACTAAGCTTTCGCACCGCGTCCAGGTATGTAGCCACGCGAGGCGTTCACTAAATTTGCTGAATGAGACTCAAGCATCGAGTCTGAAAAAATAAAATAATAGACCATTGAAGGGACCTGCTGTGTCCATTAAGGCGGTTGTTTGGATTGTTCAACCGTGCTTACCATTTTGGGTGTTTTCTGCTGTTTTCTTACTTACTTACTTATCAGGCCGGCGACCCATGGAGGGTCCGAGCCTGAGCAATTGCTGACATCCATCGTTGACGGTCCTGGGCACGCTGCTTCCAGTCATCAAGACCAAGCTGTCTTGCATCCGCTATTACTTGGTCTTTATACCGGATTTTCGGTCTTCCTCTCCTTCTCGAACCAGTAGGCTCGGATTCAAAGACCCTCTTTGCTGGAGAATTGTTGTCCATGCGCTCGATGTGGCCGAGCCAGTGCAGTCGACGGATTTTTGCCTTCCGGACTACATCCACAACCTGGTACAGCTCGTAGAGTTCGCGGTTATGTCTTCTCCTCCATTCGCCTTCCTCGCAGACGCGACCATATATCCGACGTAGAACTTTTCTTCCGAACGTACCAAGAATCAGCTCTGCAGTTTTGCTTAGCGTCCAGCTTTCGGCTCCATAGAGCAGGACTGGCAAAATAAGAGTTTCGTAGAGCATGATTTTGGTCCTTCGAGTCAGGAGCTTTGAGCCCAGTTGTTTTGACAAACCGAAGTAGCACCGGTTGCCAAGGGCGATTCTACGACGGATCTCCACTGTGATGACGTTTGTGGAGTTCACGTTTGCCCCGAGGTAGACAAACTCCTTTACTACCTCGATATTGTAGCTGTCGATCGTGACTTGAGGTGGTGTGTGACGGAACGTTTTTTGGTCGACAGCATATATTTTCTTTTGTCCTCATTGACCTTGAGACCAGTTCATTTCGCCTGTTCTTCAATCGCCGTAAAGGCCTCCACTACGGCACGTTGAGAACGCGCGACGATGTCGACGTCATCTGCGTACCCCAACAGTTGGACCGACTAGTAGAAGATAGTGCCTTCCGTGTTTACAGCTGCCCTCCGCACTATCTTCTCCAGTACCAGATTGAAGAAGTCACACGACAGCGCATCTCCTTGCCGAAATCCAGTGCAAGTTTCAAACGGCTCAGAAATCCTTGAGCCGAACTGCACGCGGCACAACCGGATCAGTTTTCCCGGGATCCCGAATTCGGCCATCGCATCGAATAGCTCCTTGCGATGAATGCTGTCGTATGCGGCTTTGAAATCGATGAAAAGGTGGTGAGTATCGATTTGAAACTCACTGGTCTTCTCCAGGTCTTAGTCGATTTGCCGGGCCGGAAGCCGCGATTATTGCGATGCAAAACGGGTTTACCCGTTCACACCGTACGCTGGACAGGATCTTGTAGGCGACGTTGAGCAGGGATATACCTCTATAGTTGTTGCAAGAGGTAAGATCGCCTTTTTTGTGGATGGGGCATATGGAGTTGATATTCCAGTTGTCGGACATGCTTTCGTCTTTCCAAATTTTACAGATGATCTGGTGCATGCTACCCACAAGAACATCGCCACCGGCCTTGAAGAGCTCTCTCTTCTCATCTTCTTCAGCCTTTTAATAGCTGTTCCGACTTCTTCAAAGCTAGGTGGACTAGGAGGACTACTTCATCGACTGGAGTTTCCTGATTCCCTATCAGACTCTCCTAGAGATCCTTTGCTTGTCGATTTTCGATATGAGCGTCGTCCTCAGTAGACAGCTGATACACCCGAGCGGTCGGGGTGACAAAGCACGCACGAGAGATCTCCATGCCGCTAGATCCTCCTCCTTCGGCTCTAATCCATCAGGAGCTATGCCCAAGTGCAACAAGGAGAGTTTTTGGACTTGGTCCAACCACAATCCTCCTCCTTCGGCTCTAATCCATCAGGAGCTATGCCCAAGTGCAACAAGGAGAGTTTTTGGACTTGGTCCAACCACAATGTCGTGGGTCTGTCAAGTGGTCGCCTACCGGGTGGAATCGAACTCAAGGCAATGCCACGTGAACAAACAATCAAAGTACAGCCCTTTCCTTTCGAAGAAGCAGCTCAGCGATGAGTTGTTCGGGCGTACCTCATCCTATGATGGCGAGTAACTCTAACAAAAACATGAAGAAACATTTGTATAAAAGGCTGCGCCACAATAGGCGCTCTCAGATTAAGAGAGTCCTTCTTGTAGAAACAAGCCAACTATGGACATGCGGCTATAATCAGAATAAGAGATGACCTGGGAATGAAACGTGGTTGCAGTAGCTTCACTTCTCTCTCAAATTACCAATCCTATTCCAAGACAGAGATGAGTGGCTATCGAACAACGACCACGAGATTGACCTCTTCACCGACGGATCGAAAATGGACACAGATGCTGCTCTGCAGATGCTGCCACTCTGCACAAACAGGAATCTCTTAGACTCTCTGATATGTGCAGCATCTTCGAGGCAGAGATCCTGGCAATAGAGAAACCGATTTCCCACCATCGGATATCAGCATCATTGTGGACAGCCAGGCTGCACTGAAGTCAATAGGAACCAGCCAAGCGTTCTCAATTGCAAACTGTTGATGCATGATGCAATGCATCGCGTTCTAAAACGTCATATGAAAGCAGCCGCTGCGCAAACAAAAGCAACCAGCGCGTCACAGATTATCGTGATGCATCGCATTTTTTTTGACGTTAACGAACTCAGTCACAATAGTTAAAGAAGCCAACTCGTCTTGGTTTGCAAGGAACGACTGTCACACGACAAGATCGGCGTGACCAGAGCTTAATAATGGCAAAACTGGCGTTGGTCCGAATCTCGATCCGTATGCTTGTCGGTGTGATCACGATTCGAAAATGGAACCAGCAGACAAGTGGCAGGAGCTGCAGCGATTGAAGAAAGTGAGTTGAAGAACGTCTTGGCTTTCAACCCCGAGCTCCGCCTTTCTGATTCCAAGCTTCCTACAGGAATCCTCCCATTACTCATGAAAAATACCCCGAGATGCTTAAACTTCTCCACCCGCTTCAATGGGACTCCACTGAAACGTAGAGTAGAGTAGAGCAGGCGTTCTGGAAATGATTTCAAAGACCTGCATGCAAAGGGGACTATGCATCAGGTAAGGAGGCTTCTGGATTAGGGGGCACGGCTGTGGCGATGATGACAGCCTAAGTCGGCAAAGTGAGTGTGTAAGGACGAGTGTCTGGAAATGACCACAAAGTCCGCTTTGTCCACGTTCATCATCATCCCAGCATCAACCTCAAATACCAATCGAGTAGCCCCGCCTGGGAGGACGTCACGACAACAGGCCCCATGTCAGCCTCTTCAGATTAATCCAAAACAGGTGTGAGGCTGGTTGTTGTCCCACCTATTTACATTCGGGCTGTGCCTCGCATGGCCTCATATGAACTCGTCCACATGCGAAAAGGCAGTTCTCAGCGGCAAGTTAGACAATTTAAATTCATGAAGTGGTTACACTCGCTGTATCGCACGTGCAGGACTAAACCATTTCCCGTCGCTAACAAGTACACGGCCACCGAATGCGAATGCCCAATCTGAAGACCCGCACTTCCGCCGTCTCGTGGCCACCGTCGATTCTGGGGTAACTCTCAACAAGAGAGATGCTAATGGTCGTCGTTCTCAGGTACACACTACTAGCCATGCAGACCACGTACACAGCGAGTGCGAGAGGCTAATTTATTAGACCGGCGTCGACGAAATTAGTTTCACCCCAAATCCCTGTCAGCCGTCTTGAAGAAGCGAATGCGGAGATCTAATTAAGGCACCCTCCACCACCCCGACGACCGCAGGGGTTTTTTTTTTTTGGGGTTGTTGTTGAAAAATAAGAGGAAATGAAATGAAATTCGACAAACTGCGATATTTTTTCATTAGGGCGTCAAGATTTTTTGTCTCTTGGATGCGGCGTTAATTAACCCGACGCCGGCCACCAGCCTGGTCGTGCAATTCGGAGTCCAGACGGTGTCTGGCTGATTCTTGGGGGCCTGCTGGGAGCTGCTGTAGATGGGTAATATATCAAAATTCACCGCCGCCGCCGGCAGACGTGGTCGCAGGGTAAGTCCATAAGACCGGCGCTCTCATCGTCAAGTGGGGAAACATATGAAATGTGTCAGGAAGCTACTCATGTACAGAGTGTGTGTGTGTGTTGGGGGAGTCCCACAAACCTAATCCATCGCTATGATGCAATAACGTGACCATAAGCGTTGTGCTGAACCTCTCAAGCCAGCTCAAGCTGCTGGCCAGATGAATGATGGTGGTTATTGTCGCTTTTCGGTATTTATCCTGCACACGCATCGGAACGTCCAGTGGTCCCGGTCTCCCGGTCTCCTGCCGCCTTGACAGGGGTGTGCGTGGTTTGCAATGAATTTACATCGTTTTGCATTGGACGCCATCGTGCTCGTCGTTCGCTCAGCAACTGTGGGAGGCGGGGAACGGGGGCTGGACTGGTTGCGGATATGTTTGCTCTTCAGTTGAATAAATTGTGTGTGGGTGGGTGGGTTTTGTTGGATGCTTCGTCTTGCTCAGCATCAGCGTCTGTTTGACAGGCGAACTGGGGGACAGGATAAACATGGTGATATTAAATTTGCACAACAAATACAATTAAGGATGCTGGAACGGGGAAGGAGCGATGGGGGGATGGCCGGATCGAGTGGCTTTGGGGGCGGCTTGCACTGTGGCACTGGCGCTGGACTGAAGAGTGAAACAAGTTAACGAATTGCGAATTATGTGGTGGAATTTGAAATGCAGACTCCGATGCAAATGAGGGCGAACAAGAGCTCGGGTTTCGTGTAACTAATTGGCTTTGGCCATGTCTGGCTGTGCCATCGATAGTTGAGGCGATCTACACTGTCTCTGTGTTGGTGGTGCTGGTGCTGCTGCTGGTGGCTAGACGGAAATTCTGATTCAATGGGGTTTTCACAATTCCATAGCTATTCGAGTGGGCTTTTGAAGAAGTGCGACAGGGGTGAGGGTTTGGACTATGTATCAGGGAAGGGGGCTTGTTGAACAGGGGCATTTTCAGACGAGGCCACAGCGGCCCAACTACCTACGACTTCCGTACACCTTTGGGTATGTTCTCTAGTGTCTCTACAAATACAATTAGGCTGGGCCGCTGTGGCAGTTGGAAGATGAGCCATGAAAAGGCTCCAAAATCCTTACTATACACTGTCAATTTTTTTGGGTGAAAAATTCGATGTCGCCGGATTCACTCCAGTCTTTGGATTTCGATAATACACATCTAAACACATACCCACAGGTGTACACAGGTCGTAGGAACGCCTAGTTGGGCCGCTGTGGCAGTTGGAAGATGAGCCATGAAAAGGCTCCAAAATCCTTACTATACACTGTCAATTTTTTTGGGTGAAAAATTCGATGTCGTCGGATCCACTCCAGTCTTTGGATTTCGATAATACACATCTAAACACATACCCACAGGTGTACACAGGTCGTAGGTACACCTAGTTGGGCCGCTGTGGCAGTTGGAAGATGAGCCATGAAAAGGCTCCAAAATCCTTACTATACACTGTCAATTTTTTTAGGTGAAAAATTCGATGTCGTCGGATCCACTCCAGTCTTTGGATTTCGATAATACACATCTAAACACATACCCACAGGTGTACACAGGTCGTAGGTACGCCTAGTTGGGCCGCTGTGGCAGTTGGAAGATGAGCCATGAAAAAGCTCCAAAATCCTTACTATACACTGCCAATTTTTTTGGGTGAAAAATTCGATGTCGTCGGATTCACTCCAGTCTTTGGATTTCGATAATACACATCTAAACACATACCCACAGGTGTACACAGGTCGTAGGTACGCCTAGTTGGGCCGCTGTGGCATTTGGAAGATGAGCCATGAAAAGGCTCCAAAATCCTTACTATACACTGTCAATTTTTTTAGGTGAAAAATTCGATGTCGTCGGATCCACTCCAGTCTTTGGATTTCGATAATACACATCTAAACACATACCCACAGGTGTACACAGGTCGTAGGTACGCCTAGTTGGGCCGCTGTGGCAGTTGGAAGATGAGCCATGAAAAGGCTCCAAAATCCTTACTATACACTGTCAATTTTTTTGGGTGAAAAATTCGATGTCGTCGGATTCACTCCAGTCTTTGGATTTCGATAATACACATCTAAACACATACCCACAGGTGTACACAGGTCGTAGGTACGCCTAGTTGGGCCGCTGTGGCAGTTGGAAGATGAGCCATGAAAAGGCTCCAAAATCCTTACTATACACTGTCAATTTTTTTGGGTGAAAAATTCGATGTCGTCGGATTCACTCCAGTCTTTGGATTTCGATAATACACATCTAAACACATACCCACAGGTGTACACAGGTCGTAGGTACGCCTAGTTGGGCCGCTGTGGCAGTTGGAAGATGAGCCATGAAAAGGCTCCAAAATCCTTACTATACACTGTCAATTTTTTTAGGGTGAAAAATTCGATTTCGTCGGATTGACTCCAGTCTTTGGATTTCGATAATACACATCTAAACACATACCCACAGGTGTACACAGGTCGTAGGTACGCCTAGTTGGGCCGCTGTGGCAGTTGGAAGATGAGCCATGAAAAGGCTCCAAAATCCTTACTATACACTGTCAATTTTTTTGGGTGAAATATTCGATGTCGTCGGATCCACTCCAGTCTTTGGATTTCGATAATACACATCTAAACACATACCCACAGGTGTACACAGGTCGTAGGTACGCCTAGTTGGGCCGCTGTGGCAGTTGGAAGATGAGCCATGAAAAGGCTCCAAAATCGTTACCACAGGTGTACACAGGTCGTAGGTACGCCTAGTTGGGCCGCTGTGGCAGTTGGAAGATGAGCCATGAAAAAGCTCCAAAATCCTTACTATACACTGCCAATTTTTTTGGGTGAAAAATTCGATGTCGTCGGATTCACTCCAGTCTTTGGATTTCGATAATACACATCTAAACACATACCCACAGGTGTACACAGGTCGTAGGTACGCCTAGTTGGGCCGCTGTGGCAGTTGGAAGATGAGCCATGAAAAGGCTCCAAAATCCTTACTATACACTGTCAATTTTTTTAGGTGAAAAATTCGATGTCGTCGGATCCACTCCAGTCTTTGGATTTCGATAATACACATCTAAACACATACCCACAGGTCGTAGGTACGCCTAGTTGGGCCGCTGTGGCAGTTGGAAGATGAGCCATGAAAAGGCTCCAAAATCGTTACCACAGGTGTACACAGGTCGTAGGTACGCCTAGTTGGGCCGCTGTGGCAGTTGGAAGATGAGCCATGAAAAAGCTCCAAAATCCTTACTATACACTGCCAATTTTTTTGGGTGAAAAATTCGATGTCGTCGGATTCACTCCAGTCTTTGGATTTCGATAATACACATCTAAACACATACCCACAGGTGTACACAGGTCGTAGGTACGCCTAGTTGGGCCGCTGTGGCAGTTGGAAGATGAGCCATGAAGAGGCTCCAAAATCCTTACTATACACTGTCAATTTTTTTAGGTGAAAAATTCGATGTCGTCGGATCCACTCTTGTCTTTGGATTTCGATAATACACATCTAAACACATACCCACAGGTGTACACAGGTCGTAGGTACGCCTAGTTGGGCCGCTGTGGCAGTTGGAAGATGAGCCATGAAATGGCTCCAAAATCCTTACTATACACTGTCAATTTTTTTGGGTGAAAAATTCGATGTCGTCGGATTCACTCCAGTCTTTGGATTTCGATAATACACATCTAAACACATACCCACAGGTGTACACAGGTCGTAGGTACGCCTAGTTGGGCCGCTGTGGCAGTTGGAAGATGAGCCATGAAAAGGCTCCAAAATCCTTACTATACACTGTCAATTTTTTTAGGTGAAAAATTCGATGTCGTCGGATCCACTCCAGTCTTTGGATTTCGATAATACACATCTAAACACATACCCACAGGTGTACACAGGTCGTAGGTACGCCTAGTTGGGCCGCTGTGGCAGATGGAAGATGAGCCATGAAAAGGCTCCAAAATCCTTACTATACACTGTCAATTTTTTTAGGTGAAAAATTCGATGTCGTCGGATCCACTCCAGTCTTTGGATTTCGATAATACACATCTAAACACATACCCACAGGTGTACACAGGTCGTAGGTACGCCTAGTTGGGCCGCTGTGGCAGTTGGAAGATGAGCCATGAAAAGGCTCCAAAATCCTTACTATACACTGTAAATTTTTTTAGGTGAAAAATTCGATGTCGTCGGATCCACTCTTGTCTTTGGATTTCGATAATACACATCTAAACACATACCCACAGGTGTACACAGGTCGTAGGTACGCCTAGTTGGGCCGCTGTGGCAGTTGGAAGATGAGCCATGAAAAGGCTCCAAAATCCTTACTATACACTGTCAATTTTTTTGGGTGAAAAATTTGATGTCGTCGGATTCACTCCAGTCTTTGGATTTCGATAATACACATCTAAACACATACCCACAGGTGTACACAGGTCGTAGGTACGCCTAGTTGGGCCGCTGTGGCAGTTGGAAGATGAGCCATGAAAAGGCTCCAAAATCCTTACTATACACTGTTAATTTTTTTGGGTGGAAAATTTGATGTCGTCGGATTCACTCCAGTCTTTGGATTTCGATAATACACATCTAAACACATACCCACAGGTGTACACAGGTCGTAGGTACGCCTAGTTGGGCCGCTGTGGCAGTTGGAAGATGAGCCATGAAAAGGCTCCAAAATCCTTACTATACACTGTCAATTTTTTTAGGTGAAAAATTCGATGTCGTCGGTTCCACTCCAGTCTTTGGATTTCGATAATACACATCTATACACATACCCACAGGTGTACACAGGTCGTAGGTACGCATAGTTGGGCCGCTGTGGCAGTTGGAAGATGAGCCATGAAAAGGCTCCAAAATCCTTACTATACACTGTCAATTTTTTTGGGTGAAAAATTCGATGTCGTCGGATCCACTCCAGTCTTTGGATTTCGATAATACACATCTAAACACATACCCACAGGTGTACACAGGTCGTAGGTACGCCTAGTTGGGCCGCTGTGGCAGTTGGAAGATGAGCCATGAAAAGGCTCCAAAATCCTTACTATACACTGTCAATTTTTTTGGGTGAAAAATTCGATGTCGTCGGATTGACTCCAGTCTTTGGATTTCGATAATACACATCTAAACACATACCCACAGGTGTACACAGGTCGTAGGTACGCCTAGTTGGGCCGCTGTGGCAGTTGGAAGATGAGCCATGAAAAGGCTCCAAAATCCTTACTATACACTGTCAATTTTTTTAGGTGAAAAATTCGATGTCGTCGGATCCACTCCAGTCTTTGGATTTCGATAATACACATCTAAACACATACCCACAGGTGTACACAGGTCGTAGGTACGCCTAGTTGGGCCGCTGTGGCAGTTGGAAGATGAGCCATGAAAAGGCTCCAAAATCCTTACTATACACTGTCAATTTTGTTGGGTGAAAAATTCGATGTCGTCGGATCCACTCCAGTCTTTGGATTTCGATAATACACATCTAAACACATACCCACAGGTGTACACAGGTCGTAGGTACGCCTAGTTGCGCCGCTGTGGCAGTTGGAAGATGAGCCATGAAAAGGCTCCAAAATCCTTACTATACACTGTCAATTTTTTTGGGTGAAAAATTCGATGTCGTCGGATCCACTCCAGTCTTTGGATTTCGATAATACACATCTAAACACATACCCACAGGTGTACACAGGTCGTAGGTACGCCTAGTTGGGCCGCTGTGGCAGTTGGAAGATGAGCCATGAAAAGGCTCCAAAATCCTTACTATACACTGTCAATTTTTTTAGGTGAAAAATTCGATGTCGTCGGATCCACTCCAGTCTTTGGATTTCGATAATACACATCTAAACACATACCCACAGGTGTACACAGGTCGTAGGTACGCCTAGTTGGGCCGCTGTGGCAGTTGGAAGATGAGCCATGAAAAGGCTCCAAAATCCTTACTATACACTGTCAATTTTTTTGGGTGAAAAATTCGATGTCGTCGGATCCACTCCAGTCTTTGGATTTCGATAATACACATCTAAACACATACCCACAGGTGTACACAGGTCGTAGGTACGCCTAGTTGGGCCGCTGTGGCAGTTGGAAGATGAGCCATGAAAAGGCTCCAAAATCCTTACTATACACTGTCAATTTTTTTAGGTGAAAAATTCGATGTCGTCGGATCCACTCCAGTCTTTGGATTTCGATAATACACATCTAAACACATACCCACAGGTGTACACAGGTCGTAGGTACGCCTAGTTGGGCCGCTGTGGCAGTTGGAAGATGAGCCATGAAAAGGCTCCAAAATCCTTACTATACACTGTCAATTTTTTTGGGTGAAAAATTCGATGTCGTCGGATCCACTCCAGTCTTTGGATTTCGATAATACACATCTAAACACATACTCACAGGTGTACACAGGTCGTAGGGACGCCTAGTTGGGCCGCTGTGGCAGTTGGAAAATGAGCCATGAAAAGGCTCCAAAATCCTTACTATACACTGTAAATTTTTTTAGGTGAAAAATTCGATGTCGTCGGATCCACTCCAGTCTTTGGATTTCGATAATACACATCTAAACACATACCCACAGGTGTACACAGGTCGTAGGTACGCCTAGTTGGGCCGCTGTGGCAGTTGGAAGATGAGCCATGAAAATTCTCCAAAATCCTTACTATACACAGTCAATTTTTTTGGGTGAAAAATTCGATGTCGTCGGATCCACTCCAGTCTTTGGATTTCGATAATACACATCTAAACACATACCCACAGGTGTACACAGGTCGTAGGTACGCCTAGTTGGGCCGCTGTGGCAGTTGGAAGATGAGCCATGAAAAGGCTCCAAAATCCTTACTATACACTGTCAATTTTTTTGGGTGAAAAATTCGATGTCGTCGGATCCACTCCAGTCTTTGGATTTCGATAATACACATCTAAACACATACCCACAGGTGTACACAGGTCGTAGGTACGCCTAGTTGGGCCGCTGTGGCAGTTGGAAGATGAGCCATGAAAAGGCTCCAAAATCCTTACTATACACTGCAAATTTTTTGGGTGAAAAATTCGATGTCGTCGGATCCACTCCAGTCTTTGGATTTCGATAATACACATCTAAACACATACCCACAGGTGTACACAGGTCGTAGGTACGCCTAGTTGGGCCGCTGTGGCAGTTGGAAGATGAGCCATGAAAAGGCTCCAAAATCCTTACTATACACTGTCAATTTTTTTGGGTGAAAAATTCGATGTCGTCGGATCCACTCCAGTCTTTGGATTTCGATAATACACATCTAAACACATACCCACAGGTGTACACAGGTCGTAGGTACGCCTAGTTGGGCCGCTGTGGCAGTTGGAAGATGAGCCATGAAAAGGCTCCAAAATCCTTACTATACACTGTCAATTTTTTTAGGTGAAAAATTCGATGTCGTCGGATCCACTCCAGTCTTTGGATTTCGATAATACACATCTAAACACATACCCACAGGTGTACACAGGTCGTAGGTACGCCTAGTTGGGCCGCTGTGGCAGTTGGAAGATGAGCCATGAAAATTCTCCAAAATCCTTACTATACACTGTCAATTTTTTTTTGGGTGAAAAATTCGATGTCGTCGGATCCACTCCAGTCTTTGGATTTCGATAATACACATCTAAACACATACCCACAGGTGTACACAGGTCGTAGGTACGCCTAGTTGGGCCGCTGTGGCAGTTGGAAGATGAGCCATGAAAAGGCTCCAAAATCCTTACTATACACTGTCAATTTTTTTAGGTGAAAAATTCGATGTCGTCGGATCCACTCCAGTCTTTGGATTTCGATAATACACATCTAAACACATACCCACAGGTGTACACAGGTCGTAGGTACGCCTAGTTGGGCCGCTGTGGCAGTTGGAAGATGAGCCATGAAAAGGCTCCAAAATCCTTACTATACACTGTCAATTTTTTTGGGTGAAAAATTTGATGTCGTCGGATTCACTCCAGTCTTTGGATTTCGATAATACACATCTAAACACATACCCACAGGTGTACACAGGTCGTAGGTACGCCTAGTTGGGCCGCTGTGGCAGTTGGAAGATGAGCCATGAAAAGGCTCCAAAATCCTTACTGTCAATTTTTTTGGGTGAAAAATTCGATGTCGTCGGATTCACTCCAGTCTTTGGATTTCGATAATACACATCTAAACACATACCCACAGGTGTACACAGGTCGTAGGTACGCCTAGTTGGGCCGCTGTGGCAGTTGGAAGATGAGCCATGAAAAGGCTCCAAAATCCTTACTATACACTGTCAATTTTTTTAGGTGAAAAATTCGATGTCGTCGGATCCACTCCAGTCTTTGGATTTCGATAATACACATCTAAACACATACCCACAGGTGTACACAGGTCGTAGGTACGCCTAGTTGGGCCGCTGTGGCAGTTGGAAGATGAGCCATGAAAAGGCTCCAAAATCCTTACTATACACTGTCAACTTTTTTGGGTGAAAAATTCGATGTCGTCGGATCCACTCCAGTCTTTGGATTTCGATAATACACATCTAAACACATACCCACAGGTGTACACAGGTCGTAGGTACGCCTAGTTGGACCGCTGTGGCAGTTGGAAGATGAGCCATGAAAAGGCTCCAAAATCCTTACTATACACTGTCAATTTTTTTAGGTGAAAAATTCGATGTCGTCGGATCCACTCCAGTCTTTGGATTTCGATAATACACATCTAAACACATACCCACAGGTGTACACAGGTCGTAGGTACGCCTAGTTGGGCCGCTGTGGCAGTTGGAAGATGAGCCATGAAAAGGCTCCAAAATCCTTACTATACACTGTCAATTTTTTTAGGTGAAAAATTCGATGTCGTCGGATCCACTCTTGTCTTTGGATTTTGATAATACACATCTAAACACATACCCACAGGTGTACACAGGTCGTAGGTACGCCTAGTTGGGCCGCTGTGGCAGTTGGAAGATGAGCCATGAAAAGGCTCCAAAATTCTTACTATACACTGTCAATTTTTTTAGGTGAAAAATTCGATGTCGTCGGATCCACTCCAGTCTTTGGATTTCGATAATACACATCTAAACACATACCCACAGGTGTACACAGGTCGTAGGTACGCCTAGTTGGGCCGCTGTGGCAGTTGGAAGATGAGCCATGAAAAGGCTCCAAAATCCTTACTATACACTGTCAACTTTTTTGGGTGAAAAATTCGATGTCGTCGGATCCACTCCAGTCTTTGGATTTCGATAATACACATCTAAACACATACCCACAGGTGTACACAGGTCGTAGGTACGCCTAGTTGGACCGCTGTGGCAGTTGGAAGATGAGCCATGAAAAGGCTCCAAAATCCTTACTATACACTGTCAATTTTTTTAGGTGAAAAATTCGATGTCGTCGGATCCACTCCAGTCTTTGGATTTCGATAATACACATCTAAACACATACCCACAGGTGTACACAGGTCGTAGGTACGCCTAGTTGGGCCGCTGTGGCAGTTGGAAGATGAGCCATGAAAAGGCTCCAAAATCCTTACTATACACTGTCAACTTTTTTGGGTGAAAAATTCGATGTCGTCGGATCCACTCCAGTCTTTGGATTTCGATAATACACATCTAAACACATACCCACAGGTGTACACAGGTCGTAGGTACGCCTAGTTGGACCGCTGTGGCAGTTGGAAGATGAGCCATGAAAAGGCTCCAAAATCCTTACTATACACTGTCAATTTTTTTGGGTGAAAAATTCGATGTCGTCGGATTCACTCCAGTCTTTGGATTTCGATAATACACATCTAAACACATACCCACAGGTGTACACAGGTCGTAGGTACGCCTAGTTGGGCCGCTGTGGCAGTTGGAAGATGAGCCATGAAAAGGCTCCAAAATCCTTACTATACACTGTCAATTTTTTTGGGTGAAAAATTCGATGTCGTCGGATCCACTCCAGTCTTTGGATTTCGATAATACACATCTAAACACATACCCACAGGTGTACACAGGTCGTAGGTACGCCTAGTTGGGCCGCTGTGGCAGTTGGAAGATGAGCCATGAAAAGGCTCCAAAATCCTTACTATACACTGTCAATTTTTTTAGGTGAAAAATTCGATGTCGTCGGATCCACTCCAGTCTTTGGATTTCGATAATACACATCTAAACACATACCCACAGGTGTACACAGGTCGTAGGTACGCCTAGTTGGGCCGCTGTGGCAGTTGGAAGATGAGCCATGATAAGGCTCCAAAATCCTTACTATACACTGTCAATTTTTTTGGGTGAAAAATTCGATGTCGTCGGATCCACTCCAGTCTTTGGATTTCGATAATACACATCTAAACACATACCCACAGGTGTACACAGGTCGTAGGTACGCCTAGTTGGGCCGCTGTGGCAGTTGGAAGATGAGCCATGAAAAGGCTCCAAAATCCTTACTATACACTGTCAATTTTTTTGGGTGAAAAATTCGATGTCGTCGGATCCACTCCAGTCTTTGGATTTCGATAATACACATCTAAACACATACCCACAGGTGTACACAGGTCGTAGGTACGCCTAGTTGGGCCGCTGTGGCAGTTGGAAGATGAGCCATGAAAAGGCTCCAAAATCCTTACTATACACTGTCAATTTTTTTGGGTGAAAAATTCGATGTCGTCGGATCCACTCCAGTCTTTGGATTTCGATAATACACATCTAAACACATACCCACAGGTGTACACAGGTCGTAGGTACGCCTAGTTGGGCCGCTGTGGCAGTTGGAAGATGAGCCATGATAAGGCTCCAAAATCCTTACTATACACTGTCAATTTTTTTGGGTGAAAAATTCGATGTCGTCGGATCCACTCCAGTCTTTGGATTTCGATAATACACATCTAAACACATACCCACAGGTGTACACAGGTCGTAGGTACGCCTAGTTGGGCCGCTGTGGCAGTTGGAAGATGAGCCATGAAAAGGCTCCAAAATCCTTACTATACACTGTAAATTTTTTTGGGTGAAAAATTCGATGTCGTCGGATTCACTCCAGTCTTTGGATTTCGATAATACACATCTAAACACATACCCACAGGTGTACACAGGTCGTAGGTACGCCTAGTTGGGCCGCTGTGGCAGTTGGAAGATGAGCCATGAAAAGGCTCCAAAATCCTTACTATACACTGTCAATTTTTTTTTGGGTGAAAAATTCGATGTCGTCGGATCCACTCCAGTCTTTGGATTTCGATAATACACATCTAAACACATACCCACAGGTGTACACAGGTCGTAGGTACGCCTAGTTGGGCCGCTGTGGCAGTTGGAAGATGAGCCATGAAAAGGCTCCAAAATCCTTACTATACACTGTCAATTTTTTTGGGTGAAAAATTCGATGTCGTCGGATCCACTCCAGTCTTTGGATTTCGATAATACACATCTAAACACATACCCACAGGTGTACACAGGTCGTAGGTACGCCTAGTTGGGCCGCTGTGGCAGTTGGAAGATGAGCCATGAAAAGGCTCCAAAATCCTTACTATACACTGTCAATTTTTTTGGGTGAAAAATTCGATGTCGTCGGATCCACTCCAGTCTTTGGATTTCGATAATACACATCTAAACACATACCCACAGGTGTACACAGGTCGTAGGTACGCCTAGTTGGGCCGCTGTGGCAGTTGGAAGATGAGCCATGAAAAGGCTCCAAAATCCTTACTATACACTGTCAATTTTTTTTTGGGTGAAAAATTCGATGTCGTCGGATCCACTCCAGTCTTTGGATTTCGATAATACACATCTAAACACATACCCACAGGTGTACACAGGTCGTAGGTACGCCTAGTTGGGCCGCTGTGGCAGTTGGAAGATGAGCCATGAAAAGGCTCCAAAATCCTTACTATACACTGTCAATTTTTTTAGGTGAAAAATTCGATGTCGTCGGATCCACTCCAGTCTTTGGATTTCGATAATACACATCTAAACACATACCCACAGGTGTACACAGGTCGTAGGTACGCCTAGTTGGGCCGCTGTGGCAGTTGGAAGATGAGCCATGAAAAGGCTCCAAAATCCTTACTATACACTGTCAATTTTTTTGGGTGAAAAATTCGATGTCGTCGGATCCACTCCAGTCTTTGGATTTCGATAATACACATCTAAACACATACCCACAGGTGTACACAGGTCGTAGGTACGCCTAGTTGGGCCGCTGTGGCAGTTGGAAGATGAGCCATGAAAAGGCTCCAAAATCCTTACTATACACTGTCAATTTTTTTAGGTGAAAAATTCGATGTCGTCGGATCCACTCCAGTCTTTGGATTTCGATAATACACATCTAAACACATACCCACAGGTGTACACAGGTCGTAGGTACGCCTAGTTGGGCCGCTGTGGCAGTTGGAAGATGAGCCATGAAAAGGCTCCAAAATCCTTACTATACACTGTCAATTTTTTTAGGTGAAAAATTCGATGTCGTCGGATCCACTACAGTCTTTGGATTTCGATAATACACATCTAAACACATACCCACAGGTGTACACAGGTCGTAGGTACGCCTAGTTGGGCCGCTGTGGCAGTTGGAAGATGAGCCATGAAAAGGCTCCAAAATCCTTACTATACACTGTCAATTTTTTTAGGTGAAAAATTCGATGTCGTCGGATCCACTCCAGTCTTTGGATTTCGATAATACACATCTAAACACATACCCACAGGTGTACACAGGTCGTAGGTACGCCTAGTTGGGCCGCTGTGGCAGTTGGAAGATGAGCCATGAAAAGGCTCCAAAATCCTTACTATACACTGTCAATTTTTTTGGGTGAAAAATTCGATGTCGTCGGATTCACTCCAGTCTTTGGATTTCGATAATACACATCTAAACACATACCCACAGGTGTACACAGGTCGTAGGTACGCCTAGTTGGGCCGCTGTGGCAGTTGGAAGATGAGCCATGAAAAGGCTCCAAAATCCTTACTATACACTGTCAATTTTTTTAGGTGAAAAATTCGATGTCGTCGGATCCACTCCAGTCTTTGGATTTCGATAATACACATCTAAACACATACCCACAGGTGTACACAGGTCGTAGGTACGCCTAGTTGGGCCGCTGTGGCAGTTGGAAGATGAGCCATGAAAAGGCTCCAAAATCCTTACTATACACTGTCAATTTTTTTAGGTGAAAAATTCGATGTCGTCGGATCCACTCCAGTCTTTGGATTTCGATAATACACATCTAAACACATACCCACAGGTGTACACAGGTCGTAGGTACGCCTAGTTGGGCCGCTGTGGCAGTTGGAAGATGAAAAGGCTCCAAAATCCTTACACTGTCAATTTTTTTAGGTGAAAAATTCGATGTCGTCGGATCCACTCCAGTCTTTGGATTTCGATAATACACATCCAAACACATACCCACAGGTGTACACAGGTCGTAGGTACGCCTAGTTGGGCCGCTGTGGCAGTTGGAAGATGAGCCATGAAAAGGCTCCAAAATCCTTACACTGTCAATTTTTTTAGGTGAAAAATTCGATGTCGTCGGATCCACTCCAGTCTTTGGATTTCGATAATACACATCTAAACACATACCCACAGGTGTACACAGGTCGTAGGTACGCCTAGTTGGGCCGCTGTGGCAGTTGGAAGATGAGCCATGAAAAGGCTCCAAAATCCTTACTATACACTGTCAATTTTTTTGGGTGAAAAATTCGATGTCGTCGGTTACACTCCAGTCTTTGGATTTCGATAATACACATCTAAACACATACCCACAGGTGTACACAGGTCGTAGGTACGCCTAGTTGGGCCGCTGTGGCAGTTGGAAGATGAGCCATGAAAAGGCTCCAAAATCCTTACTATACACTGTCAATTTTTTTGGGTGAAAAATTCGATGTCGTCGGATCCACTCCAGTCTTTGGATTTCGATAATACACATCTAAACACATACCCACAGGTGTACACAGGTCGTAGGTACGCCTAGTTGGGCCGCTGTGGCAGTTGGAAGATGAGCCATGAAAAGGCTCCAAAATCCTTACTATACACTGTCAATTTTTTTGGGTGAAAAATTCGATGTCGTCGGATCCACTCCAGTCTTTGGATTTCGATAATACACATCTAAACACATACCCACAGGTGTACACAGGTCGTAGGTACGCCTAGTTGGGCCGCTGTGGCAGTTGGAAGATGAGCCATGAAAAGGCTCCAAAATCCTTACTATACACTGTCAATTTTTTTGGGTGAAAAATTCGATGCCGTCGGATCCACTCCAGTCTTTGGATTTCGATAATACACATCTAAACACATACCCACAGGTGTACACAGGTCGAAAAATTCGATGTCGTCGGATCCACTCCAGTCTTTGGATTTCGATAATACACATCTAAACACATACCCACAGGTGTACACAGGTCGAAAAATTCGATGTCGTCGGATCCACTCCAGTCTTTGGATTTCGATAATACACATCTAAACACATACCCACAGGTGTACACAGGTCGTAGGTACGCCTAGTTGGGCCGCTGTGGCAGTTGGAAGATGAGCCATGAAAAGGCTCCAAAATCCTTACTATACACTGTCAATTTTTTTAGGTGAAAAATTCGATGTCGTCGGATCCACTCCAGTCTTTGGATTTCGATAATACACATCTAAACACATACCCACAGGTGTACACTGGTCGTAGGTACGCCTAGTTGGGCCGCTGTGGCAGTTGGAAGATGAGCCATGAAAAGGCTCCAAAATCCTTACTATACACTGTCAATTTTTTTAGGTGAAAAATTCGATGTCGTCGGATCCACTCCAGTCTTTGGATTTCGATAATACACATCTAAACACATACCCACAGGTGTACACAGGTCGTAGGTACGCCTAGTTGGGCCGCTGTGGCAGTTGGAAGATGAGCCATGAAAAGGCTCCAAAATCCTTACTATACACTGTCAATTTTTTTAGGTGAAAAATTCGATGTCGTCGGATCCACTCCAGTCTTTGGATTTCGATAATACACATCTAAACACATACCCACAGGTGTACACAGGTCGTAGGTACGCCTAGTTGGGCCGCTGTGGCAGTTGGAAGATGAGCCATGAAAAGGCTCCAAAATCCTTACTATACTGTCAATTTTTTTAGGTAAAAAATTCGATGTCGTCGGATCCACTCCAGTCTTTGGATTTCGATAATACACATCTAAACACATACCCACAGGTGTACACAGGTCGTAGGTACGCATAGTTGGGCCGCTGTGGCAGTTGGAAGATGAGCCATGAAAAGGCTCCAAAATCCTTACTATACACTGTCAATTTTTTTAGGTAAAAAATTCGATGTCGTCGGATCCACTCCTGTCTTTGGATTTCGATAATACACATCTAAACACATACCCACAGGTGTACACAGGTCGTAGGTACGCCTAGTTGGGCCGCTGTGGCAGTTGGAAGATGAGCCATGAAAAGGCTCCAAAATCCTTACTATACACTGTCAATTTTTTTAGGTGAAAGATTCGATGTCGTCGGATCCACTCCAGTCTTTGGATTTCGATAATACACATCTAAACACATACCCACAGGTGTACACAGGTCGTAGGTACGCCTAGTTGGGCCACTGTGACAGTTGGAAGATAAGCCATGAAAAGGCTCCAAAATCCTTACTATACACTGTCAATTTTTTTGGGTGAAAAATTCGATGTCGTCGGATTCACTCCAGTCTTTGGATTTCGATAATACACATCTAAACACATACCCACAGGTGTACACAGGTCGTAGGTACGCCTAGTTGGGCCGCTGTGGCAGTTGGAAGATGAGCCATGAAAAGGCTCCAAAATCCTTACTATACACTGTCAATTTGTTTAGGTGAAAAATTCGATGTCGTCGGATCCACTCTTGTCTTTGGATTTCGATAATACACATCTAAACACATACCCACAGGTGTACACAGGTCGTAGGTACGCCTAGTTGGGCCGCTGTGGCAGTTGGAAGATGAGCCATGAAAAGGCTCCAAAATCCTTACTATACACTGTCAATTTTTTTAGGTGAAAAATTCGATGTCGTCGGATCCACTCTTGTCTTTGGATTTCGATAATACACATCTAAACACATACCCACAGGTGTACACAGGTCGTAGGTACGCCTAGTTGGGCCGCTGTGGCAGTTGGAAGATGAGCCATGAAAAGGCTCCAAAATCCTTACTATACACTGTCAACTTTTTTGGGTGAAAAATTCGATGTCGTCGGATCCACTCCAGTCTTTGGATTTCGATAATACACATCTAAACACATACCCACAGGTGTACACAGGTCGTAGGTACGCCTAGTTGGGCCGCTGTGGCAGTTGGAAGATGAGCCATGAAAAGGCTCCAAAATCCTTACTATACACTGTCAATTTTTTTAGGTGAAAAATTCGATGTCGTCGGATCCACTCTTGTCTTTGGATTTTGATAATACACATCTAAACACATACCCACAGGTGTACACAGGTCGTAGGTACGCCTAGTTGGGCCGCTGTGGCAGTTGGAAGATGAGCAATGAAAAGGCTCCAAAATTCTTACTATACACTGTCAATTTTTTTAGGTGAAAAATTCGATGTCGTCGGATCCACTCCAGTCTTTGGATTTCGATAATACACATCTAAACACATACCCACAGGTGTACACAGGTCGTAGGTACGCCTAGTTGGGCCGCTGTGGCAGTTGGAAGATGAGCCATGAAAAGGCTCCAAAATCCTTACTATACACTGTCAACTTTTTTGGGTGAAAAATTCGATGTCGTCGGATCCACTCCAGTCTTTGGATTTCGATAATACACATCTAAACACATACCCACAGGTGTACACAGGTCGTAGGTACGCCTAGTTGGACCGCTGTGGCAGTTGGAAGATGAGCCATGAAAAGGCTCCAAAATCCTTCCTATACACTGTCAATTTTTTTAGGTGAAAAATTCGATGTCGTCGGATCCACTCCAGTCTTTGGATTTCGATAATACACATCTAAACACATACCCACAGGTGTACACAGGTCGTAGGTACGCCTAGTTGGGCCGCTGTGGCAGTTGGAAGATGAGCCATGAAAAGGCTCCAAAATCCTTACTATACACTGTCAACTTTTTTGGGTGAAAAATTCGATGTCGTCGGATCCACTCCAGTCTTTGGATTTCGATAATACACATCTAAACACATACCCACAGGTGTACACAGGTCGTAGGTACGCCTAGTTGGACCGCTGTGGCAGTTGGAAGATGAGCCATGAAAAGGCTCCAAAATCCTTACTATACACTGTCAATTTTTTTGGGTGAAAAATTCGATGTCGTCGGATTCACTCCAGTCTTTGGATTTCGATAATACACATCTAAACACATACCCACAGGTGTACACAGGTCGTAGGTACGCCTAGTTGGGCCGCTGTGGCAGTTGGAAGATGAGCCATGAAAAGGCTCCAAAATCCTTACTATACACTGTCAATTTTTTTGGGTGAAAAATTCGATGTCGTCGGATCCACTCCAGTCTTTGGATTTCGATAATACACATCTAAACACATACCCACAGGTGTACACAGGTCGTAGGTACGCCTAGTTGGGCCGCTGTGGCAGTTGGAAGATGAGCCATGAAAAGGCTCCAAAATCCTTACTATACACTGTCAATTTTTTTAGGTGAAAAATTCGATGTCGTCGGATCCACTCCAGTCTTTGGATTTCGATAATACACATCTAAACACATACCCACAGGTGTACACAGGTCGTAGGTACGCCTAGTTGGGCCGCTGTGGCAGTTGGAAGATGAGCCATGAAAAGGCTCCAAAATCCTTACTATACACTGTCAATTTTTTTAGGTGAAAAATTCGATGTCGTCGGATCCACTCCAGTCTTTGGATTTCGATAATACACATCTAAACACATACTCACAGGTGTACACAGGTCGTAGGTACGCCTAGTTGGGCCGCTGTGGCAGTTGGAAGATGAGCCATGAAAAGGCTCCAAAATCCTTACTATACACTGTCAATTTTTTTGGGTGAAAAATTCGATGTCGTCGGATCCACTCCAGTCTTTGGATTTCGATAATACACATCTAAACACATACCCACAGGTGTACACAGGTCGTAGGTACGCCTAGTTGGGCCGCTGTGGCAGTTGGAAGATGAGCCATGAAAAGGCTCCAAAATCCTTACTATACACTGTCAATTTTTTTGGGTGAAAAATTCGATGTCGTCGGATCCACTCCAGTCTTTGGATTTCGATAATACACATCTAAACACATACCCACAGGTGTACACAGGTCGTAGGTACGCCTAGTTGGGCCGCTGTGGCAGTTGGAAGATGAGCCATGATAAGGCTCCAAAATCCTTACTATACACTGTCAATTTTTTTGGGTGAAAAATTCGATGTCGTCGGATCCACTCCAGTCTTTGGATTTCGATAATACACATCTAAACACATACCCACAGGTGTACACAGGTCGTAGGTACGCCTAGTTGGGCCGCTGTGGCAGTTGGAAGATGAGCCATGAAAAGGCTCCAAAATCCTTACTATACACTGTCAATTTTTTTGGGTGAAAAATTCGATGTCGTCGGATCCACTCCAGTCTTTGGATTTCGATAATACACATCTAAACACATACCCACAGGTGTACACAGGTCGTAGGTACGCCTAGTTGGACCGCTGTGGCAGTTGGAAGATGAGCCATGAAAAGGCTCCAAAATCCTTACTATACACTGTCAATTTTTTTGGGTGAAAAATTCGATGTCGTCGGATCCACTCCAGTCTTTGGATTTCGATAATACACATCTAAACACATACTCACAGGTGTACACAGGTCGTAGGTACGCCTAGTTGGGCCGCTGTGGCAGTTGGAAGATGAGCCATGAAAAGGCTCCAAAATCCTTACTATACACTGTCAATTTTTTTGGGTGAAAAATTCGATGTCGTCGGATCCACTCCAGTCTTTGGATTTCGATAATACACATCTAAACACATACCCACAGGTGTACACAGGTCGTAGGTACGCCTAGTTGGGCCGCTGTGGCAGTTGGAAGATGAGCCATGAAAAGGCTCCAAAATCCTTACTATACACTGTCAATTTTTTTGGGTGAAAAATTCGATGTCGTCGGATCCACTCCAGTCTTTGGATTTCGATAATACACATCTAAACACATACCCACAGGTGTACACAGGTCGTAGGTACGCCTAGTTGGGCCGCTGTGGCAGTTGGAAGATGAGCCATGATAAGGCTCCAAAATCCTTACTATACACTGTCAATTTTTTTGGGTGAAAAATTCGATGTCGTCGGATCCACTCCAGTCTTTGGATTTCGATAATACACATCTAAACACATACCCACAGGTGTACACAGGTCGTAGGTACGCCTAGTTGGGCCGCTGTGGCAGTTGGAAGATGAGCCATGAAAAGGCTCCAAAATCCTTACTATACACTGTCAATTTTTTTGGGTGAAAAATTCGATGTCGTCGGATCCACTCCAGTCTTTGGATTTCGATAATACACATCTAAACACATACCCACAGGTGTACACAGGTCGTAGGTACGCCTAGTTGGGCCGCTGTGGCAGTTGGAAGATGAGCCATGAAAAGGCTCCAAAATCCTTACTATACACTGTCAATTTTTTTGGGTGAAAAATTCGATGTCGTCGGATCCACTCCAGTCTTTGGATTTCGATAATACACATCTAAACACATACCCACAGGTGTACACAGGTCGTAGGTACGCCTAGTTGGGCCGCTGTGGCAGTTGGAAGATGAGCCATGATAAGGCTCCAAAATCCTTACTATACACTGTCAATTTTTTTGGGTGAAAAATTCGATGTCGTCGGATCCACTCCAGTCTTTGGATTTCGATAATACACATCTAAACACATACCCACAGGTGTACACAGGTCGTAGGTACGCCTAGTTGGGCCGCTGTGGCAGTTGGAAGATGAGCCATGAAAAGGCTCCAAAATCCTTACTATACACTGTCAATTTTTTTGGGTGAAAAATTCGATGTCGTCGGATCCACTCCAGTCTTTGGATTTCGATAATACACATCTAAACACATACCCACAGGTGTACACAGGTCGTAGGTACGCCTAGTTGGACCGCTGTGGCAGTTGGAAGATGAGCCATGAAAAGGCTCCAAAATCCTTACTATACACTGTCAATTTTTTTAGGTGAAAAATTCGATGTCGTCGGATCCACTCCAGTCTTTGGATTTCGATAATACACATCTAAACACATACCCACAGGTGTACACAGGTCGTAGGTACGCCTAGTTGGGCCGCTGTGGCAGTTGGAAGATGAGCCATTAAAAGGCTCCAAAATCCTTACTATACACTGTAAATTTTTTTGGGTGAAAAATTCGATGTCGTCGGATTCACTCCAGTCTTTGGATTTCGATAATACACATCTAAACACATACCCACAGGTGTACACAGGTCGTAGGTACGCCTAGTTGGGCCGCTGTGGCAGTTGGAAGATGAGCCATGAAAAGGCTCCAAAATCCTTACTATACACTGTCAATTTTTTTTTGGGTGAAAAATTCGATGTCGTCGGATCCACTCCAGTCTTTGGATTTCGATAATACACATCTAAACACATACCCACAGGTGTACACAGGTCGTAGGTACGCCTAGTTGGGCCGCTGTGGCAGTTGGAAGATGAGCCATGATAAGGCTCCAAAATCCTTACTATACACTGTCAATTTTTTTGGGTGAAAAATTCGATGTCGTCGGATCCACTCCAGTCTTTGGATTTCGATAATACACATCTAAACACATACCCACAGGTGTACACAGGTCGTAGGTACGCCTAGTTGGGCCGCTGTGGCAGTTGGAAGATGAGCCATGAAAAGGCTCCAAAATCCTTACTATACACTGTCAATTTTTTTAGGTGAAAAATTCGATGTCGTCGGATTCACTCCAGTCTTTGGATTTCGATAATACACATCTAAACACATACCCACAGGTGTACACAGGTCGTAGGTACGCCTAGTTGGGCCGCTGTGGCAGTTGGAAGATGAGCCATGAAAAGGCTCCAAAATCCTTACTATACACTGTCAATTTTTTTAGGTGAAAAATTCGATGTCGTCGGATCCACTCCAGTCTTTGGATTTCGATAATACACATCTAAACACATACCCACAGGTGTACACAGGTCGTAGGTACGCCTAGTTGGGCCGCTGTGGCAGTTGGAAGATGAGCCATGAAAAGGCTCCAAAATCCTTACTATACACTGTCAATTTTTTTGGGTGAAAAATTCGATGTCGTCGGATCCACTCCAGTCTTTGGATTTCGATAATACACATCTAAACACATACCCACAGGTGTACACAGGTCGTAGGTACGCCTAGTTGGGCCGCTGTGGCAGTTGGAAGATGAGCCATGAAAAGGCTCCAAAATCCTTACTATACACTGTCAATTTTTTTAGGTGAAAAATTCGATGTCGTCGGATCCACTCCAGTCTTTGGATTTCGATAATACACATCTAAACACATACCCACAGGTGTACACAGGTCGTAGGTACGCCTAGTTGGGCCGCTGTGGCAGTTGGAAGATGAGCCATGAAAAGGCTCCAAAATCCTTACTATACACTGTCAATTTTTTTAGGTGAAAAATTCGATGTCGTCGGATCCACTACAGTCTTTGGATTTCGATAATACACATCTAAACACATACCCACAGGTGTACACAGGTCGTAGGTACGCCTAGTTGGGCCGCTGTGGCAGTTGGAAGATGAGCCATGAAAAGGCTCCAAAATCCTTACTATACACTGTCAATTTTTTTAGGTGAAAAATTCGATGTCGTCGGATCCACTCCAGTCTTTGGATTTCGATAATACACATCTAAACACATACCCACAGGTGTACACAGGTCGTAGGTACGCCTAGTTGGGCCGCTGTGGCAGTTGGAAGATGAGCCATGAAAAGGCTCCAAAATCCTTACTATACACTGTCAATTTTTTTGGGTGAAAAATTCGATGTCGTCGGATTCACTCCAGTCTTTGGATTTCGATAATACACATCTAAACACATACCCACAGGTGTACACAGGTCGTAGGTACGCCTAGTTGGGCCGCTGTGGCAGTTGGAAGATGAGCCATGAAAAGGCTCCAAAATCCTTACTATACACTGTCAATTTTTTTAGGTGAAAAATTCGATGTCGTCGGATCCACTCCAGTCTTTGGATTTCGATAATACACATCTAAACACATACCCACAGGTGTACACAGGTCGTAGGTACGCCTAGTTGGGCCGCTGTGGCAGTTGGAAGATGAGCCATGAAAAGGCTCCAAAATCCTTACTATACACTGTCAATTTTTTTAGGTGAAAAATTCGATGTCGTCGGATCCACTCCAGTCTTTGGATTTCGATAATACACATCTAAACACATACCCACAGGTGTACACAGGTCGTAGGTACGCCTAGTTGGGCCGCTGTGGCAGTTGGAAGATGAAAAGGCTCCAAAATCCTTACACTGTCAATTTTTTTAGGTGAAAAATTCGATGTCGTCGGATCCACTCCAGTCTTTGGATTTCGATAATACACATCCAAACACATACCCACAGGTGTACACAGGTCGTAGGTACGCCTAGTTGGGCCGCTGTGGCAGTTGGAAGATGAGCCATGAAAAGGCTCCAAAATCCTTACACTGTCAATTTTTTTAGGTGAAAAATTCGATGTCGTCGGATCCACTCCAGTCTTTGGATTTCGATAATACACATCTAAACACATACCCACAGGTGTACACAGGTCGTAGGTACGCCTAGTTGGGCCGCTGTGGCAGTTGGAAGATGAGCCATGAAAAGGCTCCAAAATCCTTACTATACACTGTCAATTTTTTTGGGTGAAAAATTCGATGTCGTCGGTTACACTCCAGTCTTTGGATTTCGATAATACACATCTAAACACATACCCACAGGTGTACACAGGTCGTAGGTACGCCTAGTTGGGCCGCTGTGGCAGTTGGAAGATGAGCCATGAAAAGGCTCCAAAATCCTTACTATACACTGTCAATTTTTTTGGGTGAAAAATTCGATGTCGTCGGATCCACTCCAGTCTTTGGATTTCGATAATACACATCTAAACACATACCCACAGGTGTACACAGGTCGAAAAATTCGATGTCGTCGGATCCACTCCAGTCTTTGGATTTCGATAATACACATCTAAACACATACCCACAGGTGTACACAGGTCGAAAAATTCGATGTCGTCGGATCCACTCCAGTCTTTGGATTTCGATAATACACATCTAAACACATACCCACAGGTGTACACAGGTCGTAGGTACGCCTAGTTGGGCCGCTGTGGCAGTTGGAAGATGAGCCATGAAAAGGCTCCAAAATCCTTACTATACACTGTCAATTTTTTTAGGTAAAAAATTCGATGTCGTCGGATCCACTCCAGTCTTTGGATTTCGATAATACACATCTAAACACATACCCACAGGTGTACACAGGTCGTAGGTACGCCTAGTTGGGCCGCTGTGGCAGTTGGAAGATGAGCCATGAAAAGGCTCCAAAATCCTTACTATACACTGTCAATTTTTTTAGGTGAAAAATTCGATGTCGTCGGATCCACTCCAGTCTTTGGATTTCGATAATACACATCTAAACACATACCCACAGGTGTACACAGGTCGTAGGTACGCCTAGTTGGGCCGCTGTGGCAGTTGGAAGATGAGCCATGAAAAGGCTCCAAAATCCTTACTATACACTGTCAATTTTTTTGGGTGAAAAATTCGATGTCGTCGGATCCACTCCAGTCTTTGGATTTCGATAATACACATCTAAACACATACCCACAGGTGTACACAGGTCGTAGGTACGCCTAGTTGGGCCGCTGTGGCAGTTGGAAGATGAGCCATGAAAAGGCTCCAAAATCCTTACTATACTGTCAATTTTTTTAGGTAAAAAATTCGATGTCGTCGGATCCACTCCAGTCTTTGGATTTCGATAATACACATCTAAACACATACCCACAGGTGTACACAGGTCGTAGGTACGCATAGTTGGGCCGCTGTGGCAGTTGGAAGATGAGCCATGAAAAGGCTCCAAAATCCTTACTATACACTGTCAATTTTTTTAGGTAAAAAATTCGATGTCGTCGGATCCACTCCTGTCTTTGGATTTCGATAATACACATCTAAACACATACCCACAGGTGTACACAGGTCGTAGGTACGCCTAGTTGGGCCGCTGTGGCAGTTGGAAGATGAGCCATGAAAAGGCTCCAAAATCCTTACTATACACTGTCAATTTTTTTAGGTGAAAGATTCGATGTCGTCGGATCCACTCCAGTCTTTGGATTTCGATAATACACATCTAAACACATACCCACAGGTGTACACAGGTCGTAGGTACGCCTAGTTGGGCCACTGTGACAGTTGGAAGATAAGCCATGAAAAGGCTCCAAAATCCTTACTATACACTGTCAATTTTTTTGGGTGAAAAATTCGATGTCGTCGGATTCACTCCAGTCTTTGGATTTCGATAATACACATCTAAACACATACCCACAGGTGTACACAGGTCGTAGGTACGCCTAGTTGGGCCGCTGTGGCAGTTGGAAGATGAGCCATGAAAAGGCTCCAAAATCCTTACTATACACTGTCAATTTTTTTGGGTGAAAAATTCGATGTCGTCGGATCCACTCCAGTCTTTGGATTTCGATAATACACATCTAAACACATACCCACAGGTGTACACAGGTCGTAGGTACGCCTAGTTGGGCCGCTGTGGCAGTTGGAAGATGAGCCATGAAAAGGCTCCAAAATCCTCACTATACACTGTCAATTTTTTTGGGTGAAAAATTCGATGTCGTCGGATCCACTCCAGTCTTTGGATTTCGATAATACACATCTAAACACATACCCACAGGTGTACACAGGTCGTAGGTACGCCTAGTTGGGCCGCTGTGGCAGTTGGAAGATGAGCCATGAAAAGGCTCCAAAATCCTTACTATACACTGTCAATTTTTTTGGGTGAAAAATTCGATGTCGTCGGATCCACTCCAGTCTTTGGATTTCGATAATACACATCTAAACACATACCCACAGGTGTACACAGGTCGTAGGTACGCCTAGTTGGGCCGCTGTGGCAGTTGGAAGATGAGCCATGAAAAGGCTCCAAAATCCTTACTATACACTGTCAATTTTTTTAGGTGAAAAATTCGATGTCGTCGGATCCACTCTTGTCTTTGGATTTCGATAATACACATCTAAACACATACCCACAGGTGTACACAGGTCGTAGGTACGCCTAGTTGGGCCGCTGTGGCAGTTGGAAGATGAGCCATGAAAAGGCTCCAAAATCCTTACTATACACTGTCAATTTTTTTAGGTGAAAAATTCGATGTCGTCGGATCCACTCCAGTCTTTGGATTTCGATAATACACATCTAAACACATACCCACAGGTGTACACAGGTCGTAGGTACGCCTAGTTGGGCCGCTGTGGCAGTTGGAAGATGAGCCAAAATCCACTGTCAATTTGTTTAGGTGAAAAATTCGATGTCGTCGGATCCACTCTTGTCTTTGGATTTCGATAATACACATCTAAACACATACCCACAGGTGTACACAGGTCGTAGGTACGCCTAGTTGGGCCGCTGTGGCAGTTGGAAGATGAGCCATGAAAAGGCTCCAAAATCCTTACTATACACTGTCAATTTTTTTAGGTGAAAAATTCGATGTCGTCGGATCCACTCCAGTCTTTGGATTTCGATAATATTTGGTGGTGTATCGTTGGGGGGAGGTAGTTCAGTTTTCTTGTTTACATTCAAACCGTTTTGTCTAGCCCACAAGGAGGGTTTTTTTTCAACGCAGCTTCCATTAGTTCGCTGATAGTTGGTGGAAATTTACCTTTTATCAAGATAACTGGGTCATCTGCATATGGTATGCTCTTTGTGCCTTTCTCCATGAAGATTTTAAGCTTTTTTTTCTTGACTGTACGAAGCCACAGTAGGGGGAGAGAGAGCTCCACCCTGTGGTATGCCTCTAGTTGTCGTCTTCCAATGTCTGCGTTGATAATTCTGCTGCTTAGCAATGGATGCGTCTAACTTTACTTTAATGTCTTTTATGAGCTGTTGGATAGCTACTCTGTTTACATTGTTGAAGGCCCCAACGATGTCGAGGAAGCCGGCCAATCCAAGTTCTTTAGTATTTAGCGAAACCTCAATTTCGCGAACAACCCCAGGCAGTGCACTTTCCACTGATCTACCTTTGAGGTAGGCGTGTTGAGTATTGCGTACGTTGTGGGAATTGATAAGTCCTCTGATGTAGTGGTCAAGGAGTCTTTCCAAGATTTTTAGTAGACCATATTGGCCTGTAGTCCAGTCCTTTGGGTTAGTGTGACTTGGTTTAACTGGTTTAGGTATCTCTCCTCTGTGTTGGGATGTACCCCGCTCACAAGCAGTTGAAGAAGATGCTGAGGAGTGTTAAAGACGGCTTTCATTATTTTCACTCGGCCAGGTCCACCTCACAGCAGCCAGAGTCAGCGTCCTCCAAAACCGTACCACACCCACAAAACGTGTTTGCAAACAATTGAAGATTACACAAGAGCTCTGTTTCAATTTCAATGACAAAGCCGAATCAAATATTAATCCCGCAGCGGAAGACAATGAAATCGCCCCTCGAGGGCCTCATCGCCAGGGAATGCATTCAACAAAGCAAAGCCACCACACAGCCAAGGACATTACACAAATTCCATTGCTAAGACCGCCTCTTGAATTTGTTTCATTCTCAGTCAAAGGCAATGATTGCCACCACCTCATCCCACTTCGTCTCCTTTTCAGACAGACATACATACGTTCTCCCACCGACTTTGGCACTCGAAACAAAACAGTTTGCATACAATCTAATATCGTTTTGCATTAATTAATGTTTGAATTAATAATGACTCCAGCAGAGACACAGGGAGAGAGGGCAACAGAGAGCGGGAGCCATGACCACCAAGCCAGTGCAGAGGCGGTGGCCGGCACAAAGCGCATCCGACGAGTGACAATGGTGTCCATCCGGCACCCACCCCGTGTCCAGGCGATTTAATAATAAATTATCCTCCCGTTGGCCCAGAGGATTAACGAAATATTCAGCACAAAATAAAACCCACCCGGGGGAAAATATTTAGCAATAAAATTCCGTTTCCCTCTTACGGGCCAAAACCAAGGGGATCCAGTTGGCTGTTGCTGTACTTTTTTTCCCTTTTTATATCGTCGTTCCCCGCTCCGTGGGGGAATACGAAATTTCTGCGTCTCATTTGAAAGGATTCATCGGTCGGTTTCTGTGTGTGTGTGTGTGTGCGTTCCTGTCTGTCTGTCTGCAGGGACAGTGCGGTTTTTTCTTATTAAATCTCCTACCGCTTCTTCGATTGAGTTGCAAAAGTGTCTTGTGCGGTGTGGGGGGGGGGGGGCTTGTTCAAAACCGCGTCGTCGAAAAGTTTGACATAGGCGAGAGGATGCCCTCTTCTGAGAAAAGGTAATAAATTTTTAATGAGGGCGGTTTCGCTTCGCATTCTGGGACCGAAGCGAAAGGCCAACCGAAAGTTATGGGGGCGCACTCGAAGACGGCCGTCATAAAGCGGACGGAACACTGAGGAATTATGTCGGATTTTCAATTTGAATGTGTCGAAGGTTGCCGCCTGTTACAGGTAAAGAGGATCACCGATGTCATCGGGGCTGGGCAGAATGTCGCTTAAAGTCAGACAAAAGCACAAGGTTTTGGGTGTCGTTAAAATGTTTATTGCGCTTAATTTCTTGACCGGCTTGGCAGTTAAATTTGATAGGTTTTCGTGCATATTTCATGGGCGGCGCGCGGTGTCAAACCGATGACTGGCGGCTTCGACCCTTGCGACTGTTGCGCAATTACACGTTTTACACCCAATAAATGGTGAGCATGGTCTCCGTGGTCGTGGGGTTAAATGCGTGTGACATCTGCTGGCGAGGGCATCAGCACATGACACTTGACAAATAATTCTGAGAAAGTTTGCCAAACTAGATGAACGACTGCATCATTGGGGTGCCCTCATCGTTGTGATCTTTCAGCCACAAGTTGCGACACCTAAGCCACAAATTGACTTAGAAAACAATTTGAACCGAATTATACGTGGCGACTGTGTGAAAAGTTAACCACCACCACCATCACTTGAGCCCTTGCATGGCACGGTGCAGCATCCATCCTGGGGACATCCTGACATCGGTGTCACATAATCTAATTTCTATCCTGGCATAAAGTTTCGCCTCACCTTCGGGCAGCCAAGGATCCACCGGGTATCCAGCACATACCAAACATATGCGAGACCACTAACGGGCCCATATTCGAATTACCGAAGTTTTAAAATACGAGTATGCCCCCTCTCCCCCTCTCCCCCTCTCCCCGTTAAGCCAATTTATATTCATGAAATTTAAATTGGCACATAATGTTAGTCATTAAAAGTTTCACCATTAGACCAGGGCGACTAACCTGAACGTGGCACAACGACGGCAGCGGTGGCGGTGGCAGTGACCGAGAAAAAAAAAAAAAAAGGACACACGGGGCGAGTGTGTGTAGACTGGGTCGGGTTTCCCTTTTTCGGGATCACTTACGCGTATGCTGGGAGTGGTGATAACTGGGGATGGAGAGTGTGCATATGGGTGGTGCGGGGCGATAGGGGATGGGGGAGATTTTTAAAAACACATTTGAAGTAATGAAGACTGCCCTGCTGGCCGTGTTGTAATTCGAATTTAAAAGGTATTCGGAGTGGCAGGGATGAGCTGAATGTGCTAATGTATGGTGGGATTAGTCGATTATTCCATTTTGGGTATGTTTGGTGCTTAAGCCGGGATTTGATGGAAAGAGAATTATGAGAAGGATCATCAGCACTGACGAGCGTTCTTCTTCTCGCATGTCTCGGTATACCCCGACGAATGGAAGAAGGCTGAGATCGTGCCTGTGACAAAAAAAAATGAGAAGTGACTCATTTGAATACCGACCGGCCGTTTGTGGATCTTTGTGGAACTTGTTATGTTGGGCAGTCGGTAGTCACCTCTGAACCGTCCGTTTCTGAAAAAAAAAACTCTGCTTGCCCATCATCTCGCCGAACATCCACTTGGCTCGGGTCAGATACATTTTCTGACTGCAAAGCGGCTTATGGTATTCAGCAAGGCCTTGGGAAGAAAGAACCGTGCCCATTAAACCTTCTCGTGATTTCACTCGATGCAGTCAACTAGGTACTCCTGTCGTGTCATTCAAACTTCCCCGTCCAATCGATGTTGGAATTGACTTGGGCCCGTTCTTTTTCAATTTAACTGAACGAGCCTCCCAATGTAACTAGTCCCTAGCCGTTGGCGATCGAGTGTCGCAGATGTTATCAATGCCAACTGGAGCACGACAAGGGTCTGCACTTGGGCCCCTTTCTTTTTTCAATAACGTGTGTGAACGTGCTTTCTAATGTAACATCTGTCAGAAGTTCGGTACCGTGTTCTAGTGGCACAAGCTGCATGTTGCACGAACACAAGTAATCACTGTCGAAGATGCCTTGTCGTTCGTGTGAATCACAGTTGATCGCATGGCATCTAGTGACAACATGGTCTCCAGCAACATTCTCGATGGGATCCGGACTTCGACTTCCCAATTGGACAATCGAGCAGATGGTGAACCTAAGTTGTGGTCACAATGTGAACAAAGTGAGCCACAGTCACTGCTGCATGCCTACCTATCTAATCTGTCAATATTGTAGTGGTTCCGTGTCCATGAACAACAGTAAGTAGCCTCAATTATCGAGGTCATGATTATTCGACTGTAAAAAAAATATTAAACAAAAAACCCCTCCTGCCCTCGAAGATTTAGTTACGTGCTATTGAGGTCACCATTTAAATAAACATCATATTCTAATCCAAATTGCGAAGAACACCCTCGTATTTGCACAAGTGATGCTCTCAAGAGCTCCTCACTAACTTCGAGTATATATACCGATGTACAGGCACTTCATCGACATCAGTTCATCGCTTCATCTCTTGCAGCGCAATCGAATTAGTATACAAAAATCATGAACTTCGCAGCCTGGTTCCTCCTGATCTTCGTGATCCTTGGCGTGTGGGAGACCGTAAGCGCCGTCGACCTGAACGGCGACTGCTTGGACGATGCCACCGCCGCGTACACAGCTGGCTGCGTTCCAACCAAGAAGCAGAAGGTTCTTAAAGTCAAAGATGTGAAGTACAAGAACAAGAAGAAGGCCACCGGATAGACTGAAGCACGAAACGAATAAAAAACTATTTTGATCTAAAAAAAATCATTTTTTCTTAATTTTTGCTCCAAATACTTGATGATTTAATGGCTACTCGTTTGAGGATCATTGGGGTTGTTTTCTATGTTCAAGGCTTGGTAGTCACCTCCGCGATGATCTGAACCACTATGCCCTCCGAGGCAGTGGGTATGCATGAACGACGACGACGAGACACATCATTGCTTTATCCATCAAGCATAGGTTAGGTAGAGCACCATGTTGGTGCATTGTGATATCCATGGTCTGACTATTGACCACTGATCAGCAAACTCCAGTGATAGTGACGTGAATTTGATCCCAACGACAAACGGTGACTGGACCAGATTTGAAAATCGAATAAAAGCCTATTAATTTTGCTTTCATCGGGATTCGAACCGGGGAGCCCTCTAACCAGAGGCAGGCACTCAACCAACGGCGCCATCCAGTTGTCTATCGAGCACGGTTTACTTTTCCCATAAATTTTGCCTCATAATGGATGGTACGCGGACGATCAATGGTGATCTTGGTATCAGGCTGTGAGATCATGGAGGACGGACTGAGTAAAGTAAGCACCTGGGCTACAAAATACGGCCTAGGTATCAGCTCAAGCAAAATGGAACCGATGCTTTTCACTACAAAAACCAAAATACCCAGCTTCCTTTTTCCCCGTCTTAAGTCTTAACGACCACCCGCTCTAGCTGTCTCTCTCTCTCTCTCTCTCTCTCTCTATTTCATCATCATCATAATCTTCTGACCCGCATGATCCACTAAAGGGGTGGCGGGGGTAAACCTCGCACGAGAGATCTCCAGCCAACTCGATCCTCCGACATCGACTCTAACTCATCAGGAGCAATGCCCAAGCGTAACCCGGCAAGTTTTTGGACTTGGTCCAACCACCTCGTCCTGGGTCTGCCAAGCGGTCGCCTACCTGATGGAATCGCATTCAACGCCCGCCTCGGAAGTCGTGATGATGGGGACATTCGTTCCACGTGACCAAACCACCGAAGCATAGCCCTTTCCGTTCGAAGAAGCAACTGCTCGATGTTGAGTTCCTCGCGCACTGCCGTGTTTCTCACCCTATCCCGGCGAGTAATTCCCACAACAGAACGAAGAAAGCTTGCACTCGCGATCTTATTCTTTCGGTCATTACCCAAACTTCATGACCATAGGTGAGAGTTGGTACAAATACTGAGTTGAAAACCGCTAACTTGGCTTTGACATCAAGCTCGGCCTTTCTGATTACAGAACTACCAAGCTGTGTCAAAACTGATCAATCCTACCGGAAAGCTCAGCATTACTCCTTCCATCACTCGTGAAAAGGACCCCCCGAGATGCTTCAACTTCTCCACCTGCTTCAATGGGACTCCACTAACATGCAGAGTGCATTGAACAGGCGTTCTGGAAACGACCATAACCTCCGATTTGTCCACGTTAACCCTCATTCCCGCATCAGCACATACGGCCACAAACCTATCGAGTGCGCGTTGGAGTTCCGTCTGGAAGGATGTGAGGATAACCAGGTCATCTGCAAAAAGATGACTCCCAAAGTGAAACATTCCTCACCTCGGCTGCGCTGCAACATCCAGTCCATATATACAATGAAAAGGAGAGGTGACAAGGCACACCCTTGGCGAAGTCCAACGCCCACGGTGAAAGGTGTTGATTTAGCACCGTTTACCCGAACACAGCTGCTACAGTTTGTGTATAGAGACTGAATGGCCCTCAGAAGAGGACCATCAAATCCCATACTCCTGCAGGACAGTCCACAGTTTACCTCGAGGGACTCGGTCATATGCCTTTTCCAAATCTACAAAAACAACTGTAGATGGGTTTGGCATACTCCCAAGCCTTCTCAAGTACCATTCTTAGAGTGAGAAGCTGGTCGGTTGTACTTCCGCCGGGACGAAAGCCGCACTGTTCATCCCCCATCCTGGACTCGACCATAGTTCTAGAACGCGCTTAAAACACCTTAGCATAGACTTTCCCTGGGATACTTAAAAGAGATATGCCCCTGTAGTTGGAGCAATCTCTTTTGTCCCCCTTCTTAAAAAGTGGGACAATCACCCCAGTTTGCCAATCGCCAGGTGTCTCACCGCGTTCCCATTCCACATTAATGACACGAGAGAGTCATAAAACTCTCTCTATTTACCAGCGCCAATTACCTGGGCATCACCTTAGATCCCAAACGCAGTTGGAAGTTAAACGTGGGACCAGCGTGTTGAGAAAGCAGAAGTCTCCAACAAAAGATGCAATGTATGCATACGGGGGTGGTTAGAAACAGACACAATGTCACAAGCGCCCTACGATCGACTCCGTCAGACGCTCTGGCGGTAATGCTCCATCTTTTCCCTTTAAACTTACAAATAAAAAACGCTACAGCAGACAGCGCCATCAGGCTCTGAGAGTCTGGGTGCAGAACGTCAAAATCATATGATCTGAGCACCATCTACTTAGTACAACTGACAACTCAAGAGGAACAAAAAAGTATCGACCCCGATGCGCACCAGGCTTCGTTTGGCTAGTCATCGAGTGTTAGTCTTCGCCTCAGTTCACCTTCATTGGCCTGAGACTCACAACTTCATTCTCGTTTGCGAGTAAAATAGGAATTCTGTCTAAGGGCGACGAAGACCTTCTTCTTCGACACAGCACTACAGCTTTCTCACGATTTGAAGACGGGAGGGGAAGAAGCTTCTTAACCTAAAAACCTAAAAAAGGTCTCTCGAACTCTATGCCGATCTACTTGTGAAATTGCGGAGTTCACATTTAGCCTAAGTTAGAGACACGCCTTACCAGTCAATTGTGACGTTTTGACGGTCTTGATGACAACTGTCATTGTTTGGTATTGCTGTTGTCGAACAGACAATTGAGAGTGGATCGTGATGCCAGCACTTGAGGTTCAAGGAAGTGACGAAGCCTTGTCTCTACTTAATCAATTCGCAGGCTTACGAAATATCTTGAATCGTGGAAGCTTCTTAATGTACGGCAGTACGGTTTTCGCAGCAAAAGAGTACACTGGTGATTTCATAGCTTATCTCACCGAAAAGTAGAACCAATCTCTGCACAATACAGGCGAAGACAAGATCGTTGTGCCTGACCTTTCTAAATAATAATAATATAATATGGGTGGCGCTACAGAACGTAGAAAGCCAGGCCTAGCTTCTCAGCAACCACTCGTGTTGTGCGTGCTATTGTTCTATCATGAGTGGAAGGGACCTACAATTTTATGCCGACTCTGAACGGCCAAGTTTGAGAAGCTTTTTCTAGATCATTGGCAGCGACTCGAAAGAAGTGGGGCGGTGAAAAGTATTTCTTGTCGTATCAGGCATCGAACCTAGACAGGTAGGTCCAAGTGCGTAGGAGTCGACGCACATACCCACAATGCCACGGGCCACACATGCTTTTCCAAAATCCGCTATTGGAGAAGGGTTTCAGCTGTTCAAAACAGCTTCCACGTATTCACAGACACATCGTATAAAAAAACGCTGTCAGCTGGAATCAAGGAGCAGGGGAGGTAGAAACTTGATAGCTCCTTGCTCTTTTATGTCTGAACATCAGCCTAGCCAGGTCCACAGAAGTGTAGAAGGACTTGAACGAATATGTTGTTCGAAACTGGAAGTAGTTTGCTAGAGATTGTCCTTGTTGGAATGGCCAAGACTGTACGGACACACAGAGACGAAAAAGGATGTTTAGATTCGTAGATCTGAATTAGAAACAATCGCAGTCATTTGGAAAAAAATCGAATTTACTCCCCTTTTGTGCGAAGTATCCGACAATTCATTTACTCCGATGCAGTTTACACATTCCACAGTCGTTTTCAACCAATCAACCTTGAAACTCAAAAATTCAAAATCAGTTTCTTCTTTTGCCGCAGAATATTCAAGAATGCAAGGATTTTCGATAGAATTTGTGATAATTATCCGAGAAAGCCGATGTCCTGTTTCGGTAGAGACAGATGGAGAAGAAGTTTTAACCAGGGAACTGTACTAAGGCTCACAAAATTGGAGCAGGACTGCGTGTTGTGGATAATTTTGTGGACAATTGGGGAATTCTAATTGGATTCTCATGTTTGAAGGGTGCGTTCACAGTGAAAGTTCACAGTTATCAAGTCCTAATTGGGAAAATGAAGAAAACATGGAAAACGATGGGATGAATAGAGTAAATTTGTTGGGAAAGACGAACACTGCGCAAGGACTTCATATTTTCCACACAACAACGAGTATTCATGCATCGACTGAGTGAACAACCCCCAAGGGTCATTGGACAGCACCAGCAACGAAATCAACCGAAGAATCATGATTAGGAGAATACATCGAAGTTATGCATGTCACACAATTGGAAACACTAAGAGTTCGATGTCGCCTTGCTTAACTTTCTCTTGACACACACGCTCTGGGACCAGTGCAAGTATCTCATCGGCAACGACGACGACGCGACGCCCCAAAAGGAACGCCAGAAGTTGGTGTTCCAAGCGATAATCAATTTCAGAAACGTATCTGGATCAGCCGAAGTCACTTTACAAGAACAGTGGCTATGACTTAGATAGCCGGCGCAGATACGATCAAAGCCGCCGTGCCTTGGTGGTGCAAATGAGACTCCCGCGCGAGCTTTGGGTCTGTCGTTCGTTCGTTTTATGCACCGAATGTCCATTGGTGCAGCAGTCATCGGTGTTCGTCAACAGATGGAATGCGATACGTGCTTCAGTCTGTTCAAAGATTTGGTCTGATTAAAATTTGATGGCCCCTCCATGATTAAAGTTACGTACAGAACCCTGGTTTGTTATCTGTTAATTCAGAAAAATCCACCTCCAAATAGGCTTTAGGTTACGAACTCCACTCAATGAATGTCCACTTAACCAGCGTTAATCACAGTCCCTGCTCAGCTAGTGAATGACCCCCTCCACCGGAATGTTAGCCATTCATTCAGACACACTAGTCGCAGTTCTTAACACTCTTAAGCAACTGTTTTGTGCAAACAACTACGAAAATTCCTGAATAACCCCAATCTTCATTAAAAAATGATACGTTTTTCAATCTCTCGCGCGCTCTCTCTCTCTCTCTCTCTCTCTCTCTGTCTCTGCTCTGCTCTGCCGTGCTTCCGCGCCCCGTTTTCGCGACGACGGTGATGATGATGATGATGCCACTGCAGATGGGCACGTCCAAATTACTGACCGAGGATTTATCGCATCGATAAGTGTGTGTATCTACATACAAAACGAACGACACAACTGGAAGCAGTTAGACAGACACTGTGGTAGGATAGGTCAGGTTTAAGTGACTGTCGCAGATGAATCAGTTGTTACCCCACTATCCGGTCATTGATACACCGATTCTTCGTTAGCCAAAGAACTAAATGACACACAATAAATAGCTGCTTGATGATCCACTCCGATACTGGGTTCTGAATCTTGATGTATGACACTCCGTCTAGGCTGCTGAATGAACAGTCGCCTAGCGTGCTTTTCCTTATCCATGCAAGGGCTGGACAGGTGCCGAGGCAGTGTTGCCTGGTTTCTACATCTTCCTCATCCCTACAGCTCCTGCAGGAGTCATTGTAGGAAGTTCCCATTCTTCTTGTGTGTGAGCCCAATATGCAGCCGGTAGTTACTATATTCTTTGGCATTTCAAGGCCCAATTCCATCCATCTTTGAATAGTGAAGTTGACGGCATCTGTAAGTAGTAGACTGTGGCAGCTGGACAAAGAAACATAGAAAGGACAAGAGCCAAGGAAGCTTAAGAAGCTGAGTAGGAGTAACAGAGTAAAACTCTATATATATACATACAGCCACACAGTGATAGAAGGCAATGAAATGACCGACTCCCTCGCTAGGAAAGGAGCATCGGAACATTTTATATGCCCCGAACCATTCTGCGCTATAGGAGATCACGTCGTCTGGAAAGCGTTTAGGGAACTAAAACGAAGGAACCGGGCAGATACATGGAACAACCCTCATGGTATGAAGCAGGCCTAGAAACTCTTGGGTGAACATAACCGCAAGAGGAGCAAAAACAACGTCCGTATCCTAACAGGCTTCCTAACAGGGCACTGTAAGCTCAGGGAGCACCTAAGGAAACTAGGAGTATCAGAAGAAGGTCTCTGCAGATTCTGCGGAGAATCTAAAGAATCTAAATCTGGGTTGTACCAATCAATGTCCAATCCAAACTGAGACCCGAGAATAGACTGAGAGACTCATTGCACGTGAATGAACATCTTTTCGTTCAAAATTCCCTTGAAAGTAGATCAATAAAGGTTATCTAATGACTCAGTTCCAATTTCAGCGAGCTTCGAGTTTCTGATTCAAGATATCTGAAGGGCTGGCATCTCGTCAAAATCCCAATTGGAAATATGACATCATACGTATATCGTAAAGGACAACCAAAAGCACTCAAGTTGTCTAAGAAAACTATCGTCGTCATTGTTGCACTAGCCACAGAATTCCTCACGCACATGGATTAATTAGATTGAATCACAAATCTGCAGTGTCCTCAAGGAAGTGTCATGCATTATTGATGACTTGCTCGATGGACAACTATTACTTCGAGGTAGTCAGGGACTTTATCTCCTCCCGCATCGCAGTATTCTAACCACTTGAAAGACCGTTGTTTCTTTGGGCTCAAGAGTCCTGGTCTACGGTCTTCTGATCGTGATACAGTCCGGAATAAGACTGCACTTCATCCAAGCTCCTCCACCTGTCTACGACCTACGATTTAAAAAGCAGATGAAGGCGTCCTTGGTCTCTTAGTTAGAAAAGTTCCGATAGTTGGTACTGGTTGTGTAGCGTAGCCACGCCAGCTGGAGGAGACAGTCCAACCACGAACTGTACAGCAACATGAGCAGAAGTAAAATAGCAAGGAGATATCCAACTTGGCCTTCGGAGCATTGGAATATTTTATAGAATTACCCCTTGTCCTCCGACCACGAAAAAATGAGAGAGTAGCGGAATTCCCTTGTCACATGCTTTTACAAAATCCATGAATCCACCTTCCGCGGTTGGAGAAGGGTTACAACTGCTCACACGTATGCACAGACACATCGTATGAAAAACGCTGTCAGATGAAATCAAGGAGCAGGGGAGGTAGAAGCTTGATATCTTCTTGCTCTTTTATGTCTGCACATGAGCCTAGCCAGGTCCACAGAAGTATAGAGGGACTTGAACGAATATGTTGTTCGAAATTGGAAGTAGTTTGCTAGAGATTGTCCTTGTTGGAATGGCCAAGACTGTACGACCACACAGAGACGAAAAAGGATGTTTAGATTCGTAAAACTTAATCAGAAACAATTGCAGTCATTTGGAAAAAAATCGAATTTACTCCCCTTTTGTGCGAAGTATCCGACAATTCATTTACTCCGATGCAGTTTACACATTCCCCAGTCGTTTTTTTTTCACATCCTTTAAAAGTCCTTGAAACCCCAAAAATTCAAAATCAGTTTCTTCAGATCAGAAAAATTCGACCCCATTTTTTGCTGAAAATTGTCAATTTCTGAAAACCCGATTTTTTTTCATATTTTAGCTTTCAAATGACTAAGCTTTAGTTGGGGTGTGTGTGGTGGATTGGAAACCAATACTCCGGCCCGAAAAGTCTTCGAATCCACCCCCGAGGACGGCGCAGTAGAGGAAGACCGCGACTCAGGTGGCGCACGCAAGTAGAAAGGGACCTCAACCAACTGTGCGTGCGAAACTGGAGACAGCTAGCTAAAAATCGAGCTGGCTGGAGACGCTTGTTGGTTGAGGCCCAGGTCCACCCCGGACTGTAGCGCCACCTTAAGTGTGTGATGGATGAATTGCAAACAATCTGCATAAAATTTTTCTCAGTTCCGGCGGTTTTTGCCCGAAAAAAGTCCTTTTTTCGATTTCCATGACATCACGAATGTGTTGTGAAAATTAGAATTTAATGCATTTATTCAGCATGTCTGGCAATGACTTTAATGAGCTTCACTGAATTATTGAGAGTTTGTAATGAAAGTGTTGCCAGCAGGGGGAAATATGCAATTTTTCGACAATAAAAATGGTTTAAAAACATTTTTAAAATTAATAATAGGCGTGTTCTTTCAGATACTGAAAAAGAACAGTAAGTGAGATCTGAAAAAAACGTTTTGTTTTGTTTTAAGGGTTAAGAGTGTGTGTGTGTGATTACGGTAATGACATTTAATGTCAAAATTCTACTGACACTCTCCATCAAGCGTTATTTTAAGAGGCAAATGGTTGGGATTTAAGGGGGTAATGGAGCTGTGGCAGGCTAAGATGGTTTACCATCCAAAACGCCCTTGGGACCACGGTAACAAAGGCGCGGCGCATGGAGCCGTCTTTGGAGCAGTTTGAATTCAGCATCGGATGTCGGAAAGGACACGAGCTGTCGTGTGATTTCTTCACTCTGGTACAAGAGAAGATATTGCCTGTAAACACGGAAGCACTATCTTCTATAAGTCGGCCCAACTTTTGGGTTACGCAGATGACATCGGCATCCTCCAGCGCTCCCAACCTGTCGTAGTGGAAGGTTTCAGGACGTTTGTATAACAGGCGAAACGAGCTGGTCTTAAGGTTAATGAGGAAAAGACGAGTCCACGAACCACGAGCTGTAAGAAGATGTGGATGTAGTCCGGAAGGCAAAAATCCCTAGATTACACTGGCTTGGCCAAATCGAGCAAATGAACACCAATGCTCCAGAAAAGATGATCTTCGAATCCAAGCCTCCTGGTTCCAGAAGAAACCGAATCTCCGCTACAAGTACCAAGTTATCGCGGACGCTAGACAGCTTGGCCTCGATGACTGGAAGCAGCGTCCCCAGGACCATCGGCGATGGAAGGCAGTGATTGCCGAACCTCGGAGCCTCCACAGGTCGTTGGCCTGATAAGTTAGTAATTAAGTCAGTAATGGAGATGTACTGTGCAAGCGACACGAGGGCGGGGCAGTCTATGTAGTTCTCATGGGAAACTAAAGGAATCCAAGCTAATACAAAAAGAAATCTCCGTCTCTGACGTACAAAGGAAAGGTTGGTAATCCCACTCTGTTTCCAATCAACCCCACAAATGATCACAAAACGAACCTCAAAACTGACAAAATTCTCTCCTGTCACATGAGCTGCCCGTTTTCAGTTTTTTTTCCAGCAAGAACTCCCCATTTTCAAGCTCGCCACCATGACGACCGAAAGGTAAGCAGATTCAACCGACAAATCCCACATTTCATCGCGTCTTATCTCAGAGCCACCGTCAACCAGACCCAGTCAACAGATGTCACAGATTTTCGGTAAGCCAACCACCACACAGACGAATCGGCTTCCTTTTCACGTCTCATTTCCAAACAGAGGCGAAGCGGCCGTCGAACCCATCACCAGGAGAGCCCAACGATTCAACAAGTTGAATAAGCAATTCCACGGGGAGACGACAGATGACGGAAATGAGACCTACGATGCAGAACGCTTTAACCGGATAAACGCAGCGAACAAAACACAGCCGGAACGGCCCACCCAGCCGGGTGAAGTCTCCCGTTCGGTCGTGTCCTTCGGGGAGAGCGTGAAGGTTGGACGGGCGGACAGGCAAGGCGGCAGGCAACCGAACTTGTTTAAGACCGGAAACTTTGTGAGTACTTGGATGCAATCGGTGATGGAACCAGCTCATGAATTGGAATTGTCCACAGATTTACGTAATCATCCCCCCAGATGGGGGATACGGTTGGATCATCCTGATCGTGGTCTTCTTCTGCCTGATGATCACGGAGGGGGTCATCTGGACGATTGGGGTCATGTTGCCCGCAATCGAGGCGGACTTGGCGCTCTCCGCCACCGACCTGGCATTCGTGACGTCAACGCAAATGGGTACATCTCGCTTGGACTTCGACCCAAATCCAATTTGAATATGCCAAAGCTATGTACTACTTTTCAGCTCTCCTGGGCAGTGCCCTCATCAACAGATTTGGGTTCCGGCTCGTGGCCTTCTACGGGGCACTGTTCGCAGCGCTGGGACTGGTGTGCGGCAGCTTCAGCAAAACGCAGACCTCGCTCATCATCTGCTATGGCGTGATCGGTATGTGCTCTCGACTGAGTGGATTTCACCGATCTAGTGTCCGTCTGTTTTAAGGGGGAACTGCCATGGGGATGGTTCTAGTGAGCAGCATGCTCATCGTCCACTACTACTTCGAGAGCCTGCGGCCCATTGCGAGCGCAGTCTCGTCGACGGGCTCGGGAGTGGGCCTGATCGTGATTAGTCTTCTGAACGCCAATCTGATTGCGTCCATGGGGTGGAGGTACACGACCCGAATACACGCCTTGCTGATGCTGGCCGTGGCGTTGCTCACGTGTGCCTACGTAGAGGTGGAGCCCACTGAATTTGGAGCATTCAAGGTTTGCATTCGTCGCCGTGTGAGTTCCTCTGGCAACAGCTCACCCCGTTTGACAGTACATTCCAGGGGATGATTCGGACGAATCGCTGAACTCTGTGGAATTGGCGACAGAGACATACTCTGTGTATTCCTTGCCAAAAACCGACACGCCGGGCTCTACAAACTCCGCCCAAGCGACTGGTGAGTAGAAACGCTGGTCTAATCTTGAAGTCACACCCTCTTCCTTGAAGCCAGTCCAGTTGGGAAGTCAAAGTCCGGTTCCCATCGAGCATGTTGTTGCTGCACTCGAGGACAGATAGACAGACGCCATGTGATCAACCGTGATCCCCTCGACCGGCAGGACATTTTCTACAGCGGTCCTCCGGACTACACGCGCTCGTGCAACATGCAGCTTGTGCCCGGCGAGGAGGAAAAGGTTGTCTCATCACGCATGCTGCTTCATCCTTAACGGCGTGTTTCGTTCAAGGCTCAACGAATCAGCTACACCTTGTCAGTGGTGCGTCCCGCGACGAAGACGGCCTCAGACGACTTGGAGAACTGGATCCCGCAGAAGCTGAAGGTGGGCATCTACACACTCCTGGACGTTAAGCTCATAGAGTTGACGGAGTTCAAGCTGCTGCTGGTCTGCACTCTGATTTTCGCCATGGGCGTCAATATTCCCTTCGTTTACGCGATATGTAAGCCATTCATTCATTTGAGACGCTCTGCGTGACCTATTCCCCAGCTCGAGCACAGATCCCCAGTCATTTGGCCAACCTCCTGCCGTCTGTCATTGGAGCTGTGAACGTCACGTTTAGGATACTCCTTGGCGTCTGCGCCTACAAGACATCGATTCACATGTCTTACCTCTCGGGGCTGGGCTTATGCCTCGGCGGCGCAGCTGTCCTGGTGAGTGGATTCATCGGACAAGACAGTGTGCCCCTTCAGTTCACCTTCGCAGTGCTCTTCGGCATCGGAATTGGTAAGCTAACTGTCTGTCCTCCCCGTCTTCACTTCAGGCATCTTCGAACATTCCAGCGTCGCATGGAGCCCTGCGGGTGATGATTTATGTCAAAGTCCTCGGTTTGGAGAAGCTAACGAATGCCTTCGGATTGACGACGGCGATCATGGGTGTTGGCTCCTTCATTGGCACTTGCCTGTCCGGAACTATGCTGGACAAGTACCACAGCTACAAGCCGGTCTTTATCTTCTCCGGCATTTGCATCATTGTATCGGGACTCATTCAGCTGATTATTCCCAAGTACGCGGCGTACTGCGTGGCTCTGAGGCAAAGGAAGACGCAGAAACGGGTTCGCTTCACCGGAACGAAGTGGAAATGGTCTGATTGTTGGTCGATGATATTTTAAATGACAAAATAAATGAACGTCGAACGTAGGTTTTCTCAGCAAAGAGGGGCTTCGAATTCAAGCCTCCTCGAAGAAGGAGAGGAAGACCGAATCTCCTGTATAAAGATCAAGTTTCGCGGACGGTGGACAGCTTGGCCTTGATGATTGGAAGCAGCGTGCCCAAAACCGTCGGCGATGAAAGCCAGCGAGCCAGCCCAAACTCAGAGCCTCCACGGGTAGTTGGCCTGATAGGCAGTCTAGTTCTAAAGGAACTAAAGGAATCCAAGCTAATACAAGAGAAAATCTCCGTCTCTGACGTACAAGGGGATGATTGAAAATCTCACTCTGTCTACACTTTTCCTATCAACCCCACAATTGATCACAAAACGAACTTCAAAACTGATCGTACCAGGCATCGAACCTAGACAGGTAGGTCCAAGTGCGTAGGAGTTGACGCATGTACCCACAACGCCACGGGCCACCACGATTGACCTTTCTAAAGCATCAACAAATTTCCTTTGCCAAAAATGGTATTGATGCATCCCTTCTTCTATGGATCAGAACAGTGTGATATCCACCAAATAAATGCTGGTGTTCCCCAGAGCTCTGTTGTGTCTCCAACGCTCATCTTTTGCCTGTCTGCTACTTACGAACTCAGCCCATCGCTGATGACAGTACCCTCAGCTTTTCAAATTCGCCGTGAATTGGAACGGCAACATGTGTTAAGCACAATAGAGTGGAATGCAATGCTGCTAAAACGCAGGGTGATGTCTGTTGTCACTTTGTCGAGGGAACCGGAAAATAGCCCATCCTTTGTTGCAACGATCATGCATTCGAGGTCGCCACTAGTGCTGCGAAATGTCTAGGTTGCTTCAATACCCCTCTGATTCGGCTTTAAGTTTTAAGGCTTATATATGCTCTAAGTTTGAGTACAACGCTCATATACTCATATACTCCACCACTCTGCGACTACTCTAGATGGAAGCCAGAAGCGAGCGATTAAACTCATAGGAAGATTATCGCAGTGTCAATAGCCTCGTTCGGACACCGCAGTGCAGTGCCTTCTTTGACCCTGTGAATTAGTCGATTGTTGATTAATGCTTATCCGCAAAGGTTTGTTCAGAGGATACCACATTTGTCCCTAATGTCTCTGGAAGACCAAGATGGTCAACGTTAAGCACTCCGGTCAGCATGCATTCACCCGCAATGCCCGTCTCGTCAGGAATACTCTTCAGTTTAACCTTGCTTTCGGAAGTTAAATTTAGAGACAACCGAACTACACGGATATGGAGTGCAATATTTTACACACACTACAATCAGTGCCTCCTAGCCCTTTCTCACTACCTTCGGCCCGCGCTGGGCTCCTGTATAAGGACCAAGTCATCGCGGACGCAAGACAGCTCGATCTTGACGACTGGGATCAGCGTGCCCTGGACCGTCAGCGATGGAAGGCATCGATTGCTCGGGCAAATATTTAAAAAAAGAATTATTGTGCAGGCTGGGAGAGGCTCGGAGAATTCTCGCTGCCCCATCGTGGCCACTAGCAGGTAACACGCTTAGACCTTCGAAACGTTGAAAGATGTGGCGGAAGCGTTAGAAGCGTTGTTCTTAAAAAAAAAAGCCGGAAATCCGGTTGTCATCCAACAAGTCGCACGAATCTCATTCGTTACTCCCTCCTGTTGATCAATAGCTCTTCAGATCAAACCCACCACACCCCTCTGACAAATCTTTTTGACGATTTAGTTCAGCATTATTGAGGTCACCATTTGTCATAGTTCTCAATGCCATCAAAATAAATTCTAACCCAATTTGCAAAGAATATTCTCGTATTTACACAAGTGATGCTCTCAAGATACCCCACAAATTCCGAGTATATATACCGACGTACCAACACTTGATCGATATCACTTCATCTTTTGCAGTGAAATCGAATTAATATATAAAAATCATGAACTTCGCTGCCTGGTTCCTCCTGATCTTCGTGATCCTTGGCGTATGGGAGACAGTGAGCGCCGCCGACGTGAATGGCGACTGCTTAGAGGACTTAACTGGCGTATTCATAACTGGCTGTGTTCCAACCAAAAAGCAGAAAATTTTGAAAGTCAAGAGTTTGAAGTACAAGAACAAGAACAAGAAGTCCACCGGATAAACCCGAAAAACTTTGAAAACCTTGAAATGACTTGACATACTGGAATAAAGAAATGATTTTGATTTAAAACTGTGCTTTTTAATTTTTTTCTTTTGGAGAGCTTATTGTTGTTTAGGTTTTTTCTATCTTCAGCGGTGGCTAAAGTCACCTCAGAACGGACAGAATGGACGTCAGATCCAATTATATCCTACTGATCAAGCTGTTCAACTGAGTGGCCACCATTAAAAAATGCAAATAAGTACAAGTGGCAACGCAAGAGGAACAAACAGACACAAATACCGTGCCCGACCCGCAGCAGGCTTCAATTGCCTAGCCAGTGTGAGTCTTCGCCTCAGTTCACCTTCATTGGCTGGACTCAGAACTCTAAGCTGGTTTTTGGGGGCGAGATTCTGTATGAATCAGAAAGGGCAACCTCCAAGACCGCTATGTGTGACTGCGTCACACCCTGCACGAGGTGCCCCTGCTGTCAACTAAATAAAGCGGATCTAGAGGGGAACAACTCAATAAAACCCGCAACTCCAGGTGTTAACAACCGTGCCTAGGAATGAATGGCATTGCGTTACCTGAGGCAATCTGGTTTTAATTTAAACCCTCTTCACTGTACAATGCGACATCTCCTTCCCCCATACTCGTGGGACCAAAATTGACACAATAAATAAAAAAAACTTCAAGCAACGCTGATGTTTGATTGAGTCGGGCACCAGCGACCTCCAAAAAACCGACTCTAATAGAAATGAACAGCCCTTAACGGAAGAGGAGGAAAACATCCTCCTACTATCCCCAGTCAGGAAAACTTCGGGTGCAGCTGGCAGTGAAACAATTGAGATCTGCTTTGATGACCTCATCATAGCTGATGATGACTCCTGCTCCATTACTCATCCAAACACTCAACATCGTCCGTCACTTCCCTGCGCAGTAAAATACGCAACTGCAGACGAACGATCAGTAGACTCAAGGGCAGGACGGAGCTCAGGGAAGAAGGAAAAACAAGACTTCAAAGAGCACTCGACTTTCTAGAGGAATCCTCTAATGGGACGGATAGGCCATACGCCTTTCGCCCAACGGTGGATCCAAAGGAGGCGTCGGAGAGCAAACAGCAACCAGCCGTTTGCTCAAAGACCAATCTGCAGAAGATCAAGAGTGACGAAGCACTGATGGGAAAACCCCCCCTCCCCCCGGTGGCTGAAGTAATTCGGCGCAGGCGAGGGGCGGTCTCACCTGTTGGAAGGTCTGCTAAGGAGGATGTCCTCATGGACTTGGCCATGACCCCTAAGCCGACCCCCGAAGATGATGCTGCCAGGCCAAGCCTTATAGCGGACTCTGAAGGTAAAGCTAGGGACCAGCCAGCCTTTACGACGGAGAGTGTTGCTGGCAAGCCGGTAAGCTCCTATCACCCTTCCGAAAAGAAGGACACCTCACCAAGTACTTCAACTGAGGTAGTGAATTCGACGCTGAATAGTGCAAAAAACAGTCATAACCATAGACCACAATCCAGCGCCGAAAATCCCCTGCAAGCAACGCGCCAATGCCAAAAAGCTCGTTAGTAGATTGAAAGGTCGCGATCCAAATTCCCTCTCAGCGAAGGAAAAGGGTGAACTCGCAAGAGCAGAAGCGACCATTCGATCTACCGCGAACGCATGGTGCAGAACAGGCGATAGTAAGCCAAGGATACCGACCTTGGTCGCTACCAGGAAGGTAGGCCATCACGCCACCTCTTCGAGAGCGGCCAAGGAAGTAGGACCGAAGTTTGCGACGGGCCAAGCCACTGCCGACCCTGAACCAACCCCGGGCTGCTCCGGGCAAGCTAAAGCCAATATAAAAAGGGGCCCAGTAGGCGTGGCATCCCCAAAAAGATGACCCTTTTCACCAACAAAAGGGTCATTCCACGCTTTAACCCCCCAACAATTGAAGGCACGACCCTCAATCTGGCGGATAGCGCGAAATATCTAGGGATCATCCTAGGCAAGAAACTAACCTGGAAACTCAACCTAATGGAAAGAGTCAAGAAGGCAGCTTGTGCCCTATACCTGAGCAACAGGATATTCGACAAAAAGTGGGGTCCGCACCGCAAGACAATTCTGTGGATGTACACAGCGATTGTAAGGCAAATCTTGACATACGGCAGCGTGGTATGGTGGCAGGCCGCCCTGAAATCCACCAACCTCAGAGAATACAGAGACTAGCATGTCTTGGAGTTACAGGCGCTATCTCCACTAACCCGACCGAGGTACTACTAAACCTTCTCCCACTTGACCTTTACATGCAAGCTAACGCTGCTAAAAGTGCCATTAGAAGCATTCAATCTAAATGCTGGCTGTCAAGTACCATTGGCCATGCTAGTATACTGAAAAGACTACAAACAGAACAGTCCAAAAGTGGCTATACACTCCCTTCCCTCGACCTTGAAATATCCTTCAGATGCTATTTTCCGACGAGGGAATGGGAGTGGACCACAAAAGAACCCATCAATAATTCAAGCATCCAAGTATACACTGATGGATCGAAGATGGAAACAGGCACAGGTGCGGGCATTTTCTCCGAATTGTTAAACATACACTGCTCTATCAGGATCCCTGATTATGGCCGCGTCTTTCAAGCGGAGGTCCTGGCAGTCAAAGAAGCGGCCAGAATGATAAAAATGTTGGAAATACCACCGGCTGATATTACCATTCTACGAGTTCTCGGTATCGGGGTGAAGCTGTGGCTGTATAACGCGAATTAATAATCACATTTATATGAAATTTTACATGAATGCACTAAAATAATAGTATTACTTGATAAATAAGTCAATTTATATATACAGCCACAGCTTCACCCCGATACCGAGAATATATTGAACGCCCCTCGTAATTGACAGTCAGGCGGCCATCAAAGCAATTTCGGCGAAAGAAATCAAGTCCAAGCTGGTCGCGAGCTGCCGCGAGGAGCTCAAAACTGTAAGCGTACAACACACGATAGCTCTATGCTGGGTCCCAGGACACAGGGACATATCCGGCAACGAGGCAGCTGATGAACTTGCCAAAAAAGGGGCCGAAAAAGACCCATCCCAGGCAATCGAATTGATTCAACCATCACTGGCCGATGTCAGGAAGAAGGTGGATGATAAAATTCTAGAACTAGCAAGAAAAAGGTGGTTCAACCTTACCACCTGTGAGACTACTAAGATGCTATGGCCCGATATTAATAATCCAGTGTGGCAAAAGTCTACTGAGGATGGTGGTCGGAGCTCTAACGGGACATAACCATCTAAAATACCATGAAACAAAAATGGGACTATCGCATGACTACATATGCAGAGGATGCGGCGATGTGGAAGAAATAGAGGAAACTCTGCTACTGCCCAAGCCTCAAGCAACTGCGATACAGGACCATGGGAGAATTCTTCTTTCATGACCTGCAAGAAATCCATAACATCCGACTATCTAACTTTAGCAGGTTCATTAGGATGTCGGATTGGCTCGACGACGAGAGGTCAACAACGAATACAACGTCTCGATGAGTGCGATATGGGTACAAGGAGGAACATTTCCCCCTATGGGCAACACAATGCGTCCACACAGACCTAAGTGAGACGTGCTTCCGCACATCTACCCACATTCATATCCTATCCTAAGCTGGTTCACGAAATTCATAGGAAACGACAACAACACCGAAGACTCAAAGTGCACTAGGCACTTAAGGACACTAGCGTTATCAGATGGAGATCCCTGCAGATTCTCTGCATGGATTGTGGAGAATCTGAAGGAATTCCGGACCACGTACTGTCAGGAACTGGCCCACAAAAGACCATGGTCAGGGACAGGTGGTAATCACTTGGTGCCAGATCGGGACACAAGGACCTCCCAAACAAGCTCCCGTAGCATCTGGCGAGTAGCTATCACTGCGTCTGTCGTTGTCCTGATGGAACACAATTCTATGGGTCAATTCCTCTCCGATTCTTAGCGATTGTTTTCTTTAGACGGTCTAATTGTTGACAAAACTGGTCCGCATCCCTGCCGTTCCTACCGAAGACACAACGAATACAACCTTCCTGGCCATCAATCCTGGCTAGGTCACTGTTTGCGCCGACTCACCCCAATTCGACCACGACCTTTGTCGCTTGACGTTGTCGTAAGTGATCCACTTTTCGTCACCAGTTGCTGAATCCACTTCAAAAATGGGTCGATTCAGCAGTGATTCGCTGATGGTGCCCTTGGTTTTTGTGTCCAGCCTTGTTCAAATGGAGAATCAGAATCGGTGCTAAAAGCTGTGCATGATGTACTGGCCATTACATTATTCACACTTTCAGAAGCCACACAGTTTGGTCCGATGGGACGCATACAACGCGTTTAACGAACCGCTCACTCGTCCATACAGTATATCTAAAATTCTCTACACATGTTGTCACAATTCCTTTCGGAATTCGACTGACTTTTATATGAAAGTGCTCAGAGTGGTGTAAGCACAGGACACACTTGGGCATAATGCCACAAGTCCGCACACAAGTGCCCGAGGTATGGGATGGGGGCTTTGCAGGTAAGCCGTCAGCAAGTGGTATAAAGGGTGGTTCAATTTTAAGGGCCGATGTTGAATGTGAACCACACCTAAACGTCAAGTTTTTTTCTGCATTTCATTTGACATTTCTCAATTTCAGACTAACTCAATTTGAACCATGGAAAGATACACAATCGAGCGGCGCGTTAAAGTTATTCAGGCTTATTATGAAAATGGGCGTTCAAATCAAAATGCATATCGTGCACTTCGTGATTTTTTCGGTCAATTTAATCGTCCAAATGTGCGTACAATCGGAAAAATCGTGCAAAAATTTGAGCAAACCGGGTCTGTAGGAGATGTGAAAACACCAGTGCATGCTGCAGAAAATATTGCTGCTGTTCGCGATAGTGTGGCTGAATAGCCGTCCACCTCAACTCGTCGTCGTTTGCACCTCTGACGCTCGTCCTTGATGAACATTATGCATAAAGACTTGCATTTACACGCTTACAAGGTGCAATTGAAAACGCGTTTAACTCGGCGAACTGGTCCTGCATAATGAGAGCCCTGAATAGGATGAGCACACCGCAGTACCTGAAGAGGATTATTGTCAGCTACTTTACCAACAGGAAACTGAGATACCAGACTGACGATGGTACTAAATACTACGACGTCTCTGCAGGCGTTCCACAGGGTTCAGTCCTTGGACCCCTCCTGTGGAACTTAATGTACGACGGACTACTGAGACTAAAGCTGCCACATGGAGTCAAGGTCATCGCCTTTGCTGACGACATCGCGGTCGTGACGGTGGCCAAGCACATCCACGAGGTGGAAACCGCCGCAAACGAAGCAATCGCCAGGATAAAAAATTGGCTGGAATCTTCCGACCTTGAATTGGCTGACCACAAGACAGAGGCTGTTTTAATAACCAGCCGAAAGACTGTGGAATATGCAAACTTCCGGGTTGGCTCCCAGCTAATTAGATCCAAGGAATCACTGAAATACCTAGGAGTGATGCTCGATAACCGACTTAATTTCAAAAAGCATGTCGAATACTGCAGCAGGAAAGCTTCAAAGATGCAGGCAGCACTTTCTGGTATGCTGCCAAACATAGGAGGACCCGGATACCCAAGAAGGATTCTGCTTTCCAGAGTGGTAAGTTCAATTCTCCTATATGCTGCGCCAGTCTGGTCGAGTGCTCTCTCTATAAAGGAGACAGCTAAGAAGCTCTCGTCACCATACAGGTTCTGCGCCATAAGAACAATCAGCGGCTTCCGGAAAATTTCGGACGTAGCAGCCTGTGTGATTGCGGGTATGGTCCCCATCGACATTCTCGCAAATGAGATGCATAGGGTCTACCTAAGGCGATCGACGAACCGGCCAGAGACTGGCGTAAACAGGATAAGGAAGGAAGAAAGAGCAGCCTCAATGACAATGTGGCAAGCCAGATGGGACACCTCAAACAAAGTACAACAAAGTAGATGGACTCACAGACTGATTCCAACAATCGAAACGTGGACAAAGAGAGCAAGCGGAAACTGCAACTTCCACCTTACGCAGTTTCTGTCGGGCCACGGGGTCTATCGAAAGTATCTCCATAGGTTCGGGCACGATAGCTCTTCCCTTTGTCCAGAATGTGAGGACTCTGAAGAAGACGCAGAACACACGACTTTCCACTGCAGACGATTTGAAGGGACAAGAATAAACTTACCAACACCGGAGCTCCTAGTCGGTCATATGACGGAGTCAGCCGAGAAATGGGAGGAAATCTGTTCCTTCATATCAAACTTGCAGATCGAGCTAAGAAGGCTTGAAAGAGTAAGGCGAGCCGAACAGACATACACAGTCGATCCAGCTTGAGTCGCTAACCAGCCCCGCGAAGTAATACCTAACGGCAGTTCCGCGGGGAGAGTGGTAGAAGAGTGCAGGGTGTGGGTTAGTACGTAGGCGTATTCCCGAAATCGAGAACTTGGGTTTGCGAATCGTGCATGCTAATGGCACGGGCTATTAGTATCTTTCGAAGATTGCCACATCCATGGACGTAACCAAAAAAAAAAAAAAAAAGTGCAATTGACTCAAGAACTAAAGCCTCTTGACCATTTCAAGCGTCGCCAATGGTCAGACTGGTGGCAAGAAACGGCAACAGTGGATGATCAATTTTCGAAGATGATGATGATGCACATTTTCACCTCAGTGGATTCGTCAATAAGCAGAATTGCCGCATTTGGGCGAATGATAATCCAAGAGTGATTGTCGACAAACAAATGCACCCACAAAGAGTGACTGTTTGGTGCGGTTTATGGGCTGCTAAAATGAGGCCGATCAGGCAGTTACTGTGAGTGGTGTTCGCTATCGTGTAATGATAACGATGACCCGAATTGGAAGACATGAACGTGGACGATATGTGGTTCCAACAGGACGGTGCCACTTGCCACACAGCTAACGAAACAGTGGCTCTTTTGCGCGACAAATTCAATGGCCGTGTTGTCTCACGTGGTGGCGATGTCAATTGGCCGCCAAGATCATGTGATTTGACACCGTTGGATTTTGGTTCTTTGGGGTTATTTGAAAGAAAAGGTGTACGTCGATAAGCCAGCAACAATTCAAGAGCTAAAGGATGAGACAATTCGGCACATTAACGGCATAGAACCTCAATTATGCTTCAGCGTCATCGAAAATTTGGACCGTCGAATGGAGGGGTGCAGCCGAGGTCGCGGCGGCAATTTGGCCGATATTTTGTTCCATACATAATTGAACCGTACCAATATTATCATAATAAAAGGAAATGACAATAATTTCCTAAGTAATTTGTGTTTTATTCAAAATCAACATCGGCCCTTAAAAAGTTTACTTTGAGGCCACCTTTCGGAAGCGTCACAAACGTGATTGGCAGAGTACAGCGAGCCGTTAATGAGGCGTTTGCTGGCCATTGAGACAGATCGGCTAAAATGTGTGTTGAGGTGAATTAGGGCACAACTTGCGGACCTCCAGAAAGGACATAAAACGTCGACGACTTGGACAGAACGTCGCAATGGGCAGCTTTAACTTCAAGGTGGTTACGGATTTCGTCGACCTCAGAGATCGCCCATAGCAGCTCGCTGGCCCATCCTGTCCACCAAGCTGACTTTATACAAGACTCTGATTATCCCAGTTCTGCTGTACGGGGCAGAGGCATGGACAATCTCAAAAGCGGATGAAGAAGTGCACGGTCTCTTCGAGAGAAAAGTTCTGAGAGTGATATTTGGTTCTGTTTGCGTTGACGGCATATAGCCAGGCGATTATGGATTCAACGCCTAAGGTGGCCTCCGTCCTGACCTCACTCAAGTCAACGGCAACTAATGCTACCTTCAATTCTGTACGGGACTGGTTGGATAAGTGGTTTGGCCGCAGTCGGATTTAGAATACGGATCCTAAGAACCCGTTTGTGCAATTCACGTTTAACTCGCGTAAGAGAAGTTCCCTAATTGCAGCAAAGTAGTGACATTTGCCGGTCTGGACGACCACTTTCAGCTTCAGTGTACCTTGGACCGAGATCAGAGAAAATGAGGTTCAGGGTTTCTAGTAGACGACCACACTCATCGCTTGAGCACTGAATCTCGTGACAAGACGAGAAGTACCTCGCCGTGAAGCAGACGTGGTCAAGACAACAATGTCGAGACTGTAGTTTGACTGAAAGCAGCTGGTACGGTGGGTGATCTTGTTGAGCGCATGCATCAGCTCAGTTGTCAGACATGCTTGGAGAAAAGCACGCTCAACAAGTGGAATCCCCAAGAAAGGAGTCCCCTTCGACTGCGACAATTATCGACCTCCTGAACATCCTTAACATACAACGATCTTCTTTTCTGTTTTGTGTGCTCGCCTAAAGATATTTATTATCGGTCTGGTACATCAAGTAATGCACGGTAGACCGCCTAAAGAAATGCAGATCACCACTGGCCACGACATCACAGCTGCATGGGGACGTGCTGTATTTAATCTTAAGCCTCTCACCAAACTCGTCAAGCTGGGCAGGTCGTTAACGAACTAATTGAGACATGAGACCTTCAATGTCAAACGTGTTTGCAGATGCTTAAGATGCTCTAGCCTGCGATTTCTTTAACGTTGTGCTTGAAAAGATCGTGCAAAAGTTCTTCAGGAAGTCGGAACTTTGCTACCTGCCCTAGTTACTCTTCAGAGCACCCGCTCACTTCTGTAAATTCCTCTTGATGATTTAGTAATGCTTATTGGGGTCACCATTTGTCAAACTTGTCAATGCCAAATAATATTTGTTTAAAAAAACACATCACATTCTAACCCAAATTGCGAAGAACACCCTCGTATTTGCTCAAGTGATTCTGTCAAGATTCCCCACCAACTTCGAGTATATATACCGACGTACAGGCACTTCATCGGCATCAGTTCATCGCTTCATCTCTTGCAGCGAAATCGAATTAGTATACAAAAATCATGAACTTCGCAGCCTGGTTCCTCCTGATCTTCGTGATCCTTGGCGTGTGGGAGACAGTGAGAGCCGTCGATCTGAACGGCGACTGCTTAGATGACGCAACTGCCGCCTTCACAGCTGGCTGCATTCCAACCAAGAAGAAGAAGATTCTTAAGGTCAAGAATATGAAGTACAAGAACAAGAACAAGAAGTCCACCGGATGAGCAAACAAGAATAAAGAAATGATGTTGGGAAAATAAATTTGATGTTTTTTTTTTTGATTTTTGGTAGGCATCAGTGTGGGGATTTGCAATTTATAAGGTGATTCACGGTAGATATTATTTCCTCCTTGATTCGTAAGAAATGCCACAGTCAACGTATCGAAAGATCTCCTCATTAAGGTAAAAACTCACCGAGACATGGACAATTCTAAACCAATAAAAAACGACATTACAGTGAACGCTGAACGAAAGAGTGTAGTTGTAAAACCGAAGGCTCAGCAAGCACAGTCGGAACCGAAAGAGTTAAAGTCGGCTAAATCATCACTCATTGGAGTTAAAACATTTGCCGAAACAGTAGCAGCTCCGAGTGAGAGTAGTAGTAAGCCACTAGATCCCGTTTCTCATACTCTCTCTATTTTTCTGCAACAACGTTATCAGCAGAGTCGAACGAACAAACTTATATTTGAGAGACTTTTGATTCTAGAAACTAACATAATAACCGAACATGAATAAGTCAGTAAGAATTTTAAACTGAAATGCGAACGGAATGCTACAAAAGCTTGAGGAACTAGAGCTTTATATTCGGGAAAAAAACATATCGACATATGTCTGATTGCTGAGACACACTTAACGAAGGAATCTCGTTAAAGTTTAAAGTGTTACTGTGGCTATCACGCCTATCACCCATCGGAGAGAGCAAGAGGCGGTATGAAAACACATTTCTTAGTCTGGGTTAACACTTTTTAATCGGTGGAGATTTCAATGTGAAGCATTCTTTTTGGGGATCAAAAACCATCTCCCATAAAGGCAGAACATTGCTTAGCTGCGACCTTTACTCGACAGGGAAGCCCACCTACTGGCCTACGGATTTCACAAAAATACCAAACGTCGTTGACTTCCTCGTTATGAAGGGTATTTCACGAAAGTATTTAAAAGCAGAAGAAAGCTTTGATCTCAGTTCAGATCATTCTCCAATTACATTGACTATGAGCGATAGGCTCGTAAAAAGGGAAGCGCCACCTACATTAACTAATCATCGTACAAATTGGCAAGAATTTAGGACCCACTTGTAAGATCATGTTGAACTTATGATATCGCTGAGAACCCCATACGACTTAGAAATTGAACTTGAATGCGTATCTAGTAAACTTATCTGGAAAAAAGGAACCAACTACTCACTCTGGGAAGCGGTGAAGTGATTTAAAAACCCTGAGGCACGTAACGCGCCAATCCGGAAGAATAGAGACGAGTGGGCGATACATAATGAGATGTGCTACCTTGTCAGAGCTTAAGGAAGTACCGAAAAAAGCTCCTGGTTATGATTTAATTACAGGAGAAATTCTTAAAGAGTTAACCAAGAAAGCCCTTCTTAAGTAACTCTACATAATTAATGCCGCCCTTAGACTAGAACATGTCCCTAGTCAATGGAAAGTGGCAGAAGTTATAATGCTACTAAAACCCGGGAAACCACCAAACGGATAAAAAGTCATATAGACCAATTTCATTTCTATAATATTAGGGATGACTCTTGACGTAAAACTCAAGTGCAAAGAACACGTTAAAAAGAAACGTGAACAACTTGACAAAAAATACAAAGATATGTACTGGTTTATTGGTAGGCACTCCAAGCTAAGTATTGACAACAAATTGCAAGTCAGGGACGTAGCTCGGAAGGCAAAAATCCGTCGACTACACTGCCTCGGCCAAATCGAGCGCATAGACACTAGTTCTGCAGCTAAGAGTCTCTTCTAATCCGAGCCTCCTGATTTGAGAAGGAGACGAAGACCGAGCGTCCGGTATAAAGAGCTAGTCATTTGGTTGGACGCAAGACAACTTGGTCTTTATGACTGGAAGCGGTGTGTCCAGGACTAACAGCGGTAGAAGCTGGTTAAGGCTCAGCCCGCAGGCCTTAAGATAACTGGGCGGACATTCACGTTGAACGGCCTACTGCATCAAGTAAAGACAACAAGGAGCAGTCGAACGGACAGACAGTTCAATGGGAACGTTCATAACTCAAGTTCGTTAGTTTTGTAGCAAAGAAGATCGAACAGGACGAACAAGAGATGAATGATTCGAAAAAGTGGCCATAATTGAGTGTGTAGCAGAACAAATGCAAGAATTTAAAGGCTTGTCCACAACCACTCTTAACGTGGCACCCAGGACGTTTAATTTCTCTACCATTCCGTAGCGTCGTCGCCTTTCAGTGAAAGACCATGGACCAGCAATCGGCACAAAGAACCCATCACGGGAACCACCTCTCGCGACTAATTGACAAAAGACTTGGCGGTTCGTAGTCGACACAAAACTGGCGGTCCCCTCCACTCGTGAAAGATCAAAGGCACGCACGACAAGAATGAATGCTACGCCCAAAATTCACAGCCGCCATCTATGAAAATTACACCTGAAACTGGTCGACTTTAAGCTCGGAGTGGATTCACTCATGCAGACCTAGGGCAATGACAGACCTAGGGAAACGACAGCGACGCTATCCGCTGCTATTTCGAGGCGACAGTCTAAATTGGGAAAAGTCTATTCTTGGGAATTTCAATTTCAGTTTCAGTTCAGTTTACCATTTTTGAGGTCGTCATCTGTCCCAGTTGACAAAGAGAAAGAACAACAAAAAAAAAACAGCAAACAAGCCTAACCCCGATTGTGTGGAACACCTTCGTGTTTGCACAAGTGATCTGCGACGGATTCTAGTTCAGTTTTCGTGCTAGGCACCGATGTGTGAGCAGCAGGGGGAGAGGGAGTTTTGTCAACTGTCTTGCGTGGGCATGTGGGAGACAGTGAGCGACTTTCTTAGCTGGATGTATTCCACAGAAGAAGCTTCTTTAACTTGAAGGCGAAACTGACAAAATTGACGAAATCGTGTTCACCTTCCCCTTGATTCAGACTAGGACTCCTTAAAGAACCTCTAGATTGTTTTCCCACAGTCCGCGGCAAGAAGGATAAAGTTAATTTGGCCAAAACGGATGACAAAGAGGCAGAAAGAGCAGAAGAAGACGAAGAACAACAATAAAACCCCACGCCCACCGAACACAACACGAAGAAAACTTTTGCCTTCACTGCAGGTTGTTAGGAAGTCTCGGTGGACCCGAAGTTTCCTGGGAGCGAAGCGAAAAAACCCCTCCAGGATACATTTGTTGATTTTGTTATACAATTTGCTGCGGAAACTGAGTTTTTACCCCAAAACAATGTTGCTCTCGTCCGTGCAGCGATGGAGATTAAATGGGATCTCAACCATCGAACTCGTGTGTTTCGACAGGATTAAGGGCTTCTTCTTATGCATCGGGGAAGAAACGGGACACGGGCAGAGACAGAGAAAGGATTAATTGAATTATCCCCCTTTGATTGGTTGGTCGGCTTGCCGTGTCTGTGAGTGGGTTTGTTAAGTGATCACTGGTGACGCGACGTGTCAAAATGGCTACATCGTTGCGCCCCCTTTAATGCACAGTCCCACCAATTACTGCCGTGCTCCCAGTAAGTCTGGAAATCATCTTAATTTAAAATCCTGCCACGCCGCAATTAGTCACAAAAAAAAAAAGCACCCATAAACGTCTTGTCATCATCATGTTCGCATGCACTCGAGCAAAGGCATTCTTTTGTGCGGAATTCTCAAATGTACGCATACAAAATATAATCCCTTCATTTGAATTTATCATCCTGCGGAGTCTGGAGTCTGTAGTCTGTAGTCTGTAGTCTGTAGTCTGTAAGAGCCGCCGCTCCCCGCCATGATATCCAATTTAAGGATTCCGCTCATTACGAAGAAAACAGAAAACGAATTACCTTCAAATAGCGAAAAAGAAAAGAGAAACGAACGAAGGAACACCACACCAGTTTTGTGGTACGTTTAGAGTTAATCCTTTGATGCGCTGCTTATCCTTGCCAACAATTAGCTTGTATCCGTCTTTTTTGCGCGCGCTCACACACACACACACACAGGCAGACACACAGTGGCTTTGTGATAACGCACAGAGGAGGATTTCATAATTTGATCCGTTTTTCTTTTTCTTTCATATTCATCGCTGGTGCACAATGAGGGGGTTGGGAGGGAGAGACTGTGCGTTGGGGAGAAACTTCCTTTTTATTTTATCCCATTTTGTGGATTTATTTTTTTAAGGAATTCATGATTAAATGAAAGGATAATGAGAAATCGTATGGAATGCAAGAACAAGAGGACGGAACTATGCGGATGATTATTAATTATCTCCTTCTTTGGGGGATATCATCCTTTTTTTGTGTTTCCTTGGATATTGTTGCGTGGCGTTGATTAATCAGATTTGAGCTTTAACTCACCGTTTGGGCCGAGATATGGACGGTTTTACAAGCTACACACAGTAAGGGCAACCGATCTTTGCAGACAGGGCAAAGGCGTTGATCGCTCCGAACTTGGTGGGATGCCAGCAACGATGCCTGTTCATGAACAGGTCACGTTGACATACTGCCTCTGGATAGCCTTGACAGCACCCGTTGTGAGGTGAACCAAACCAGCCAAAACCCTAGGCTAGATGGTATACATCCAACCCGTCCAGATTTCTAAGGCATTTGACAGAGTTTGGCATCAAGCTCTTTTGTGGAAAATGCGTGCATATGGTATCGATGAATCTCTTCTTCTATGGATTAGAAATTACCTTTCGAACCGTTCAATCCAAGTCGTTTTGGATGGGTTCAAGTCTGATATCCACCAAATAAATGCTGGTGTACCCCAAGGCTCTGTTCTGTCGCCGACACTCTTTCTCATTTTTATTAATGATCATTCAATGTGCTTAACATACGCTGCCGCTCCGATTCGACGGCCGAAGGGCAGTCTCGGAACGAATATGAAAAGCTGAGGGTGCTGTCATCAGCGAAGGAATGGATTGGATTAGAAGTAGCAGACAGCACCCTCAGCTCTTCATATTCGTTCCGAGACTCACGACCCTGCCCTTCGGCCGTAGAATTGGAACGGCAGCGTATGTTAAGCACATTGAATTCCGATCTTGACAGCATAATTAGCTGGGGAAACAACAACAGAGTTGAATTCAATGGTTCAAAAACTCAATGCTGTCTGCTGTCACTCAAGCGAACCCTTGTTAATCAGCCATTATCCATGAATGGCGCTTGTGTCGATGAAACCTGAAAGCTTTCCATCCTTGGTATGTGTATCAACACAACACTTAGTTGGAACGATCACATATTTGTGGTCGCCAAAAATGCTGCGAAATGTTTAGGTTTCCTTAATCGATGAAAGAAATATGTCATCCCCTCTGATTTGGCTTTCATTTATAAGGCGTATATCCGCCCCAAACTTGAGTACAACGCTCATATCTGGTCTGGTGCTCCAAAAAACCATCCTGCACCTACTAGATAGAATCCAAAAGCGAGCGAAATCTTATAGCAAACAACAATGTCGCAAAGTCATTAGACTCGCTCGAACATCGACGTATCGTTTCTTCTTTGTCCGTACTTTATCGCTATTTCAACAAACGATGCTCAAGTGAGCTAGCCAACTGCATTCCTCCTCTCCATGAATTCATCCGCAATGCTCGTCTCGCCAGGAATGCTCATCAGTTTACCCTTAAGCCTACTTCCGGACGCACAGTTAAATTTAGAGACTCGTTCTTCAGCCGTACTACGCGAATTTGGAATGCTCTTCCCAGCCCTATATTTCCCACAGACTACAACCCGCAGATATTTAAGACCAATGTGCACAGGTACCTCCTCTCCCTTTCTCCCTCTATACCTTCGGCCCGTGCTGTGTCTTGACCCCGGACACTTAAGGGTATTAGCAATCCCTTGAGCGCGCGCAAATTATAACAAAAAAAGAAAAAGATTGGCGGTTGTGTGGACGGCGTGGAGCTTATGTAAACATTGCTAACATTCAGAGAGAACAATCTACCTCAGATAGACGGACGTAATCACAAGGACGACGATTTACGAGTGTGCTCCTGGAATGTCTCCTGAAAGAACACCCTACACTCCGTCGGCGGCTCAGTAACTGGATCCATGGGAGATTTTACAACATTAGCCTCAGAATGGTCATGTGCTCGGAGACTTCGATGTGAAAATCGGTAAGGAAAACCTCTTTGGCGGGGTGATCGGAAAGCACAGCCTCCATTACATGACAACAGATAACAACTTCCGACTCGCTGACTCTGCGACAGCCCGCAATATACGTACGGTCATAAGTAGCACGAGGTTCCCTCGCAAAAGGGCCCACACATCAACTTGGCGATCTCAAATCGATCATGTGCTCATTGACGCAAGGCATGTGTCTAATATTCAGAACGTTAATCCTGTCAGTCACCATTCAGTAGACTCCACAGGAACCGATGGAACACAAGGGATCAGGGCTAAGAGTACAGCTGACAACACACAACAGCAACTGTTGCTAATTCAAAATCGACACAGATCATGTCATGATCATTTATCGTTTCTGTGCTCGTTGCTAATTGTTGGAAGACTTGCGCTCGCCGGGTGCTTTTTGCGCGCAGTTTTGACGGAGCGTTCTCCGTTGCTGTTGAGACGATTTCCTCCGTCGGACAGGCTACCGGGCCGCGATTTACCTTCGGCGGTGCGGTGACGTGTTCAAAACGACAGGGAAGACGATATAGGAGGCAGTTTGAAAGACGCAATGGACGACAGTAGAAGAGACACTGCGGAAGAAGCTGTCGGAGACTGTTTATAAGGCGGTCCGAGATGATGTACGGGACGCAGTATTTGAGATGGTTTAGAGGACAGTAGGCGGGACGCTTTAATGTCGGCATTGGAGTCAGTTTAATCGCGTGAAGGCGGGATGGGAGGCGGTTTGAAAGACGATCTACGATGGAATTTAAAAGACGGAATAGAATGAGAATGAACAAGGTGGATGAAGAAGAAGAATGAAGAGAAACGCTGTAGGAGACACTCTCAGATGGAGGAAAGCGGTATAGGCGGCGCACAGTGGCTTAGAAGCTAACTAGAAGCTAGGTAAGAAGTCAAATACCCAAATAACAAAAAACAAAAAAAAAATTACTTCTCTTACTTTAGCAAATGGGAAGCTTTCCAATTCAATGTATAACTTTACTTACTCTTACTCTCTAGTTTGCCTTTCTCCGATAAGTTCTTCTTAAAGTGGTATAGTAAAATAAAAGTGAGGTATATATTTGAAGCAAATCTGCAAGACTATGCTTTTGGTAAGTAAAGGGTGATTTTTTAAAAGCTATAGGAAAATTTTTCAAGAAAAAAAAAAACACATAAAATTCAGAAAAATGCATGAAATCTTTATTTGAATCGATAGCACGGTCCATATAATTTAGTGTTTGAAGATTATTTCATGCAAATGTTGACCTTGACTGCGCCTCAAATGGTCCATCCGCTTAGTCCAATTTTGGCATACTCTTTCCAACATTTCGGCCGGTATCTCACGAATAAATGCTTCAATGTTGTCTTCCAATGCGTCAATTGAAGCGGGCTTGTCTGTATAGATCTGAGCTTTAACATAGCCCCACAAAAACTAGTCTAAAGGCGTTAAATCGCACGATCTAGGCGGCCAATTGACCGGTCCCGAACGTGAAATAAAATGTTCACCGAACTCGCCCCTCAATAAGTCCATTAAGAAACCACATGTCATGCAAGTCAAGCACTTGCATTTTGGACAAAAAAAAGTTGGATATCATCTCACGGTAGCGCTCACCATTCACAGTTACGTTACGATTCGCATCATCTTTGAAGAAGTACGGTCCAATGATGCCACCAGCCCATAAACCGCACCAAACTGTGACTTTTTCTGGATGCATTGGTAGCTCTTGCAATGCTTCTGGCTGATGTTCACTCCAAAATCGACAATTCTGCTTATTTACGTACCCATTGAGCCAAAAATGAGCTTCGTCGATGAACACAATTTTTCGGTAAAAAAGTGGATCTTCGGATCCAAGAGCCCATTCACCAAAAATTTTACGTTGCGGTAGGTCGTTCGGCTTCAGTTTTTGCACCAGCTGTATTTTGAGAGGCATCACACATAAATCCTTCCTCAAAATTGTCCACGTTGTTGAGTAACAGAGGCCCAATTGCTGCGAACGGCGACGAATCGATAATTGATGGTCATCATTAACACTGGCCGATACAGCTGCGATATTTTGTTCAGTTCGCACTCTACGTAAGGTTTAATGTCCAACAATGTAAATTTGGTGCGAAATTAAGTCACAATAGCCCGAATAGCCGCTTCAGTGGGTCGATTAAACTGACCATAAAATGGAAGAAGCGCGCGATGAACTTTCTTAACAGAGCACGCATTTTGATAATAAAATTCGATAATTCGCAAGCGCTGTTCGTTTGTAAGACGATTCATGGTTAAATTATAGACCAAACTGAAAATGTTTGACAGTGAAACAAAACACGAAACGTGCGTCAGCTGTTTAAACCGGTGTTGCCAAAAAGATAATTGCTAAAAAATCACCCTTTACTTTTAAATTTAGTGTATTTTTATTAATAGAGTAGAGACAATTGAGTCGCTATGAGCTAAATGCGACGGTACTTTTTTTTACAAAAGACAAGCTAACTTTTTTTTATTTGTTGGTGCATAAAAAAAACTACAGCTGAGTACAACCTCAAATCCCTGCTAATTTAAAGGTTGTATAATTACCTTTAAATAACATAAAACTTACGAGCCGACACTCAGCGCAACATACTTTTTTCTTCTCTAACATTTACCAATACGTCCATTTCAGGGCGACAATTTCCTCTACCGCAGGAAATTTTTTCATTTATTCGGAGTGAAAATCTTTTCAAGGCATCAGTAACGGTTTCTGCAACTGCTGATTTACAGTACGTGATGTCGAAAGATTTAACGTCTGTTCTTGATGAAGCTGATCATAAAAAATGCTTAGAGTTTAGCAAAATGTTTGTATCACGCTTTTACAAAAAGTAAAGGGTGGTTACATTTTCAGGGCCGATATTGAATGTGAACCACACCTAAACGTCAAGTTTTTTTCTGCATTTCATTTGACATTTCTCAATTTCAGACTAACTCAATTTGAACCATGGCGTTAAAGTTATTCAGGCTTATTATGAAAATGGGCGTTCAAATCAAAATCGTGCACTTCGTGATTTTTTCGGTCAATTTAATCGTCCAAATGTGCATACAATCGGAAAAATCGTGCAAAAATTTTACCAAACCGGGTCTGTAGGAGATGTGAAAACACCAGGGCATGCTCGTACTGCAGAAAATATTGCTGCTGTTCGCGATAGTGTGGCTGAAGAGCCGTCCACCTCAACTCGTCGTCGTGCCCAACAATTGCACCTCTCACGCTTGTCCTTGATGAACATTATGCATTAAGACTTGCATTTACACGCTTACAAGGTGCAATTGACTCAAGAACCAAAGCCTCTTGTCCACTCCAAGCGTCGTCAATGGTCAGAATGGTGGCAAGAAATGGCAACAGTGGATGATCAATTTTCGAAGATGATGATGAGGCACATATTCACCTCAGAGGATTCGTCAATAAGCAGAATTGTCGCATTTGGGCGAATGATAATCCAAGAGTGATTGTCGAAAAACCTATGCACCCACAAAGAGTGACTGTTTGGTGCGGTTTATGGGCTGGCGGCATCATGGGGCCGTATTTTTTACAAAATAAGACCGGTCGGGCAGTTACTGTGAATGGTGTTCGCTATCGTGAAATGATAACGAACTTTTTATGGCCCGAATTGGAAGATATGAATGTGGACGATATGTGCTTCCGACAGTATGGTTCCACTTGCCACACAGCTAACGAAACAATGGCTCCTTTGCGCGACAAATTCAATGGCCGTGTTGTCTCACGTGGTGGCGATGTCAATTGGCCGCCAAGATCATGTGATTTGACACCGTTGGATTTTGGTTCTTTGGGGTTATTTGAAAGAAAAGGTGTACGTCGATAAGCCAGCAACAATTCAAGAGCTAAAGGATGAGATAATTCGGCACATTAACGGCATAGAACCTCAATTATGCTTCAGCGTCATCGAAAATTTGGACCATCGAATGGAGGGGTGCAGCCGAGGTCGCGGCGGCCATTTGGCCGATATTTTGTTCCATACACAATTGAACCATACCAATATTATCATAATAAAAATAAATGACAATAATTTCCTAAATAATTTGTGTTTTATTCAAAATCAACATCGGCCCTTAAAATGTAAACACCCTTTATAACTGGTACAGAATGCCAGCAAGTGTCCATAAACATTTTGTTGCACGACGCTGACGTCATTGAAAGTTTTCCAATCCCCCATCGGACAGCTTTCGGAAGATGTCTTAGAAGCTCGTCAAAAGGATTACAAAATTTTTCGAAGCGGATTTTCAAGAAAGATGTCCCGAATTTGCAACAAATACTGATGTGATTCACAACATGTGGACAGCTTCAGATCCAAAAATAAGCGATTTGAGACATCTACCAACGCGACATCACAAGGTACCACCCCCTGAAGTTATGCAAATAATTTTAAAACATATTTCCAACGAGCAAAACAAAAGAAAAGTTAAATCCGATTTAAGTCCAGCTAATGACCCTAAATCGACTACTGTGCGGCGGTGCGGAAAACGATCTAAAAGGCGTTACAAGTTCTACAACGGAGCTTGAAAGACGGAATAGAAGACGGGGAGAGCTGCCACCACAAACCTATAAACGACACAGCTGGTAAGACAGACCTCAATGTTGCAGGGAAACTCGCCACAATGTCTCCCACGACAAGCACACTGATCAGCTGGCAAACACCGAACGTCCTCTGTACCCTTTGCCGTCCAAATAAACTGACTTCTTTTTTCTATTTTTTTTTTCAAATTTTTCGATTCACTTTATTTCAAATTTCGTAAATTTATCCTGATTTCAGTTTGTTCTTGTACTTCAGACCCTTAACAGTGATCTTCTTCTGCTTCTTCTTGGGTACACATCCGGGAATGAAGATCAAGCCGGGACCTGCATCGTCGTAGCAATCGCCGTTCAAGTCAGTTTGAGCCTCTGCCTCCCAGAAGCTGCTGGCTATGATGACGAAGAGTAGGAACCACACGCTGATGTTCATCTTGCAAAAATTGTTATGCTGTCTGGGAGGCGTGCGGCTAGCTTTTATACTAAAGAACCAAGAAGGTGACCTGTTTTGGCAGTGATCAATTTTTTCGCACTTGTTTCATTGATCACTTGTGCAAACAAGGGAAACTAGATGTTTGCAGTGTTTTTTTTTTTTTTTTGCAGAATCTAGATCATGCTGCTGTGTCAATTGATGGCGTTTGAATTCTTGTGTGGTTCAGTCACAGACGCTATCAATTGAGGTCACGAGCTGTTGCTGACTTGAGCATTGGTGGGAAAAAAAAATCGTAAACATGCCAACTTGTTCGAATTTAGAGGAAACTTAAAATGAAACGTGGTCCACTAGTACATTCTGAACCTAGCCTTCGTGCGAGGGTGCTTCAGTTCAAATCAAACAACAAACAAAGTTCCATTTCCCATCCATGCACCAGGAATCAAATAAATTATCCACTGAATCAGTGCGATTCATGTGCGCATCATTACCGCCACACGAAGCCCATCACTTGAGCCAAAATCAAAGTTGCCCCACTACCAGGACGCCCGTCATTTGTTTTCCGCTAAGCTCATGGGAACCCGCGCACGGACGGACGAAGTTTACCCGAGAAACAGAGCACCGACCCGACTCGACTCGAAATCACAACGAAATTGCAAAGTTAAGTTGCTAATAACTTTCGTCCTTTCTTCGTTGCTCTGCTTTGATTCGATTTTCTTCTGCTCTTTTTTTCGCTCTCTCTCTCTCTCTCTCTCTCTCTCCCCCCCGTTTCCGATTCATGAATTCGCAGTCATTTCAGGTGATTTCCTCCGCCCACGGATGAACTTTTCCCATCTCCCATCGATATTCCCTCGATTTACACAAATCCACTTGTGTCGGGGGTTTTGTGCGATTGTGCCGCTCCTCTCCTCGCCGACCCCCACAGCCCCTACACAACACAGAAAGTGAATTAAAATCGCGAAGCGAGAAAAAAAACAACACACACACACAAAACTCGGATAAAGAACAAAGTAATTTTTGATTGAGGAGCAACTGAATGCTGCCATTTGTAGATTTGGGCGTGTTCCACCACCCACTCGAAAGGGAAACAATATCAAAATGGAAAAAGTTTCTGTCGCTAAGTATAAATTTTGCGCTGTCGCAGCGCTCGTCCCGGGTTTCCAGGTGAATCCCGGCCGAATCCCGATTCGAAAAGTTTGTGCTCCTCTAGCGTCTCGTTGCCATAACTCCTCATGGTTGGTTGTCAATTTTTTTCAATGATGCCTGTGTTCGTGAGCTGCTACGTGAGCTTTATGCACAAGCACCTTGCAGAGAGGTTAACTCATTTTTAATGGTTCGCATCGAACAACATATTGGCGGCGACTGGGGCCAGCCAACCCCCCATTTGAATATTCATAAATAATTGTTTATGAAAAGTTTGGTGAAAATATTTCCACAGGATGTGGAGCTATGGGGGAATTAAGGCCAAACCGTGTGTTGTTCTGGTGAAACTTCGTTCGCACCATAAACTATGACCACCGTCGACGACACCCTGATGGCTCTTTGCCATCGCAATGTTGTGAGATGAAGGGCTGTGGCGATGGTGTTAAAATAATCAGTAAGAGGAAGGGGTGTGCGAAAATGGAGTTCAGGTTCAAGTTTAGCAGCCGATTGCAGGGTCATGGCGGGCCATGGCATGCCATGCCTCATAGCATTGCATTGCATGTCCCTCAAGTGCTTCATAATTCTCTCTGTCAAATGTAATTAGTAAACTTGCGACCACTTGGTGTGTAGAATATGGATATTTACGAAAATGTCGAGCTGGGCCGGTGTTGTGTGCGCAGAGGGCTGCCGTTGGGGATGCATTTGGTTACAGTCCAGAGGTCGAAGTTTTTGGTTGAGTGGTGTTCCTTAAGTTTGCAGTTGAGCATCTTACATCAGCTTTAAGAGATCTTTGCGGGAAACTTGGAAAAGGAAACGTAGGAGAAGGTGTTTAAGACTCTTTCATCCTCTGACTTGACGCACATGTTAGTTGACGAGTGAGATCACAGTCAAAAGCTGAAGGAATCGCTGCTTCACACTGTCCTTCACAATGTGCCACTCAAAGCGGACGACGAGAAGTCAGTGTTAGTCAGGGGAGAGTCGTATAGACTGACGTCTAAGGCGACGCACTCTAAATTCGTCGTCGATTTTTCAATGTTGTAGGCAAGAGTGGTACAGCCTCCTCGTGGCGCCCTCTGGATAGCCTTTACAGCAACCGCTTAGAGGTGAACCAATGTGTGCAGCGGCCCCTTGTGCAGGGGTTTAAACTAGGACCCGGTCCTCCAGGTTCGCGGGTTTCGAGTGGGGGTAACTTCTCCACCATTAAGAGTTCAGAAACGGCAACAAGCCGGATGACCCTACTGCTGACGACCATGGACAATGAAATAGGGACAACGATTTTTCGTTTTGCACGTGTAATGTGAGGTCCCTTAACAGACCACGTGCAGCCGATGAACTTGTGGAGGCCCTAGAATCCTATAAGGCAGACATCACTGCCATTCAGGAAGTGCGATGGGATGGGCCGGGCAAAATGAGGATGAAAAACTGCGACATTTATTACGGTTATTGCTACAAAAGAGAGAAGGCGGCGGTTTGTTGTTCGAGGCAGACTCAGGCAAGAAGTCTTAAGCTTTAAATGCATAAGCGAGCGCCTCATAACAATCCGCATCAAGGCTACATTCGGCAACATCAGCCTAATCTGCGCCCACGCCCCAACGGAGGATAAAGATGACTTTTACGATCTCCTAGAAAGGACATACGACCAATGCCCCAGCTACGACACCAAGATCGTTCTAGGAGACTTCAACGTAAAGCTGGGTAAGGAAGACGTCTTTGCTAGAGTCATCGGGAAGCACAGCCTACATGACAACACGTCCGAGAACGGACTGAGGCTGTTGGACTTCGTGAAGGGGCGAAACCTCTCTGTAGCCAGCACACATTTCCCTCACCTCAATATTCACACAGGGACCTGGCGGTCCCCTGATCAATCAACCGTCAACCAGATTGATCACATTGCGATCGACGTCAGACACTCTCTCTCGATGTCCGAACATTCCGAGGAGCCAACATCGACTCGGATCATTTCCTTGTTGTAGCCAAGGAGAGAGCACGGATATCGAAAGGACAACGGAGTAGAGCAAGACCAAAACAGTTTGACGTCGCAAAGCTACAATCGCAATCGACCGCTAGAGACTTTGCCGATCGAGTCTCCCTGAAGCTCTCAGAGAGTCCAACCCTGCCAGGCGAAACAATCGACGAACAATGGAACCGTTGTCAAAACGCCATCAGAGAAGCTGCCTCTGATGTGTCCCAGAAAAAACCCCTGCTTTGACAACGAGTGCAGGCAGGCGCATCTAGCGAAGCAAGCGGCATATAAGGCGACGCTGGACGGAAGGACGAGAGCGGTTCGTGAGCTCTACGAACTTAAAAGAAGGGAAGAGCACCGGCTTCTCAACAAGAAGAAGAAAGAGCATGAGAAGCGCGCGGTCGAAGAGATGGAGAGGTGATATGGCGGAAATCCGATCCGAAAGTTCTACCAACGGTATAAACTTCGGACAGAAGCCTGTCGGGACGAAGATGGGCAACTAGTAATGGAGTCGCAGTCGACACTGAGAATCTGGAAAGATCACTTCTGTACTGTTAAACGTGGAGGAAGACACCAATACCGCTATCAGGCAGAATGTTCAACTCCACACAATGGACGATGATGGAAGAGAATTCCGTCCCCCCGACCTATCGAGACTTAAGTCGAACAAAGCTGCTGGTGCAGACGGACTGCCTGCTGAACTCTTTAAAGCAGCTGGTGATCAGATGGTAGGGTACATGCACCAACGCATCTGTAAGATATGGTCGGAGGAAGGCATGTCCAGTGAGCGGAACCTCAGTATCGTTTGCCCGATCCACAAAAAAGGAGACCCCTTCAACTGCGCCAACTACCGAGGGATAAGTCTCCTAAGCATCGCCTACAAGATCTTCTCTGTCGTTTTGTGCGAGCGCCTGCAACCATTCGGGAATAACCTGATAGGTCCTTACCAGTGCGGTTTCAGGCCGGGAAAGCCCACCATCGACCAAATTTTCACACTACGGCAGATCCTGGAAAAAACCCAAGAGATGCAAATCAACACCCACACCTATTCGTCGATTTCAAGGCCGCCTATGACAGCGAGACCAGCTATACAACGCCATGTCTAGTTTTGACATTCCTGCCAAACTCGCCAGGTTGTGCAGGATGACGATGGAGAACTCCCGCTGCTCCATCAAGGTCGGTAACGAACTCATCGAGACCTTCAGTGTCAAAAAAGGTTTTAGACAAGGCGACGCGCAGTCATGTGACTTCTTTAACATCATCCTGGAGAAAATCGTGCGAAACTCAAACGCCAACACTAGACGCACGATCTTCCAGAAGTCCGTACAATTGCTAGCATAAGCGGACGACGTTGACGTGATTGGTCGAACACAGCGAGCCGTCAATGAAGCGTTTGCTGGTACTGAAGCGGAGGCTGCAAAAATGGGTTCAACAGTGAATGAGGGCAAAACGAAGTACATGCTGTCATCGAGAAAGGACGCACAACATCGACGTCTAGGCCAGAACGTCACCGTAGGCAGCTTTAACTTCGAGGTAGTAAGACTTCGTCTACCTCGGCTCCCAGGTAAATAGTACAAGCAACATCAGTACCGAGATTAAACGCAGCATAACTCTTGCCAACCGCTGTTTCTTTGGGCTCAAGAGGCAATTGAGTAGTAGAGCTGTCTCTCGAAGGATATAAGACCCTCATCATCCCTGTCCTGCTGTATGGCGCAGAAGCCTGGACAGTGTCAAGAGCAGATGAAGTAGTCCTTGGTCTTTTCGAGAGAAAAGTTCTGCGTTCCATCTTCGGTCCTGTTTGCGTTGATGGTTTCTGGAGAAGGAGCTACAACCATGAACAGTACGGGCTGTACAGCGACATGAGCCTAGTCAGGCGTCTACGGATTCAGCGCCTAAGATGGCTAGGCCATGTAGAGCGCATGGACAACACTGCTCCAGCCCGAAGAGTCGTCGACTCCGAACCAGTGGGGCAACGCAATAGAGGACGCCCACGAAACCGATGGCGCCAACAAGTGGAGAAGGACCTCAACCAAGTTGGTGCGCGAAATTGGAGTCAGCTGGCTAAAGATCGTGCCAGCTGGAGAAGCTTGTTGACTGAGGCCCAGGTCCACCCCGGACTGTAGTGCCACTAGAAGAAGAAGAAGAAGGCAAGGGTGGTGAGAGGGGACAGACAAAGGAATTTGTACCTAACAAAGCTACTCGTGCGTCTACAATGCAATCGGATGCAGCCTCATATATTGCAGAAATAGATAATGTCAAAAATCTGTCGCTGGAATAATAGAAATTGACTTTTTTCAGTTTACGTGAAGCAGGCAAAACGATATGGCTTCAGTCGCTATCGTTTTTCCGTGCTTCCCGGAAGCGGAAACGTCATTGACACGCTAACTTCATACGTTTGTCGTCATACGCGATTAGAGCCCTGTTGTCGACATCTTCAGAGGAGCCAACATAGACTCGACAACAAAGTCCAAGAAGAACACCACGGTTTAGCGTCGGACAGCGGACTGTTGGGACCGAGTTTTCCAGAAATTCTCAACGGCGCCTGTCCAAACAGTGGAAAAAAAAGATTGGAGGCGTTGTCGGAAGTCATCAAGAAAGCTACCATGCTGAATCTTACGACACCACTGAGGAAAATCCTCTTGTTCGGCGACGAAGCAAGCATCAGTGAAGCTTAAGGTCTACAAGATAAGTTGCATCAAAAGTACGAAAGCTGGGGTGCCAGCACGTAACTTGAGACAATCGAGTTGACTCGATACAATCGAACATTGGCCGCATCTATTTTGGTTCAATCGAGTATTCTCGATTGTATCGTCAGATTTGACAGCACACAAACTTGAAAATGACGTTTGAAACAAAAGTTTTCGCTCGATAAATAAAGGGTGATTTTTTAGCCATTATCTTTTTGGCAACACTGGTTTAAGCAGCTGACGCACGTTTCGTTTTTTGTTTCGCTGTCAAACATCTTCAGTTTGTTCTATAATTTAACCATGAATCGTCTTACAAACGAACAACGCTTGCGAATTATCGAATTTTATTATCAAAATGCGTGCTCTGTTAAGAAAGTTCATCGCGCGCTTCTTCCATTTTATGGTCAGTTTAATCGACCCACTGAAGCGGCTATTCGGGCTATTGTGACTTAATTTCGCACCAAATTTACATTGTTGGACATTAAACCTTACGTAGAGCGCAAACTGAAGAAAATACCGCAGCTGTACCGGCCAGTGTTAATGATGACCATCAATTATCGATTCGTCGCCGCTCGCAGCAATTGGGCCTCTGTTACTCAACAACGTGGACAATTTTGCGGAAGGATTTAGGTGTGATGCCTTTCAAAATACAGCTGGTGCAAGAACTGAAGCCGAACGACCTACCGCAACGTACAATTTTTGGTGAATGGGCACTTTGGAAAGTTGGCCGAAGATCCACTTTTTTACCGAAAAATTGTGTTCATCGACGAAGCTCATTTTTGGCTCAATGGGTACGTAAATAAGCAGAATTGTCGATTTTGGAGTGAACATCAGCCAGAAGCATTGCAAGAGCTACCAATGCATCCAGAAAAAGTCACAGTTTGGTGGCATCATTGGGCCGTACTTCTTCAAAGATGATGCGAATCGTAACGTAACTGTGAATGGTGAGCGCTACCGTGAGATGATATCCAACTTTTTTTTGCCCAAAATGCAAGAGCTTGACTTGCATGACATGTGGTTTCAACAAGAGCTCGGTGAACATTTTATTTCACGTTCGGCACCGGTCAATTGGCCGCCTAGATCGTGCGATTTAACGCCTTTAGATTATTTTTTGTGGGGCTATGTTAAAGCTCAGATCTATACAGACAAGCCCGCTTCAATTGACGCATTGGAAGACAACATTAAAGCATTTATTCGTGAGATACCGGCCGAAATGTTGGAAAGAGTATGCCAAAATTGGACTAAGCGGATGGACCATTTGAGGCGCAGTCAAGGTCAACATTTGCATGAAATAATCTTCAAACACTAAATTATATGGACCGTGCTATCGATTCAAATAAAGATTTCATGCATTTTTCTGAATTGTATGTGTTTTTTTTTGAAAAGCTTTCCTATAGCTCCAGCCCGTAGAGGGCCAGAGCCTAGCTTCTCAGCAACCACTCGTGTTGTGCGTGCTATTGATTTCTCACGAGTGGAAGGGACCTACAGCCGACTCCGAACGGCCAAGTTTGATAAGCTTTTTCTAGACACTTATACTCTCTGAGCATTGGCAGCGACTCGAAAGAGGTGGGGCCGTGAAAGGTATTTCTTGTCGTACCAGGAATCGAACCTACACAGGTAGGTCTAAGTGCGTATGAGTCGACGCACATACCCACAACGCCACGGGCCACCACAGAAATTTGTAGGAGGGTCTAGAAATAAATGAGAGCTTCTCTTCTTTGACTGAATATGGGACAGCGCCTTCACCAACTCCATTGTGGTTGCCATCGCTCTTAAACGATGAAGTTTGAAAAGTATTTCTTTATGGATGGACATGTGGATGTGACGGTTGGTGTCTCGAGAACTCGAACCAAAGGTCTCATCATAGCAGTTGATGCTTCATAAAACGACGCTTCACTTGGCGTACTAGTAGCGCCACTAGCCTCCTAGGCCACGACGGTCACTTTACACCTCTTTGTTCTCAGAAAATCAACAGTGGTGCCGTGAAGATGTAGGTAAGTGGGTCTGGAATCAATCAACTGCACCTTCAACATACACAGACCGATGCGTGAAAGCCTTATTAACACTTGATGAGACCGGTGGGCTGGTTCTGTGCAGATTTCTGTGAAGACAAACGTGGAGACTACTCTCTTCTCAGACATTAGAGAGATATCTGACCGCATTGAAAGACTTTTTGACGGTTAACCACGGGCGAACATGAAAAGTCCATTCTTAGAATGGTTTTAAAGGACCAAGCGAGGTACAAGCCACCCGATTTACGACCTCAGTTTCGTCATTCAATGCCCTGAGAATGAAGTCAAAATTTTCAAGTCAGTCAGAAATAGGGTCTCTTTACAGATACACATATTTTTATATTTTTTTTTCGACGATTTCCTAACCATGGAGCCGTGGAAGAAGATAGCTCTAACCGACGAGCAGCTTCAAGTCATGTACCGCGAATGGGGCGTGTTCTACACCCTGAAACAGAAGCTGGACATCGCCAAAGACTACTACGACAAATCACTCGCCTTAGGGGTATCATCTGGCCTCCGTCAGAACCCAACTGTCGCAATTAACACGTCTATTTGTTTGCCCCTCTAGACCGACCCAAAAGCACTGTACAACAGAAGTCGATGCAAGCGCAGCATCGCTCAAACTCAAAGGGCGCTGCTTGACGCTGAATCAGCCATGGGTGAGTACGAAAGGACATCGGTCCTCTCACCAGGTCTCATCGTGCCTTGTCCCTCTTGCAGCTAGCGACCCCCTCAATCAGCCGTACAACGTCGAAGTCTGCGATGGGCTGTACCAACTGAATCAATTCGAGAATGCGAAGGCATCGCTCTTCAACAGCTCGCTGAAGTCGAAGGGACTCAAGCTGCTGGCCTTTCAGAATCGACACAATGTGGTACGATGAGCGAGGAAGTGGAACTGTGTGGCGATTCTGATGTCTGCTGTCTGCTTTCAGTTGGATCTGGACTTTCAGGCAACCCTTGGCGACACCCTGGGTCAACACATTCTGTCCAACGAGAAGTACTTTCACTTGGCCCATGAGAAGCTCGACAGGGAACTGAATGTCGACCGCCGGCCGCTGTGGAAAATACTGAGGGAAAGGGAAAAATGCGACGTTCTCAGTGTTCTCGAGAAGGAGGTACCAGCCGCAGAGGCTCAGGACTTCCGGACTAAAATGTCGTCCTTTGTTTTCAGGAGGAGCTGATCTGTCCGCGGGAAGTCGCAAGACGACGTCGGGCGTTCAATCTGTTCAATCAGATCTACATGCAGAGGAGCTGGGTGGACGTGCTCTTCCTCAGGGCGTTGACTAAGGACCCGAATCTGCTGTTGGCGCAGTCACAATGGAGCAGGCCCCTGCTGGAGCACACGACTTCAAGCAAATATGAGGCGACGATGAGGTTTTTGGTCAGTTTTTCTTTATCTGAGGAGAAATGACAAGTCATTGTCACTCTTTCGTTTAGAAAATGCTCCACGCTCGAAGTCCTCTGTACAACGAAAAAGTGCGACGCTGTCCGAATAAGAACCTCGGCAAGCAACAGACGGAGGACTACCTGCACCGGGTCCAGTATCAAATCCATCGCAACATGATGGCCATTCTGAAGAAGATCCGCTTCCTCCGAAGCGCCAAGCATCTCGAAGTAAGGTCGTTGCACCACCTCCGAGCGTCTTTAATTTTTCAAATCATTTTCAAGTCCCTCGCGGCGTACGTCGAAGAGGTGATGGGTGACTACGTTGTCCTCAAGACCTACCGCGTCATGCCGTGGAAATTTGAGTTCATCAACGAAGTGTACAACCTCCTCGCCCTCTCCTACGTGGACCACTACATTGACATTCCGAGGAATCTGGCCGAGTTCAAGTCATCGGAACGGCTGCATTTGCTGCTGAAGATGCCGCTGGAGAAGGACAAGGAACCGCAGCTGTTTGTCTTCGGCGACAAGTCGACGTACCAAGACGAGGGCGTGGCGGATCTGCCTCTCATCCGTCACAAGTAAGGATCCGAGGTGCTCCCACCCACTTTTAGACTCAACTCTGCTCACCTTCTCAGAAAGTACATGACCCGAATGGAGAAGAGGATCCTCTTCGCCAAGCACCCGATTGAGCGGTCATACGCGTGGCACGCAATAGCCAGTGCCCACTTGAAGCTGTCGCGCTTCGACGAGTGCTGCATTGCGGCTCGGAAGTGCATCGAGGGTGAGTCACTGAAGCAGTCCACAGGGACACCGTGAAAATGACACCATTTCTTCCCTTGCAGAAGCAAGAAAGTGCAACAGTCTTGTCTGGATGCTGCTGGGGTACCTGATGAGCTGCAAGTCGCATTCGGTTCTGCGGAAGATCGAAAAGATACAAGAAACACTAGCCGAAGCCACGGCCGTCGTCGCCCAATTGGCGAATGTCAAAATTTCTGGTTACATGACGCTGCTGCGCAACGCCAACGATCAGGATACTTTCGAGAAGAGGGCCGATGAAATGCGCAAGATCAAGGCGTGGCAGTCGGCGTCGTCGAGGATGTCTTTTGCGAATGAGAAATAAAATTTGAAAATCGTTTGATTCATGAAGTTGGCATTCAGGGTGCAAGTCTTCAGTCGGTTAGGGCTGTGTTAATGTTGCGTTCCTTGGCTAAGTTGCCTGTTGTTGCGCCGTCTTAAATGCAGCCGTCCTCTGCACGGAGAGGTGCCTCTCCTCCGTAGAGCAGGACTGAGATGACCAAGCCAACAAGGCCAATGTTTTGTATAAAGTCATCACAATTGCACATAAAAGCCAAAGAATAGCCAGATGCCGGCTGGAAGTGGGTGTGACTTACAATAGCTCAGTGCCCATTCAGTAGGCCAATAGGAGGTCCGCACTACACTACACTCCCTCCGCACTACGTTCCCTGGCTAAGTTGCCTGTTGTTGCGCCGTATTAAATGCAGGCGTTCTCTGTTTTGTTGTCCGATTGCTCGTGAAGTGGGTAATGGGATGTGTACCTCCTCTCTGAGCGAGCTCTGAAGCCAGTTCATAGGCATTCTCATTTCCTGGGATGTCACAGATAAGGGATATTTTGAGCTGACCTTCTAACGACGTTAGCTCAGCCCGGCAATTTGACTAGACGACACGCTTCCGGAATTGCAAATAAAGGGTGGTTAAACTTTAAGGGCCGATGTTGAATAAGAACCACATCTTAACGTCAAGTTTTTTTCTGCATTTCATTTGACATTTCTCAATGTCAGACTAACTCAATTTGAACCATGGCAAGATACACAATCGAGCAACGCGTTAAAGTTAACACAGGCTTATTGTGAAAATGGGCGTTCAATTTAAAATGCATATCGTGCACTTCGTGATTTTTTCGGTCAATTTAATCGTCCAAATGTGCGTACAATCGGAAAAATCGTGCAAAAATTTTACCAAACCGGGTCTGTAGGAGATGTGAAAACACCAGGGCATGCTCGTACAGCTCGTACTGCAGAAAATATTGCTGCTGTTCGCGATAGTGTGGCTGAAGAGCCGTCCACCTCAACTCGTCGTCGTGCCCAACAATTGCACCTCTCACGCTTGTCCTTGATGAACATTATGCATTAAGACTTGCATTTACACGCTTACAAGGTGCAATTGACTCAAGAACCAAAGCCTCTTGACCACTCCAAGCGTCGTCAATGGTCAGAATGGTGGCAAGAAACGGCAACAGTGGATGATCAAATTACGAAGAAAATCATCCTCAGTGATGAGGCACATTTTCACCTCAGTGGACTCGTCAATAAGCAGAATTGCCGCATTTGAGCGAATGATAATCCAAGAGTGATTGTCGACAAACCAATGCACCCACAAAGAGTGACTGTTTGGTGCGGTTTATGGGCTGGCGGCATAATCGGGCCGTATTTTTTTTCCAAAATTAGGCCGGTGGTCAGGTAGTTACTGTGAATGGTGTTGGCTATCGTGAAATGATAACGAACTTTTTATGGCCCGAATTCGAAGATATGAACGTGGACGATATGTGGTTCCAACAGGACGGTGCCACTTGCCACACAGCTAACGAAACAGTGGCTCTTTTGGGCGACAAATTCAATGGTCGTGTTGTCTCACGTGGTGGCGATGTCAATTGGCCGCCAACATCATGTGATTTGACACCGTTGGATTTTGGTTCTTTGGGGTTATTTGAAAGAAAAGGTGTACGTCGATGAGCCAGCAACAATTCAAGAGCTAAAGGATGAGATAATTCGGCACATTAACGGCATGGAACCTCAATTATGCTTCAGCGTCATCGAAAATTTGGACCATCAAATGGAGGGGTGCAGCCGAGGTCGCGGCTGCCATTTGGCCGATATTTTGTTCCATACATAATTGAACCGTACCAATATTACCATAATAAAAGGAAATGACAATAATTTCCTAAATAATTTGTGTTTTATTCAAAATCAACATCGGCCCTTAAAATTTAACCACCTGTAGTTCTGCCCGGTACACACTGGACTTGTCTGACCTTGAAAATGTTCAGGAATTCAGAAAACACTCCCGCATCGACTCCGCCTTCCGTCTTAGAGCCGTTAGTGTACTTCTGCTCGTTATGCCATTCCGTTCTTTCAGGGATTCCGAGTGCTAAAGCCATTTCATTGTCTATTGAGGATGATAAGAGATCTCTCGGTATAGCTATGACCATAGGGTTGTGATATGTGGCGGTTTACGCGTTGTGGGTCTGTGTTCCTTCCTTCCTCCTAAGCACTTGAACCTTACGTATATGCTCCCAGACTCTCTGAGCCTGATGGCGCTGTGTGCTGTAGTGTTCTTAAAGTATAAGTCCAAGCCATTTGTGTTAAGTACAACGAGAAGTGCATGAACCAGGAGAGGAGGATGGAACAGCCTCCTGACGACGTGGTCTTAATGGTCTCAATTCCTATCTCTGATGTACCCAGTTTGGCTCAGACCGTGAAACGTGACTCATCTCCCGTCTCACCCAACCTAACCTAACCATCTCGTTTTCGATTTTGGAGTTGCCTCCTTTCTTAGTCACCTAGTATGAACATCAAAAGTTTTCAATATATCGTCTAAGTGAGGCCCAATATAGACTGTGGACCTAGGTGGTCTAAGTGAGGACTACTCTCACTCCCATCATTCATCCTCGACGGCCATTCATCGGCCGAATGTCTGCCGTTTTTTTTTTTTTGCGAAAATTTCCTATCAAACGTCATTCCACGACTCAATCGATTACCAGGGCCACAACCTCAGTTGCCACTCCGCAGACGTTTCAAGCGAAATTTATTGGTCCAATAACGATCACGATGTTAGCCAATTCAAAGCCACCGCCACAATCGTTGCCAATTCACGATAAAATATTATTTATTTGACGACATTTCCACTCCATTCACCTTCACCTACGAGTTGCCCTCATCGCTGGTCCAGACAGACGACAGTAAAACTTCAGTCTGCCCCAACACACATATACGCCCACTCCCTCCAAACAATGACAATGGTTTCCATTTCATTCCAGCTGCACAGCAGAAGCAGCAGCAAACAGCACCGACTTGCGACGATGCGATCCCTTTTTGGCTGTCCCCAGATAGTGTTTCAGTGTCGCAATAATATTGCCCTTCGTATGGGATCACTCTGCCTAATGTGGTGTGCCCACCCATCCAGACAATGCCCCTCAAGATGACACTACACACACAGCCACCGAAGCCAAAGTGTAAATATTTACTCAACCACGACGAGATGGAGCAGAGAGGGAAAAGAAAGCAAAACAAAGACCAGAAGGAGCAGCACCATCGTGTTGGCAAATTTATTTACTTGTTGCCTCAAGGTCTGCTATTTCTATTAATATAATAACTTACAGCTTACCTACACACTGTGGGCACTCTGGGCACTGATGCCTTGTCAGCCAGAGCCCCGGCCAATTATGAACACTACGCTATTTTAAGCAAACAACTTTCGTGTCAATATTTATAGTCTACTCTACTCGGGCTTATCTTAGTTCTTCGGCTCAGTGCTCGGTCGGTTGTCCCTTCCGCGCCGATCTCTGGCCAAGGACTTCTTGAAAGCGCCGCGGCGGTCCCTAGATTCAATTAAAAAAAAAAAAAGGCGAGGAAAAACGTGTGCTTGTTTTCAGTTTCTTTTTCCGTCTTCTTGTGACGTTTCGTTCGTCTGCACCGTCGTCGGACGGATGTCCTTTTGTGTGTCGTCCTTTGTGACGGCAGTTAAATGTGTTAAAGGGTCTCGGCTGTGTCAAGGCCAAGAGGTTTTCCAGCTGTGCGCCCCCGATTTCGGACGCAACAAAGGAACCGGTGGAGACCGTGCGGAGGCCGTGCATGCCAGTGATTGATTGACATTGACAAGGACGATGGTAATTAGACGATTCTGAAATCGAACATCAAAGGAATGCGGCGGAACGCAATTTTCCAGCGCACACCGGGGGAGTAATGAGAAAAAAGAGAGAGAGAGCGAGAGAGAGAGGAAGAGCTCTTGTTTCAATCTGAATCGCAGTCACATCACCCTTTTGATATGCTTGTGGGGAGCACCACAAGGCAGCTCGGTGCACATGAACCATTTTAAGAGTCCTTGAGTGCTGCTTCGTTTCTGACAAATGCAACCACCTCCACCTCCACCACCCTCCACCGACAGAGACGAGGAAAAACAAAGAAAAACGATGAGAAAAATGCAATTTCACTCGAAGTCCACCTTCGTATCAACTTGCCAATAAATCTCTCTCTCCCTTCCTTCATTCAGGTGTCCTCCTCTTCGTCACTCACCTATTTTTTTGTGCAGAAAATTACCCAAAGAACGGAGGGAGAAAGTCCTTATTTCCTGGTTGGCGCATCTCGCGTGTAAGCTGCGGAAACCGGAATTGAATTGAAAATCTTGAAAGTCGATTTCCATTACAGCCCGTGCCAAGAGTTGCGAAGCCACAAGAAGAACAATATCTCGACGACGGATCGGCCGTCTGGCAAGCGTCCAAGTGCAACATCCAAAATGCCCGAATTCAGACAGATAAACGGGGAAACGGAGGCTGGCTTGGGCGAGAAGTCAGTTGGCGTGGTTGGACTCTTCCAAGTGAGCAATTTGCCATGCACACGCCCTCCCCTAAACGAGTTGAAGTCATCCTCGTCTCTCAGAAGGCAGTTGCGGAAGGATATACAGTATTTACTCGCATTTGGGCGAGACGGGGACGAGACATCATTCAGCTCCAAGTGCGCCCTTGATTTCGAAGAACCCCTCACAGGGCTGTCGCACAATTAAAATGAAGGAAGCGAATGTCAACATTTTGTCCACCCACATCCGTGCCGGCATCCTCCGATGCCGAGACGCAAGCCTAACAAATCGAATTTGCAGAGCAAACAGCACACACTCTGTGGGGAGGACTTGTTTTTGCAAAAAGAAACAAAAAAAAACCACCCCTCCCTCCGCCCAACCGGATGAACACTAATTAAGGCTGCAAAATAATTAAAACATGTACACACAGTGTTCCAGTGTTCATCAGTTAATGTACCTTCCTGCTTGGATATTCCGATTGATTTCCACCCTCGGAGGGGGGGTGGGGGAGCTTACACACACCCACACGCAGAGAGACTGAGTCTACAGAGAGACAGGTCGAATGTCCTGTAATTCATTCTTTATTTACCCGATGCTAATATTAGATGAATGGGCCGGGCCGAGCCCCTGTCCAATTGGGGGTGAATTTTAATTTCCATGTTTGATCATGGGGCACGACCTGCTGCCGACCTGCGTTCAATCATTGATAAGCCGGCTTCATTGCGACGGAGGATAGACGGTAGGCCGGGCGGTGCGGCGTTCGGTTATCGAAATTGTAGTGAATTAAAATTTCAAAGGAATCCCATTCGGAGCACAGATCCTCAGGGCTCTGGTGGCTCTCGCAGACAGGCCTTTTAATTTATTGCTCTCAAATTCACTTAATTGTTGATTGAACAGATTATGGATTTTGTGGAATCTGGTTAGGCTTTGATGGGGCTGTCGTCTGTCATCTGTCGACATCGAGTTGTCATTTGAGACTTGAAGTGGTTAGGCAAGGTGCCCGGTGAAGTGGGAGGCGAAGTGTGGGATCGCTTCGACTGTGGCTGAGCTTCAGAGAGTTGCCAGTACTCAGGACATATTCTCATCTCATGGAGGAGGATCAGAAAGAGAAAGAGAAAGAGAAAGAGAGAGGGAGAGGGAGAGAGAGAGAGGGGACAGAGCGAGATGGAGAAAAGGGAGTGGGAGAGAGAGAGGGGAGTGATAGGGAGAGAGGGAGAGAGGGGAGAGAGATAGAGAGATAGAGAGAGTGAGAGGGTGTGAAAGGGAGTGAGAGGGAAAGAGATAGAGATAGAGATAGAGATAGAGATAGAGATAGAGATAGAGATAGAGATAGAGATAGAGATAGAGATAGAGATAGAGATAGAGATAGAGATAGAGATAGAGATAGAGATAGAGATAGAGATAGAGATAGAGAGAGAGATAGAGATAGAGATAGAGATAGAGATAGAGATAGAGATAGAGATAGAGATAGAGATAGAGATAGAGATAGAGATAGAGATAGAGATAGAGATAGAGATAGAGATAGAGATAGAGATAGAGATAGAGATAGAGATAGAGATAGAGATAGAGATAGAGATAGAGATAGAGATAGAGATAGAGATAGAGATAGAGATAGAGATAGAGATAGAGATAGAGATAGAGGTAGAGAGAAATAGAGAGAGAGTGATAGAGCGGGATAGAGAGAAATAGAGAGAGTTAGAGAGAGAGAGAGATAGAGAGATAGAGAGAGAGATAGAGAGAGATAGAGAGAGATAGAGAGAGATAGAGAGAGAGATAGAGAGAGCGAGAGAGAGAGAGAGAGAGAGAGAGAGAGAGAGAGGGAGATATTCGAAGACTGTTAACTGAAGCACTGATGACGGATCAGCACTGGAATATGATATGTGGAGCTGACGGTAGTCCTGAGGCAGACAAGGGATTGTTGTGATAAAAATCTCTCTACTTCTGGAACTCTACGTCGGGAGATCAACGCTGACGTCCAGTGGAATTCTACTTATCGACTTTACTGACTCGACCACATCTTCCACGTTGAGTGGGTTTCCCCATTGAATTGGGCCTAAGGGGGCACCCTATCATTTATCTACCCACATATCAAGGACTACTACAAGAAGTCGAATAATTTGTCAACTTGACCCCGTCCCGAAGGGTATTCGCCACCAAGCCAGTGTGTCAAAGCCGCAGAGGACTCCGGTGTTGAAGCTGGCGCAGGCAAGGACAAGCAGAAGGTCTTCAACCAACTTGGGGTGAGTACCTTAAAGCACCTTGCTAGCGATTGTCCGAGAATGGATCTGGGATCCACCTGGGCTTGTTGTGGAGCTCAGGTGGATCACCGACTATGGCGCCAGGGGAAGAAGAACACAGTGACAGTCAGTAACTCACTCAATAAGTCGCTCAGGGACTTTACGAACCAGCACATCGCCCTTGCCTTCCTAAACAGTGAAAAAGAATCTCTCAGCCAGATTCAAGGGGATTTTCAGTTTACAGCGACTTCATCAAATCAACAAGCCTTTCAGACAGAGACACGAGCGTTTTGAGAGACTCCACCACCAAGTCGTGCCAGCGATGCATTATCCAAATGGGACATCGTCATATACTCGGACAGCACCATGACAGCCCACAGCCCTCAGATAAGGATTACTTCAAAGTTTCCAACAGACAGACAGACAGACAGACAGACAAAAAAAAAGGGTCAATACCCAGCGGCGACACAAGGTTCGTCGACTGCGTCATTCTGTTCTGAGAACGATTTCAATGAATGCGTCCACCCGCAGTGCCCCACCCCAACACAGTCGTCTGCGAGACCATGTCGGTCTGGTTTTCAGAACTTCAAATCTGCGGTCCTGACGTGGTTGCTCAAGTGGAAACTTTTGTTCTCCCTATCACCCACAATGAAACATTAGTTCAGTCATCATTATTCTCGGTAAAAAACAAGAAATATAATTTGTACCTCCCACTGACACCAAGCCACCCACAGCCCGCCCCGCCACAGATTGTGTCAACCACAGCCACAGAGATGTAACAAAACTTCGCCGCAACAAAAAAAAAAAAACGAAACAATGCTTCACATCGCTTCTTCCAGACCACAGCTCATCGTCGTCGTGCACCAGTGAGTGTGGCACATACCCACTTCCTCTTGTTTTTTCACAATTCCTCGTCGAAATTATGTGGCGTTAAAAATTCTAATTACCCCCTAATGTCGTACACACGTACAGCAGCCAGGCATCCTCTTGTGCTCGGCAATTTACGACGGGACCGACATATTTTTGTCCGGGACATTATCGCTTCCACCCGATTCGTATCCTTTCACATGAGGGGGCGCCCCATTAAGGGTCGACGATGACGACGACAACGCACACAGAAGACATTCGCAAAATAGGCGCCATAATCCGTTTCACTTCCGCGCCACTTCGACTCTGCTTATCTCTTCTGAGTTCCTTTCTTCAGATTTTTTTTTCTTCTCTTCTCAAAGAGAGGGGGTGTGGGGAGAAGGGGTGTTGGGGAGACAGATCCAAAGATTTGAATGAATCGAAAAATCCATTGAAGGATTTTCACCCTCGCAACACATGACAAGTATCAATTTTTGCGATCTTAATTCGAATTTGTTCTTCGTCTCGCATTCGGCGTGTGTCCTTTTTCTCCTTTTCTTCAGCGACGAGGATGTTGAGTGTTTTCTTTCGGTTTTTATCGGAATTTGTACTGCGGCTTAGACGGAGCGGAGGGGATGTTAGTGTCATAAAGATATCGGGGATTATTTGATGGATGGGATCCGCTTCGCATCGTCGTCGTCTCAGGCAGGGCAGGGCATTCAAATTCATTTATGCATCATTATCGCTTTGAATTGCGATACCAAAACGGATGGCCGGATGGCGAGGAACGCTGAAAATGCTGGAGGATCCTTGTTTGAAGACAGAAAGCATCAGGAATTGTGTGTCACGTTGAATCAATCGAACGCATGAGACTCCTACTAACCAAATCAAATATTCATTAACTTGTCCCCGTCATCGAGTTGTCCCCAGTTATTCCCGCCGCCGACTTCAAAGACCACGGGCACGAGCAGAGATTCAATCGCTGCGAGTGGATGTGGTGAACAGGATGGAAAAAAAAACAAACCCGATTGAATGAAATGTAAACTATTCCTTAAAATTACCTTCGGGTTAAAGCAATTTCAAATAGACCACCGCCCGCCCTCAGGGTAGCCGAGATTCGAAGGAAACACACACAAGTGTCTGCTGCGCACAAAGGAGAGCCAAAGCTGGAGTTGGATTCGATTTCCATGCACTTTGACAAACGCGGGGGAAAGAAGAACCCACGGCAGCCAGACACAGAGTGGGATCCTTGTTTCCGCTTGTGACACAGTCATCTCCTCACTCCCCCCCCCCCCCCTCACCATCCTCACCCGCAACCAATTTAAATGCGAAGAGCGTTGTGGAATTAGAATTATTGGTTAGATGCTGTCAATGCAATTGAACTCCCACGCCCGCCCCGTGAACTGAGAATCATCAAAGCGACTTAAGGACATGGTTTTATTTTTCTTCCCACCACTCCACAGAGAGAGAGAGAGAGAGAGGTAGGAAGAAGAAGTCATGAAAAATGCAGAGACGACGATGAATCGTTTTGGAATTGAGGAAAAATAAACAGAAGGCCACCATAAAAGAGGCTCAATTTGCTTTGATTCACCACCACATTCACCCCTCTCGCTCTCTCTCTCCCTCTCCCCACACAGATGACACCCCCATGCAACTATGAAAGAAGAACCAGAACAAATAGATCTGTAGTGCATCATTGACAGGATTAAATCTTAAACGTCGTCCTGGTACACAGTGTCGGTGCGACTGAGACAATTAATCCTCGATGTCGTGTTGTAGTGGAAATAGCAATTTGTCCTCCTTAATGGTGCACTGCACACCACCCTCATCGATGTTGCGTGAGCCGATGTGTTGCCCGGTGGTGGATAAATCAAATTAATTTCTCTAGGGACTGCCATTAAGTGATACCTGACAGGATGGCTGTGGGTCATTAATAAGAGTTGCACTTACTTTTTTTCTCTCTCGCGAGGGGGGAGGAGGAGGTGGGAGGAGGAGGTAAGGGACAAGTGCTGGAGCGCTGAGGGTGGCTGTTCTTCGTTTTTGATGATTGATGGGGGGAGAGCAGGCGAGACGCTTTTAATGACTTATTGACTCATCACCCAAGCGGGGCGAGCTGAGATTCGGTTTTTCATGAATAATACAAACGATTGCTATTAATGGGGTGGCATTTTGATGTCGTCGTCACTGTGACTCTTGGGCGGTCATCCAGTCTCTGATTGTGGTTCTGGAAGACCTAACAAACGCACTGGCACGATGAGTTGGGCCAGGAGATCAAGATAGGAGGCCAGGCGATGGAAGGAGAACGTCGAAAACCAACAAAATTGAGGCAGTATGTGCTTTCTCGCCGCCGTGGCGTTTGTAAGGCTGTGTGTCGATTCATACGTATGGTGTCGCCGATCTCGACCATCCATGTTTATACAGACGGATCGAGGCTAAAAGGCACGGGGTTTTTCTCCGAATTTAATTAAACGTGCACTGTTCCATCAGAATCCCTGATTTTTTGAGTTGTCAAATGGTCAACATTACGGACTTGGACCTTGCGACAGCCCATCTCCTTGTCGAACGCCGAAAGAAATGAGTGCATTTTTAAAGAACCTCAACCAACTTGGAGGCAGGCCACCCAAATATCGCGCCAACTGGAGAGTCTCCCGACTGTAGCCGCAGACGAAGAAATCCCCATTAAACCCCCCGTAACTCCATTTAAACGAAGAAATTCGCAATTAGCGATTCATATCCATCACAACCGCATGCAGACACGACAGAGATGGATTGTGTGACTGCAGTCGGTCAGCATATTCTCACGCGTGTCATGACGCATCCGCAAAGAACCATAGACCGACGACGCAATACATCAATTAGCTCCTCAACTCGACGTCCTCTCCTCACTACTGTCCGGCCGGGTGTTTTGTGTCCCCAAGCTAGTTGCATCCAAGCGTTAGAATTATAACGGATGAGCTCAGCGCTCAATCCACAAAAGCCAACACGCTAGGCTACCCTTTCTCGTCAAAATAGGACACAACGACAAAAAGAGAAGAAAAAAAAAACAACCATCTAAAGGCGTTTCATTGAAAACATTAATCTGTCATGGACTTCTTTTTGCTACCGTTACACGGCAGAGTCCTGTCCGGGCTGTCATCTCGTGTGAGCAGTGTGTAGGCCACACCACACAACACATTCAAATCCTTTAATTTATTTGACTCACACAACAGTGGGCACACGTTGCAACCAGCGTGTTATTTTTATCCTTTTGAAGGACATGCAGTGGGGGGAGGGGGGAGGGGTAGGGGATAGTTTCACTGGAAAGGAAGGAAGAGTATAAATAAATGTAAAACAGGACACACTCATTAATCATCCAACCAACTGACCGTTCAAAGGGTGGCTCTTGGTTTTGTTTTCGTTTTTTTTCGTATTGCCATTCCCTTTGGCTCGTGCAGTGGGGCCGGACTAACGAGCGGGAATACATCTCTGCACATCCGTTCTGGGTAATTCGAGCGGAAATGTTGCACGATGTTATCGCCGCGTTCATAAATATTCCACGGAAATAGATCCTTTTCGCCCGATATCCTGCTGCCCACGCCTCCTCCGCATAGTCATGCGATTTTTTTTTTCCCGGGCAAGCAGCACAAGCCACTGCCGGATTTGAAAATTACAAAATTCCGTGCTAATAATGTAATTTATAGCTTAATTGCCGTTCCGAGGGTGTTTAGCCTAATGACCTCTTCATTTCGCTCTCGGAACGAGAAGCGTGTGTGTGTGGAGCGAGGTCTTTGAATGGGCGCTGGAGCCGCCCGGTTTGGATATTCGCGGCGGCGCTACTGTGTGCACTTAGGATTCATAATTAATATCGACACTGATTCTGTTTCACTCTCCAGACGATGGTGGGGCGGCGCGGTGGCTCGGCTCGCGTGGCTAATTTAATGTCAGCTAACGCCGATTATGAACTTCCGTCACGTAGACAATGGGTTGCCGGTTGCCGGTTGCCGGCGGGTCCTGCTTCCTGGATTCGTGTGCGTATGCGTGTGCGTGCGCGCCCGCAATTGAATTGCGCGTCCTTTCTCCTCATGGTGTTCACCAATATCCTTAATTATGCAAATTAGTGGGATATGTCATCCCGTTCGGTATTTTAATATTTATTATTTTCCCTTCCTCCCTCCAACCGACTGTGTATCCTTCTCTCGCCCATAATTAGCTGAAATTCGTTGTCTGCATATCAAATGGAAGCGGCGCGGCGACCCTGCGGTGCTCTGACACATCACTGTCACACGGCCTGCTCTGAGAGGGTGAGAGAGAGAGAGTGATCCTCTGACACCACGGCCCAATGGCAACAATATGCTTTATGCCACTGCCACCACTCCGGCTACTCCGGCGAGTGTGTGTGTGTGTGAGTGCGTGTGTGTGGATAATTTAACAATGACTTCGCAGAAGCTGGCGAAAATTTATTCTCTGTCATATTATTTATGACAAATTATGTGTCTGCAAGGAGATCGCTTCTTGCATTTAAAATAACTCCTGTCTCGTGTGAGTGAGTGTGCGGCAGAGGGGGGGCGGGGATGGAGATGGTGGTGTGGGAAGGCTGCTATTATTTGTCGCACCCTTGACTTTCACTTTTGAGACGACCCCATCGCCAATTTGGATGACGGTAATGCAAGGTAATACCGCCGTTGTTGTTGGTTGGGTGCGAAGGTGCAGATGCTGGAGACAGATTTATTACACACTTGTGGTCGCCTGGTGTTGCAAGGGAACGCGCGAAATTATCCTCATTTTTCTGTGTTCTGTGTTCGTCTGCCTTCGCATGTGGATGCGAGGACAAGGAGGGGGGGAGGGGAGCTATGCGAGTTAGTGAGTGCCGCAAACATATGCTGTCTGGTTGATAATGAATGTCGCCGTGGAGGATTAAAGGGGACGATTCAGAGGACGACGGTGGAGAGGCATTTTTTTCGGGTTCGTTAAAGAGTCTCGACAAATTCGTGTGTCTTGGGGGATTGGGAAAAAAATGTCTGCAAAGACAGCTTAAAGTTCTATTGCAGCCACTATTAGGTACGAGGGGCGTTCAATATATTCTCGGTATCGGGGTGAAGCTGTGGTTGTATATATAAATTGACTTATTTATCGATTACTTTTATTATTAATATTATTATTATCTATTACTCGTAGGTAGTGGCATTCATGCACTTCGGCCAAAGTAGGCCAATTGTACCGCTACGTGGGTGTTCAGATCACCATTTAATCCGTATGAACTAAAAAAGCAGCATGGGGCGACGCAAGGCTGGGCACATTCAACTTTGCTCTTAAGCTGCTTGGTCAATATAACTCTAGGAATACTCGAAAAGTGCCAATGTGCCAAAAGTGGTCCATGCCGCGATTCAGAAGCAAGAGACTAGCATGAAGTGCCACAGGGTGGAGTATTTCCCCCTTGCCTTTAAGGGACCAGTTAGACCATCAGAAAACTTGCTGAAAATTCTGCGCCATTCACCCTTGAACGCGTGTAAATTAGAGAGCTATCGTGAGGTGCCACAGCGTAGAGCACTTTCAAATTTGCTTTTAACCCTGAATCCCCGCCAATTTACAATTTGGCCCATTCCGCGGCTCTTGAACCAGGGACTATCATGAATTGCCACAAGGTTGAGTATTTCCCCCCTTGCTTGAAAGACCTGAACGCCTGCAGGCAGCTAGACCATCAGCAAAAATGCTTGAAATTCTGCAGCATCCACCATTGATAGCGTGCAAATCAAAGAAGTATCATGGGGTGTCACAGGGTTGACCACTTTCAACTTTGCTTTTAAGTCTAGATTTCAACTTCAGACAATTCGGCTCTGTAGCCCTTTTTTCCCGACTCAGGACAAACTGATGCTCTCTACAGAGCTGCACAGCACTGTGCGACATCAAAACACATCCAGATTGTCATATTTCTCTCACACACACCTTCATTTGTTCCATTTTAAAATTCAACATTCAACAGCAAGAATAATTGGAAATTATGACAACCACCTGGCCAGGCATAGCCAGCAGCGATGCGAAACAAAGACGAAAACCAATTCTAAGCAGAAAATATCGAACCCATGTGGCATCGTGGTCTGGTCAGAGCATCGCACATGTGCCTGAGGCTAATTTGCATCTTTTGCTGTATGAACAGCACTCGATTCACTTTATCCTAGACGACGACGACGACTCAGCAGCATCGTGTGGACACACAATGTCCTCTTGTGTCAAAGCCAAGTACAGATTAGATTCAGCAGGTGTCACTGAGTGTCCTTATTGTGTACACCCGTCGTCTCTCCTTCTCCCTCTCCCTCTCCCTCTCCCTCGCTCCGTCTCTCTGAAAGCCACACATCCACGTCAGCAGTCAAGTATGAACAAAAAAAAAAAACACACAAACAACAAAATGAAGAACAAAAGATGAGAGGAATAAAAATGAAAAAATAAAAGGATTCCACTTCATCCATATTTGATCGCATGCAAATGAACAGTTATTGAATTTCAAATATCCATTCCAGGACGCTGGAAATGCTGACGCATTGGTTGTCTACCTGCCGCCAGACTCGAGATGTGCTTCTTTTTTTTGCCTTTAGTTCACCTGCTCCTGCTGATGCGCCCGTGCAGCGTGTGTTAAGCATTTGTAATCAGTTCGTAATTATTTACATCAAGAAAAAATAATTATAATTGAATATTTGTATCCCCGGAGGGAAAGCAGACGGAATGTCAAGGGGTACCTGGGGTGACTCAATTGAAATGAATATTTTTTCAAACGTTGACGGTAACCTTTTCCATTGTGGCATGGCAGGAGGTGGGGGTGGTGGTGGTATCATGTGTCCAATTAGTGACGTATTTTTCACTTGTTTAGGATTTTGAGAGAAAAAAATATATCCCCCTGGGGCGTATACGTAACATTGTGACGTGCCTGGAAAGGTCAACTAATGCTTTGTTTGAATAATTAGAGGGCGGGGGGAGATTACATCAGGCGAGCAAATACTACGAATTCAGGAGGGTCAAGGGCAACATGAGAAGGGTTGTGCTCTTAGTCCGTTGCTTTTTTTTAACTCGAGTTGGTGGATTTTGGCTTTTTTTTTCATAGTTGTTGCGAGATGAGGCTTACAGCACACATCAAGTGGGAGTCATCGCCTCAGTTCACCTTCATTGGGTAGACTCAAAGGTCCAAGTTGGTGGAATTACCAGGATAATCTAGGAGAAAACCTCGAGTGCTCTTCAGAAGTAGTCTTCTTCTTCGGACGACGCCACAGTCCGAGGAGAACTTGGGCCTAGCTTCTCCTCCAATCATCCGCGTAGTGGGTGCTGTTTTTCCTCCAATTCGGGAACCCCATCTCGAGTAGTAACTCATCCAAGAATGCCCCGCTTGGCATAGTTACCCCCCTCTGAGCATGCCAGCCACGCGAGAGAAGAGCTGCAGCGAATATGAAAGTTAGTGAGTCCGGATTCGAACCAAGACCTTCATCATGGTAATTCACCAGAGAATGCCTCGCGTGGCCGTTACCCCCTCTGAGCATTCCAGTCACTCTAGAAAAGGTTAGTGTGTCCGGAATCGAACTTGGACCTTCGTTATAGAAATCGATGCTTTAACCAAAAAAATACTCCTCTTGGCGATCATACCTTCTACTTACAGACAGTGGCTCGAGAGAGGTTGGTTGGGCAGTTGATGAGTCCGGAATCGAACTTGGACCATTAGCGTTATAGTCGACAACCCAACCAAGTAGCCTAATTGTATTTTGTTTTCTAAAGAAAGTCAAGAATGGTGCCCAGAATGTGGAACTTGCCACAATACCAAATCGTCATCCTAAGCCCTGAGTTCCCCAACAACAACATTGCCGGCGTTTAAAGCGCCTCCAATCCAACCACACCAACCTCCTCCAATCACAGCTCGGATGGCATTTCCAGATCACACAGGAATGCCCACGTAAGCGGGTAGGACCCCAAAGGCGCTCGCAATCGGCAAAGAAATTGTCAACCCTCTTCAAACCTGAGTACAGCACTTTCAAGGTGAAAGACGAAGCCCTCTAGTCTCCCTGGACAGATGCCTTTGAAGAGTCCCCACTTCAATCACATTCTTCTTCGAATTCCCCCGTGGAGTCGCCTACGGAACCTGCTCCGTATTTTTTTCTCTGCAAAATTTTTCTGCCAACTAATCTATTGGAATGCGATAAAACGTGACACACAAAAACCCAAACCCCGTAGGCCATGCGACTTACATCCACCCACTCATTCAGTTGCAATGATAGCGATGATGACTAGCAGCACAGGCAACATCCTGAGGGCAGGGCCGAGCGAAATCAAATTACAGCACGACAGAGGTGACCGTTGCGGCCCCGTGCCATGCCGTCCCGACCGGCGCGGCTGACGGAGATGGAGCTGGGAGCAAAGAAAGATGTCTAGAGGAGACATCAAAAGTGATTTCCCATTCCTGCCGGCAGCTTCGGGATATTTGGGTCAGGTGTAGCACGTGCTTGTCACTGGCCGAGTGATGATGATGATGTTGCAGGAATGAAAGGAGGCAATTTGGATGGTGGGCCGCTCTGATTGATTACACAGGCAAATACTTGTGGCAGACGAATGAGCGCTGGAATGCACACAAAGATGAGCGCCGGCCGAGGAATTCGTTGGGCAACGAAGCGAATGAATTTGTATCAAAATCGTCGCTTGTCCCAATCATTCGCCGTTTAAGTGTAAAAACAAGCACAGCACAGCACAGCACTCACGCATCATGTTTGTCGATTCAATCCATGCAGGGAATCAAAATTGATACGAAATCCGTTTCGTTTTCGGGGGTTTCCGGTGGATTGATGGCGCGGCACAGAGGCGCACAGGATACCGGGGCGGCGCGGTGGTAACTCTCAAGGAAAACACGAGCATCATCGTAAAATAATAAACCGTCGTCCTTTTTTTGATGGTTCGCCTCGAATCAAATCCCCACACATGTGTTCAGTCAACCCTTTTCTTCTTCGCCTTCGATTTATTTATTTTTTGTGTTCCCTTTTGCCTTCTCTCTCTCTCTCTCTCTCGCTGTCTCCTCTGGGCCCTTGGTCTTATTTGTCTGAAGGGTTTAATCTTACGCTCAATGATTTCAGGTTTTCATTCGACTGACAGGAGTTCAGCGACGACGACGACGACGACGACGACGACGACGACGACGACGAAGGCGGCACCGAAGAAGGAGCCTTCCATGTCGTCCTCTTACGCACGAAAAGGCATTAGGCAGGCCTACAGCGTCAACGGAAGCTGCTGGGTGTGATGGCATGAGAAATATGATGAAGCGTAGGGAGAATACCAGGATCATGTTACTTCAATCTTCATTTCACTTTCGGGACAAGATAATATCCTTATCCATCTGGCGGCGATGGCGATGGCGATGCCGACGACGATGGCAATGGTTATGGCGCTGAAGAGTAGATCCGCCGCACCCACCCATGATGGCGGTACACACGCATGGTGTGCTGGCTGCTCTGGATGTGCTCTTCATCAATTACTCTTGCCCAATCATGCGTGTCACTTTTGTGGAAAATGACGCGTGTGTGTGCTGTGCGAGCTATGAAGTCCACTCATGCTGAAGAATTAAATTGATTTTCCATGGGATTTTCTGGATCCTGTGCTGTTCAACCCAAAACGCTGTTCAGCGTCGGGGATGGGAAAGGATTTCGATGCTAACGACATTAAAAATAACTGATAACACAAATTTCTCGTGAAATGCGGGATGGAAATGAAGGATGCTGCTGGCGGCCTCTTTCCGATATGAGAGAGAGAGAGCGATTGGATCGAGGGGGTTCAAGGTGACCCAGATTTGTCGGTAACGTTGCGAGACAGGTTTGCGGTTGAGGAAGGCTTTGCTGTTCAAGATTTGACGGAGGGATAAACCGAATCGGGACACGAGACAGTATCTGATGATTTGCCGACATGTGAAGTTTGGCAAATTTGTGTGATTTTCTTGCAACATCCTGTACGGGGTCATCCAATTTGTGCGACGGATTTACGGTCCCAATTTCAGTGGCATACGCCAGGGTCAACGACCATCAGAGACTGTGCGTGTTTAGTTGAAGGCTTACCGGCTCGGAATCGAAGGGTCCCTAGTGGCTTTCACAAAACCAAATATTTATCCACTATCAGGGATATTTTGCAGCCGGCCCCCTTCGAACTAGAAAAATGGATAGTGAATGCGACCTAGCAATATACGCAGACAATACGCAGAAAACAAAAAAATGTCTGTCCTTGATCCTCCCACTATACGTGGACTCTCTCTAAAAATGAACAGCAGGGCAAAATGCTTAGGTCTCACCTTAGACTAGGCTTGGGTAGGCTTTTCAGTCTAGAGAGTGCTCAGTTTAGTTAAAACTAGTTTGTTCCTCTAGTTCACTTAGTTCAATGTCGTACACTGTTGAGAAAATTGGGTATTGTATTCACAATTTTCGCCTGTTGGTCATCATATTAAAATTGCCACAGCCGGCAATGCAACACGGTCGATGCATCGATGTGCTTGTGCTGTGATAGTTAAACAAAAGCAACCAGTCTCTATACTGCCGTAAAAAAGCTATACGGTGGAAATGGAGACTACAGCCCCGCGTAAATAACCAGTGATTAGGGTTTTTTTTCTCATTGCCCATCGGATACTTCCTTAAAATATAAACTTATCAACTCAGATTTGTTATATAATAATTTTACAGATGAAAGATACAAGTTATCATTTCTCTGAATTGTAAAACTTGTGGTATTGAGCTATGTAATGTTTTATGCGCAATAAAGAACTATCTATCTATCTAAAACCAGTGATTTATAACTACAGCATAATAGTAGCGCACTTTTAATTTGCATATCCCAAGCAATTCCATGCCAATCTTTTTATATTCTCCCTTCCTGAGCAATTGCAAGCAAATTTTGTTATATTTTCCCTGAATGCAGCCTGCAAAAACGTATAACGGTAATTAACAAAACAAATACTGATCATATTTTCCACTGCATGTCGGTTGTAGTAGCAGTCAGTCGTAAAAGGTTTGGCGAAGTGCTTATACAGCTGTTCAAAAAAATAGTAGTGTTCTAATTAACTGACTCAAAATTATAAAAACAATTCAATTTAAAGGTAGAAGCATAAAAGTAAGAACAAATCATCATCATCATAATCTTATGACCCCCATGATCCACTAAAGGGGTGGCGGGGGTAAACCTCGCACGAGAGATCACCAGCCAACTCGATCCTCCGGCCAACTCGATCCTCGGAAGCAATGCCCAAGCGTAACCCGGCGAGTTTTTGGACTTGGTCCAACCACCTCGTCCTGGGTCTGCCAAGCGGTCGGCTACCTGATGGAATCGCATTCAACGCCCGCCTCGGAAGTCGTGATGATGGGGACATTCGTGCCAAGTGACCAAACCACCGAAGCATAGCCCTTTTCGTTCGAAGAAGCGAAGTTCCTCGCGCACTGCCGTGTTTCTCACCCTATCCCGGCGAGTAATTCCCACAACAGAACGAAGAAAGCTTGCACTCGCGATATTCTTTCGGTCATTACCCAAACTTCATGACCATAGGTGAGAGTTGGAACAAATACTGAGTTGAAAACCGCTAACTTGGCTTTGACATCAAGCTCGGCCTTTCTGATTACAGAACTACAAAGCTGTGTCAAAACTGACCAATCCTATCGGAAAGCTCAGCATTACTCCTTCCATCACTCGTGAAAAGGACCCCCCGAGATGCTTAAACTTCTCCACCTGCTTCAATGGGACTCCACTAACATGCAGAGTGCATTGAACAGGCGTTCTGGAAATGACCATAACCTCCGATTTGTCCACGTTAACCCTCATTCCAGCATCAACACATACGGCCACAAACCTATCGAGTGCGCGTTGGAGTTCCGTCTGGAAGGATGTGAGGATAACCAGGTCATCTGCAAAAAGATGACTCCCAATGTGAAACATTCCTCACCTCGGCTGCGCTGCAACATCCAGTCCTTATATACAATGAAAAGGAGAGGTGACAAAACACACCCTTGGCGAAGTCCAACGCCCACGGTGAAAGGTGTTGATTTAGCACCGTTTACCCGAACACAGCTGCTACAGTTTGTGTATAGAGACTGAATGGCCCTCAGAAGAGGAGCATCAATCCCATACTCCTGCAGGACACTCCACAGTTTACCTCGAGGGACTCGGTCATATGCCTTTTCCAAATCTACAAAAACAAATGTAGATGGGTTTGGCATACTCCCAAGCCTTCTCGAGTACCATTCTTAGAGGGAAAAGCTGGTCGGTTGCACTTCTGCCGGGATGAAAGCCGCACTGTTCTTCCCCCATCCTGGGCTCGACCATAGCTCTAGAACGCGCTTCCAACACCTTAGCATAGACTTTCCCGGCGATACTTAAAAGAGATATGCCCCTGTAGTTGGAGCAATCTCTTGATAAGTGGGACAATCACCCCAGTTTGCCAATCGCCAGGTGTCTCACCGCGTTCCCAGGCCACTTTAATGACACGAGAGAGCCATAATACTTCCTCTTTACCCATTGCCTTAAGCATTTCTGGCCTATAATTTTGGATTATAGTAGAATCTTGAACTTTTAATAAAACAGTGGGCCGCAATAAGCATTGCACAGAGCAGAAGAGAAAATTAATTTTAAAATTAAGAGCAATGATTGCTAACGCAATAAAGCACCATCCGAAGCCCGAATCCCGTGGCCGTCATCATTGGAGGACAGGCGAATTGTAAGATATAGCAAGACGCACCTCTCTGCACCATCATCAAATGTCATTCAAAAGGACTTGGGGCTAAGTAGTAGATCGTTGCACTTGATATTTCTAAGGCATTTGACAGAGTTTGGCATCAAGCTCTTTTGTCGAAAATGCGTGCATATGGTGTCGATGAATCTCTTCTTCTATGGATTAGAAATTACCTTTCGAACCGTTCAATTCAAGTTGTTTTGGATGGGTTCAAGTCTGATATCCACCAAATAAATGCTGGTGTACCCCAAGGCTCTGTTCTGTCTCCGACACTCTTTCTCATTTTTATTAATGATCTCTTGTCTGCTACTTCTAATCCAATCCATTCCTTCGCTGATGACAGCACCCTCAGCTCTTCATATTCGTTCCGTGACTCACGACCCTGCCCTTCGGCCGTAGAATTGGAACGGCAGCGTATGTTAGGCACATTGAATTCCGATCTTGACAGCATAATTAGCTGGGGAAACAACAACAGAGTGGAATTCAATGGTTCAAAAAGTCAATGCTGTCTGCTGTCACTCAAGCGAACCCTTGTTAATCAGCCATTATCCATGAATGGCGCTTGTGTCGATGAAACCGGAAAGCTTTCCATCCTTGGTATGTGTATCAACACAACACTTAGTTGGAACGATCACATATTTGTGGTCGCCAAAAATGCTGCGAAAAGTTTAGGTTTCCTTAATCGATGAAAGAAATATGTCATCCCCTCTGATTTGGCTTTCATTTATAAGGCGTATATCCGCCCCAAGCTTGAGTACAACGCTCATATCTGGTCTGGTGCCCCAAAGACCATCCTGCACCTACTGGATAGAATCCAAAAGCGAGCGATAAAACTTATAGCAGACAACAATGTCGCAAAGTCATTAGACTCGCTCGAACATCGACGTATCGTTTCTTATTTGTCCGTATTTTATCGCTATTTCAACAAACGATGCTCAAGTGAGCTAGCCAACTGCATTCCTCCTCTCCATGAATTCACCCGCAATGCTCGTCTCGCCAGGAATGCTCATCAGTTTACCCTTAAGCCTACTTTCGGACGCACAGTTAAATTTAGAGACTCGTTCCTCAGCCGCACTACGCGAACTTGGAATGCTCTTCCCAGCCCGATATTTCCCACAGACTACAACCCGCAGATATTTAAGACCAATGTGCACAGGTACCTCCTCTCCCTTTCTCCCTCTATACCTTCGGCCCGTGCTGTGTCTTGACCCCGGACACTTAAGGGTATTAGCAATCACTTGAGCGCGCGCAAATTATAAAAAAAAAAAAAAAAAAATAGTGCTGTCACAGTCCGCAGGCGGCTGTTAAATGAAGGGCTATACGCTCGGAGTCCCCGCAAGGTGCCATTACTCTCTAAAAAGCACACAGCAGCTCGGATAGCTCGGATATGACAACCAAGTATTAAGGTTATCTTTTGTTTAAGACCCATTTTTTTGTTTGATGTCTAATAACTTTTTTTTTCTTTTTTAGTTTCAATCAAAACTAATATTATTTTGAACAGGGAAATTCTGTTTCATTCCAAGCTATAAATGTGGTCAATTAAGAATGAATTATTTTGTAAAAAAAAAGAATAAAAACTTTGTATGTACATGAAATCCTTTTCCGATCGAGTCTCCCTTAAATACTTAGGAAATCCTACGCCGCCAACATCAAGTATTGACGACCAGTGGCAGCATTGCCAAAAAGCCATCAGAGATGCCGCCTCTGATGTGCTGGCCACAACGAAATCCCTGGTTTGACAACGAGTGTCGGCAGGCGAATGCAGCCAAGCAAGAAGCATACAAAGCGGCACTGCAAAGAAGGACAAGAGCTGCTCGGGAGCTCTACGAGTACAAGAGGAGAGACGAACACCGGCTTCTCAGGAGAAAAAAGAAGGAGCATGAGAGGCGCGCGATCGGCAGAATAGAGTGCTATTACTGCAGGAATGAGGTAAGGAAGTTTCACCAAAGGGTAAAGTTAACCAGTCAAGGTTATAAAGTCCGAACCCAAGCCTGTAAGGATGAGGCAAGGGAACATCGTAGTAGAGTCACAGTCGATGCTGAGGATATGGAGAAACCATTTCAGCAGACTGTATAACGGCGACGAAGAACCAAATCCCGCTGTCAGGCAGAACGAACCATTCAACCCCAATGAAAGGGACGACGAAGATCAACAATTCCGTCCACCCGACCCAGATGAAGTGAGGATTGCCATACCTAAACTGAAATCCAACAAGGTTGCGGGAGCTGACGGCTTAGCCGCCGAGCTTTTTAAAGCCCCAGGCGATGATGTGGTAAGGAGCATGCACCAACTCATCTGTAAAATATGCTCGGAGGAAAACATGCCCGATGAATGGAACCTCAGCATTGTTTGCCCGATCGATAAAAAAGGAGACCCTTTGATCTGCGCCAACTACAGAGGCATCAGTCTCCTAATTATCGCTTACAAAATCGTATCTGCCGTACTGTGTGAACGCCTAAAGCCATTCGTCAACAGCCTGGTCGGTGCATACAAGTGTGGCTTTAGGCCAGGAAAATCCACCATCGACCAAATATTCACACTGCGGCAGATTTTGGAGAAAACCCAGGAGCAACAAATCGATACACACCACGATTGGGTTAATCGTTAATCGATCGATTTTAAGGCCGCGTATGATAGCATCTATAGAGACGAGCTATACAGAGCAATGTCTAGTTTTGGCATCCCTACCAAACTCGTCCGTTTGTGTAGGATGACGATGGAGAATGCACGCTGTTCCATCAAGGTCGGTAAAGACCGAACCGAGACCTTTGATGTCAAACAAGGATTCAGACAAGGCGACGCGCTGTCATGCGACTTTTTCAACATCGTTCTTGAAAGAATTGTTCAAAACTCGAACGCCAACACCAGAGGAACAATCTTTCAGAAGTCCGTCCAACTACTCGCATATGCCGACGATATTGACATTATCGGAAGAACGCAGCGCCATGTCAAAGGCGCTTTTGTGGCTATTGCAACGGAGGCCGCCAAGATGGGTTTAGCGATAAACGATGGTAAGACCAAGTATATGCTGTCAACGAGAAAGGACACCCAACACCGACGTCTCGGTCAGAACGACACAGCAGACAGATATAACTTTGAGGTAGTCAAAAACTTTGTCTACCTAGGCACCGCTATCAATTCAGAGAATGACACCAGCGCTGAAATCAAACGAAGCCAATCGCTGCTTCCTTGGTCTAAGAAAGCAATTAGTAAACAAAGCCCTCTCTCGAACAACCAAGATAACGCTCTACAAGACCTTAATCGTCCCAGTCCTTCTATATGGCGCTAAGGCATGGACTTTGTCAAAAGCGGATGAAGCTGCCCTTGGTTGCTTAGAGAGGAAAATTCTTCGTGTGATTTTCGGTCCCGTCTGCATAGATGGTGAGTGGAGGAGGAGATATAATGACGAACTATACGGGCTGTTTAGCGACATCGACTTAGCCAGAAGAGTGAAGATCCAAAGACTGAGATGGCTAGGTCATGTAGAGCGGATGGAAACCAATGCTCCGGCCCGAAAAGTCTTCAAATCCACCCCCGAGGGACGGCGCAGTAGAGGAAGACCGCGATTCAGGTGGCGCACGCAAGTGGAAAGGGACCTCAACCAACTATGCGTGCGAAACTGGAGACAGCTAGCTAAAGATGGAGCTGGCTGGAGACGCTTGTTGGTTGAGGACCAGGTCCACCTCGGACTGTAGCGCCACATTAAGTAAGTAAGTAATGTACATGAAATTCAAAAATAAGTTGTTGTCATTCGACAAAGCTTAAATAACCAATATAACTGGGCGCACTACTATTATTGTGAACACAACTGTATATGCAGGCCCATACGCAGGCCATATGGCGTCGCGATTTGGTGGACCGCACTAGAAGGAAAAATCGATTGCAAGTCGCTCAAAAGGGTGCAACGGATGGCGTGTGTATTTATCAGCGGAGTGCTAAGCATAACCCCCTCCGAGGCTAGAAAACACCGACCTTTTTATACCCAAACTACTCTTCGAGAAGAATTTCTCAACTAGCATACCCCCTACTAGAGCATCGTTTCTCAACCTTTGCGCCTGTGCGGACTCCCAGCAACGAATTTATCTCTCGGCGGAACCCTCCTAACAGTGGAAATGAGGAAGTGTAGTGGAATGGTAACAAAGACGTGTTTTTGATGTTTTATTGAAAGGCCGTCGCGGACCACATGTTGAGAATGGCTGCCCTAGACCATACTGGAAGCCTGAACATCGGACGCTGGACGGTCCTCGGCGAATTTGTACAAATGGATCGAAGATGGGCGAAGGTGTGGGTGTGGATCTGTTTTCTAAGAAACTAAATATTCAACTGTACGAGGAGCGTTCAATATATTCTCGGTATCGGGGTGAAGCTGTGGTTGTATATGTAAATTGACTTATTTATCAAGTAATGCTATTATTTTAGTGCATTCATGTAAAATTTCCTATAACTCCTATATATGTGATTATTAATTCGCGTTCTATCTCTAGTTAAAAAGAATCATAATGGTAACTGAGACGATGATGGTGAAAATTGAGCATCGCGCTGTTATTAAATTTCTCACTAAGCAAGGAAAAAGTCAAAAAACTATTCATGAAGAGATGGTGGATGTTTACCAGGGTTGCGCACCTTCATTATCAACTGTGCAAAAGTGGTCAAGTGAGTTCAAGAGAGGCAGAGAGAGCATTGAAGACGACCCCCGCTCCGGCGCCCCGGCTACTGCTTGTACTGGAGAAAGCAACAAAGAAGTCGAAAAACTTGTTCTTGAGGATGCCCGAATAAAGGTTAAAATGATGGCAGAGATCACACAGCTTTCAATTGGTACCATTCTTCATGATCATCTTAACCTTTCAAAGGTCAGTGGGTGCCACAGCGCCTCAGAAAAAAGTGAGAATCGCATGCTGTAGAGAGCTTTTGGCGATGTGAAGTGAGAACGCGGACGGTGTTATGGATCGAATTGTTACTGGTGACGAAACATGGGTCCACAACTATGACCACTATGACCACTATGACCATTGACCGTAACCTGGTCTCCTTTCTCACTTCGAATTGTTACTGGTGACGAAACATGGGTCCACCACTATGACCCTGAAAGCAAACAAGAGTCCATGCAGTGGCATAAAAAAGCAACAGACCCCCGAAGAAGTTCAAAGTCACTCCGTCTTCCGGGAAGCTCATGGCCACAGTTTTTTGGGACTCAAAGGGAATCTTGCTCATTGAGTACAAAAAAAAGGTGAAACCATTAACGGCACCTCCAACGCTTCCACTTTGCATAATTTGCGAGAGGAAACTAAAAAGAAAAGACGGGGTATACTCGCAGCGGGTGTGTTGCTTCTTCATGACAACGCTCCTGTTCACACGGCGCGAGTTTCCAAGGCTGCTGGGCGAGATTGTGGTTTCGAAGAAATCCAACCCCCACCCTATAGTCCAGACCTTGCCCCTAGTGATTATTTCCTGTTTCCGGATTTGAAAAAATGTCTTCGTGGAAAAAGATTTTCGGATGATGAAGAACTCATGTCAAGTCTCATTATGATAAAACGCGAATTAATAATCACATTTACATGAAAATTTACACGAGTGCACTGAAATAATAGTATTACTTGATAAATAAGTCAATTTATATATACAACCACAGCTTCACCCCGATACCGAGAATATATTGAACGTAATTCCGAATATGCAGAAACTTTAGCGATTAAGGAAGCCTCAATCACAGATATCGTCATCTGTTCGGACAGCCAGGCAACGATAAATCTCTGAGCGCCTTCCCTTTCAACTCAAAGACTTCCCCGAATTGCTGTCTATCTCTCAACGATATTGTAGAGTATTGTAGCATCCAACTTATGTGGGTGGCAGAACACTGTGCCATTCCAGATTATTGTGAAGTGGACGAAATCGCTAGAAAGGACACTAGTTCCGTATTTTTTCCGGATGTAGATCTGCTATCCATGCATATCTCAAATGCAAAGCATCTACTGAAGCTTAAATCGCTTACTCACACAAATCTTAGATTACCGGCGGCAATGGGTGCCTCATTCATTACAAAACACTCGCGTAACGTGATCAGAATGAGTAGACAGACACGCCACCAGATTAGGCATCCCCTTCTACAGTAGCTGCAGAGACGAGGAGGCGCAAGGAACCATCTTCTACGCAACTGCAGTGCTCTCTCTTCTCGTAGACGTAGTCACTTACACGCCCTAACCAAGACCCATCCGTCTTCTGAAAACCCCCCAGAAGTTGATGGACCAATACGGCAATAAGCACAACTTCGAGACAGCCCTCCTCTATAAAAATAGGGACCATTGAAAAATCCACAGCAAACTAAGCGGGAAAGCCGAGTGGTATCCGGCCTACTCTGGCTTAAGTGCGACTGCTGCCAACCAGCAGTCATCCACTCCAACCTAACCTAACCTAGTTGAAGGCTTGCCATTTTGTATGGAATAGCACTTCATTCAAGTGGCCGCATCGGCTTCGTTGGCAGTGCTTCAGCCATTCCGGCCTCGAGCTCGTCCAAATTGCTTGGCTTGTTAGCGTTGACTAAGGGCTTGACGAAGCTGAGTCAGTTGACGGCCAGTTGATGAAGGCTCGCCGTGAGATGGTCACAATTTCGAGCGTTTGTGTCGTTGGTAAGGCGCGGTCTTCTTCGACCCGAAATCCAAAGACTGGAGTGGACCTGACGACATCGAATTTTTCACCTAAAAAAATTGACAGTGTATAGTAAGGATTTTGGAGCCTTTTCATGGCTCATCTTCCAACTGCCACAGCGGCGCAACTAGGCGTACCTACGACCTGTGTACACCTGTGGGTATGTGTTTAGATGTGTATTATCGAAATCCAAAGACTGGAGTGGAACCGACGACATCGAATTTTTCACCTAAAAAAATTGACAGTGTATAGTAAGGATTTTGGAGCCTTTCATGGCTCATCTTCCAACTGCCACAGTGGCCCAACTAGGCGTACCTACGACCTGTGTATATGGCGACACAGAAAGTCGCTCTATTCTCGAGACCATTGACCGTAACCTGGTCTCCTTTCTCACTTCGAAAGAAAATAAGGCTCAACGATGGCGACACGACTTTAAAACGTCTGTCCCTCGTTGCCTTTATTTTCCTTCGCTTATTCGTCCTAAATGGAAGCTTATTTTACCCTTAATGATGAACATTTTTCAAGTTAACCTTCATCGTCAAGGCACATCAAAGCCCTCTGCCCCAAAAAATACCCCTTCACTCCGTGCTCTTCCATGCAACCCGGCTCTTCATGTCGTCGTTTTGCCTCAAAGGCATTACACAAAGATTTCTCAAACCATTGTCTTCGCAGAAAACGCTGGTCCCTGCGGCACGCCAAACCTTACCGCACTCTCTTTTGACAGAACAATTGAGGTGTCAATCACTGGAAGCAAGCTTTCGCCATCGAATGTATCCCAGCCCCCACCCCCTCCCAGCAATTAATCAAATCAATTAAACAATGCGCACTCCGTCGCACCGTCGCCTCCAGGCCTAGCTGTCAGCAATGTCGGCGTCCTGCATTTGACAGCCGATCCCACCAAACTCAACTCATGCACCAAAGAGCACGTGTATCTGTCAATTTGACAAAGCGACAGACGGCATGATGGTGAATTGAGGGGGGGGAGGGGGAGGGTGTCAATATTTCAGATAATACACGGCAGTTCCGGAATTTTAACTGCAATCCGCTGACATCGACCACGTTGCTTCCAAGAAGCTCCTCGTCCACCGTCCCCGTCCACCATCCCATTCACCGTTTCATCCACCGTCCCATTCACCGTCTCATCCACCGCCTCAGTTTCAGTTTTATCAGATAAAAGTCGTAACCAGACGTTTCTCATAAATCATTGTCCATCGTCCGGTGTGCTTGCCAAAGCCGGGACACCTCCCCCCTTCGCCACTCGCAGCCCTTGACCGGATATTGTTTGTGTGTCGAGGAGAAACAACATTCTTCCAATCCTTGGCCGGGACAATGCCGAACCGGGCACTCATTCATTCCCCGGTTCAATGGGAAAAAAAAAAAAAAACAGAAACGAAGATGAAACAAGATTTGTGGGTGTTTATTGTTGTACAAATAATTGCGGCAGAACTGTCAAGTCTTTTATGGCTGGTCTCTGTGTTCCTGGGCGAACCACTTCCATTGCCACAGTGAAGCAAATCCGGCCTCGGATCAGGATCAGGACGGCGCGCCGGTGTCCAGAGATAGATAGAAAGTAATGATTGCTTTGGTTTTGTCAGCAAAATGAAAAGAAAAGGAATTCCGAGCAAGCAGACATGCGGAGAGACATGAGGAGGAGATGACATCAAAAGGACACTGAATTGATGCGCGTTGCGATTTATCATTTGATATGACGCGAGCATATTGCGCTCGATTGGATGGCCCTTGTTTTGTTGGACGTTGGTTTGTGTTTGTGATTTTTTTTTTTTTCATTGAATTGTCAATTTGTGAAAATTGAAAGGGGCTTTCAGCGGACATGGGACACTGATGGCATTGTCTTGCGATGACTTTGGTTAGCCTAATCGATTTGGAATTGCGAGCAGAAAATGGGGGATAAGAGGGGATGGAGTGGAATTTGTTCAATTTTGAAGATGAAGGGCGAGTTGTGTAGTGTGTGTTGGATGAGGGGGTGGGAGGCATTGTCACTGTGTCAAAGTTGGGCCAGAGTAGGGCCATTTGTTCTACCATTCGGACCCAGTCGATTCTTTTCCACAAACCAGTGCTTTTGATAGGGCGTTGATTATGGCCAACACTGAAGATTGAAGAATAAAGCCCCTAGGCGGCTACTCCTTGAGGAGAAGGGTGGGCTGCAATTGCAAAGGATACCTACAGTAGTTTACTGCTCTTTCTCGCCTCTGGAGAGTTGGCAGACGTCGTTGTAGGCCGGATCGATATTTGAGACGTGAGTTCCAAAGCCACAGTGCCCAGTAATGACGCCGATAAGAGTCCTGTGTGTCGGCTTGATCAGTGAGACTTCCAACGAAACAATTTTGGTCCACTTTCTGTGCGAGACGATCACACAGCATGTGGGTCAGGCTGTGTGATCGTGTCGGACTGAGACTCACTGTGCCAGAAACAGGCCTTTTTACACGTAGAGGGAGTACTGAACTTGTGCCCTTTCTAGGGACCTCCCCTGGTTCCCAACTGGCCAGAATGTCACTGTATCCCGGCACCCACACATGTTGGATGTTAAAATACGCGCCTGTGGACGAGTTCGAAGCCAACATTCAAGACGCTATTGCCTAAATAACGTCGTACATATTGAACTGAGTCACCAACAATTGGACCGACCGCTTGAAGCACTGCCAGCTAAGCTGAGGCTGCTAGTAAATTGAATTGCTATTCCATTCAAAATGGCATGAATGTAGCTTCAAAATAAAGCTGGAATCATTATTGTACCTCACACCGTTGAGGTTTTGTTTCAATTTCTTTTCCTATCGTTCTTATCTGGTCATCCAGTAGTTGGATATTTAGATCCTTTGAGGTGGTACAGAATACAGATGACCACCCAGCGTCTGGTGAGCAGACTTCCAGTGCGATCTAGAGTCGACGGTGGTTGATAAGTTCTTCTCGAAGAGGAGGCGGAGTGGAATACTAAGAGCCAACAGTACAAATAACAGTCTAACAGCTAAAAGCATTGCAACGTGGCCGGCGCTTCGAGCTGCTTCGACAGTCACTGGTGGCAAAGGGCTCAACGCTCGGAAAATGCAGTCAGTTGAGAATAGATCTATGTGTCATCCCGGACAGACTGCGTGCAGTGAAGGGAAAGGCCCTAAAAAATGTGGCAAGCTAAGGACTCGATAAGTCATTACTGGACCACTGGGGATGGTCTTAGGCAATCCAAGCGATTAATCGGACCTTATTCCTATAAGATCTTCCTGAAGTGCAACCTTAACAAAGTAAACTTGTGCTAGGACAAGGAATATTGGCTATGCCTGGAAGAGGATGAGACATCCGAGCTAATTCGATGTGAATAGTCAGCACTATTCTGGAACTAACGAGATGGACTACAGAAGACTATCTTTCTTAACGGAAGCAGTATGTCATCTGGACAAACTTCGATACAAGAGAGCTTTTCCGGTAGCGGTGTCGTCAGCCATGGCGGCATGGGTTGTACAAGAGGTGTGTCAGATTAGCAATTTTCTAGAAAGTGACAGTACTGTCTCGACACCCACACAAGCTCGATGCTAAAATCCTTGGACAACTCGTTAAGAGACAGGCGGCAGGTCAGGAAAGGCTTCGAGTGAATTGCGGCTACATCCAGAGACTTCATCGCCTCCTGGCTGCTAGAACAAGTGATGATATCATTTTTACGCGACTTAGGCGTTATCTGTGATCGTGAGCTCAACTTTCGTTCCCATATTGACAATATTTATAATATAGAGCAAATTCTACGCTTGGCTTTATCAAACGCTGGTCAAAAGAATTTTCGAATCCCTATGCCACAAATCTCTATACATCACCTTCGTCATCAGACTCATTCTCGAATATGCCAGCCAAGCATGGTCACCTCATTACGCGGTCCGCATTCGTCGTATCGAAGCTGTCCAGCGGCAAAGTGGAAAACACCTGTGGTGCAACCAATCCCTAAACGGGATAAAGACAAATCTATCCCGACAAATCTTCGGTCGATCAGTCTTCTTCCTTGCATAAGCAAGGTTTTTGAAAAGATAGTCATTCGAGTTCTGAAACAATGGGTTGAGGAAAATAAAATCATACCGGACAACCAGTTCGGATTCAGGGCGGGGCATGAAACTATACATGCCGCGTCCAAACTTCTATCCGACATTCAGTGGAACAAAGACACAAAGCAATGCGCGGGTGCTTGTCTGATTGACTTGGAGAAAGCGTTCGACACCGTTTGGTTAGAGGGCCTCTTCCTCAAGCTGGTCAGGCTCGGCATAAGCAAATCTATGACATGATAATAGGTAGAAAGTTCGTAGTGAAAAGTGGCTACATAACACCTACCACGGTCTATGACATCAAAAATGGGGGCTGCAACAGGGAGCGGTTGGTTCGCCGATCTTCTTCGCAATATTCACTGCAGATCTTATAGGTTCCATGCCGCATTTAATTGCGTACGCCGACGATCTAGTAGCGAACAGATCAGGTCCGAAGGTCGAAGTAATAAGTAACGTGGTGCAACTTGACTTCGAACAAATTCAGCGACTTTGCGACGACCGGAAGTTGATTATAAACTTCCTGGAGTGCGAAACTATCCTTTCCAGGACCCCGCTGTACATGGCAGCATGGGATACGCGCACAAACTGGCGTAAGTTCGTCACAGTTGACCCGCAGGGACGGCCGTTAGATGTGAAAAGTGTAGTAAGGTATCTGGGCATTTGGTTGGACCAATATCTGTATTTTGACAAACATATAGATATTGCTCTGGCGAAAGCTAAAAAGGCCTTTGCTGTGGCAAGGGGGTTGTTTTACAGCAGCCAACTTGACACCAGAGTAAAGGTAATCTGCTACATGGCCCTCATCCGGCCAGTTATGGCCTACGGTTGTCCACTGTGGTTCAATGTGAGTCCTTCCCAGATGGAAAAGATGAGGTTGTTCGAGAGACAGTGTCTTCGCACTTGTCTTCGGTTGTATCGTACACCCGAGTCTGAGTACAAGAAGTTCTATCCCAACGAGGTCCTGTACAACGAGGCAAACTTGAACAAGATAGCTGATCAGAAGGCATATTGCACGAGCTTCTTCCAACAGTCTGATCTTTGGGGCTAACTACGCCAATGTTATGTACCATGAGAGAGTGCGCCTCACTGGCCTTATTCCTCCTGAAGCGTTCCTCTATCTCGACACAATTGGCCTAATACAGGATCCACAAGGATGTCCTGTCATCTTCCCCGTCGTATGCCGAACAGTGGACAGGCGACTCCAATGCGACCGGGATGTCGCTCGCAGTCACGAGGATCTCCTCCGGTTCAGCAGAGCGATCTCTGCTCGAGACAGGAGAGAGTCTGCCAAAGAACGGCAATTTTACTGGTGGTTACACCAAAACCAGTCTCTGCCGCCGCTGGCTTTTCCAGATGATGACGCGATAGTTGACCATGGTGGCCAACTTACATAGATTATAGGGCAGTACTTAAGAAAAAAAAAAAAAGAAAGTTACGAACATAGTTAGAAGTAGGTTAAGACAGATAAATTAAGCCAAGTTTTTTACCAGGTTTCTTGGCTAAACAAAAAATAAAAACAGACTGAAAAAAAAAGAAAACATAGACTAAGCCGAAAGGCAAAATTAAGTATATATCAGAATAGCTTAGAGTACCCGTACCCGATGTAAGAACAATTGTTAAGATAGTTTAGCTAGTTTTAAGGATTTTTGTCTATCACGTAAGTAAATGAATTTAAAATAAAACAAAAATCAATTTTAAGAAAAACAAAAAAAGCTGTCCAGCGTACGTTTCTACGTTTCGCTCTACGTGACCTTGCCTATACTGACAGCGACCAACTTACCTCCTTACTCTGATTGCACAGTCCCTCGAAAACCGTCGCAAAACTGCCGATCTGCTCTTCCTCCACCAACTGATTACTGGTCACACAGACTGCCATACACTTCTTGACTTTGTGTCTCTTAGCGGCAACCCCTACAATCTAAGGTCAGCAGCCCTCTTCCGCATTAGACCACATCGGACTAATTACGGCTTAAACTCACCGATATCAAGAATGTTAAGCCTGGCTAACACTATGGAATACTCTTTCGAAACCACCTCCAGTCCCATTCTTTCCTGCGCTAGTCCTCCCTTTCTTTCTCTACCATCTAGGTTAAGCTTTAGTTTTTAAGTTTAGATTAATAAATTGGGGGTGTTGCCAACACTACTACTACTACTTAACTTCACATCATTTCTAAGCCAAGACAAAGCTGTTTTGATCGCTATTGTGGCTGGGTTACAAAACGGAAGCCCTTTCAAACCACCAATTTGGATTTCGAAAGTCACGGTCGATGATATCCAATCAGTAGGCGACATTGCGTCTGCAGCAAGAGAAGGAAGGGCATTCTTGGAGGTGGGGGCGGACGTCCAGGGTGACACTGGACCTTAAAAACGCCTTTAACACGGTCGACTGGCCCCAAATACGGGGATCGCTTGCAAGGATGGAAACACTTTACTACTTGGTAAGAATAATTCCCAACTACTTCACAAAGCAGGAAGTTACGGTGCGACACGAGTGAAGTACTACACTTTCACTGCCGGAGGACCGCAAGGATCGGTGTTGGGTCCACTCCTATGTACGACGGAGTTTTGCGATTTAGGGGCTTCGCAGTGGTTTTACCTATCGTGGTCGTTGCACTGTTCCTATTACGGCAGCAGGAAAATGGTGGAAAATACCAATTATCCCCAACTACTTCGCAAATAGTACGGTGCGACACGGAGGCAGTACTACAGTATCTCCGCCGAGGTACCTCAAGGATCGGTGTTGGATCCACTTCTGTGTACGACGGAGTGTTGCGATTAAGGGGCTTCGCAGTTGATGTAGCTATCGTGGTCGTTGCAAAACACACCATTGTCTAAATAAAGCAATGACTCGATACTGCTGACCCAGAACTGGTGGACCACACAAAACGGAACCTGTTCTTATTACGGCAGCAGGCAAACCCGTGGAAAATATCAATATTCAAGTCGGCAACCAGGGTATCCGATCGAAGGCAGCTGTAAAATATCTAGGAATGATGAGAGACAACAGGCTACCGTTCAAACCAGAAAAATAGCGTCATCGTCGGATGGACTCGATGTATCGTTGAACATAGCGCAAGGAAACTACAACTGCCACCGAACGCAGTTCCTCTCTGATCACAGCAGCTACCGCAACTGACAACTCGCCCATTGTCACGAGTGTCCAAACGCGGAGGAAGACGTGAAGCACGCAACTTTCTATTGCGGAATGAGGAGGAATTCACCGCCTGGCTACCAGAGAAAAGACATTTTTAAACCAAGTTTTACGACCTCGCTCATCTCGTCGCACTGTAATGAGTTTTTTTTTTTTTTTTCAGAGAAACCCACGCAACAGCTTTGACTAGACTTGGGTTGGTGGTGGGTGGTGGGTCGGTGGGACTCCTTGAATCAGTCCCCCTTGCTTTCAAAGGATTCTGTCACCTCTTCTAGCGAAAGCCAGTCACCTCCTCTAAACCGATCAACGCGACGCAAGTCATTCAATACACCCCCTCAACCACCTAAACCCCATTCCCCACCTCCTCCACCCACCACCATCATCGCCACAATTCACAATTGTTTATTTGAGAACACAATCTACATGCAATGTCGTGCCTGGTTTCCAAATGATCCGCGCTTACATGCTGTGAGCTGTTTCGCGGTCAGCCAGCCAGAAGGACACATCACCCACTCGATAGCAATTGAAATATATTTCATTTGACACGACACATACCCCGGTACGGTCATTAATTAGCCGACAACTGCAACTGAAACTGAAACTGCAACGGCAACGGCAACGGCGACTGTCAAAATATCTAAAACAGTCCCGTCGCGCTGCCTGTTGTTGCTCGCACTTATCGTGCTGATAGGACAGGTCTTTTGTTCTTCACGCCCTTGTTTCGCACCGCAAAACAGACGCACACAGGCGCACACATCCATCAGAGCTCAGTCAGCGGTGTGGTGCATTTTACATTTCATTAGGCTTCCCGCCGCCGCCCGCCAGTGTGCCGTCATTACCCAGGCACGGGCACACAGTCGTCGTGTCGATTGGGTTTTTGTGCAGTTTTTTTTTTTTTTTTGTTGCCCCACCACCCAGCGCCTGGTTTTGGCATCACGATTGTCCGATCAATTTGACGATTATGTAGATGTGTGTGTACGCGTGGGAGTTCAGTTATCCAGCGATAAAAACAAAACAATGAAGCGCCTGCCTGTGGGGTCGATAGGGGGTGTAGTTCATGTAGTTCACAGCCACCACAGCGGCGGTGGCGGCGGCGGCGGCGGGTGCAGAATGGCAGAATGCATTTGTCCCACAACACAGGGTGCACACAAAGAGCCCGGCCATACGCTTTTTAGCGCTTTTCCAGTCCATTAAGTGCAGCTGTGCTTGGCCAGCACTGTGATATGTGGCCGCGCTGGCCGATGAGCGGTGGGCGTGTTGCGAGTGAATGAAAACCGCACCCGGACAATGGTAGCCGTGTCGGTTAGTTGGCAACGCTTTCTCCCACTCTCTCCCGACTGCTCCCTGTCGGATCACAATCGTTCGGCGGGGCATGAGTGAGGTGATAGGGAAGGGAGGGAGTGATAGGGGAGGGGAGGGGGGCAGTTCGACTGTAGAACACAAGAACACATCTGCCAATGCGGCGGCAACCTTAACCACTGTAAATTGAAAATTTGCCTCTTGTTGTTGGCACTGTTCGGTTTTTTCTTCTTCTGGCCTGTCTTTTATTTCCAGGGCCAGGATGGTCGATTCAATGCGGTGGTGGTCAACTAACCCAGATATCGACGCATTTGATGTGAGGTGGTTTGGGGGGAGGGGGCTTTGTTTACCGAATTTGAGCACCTGCGTGCCGCATTTGATGGTTGTTTTGTGGTCAAATGGGGGGAGAGGGGGGCAAGTTTACCGCAAGTCTGTTAGAAGACGATTTGCTGAGGGGTGGCTTTTTTGTCGGATTTAGTCGTCTCCGGCGGATACTAACGAGAAATGAGAGCTCTCAGTGCAATCACTGTGCTTGGCCAAAGACTGTATCTTTGTCAGAGTGGGAGCACGTCGGATTTAGCAAGATCTGCATCTGACCAGATCCAAGGTGATCCCGGTCTGACAAAGAAATAGTCTGTGGCCAGCCAACTGGCTCTCTTTGACACAAACTACTTTGAAACCCCCCCACCCCCACGGCCACAGTTGACAGTTTTCCATTCACCCCGCAGACATCAGTATCAGTCAATTACGTTCCGGCCACTGAGTTCCATCGTTCTATCGGCCACAACCGCCCCGACGTTCGGCGTTCATGGTCCAGAGTCCGCGTGGTCCGTGGTCCAAATCCCATCAACCTCAGCTATTCCTGTTCAAAGTTATTGATTACCGACACAAGCCACCCCCATTCGACCAGTTATGCTTCAAAGATCAAGCCTATTAATCTCCCCCCCTTCCCTCCCTCCTCACTCCACCCCCCCTCCCAATTCCAACCCACATTGAATGTAAATCAACAGAAGAACGAAGAAGAAGAAGTGTACCTCAGGAAGTAAGGAGGAGAGAGACGAAAAAAGAGAGCAACCAAACGTGTGTTTGTTACAAAGTCCTTCCCCAATTTACCTCGCCGATCAAAGCGAATATCCCACTCTGACCCAACGTGTCCACCTTTCAAACCTTCATCAATTCCTCCGCCCGACCTGAAAGAGACGACGACGACGACGATGAACCGGGGGTTGGATGGACGCGGTGGGGGAAGACTTGCAAAGCAGCTGGAGAGGGGTGAATGGTGGATTCACAAAAAAAAAAAAAAAACCAGACCAACCAACTAGGACCTGCCATGAACTTTTCCAATTTAACAAACCCTACTGCTGTTGGATTTGAGCGAACTTACAAAGTTTTTTCCTTCACACCCCATTGACACCGTAACCCTCACAAATTAATTTTCTTTGAAGTTCAGTATCCTTCTTGCCTCCCCTTCTACAACCCCCCACCACCCCTTCACAGTGTGCACACTTGCCAGTGGTGAAGGCAAAGCCAAGACTGGCACCGATGCCCTGGTGCCGGTGGTTCCAGAGAGTGGTGGTGTTGCGTCTCCAAGGAGAGAAAGTTTTCTGTGCTAATGGCTCTTAGCATTCAAAATGGGGGGGTACGGGTGTACCCGAAAAAAAGAAAAAATAGCTGGCATTAGACCAGAAATGTGTCTGTTCAATGGATGGGAAGCCATAAATAGTGACAAGTAACACTGTTGCTCCCACAAGGCCTCACGCAGGTATGCGCCCACGGCCTCTCACGCAGCCAAGTACACAGTTTCGGTTTCGGTTGGGAAAAGTGAAAAGTTTCTTGACGCGTTGACACATGTCAAATGAGTTGTTTGAATGCGGCGCAGGGCGCTCTCGACTAATTAATACTTAACCAAGACGTCTCACCTACTTCTTGGAGGGGGGGGCAGTTAAGTTACCCCGCTACCCTCCACCGCCAACCCAAACCCAACCAAAAGACATGATTAGCATTAATTTGCACTCAAAGTGGGGACAAAAGTTGAATGCACCGAGGATAACGTAAATAAGGACAACAACAGTCGCACAATTCAAGTTTCTGGGCCAACGAATGTTTCAGTTTCAAAACTTTGACAGCGTTCTAGCAGCAGCACCAACACCAGCGTCAGCGCCAGCGCCAGCAGCAACAGCAGTGACTGAAGTGAAGCGCAAGGAGAGAAACTTTTTAAGTGAAATATTGATACAGGATACAGGAGGAGGTCCTGTATATCCGTTGTGTTGTTGATGAGGCGGATGCCGAAAGTCAGAACACCAGCAGAATTAGCACATCGAATGGTGTAGTGTGTTGCAACAGACGAGGGAGCGCATGCTGCGCTGTTTAACTTTCCGTCGACTTATGAGTCCTCAGGATGAATTCCCGTCTGGGGGGCGCAACCAGCTCAGGGATGTGTTTCGTGAGTTTTCTTGTTTTTTTCTCTTATTTTTTTTTTTGTTTGCTTGTTTATTCAAGGGGAAGGATATGCAAATCTTCGAGTCTCATTGTGGATTAAAGTCCAAAAGTTGAGGATGTACCAAGATGTACTCGATCGAGGGGAGGGTTGCGTGCCTGGTACACTAGCTTTTTCAGTGACGCGCTGTGCTTCAATGTCTCGGAATAATTTATTTCACTTTGGAGCATTCGAAAGCGGATTACATTTCTTCTGCGAGCGAAATCGGTTTAACGTTGCGAAGGAGTTTAGCTGAGAGTTGCTGTTTGTTTGCGTTTTCTTTTTGTTTTTTTGCGCTCACTCCTGCGAATCAATCAAGGGTTAAGGATAACACGGAGCTTTGCTTCGCTTCGTGGTGCAGATGGTTGCGGATTTGAAGGCGGTAGATGGGTGCTTGTCTCAGGGTCTCTGTTGTCCATTGGGAAGACGTGGAATTCAGAGAGCATAGTTCTTTCTTCGAGACATGCGGAGTCATTGATAGAAGCTCTTGCCGTGGCCACAGACGAAGCGTCGGTGTCGAGGATTACGACACGCGTCGGACGGGTCACGTCTTGTCCTCTGACTGTACGCGCCACCGTCAACCGATGGTCCTTCCAGCCGTACACCACCCGGATCAACAAATTTTGTAGGGGGCACTAAGACAGCTTCAAAGAATGTGGCCGCAGGCCTAAAGACGTGCTTCCAGCCGTACACCACCCGGTGGCACACAAAATCTAGTCGGAGCCACTGAGACAGCTTCAAGGCCTACGGCCGCAGGCCTAAGGACGTCCTCCCAGCCGTACACCACCCGGTGGCACACAAAATCTAGTAGGTGCCACTGAGACAGCTTCAAGGTCTACGGCCGCAGGCCTAAGGACGTCCTCCCAGCCGTACACCACCCGGTGGCACACAAAATCTAGTAGGTGCCACTGAGACAGCTTCAAGGCCTACGGCCGCAGGCCTAAGGACGTCCTCCCAGCCGTACACCACCCGGTGGCACACAAAATCTAGTAGGTGCCACTGAGACAGCTTCAAGGCCTACGGCCGCAGACCTAAGGACGTCCTCCCAGCCGTACACCACCCGGTGGCACACAAAATCTAGTCGGAGCCACTGAGACAGCCCCAAGGCCTACGGCCGCAGGCCTAAGGACGACCTCCCAGCCGTACACCACCCGGTGGCACACAATCTAGTCGGAGCCACTGAGACAGCTTCAAGGCCTACGGCCGCAGGCCTAAGGACGTCCTCCCAGCCGTACACCACCCGGTGGCACACAAAATCTAGTCGGAGCCACTGAGACAGCCTCAAGGCCTACGGCCGCAGGCCTAAGGACGTCATCCCAGCCGTACACCACCCGGTGGCACACAAAATCTAGTCGGAGCCACTGAGACAGCCTCAAAGCCTACGGCCGCAGGCCGAAGGACGTCCTCCCAGCCGTACACCACCCGGTGGCACACAAAATCTAGTCGGAGCCACTGAGACAGCTTCAAGGCCTACGGCCGCAGGCCGAAGGACGTCCTCCCAGCCGTACACCACCCGGTGGCACACAAAATCTAGTCGGAGCCATTGAGACAGCCTCAAGGCCTACGGCCGCAGGCCTAAGGACGTCCTCCCAGCCGTACACCACACGGTGGCACACAAAATCTAGTCGGAGCCACTGAGACAGCCATAAGGCCTACGGCCGCAAGCCGAAGGACGTCCTCCCAGCCGTACACCACCCGTTGGCACACAAAATCTAGTAGGTGCCACTGAGACAGCTTCAAGGCCTACGGCCGCAGGCCTAAGGACGTCCTCCCAGCCGTACACCACCCGGTGGCACACAAAATCTAGTAGGTGCCACTGAGACAGCTTCAAGGCCTACGGCCGCAGGCCTAAGGACGTCCTCCCAGCCGTACACCACCCGGTGGCACACAAAATCTAGTAGGTGCCACTGAGACAGCTTCAAGGCCTACGGCCGCAGGCCTAAGGACGTCCTCCCAGCCGTACACCACCCGGTGGCACACAAAATCTAGTCGGAGCCACTGAGACAGCTTCAAGGCCTATGGCCGCAGGCCTAAAGACGTCCGCCCAAACGTACAACTCCCGGTGGCACACAAGACAGCTTCAAGGCCTACGGCCGTAGGCCGAAGGACGTCCACCCAAGCGTGTCACACAAGACAGCTTCAAGGCCTACGGCCGCAGGCCTAAGGACGTCCTCCCAGCCGTACACCACCCGGTGGCACACAAAATCTAGTAGGTGCCACTGAGACAGCTTCAAGGCCTACGGCCGCAGGCCTAAGGACGTCCTCCCAGCCGTACACCACCCGGTGGCACACAAAATCTAGTCGGAGCCACTGAGACAGCTTCAAGGCCTACGGCCGCAGGCCGAAGGACGTCCACCCAAGCGTGTCACACAAGACAGCTTCAAGGCCTACGGCAGCAGGCCTAAGGACGTCCTCCCAGCCGTACACCACCCGGTGGCACACAAAATCTAGTCGGAGTCACTGAGACAGCTTCAAGGCCTATGGCCGCAGGCCTAAAGACGTCCGCCCAAACGTACAACTCCCGGTGGCACACAAGACAGCTTCAAGGCCTACGGCCGTAGGCCTACCGACCTTCGCCCAGTCGTACACCTTCGTCGCCCCATCTTAGCTCGTCGTGCAGTCGCCCACCACCTACTTGCGTAGCAAAAAGAAGAAAAGGAAGCAGAGAAAGCCAAGAAACCCAACCGAGAACATTATTCAAACCTCAAACGACCCGAAGCGTGTGGTTGTCAAACGTAATTGGACTCGCCCACCGCATCAGACTTGGGTTATAATGTCAAATCAATTTCTCCCCTCTCCCCCCCCCCCGCCCCACACGACCAAAACCCCAAATCGAACACACTCGGAATCTAAATTTTTCAACACACATTGACGCGTGCATTTAAAGTCCATAAATCAGATGCCAAAGGGTCCTGTACACCCACCGCCAAGCACCCATCATCCCCAGATGAAGACAGACCAAACATCTGTAACCGATGACCCACATATTTCAGAGCGGACTTGCCACGCGCTATCGCTGGCCATCTGATGGGCATAAATCAAACGTAATCGAGGAAACACTGATTCGCTCATGTTTAGCCGAAATAAATGTCCCATCAGGGGCACGGGTGGGTGCTGGTCCAAAGTTTTTTTTTTTTTTGGGAAAAGAAGAAAAATTGGGTTCAATCGTCGGACCCGGACCCCGGCAAGTTCACGCAAAGATTAAGGTTCGCCCGGGCCCGTCTAGTATCCAGTAAATATCCTTCGGCTGTTTCGAAATAAATCTAGTCACAAAACGGGGCCTGAGTGGTGTCTGTGATGTCTGGTGTGTGTGTGTGCGAGAGAATACCTTTCCGCAGTAAATAATCTCAACCATGTCGGGTATCTGCAAACTATTACATTTCGATCTAAATACCATGCCTCATTCCTCGGGACGCTGCCCACCCTTTGCGGCCGCTCAAAAGGCAATTTTAATTAGATTTACACTCATTGTCGGTTCATGAACACATTCTTATCATTCATCCCTCGGGCACATGATCCACACATACAACGCCAACCGAAAAATTCCTTGAATATTCGGGAGGGGGGGGGAGGACTTGCGGTGACAATGACAAATGACAAATGACAATATTTGCGTGCGGGAACTATTAAAATTCGATTTGACTTAGTCGCCAAAATTTACACAATCAACAGTGTGTGTGCACATGTGCTCGGCGTCCGAATGCGTACAGCATTTCAAAGCCGCATCCGTGTCCATATCCGTATCCGAATGACCGACCGCAGTGGACGACAGCAAACATTTCAAGATCATCAGCAAAGAATTTATGGGAGCTTGCCTCGTGTGCGAATGCATGTCCCTTTGCATGGGGATTCCAAAGATAAGCCCTCGTCTGAGACTCGGTCTGTCGGTGTGTGTCCCTGTGTGTACCATCATGTAATGCACTCTGGTCAGTTCACATAAATTCCGAACATGACGTGCCAAGTGAGGGCGAATTCGTGGCACAACTTGTATGTGTCCGGGTGGGGAGGGGGCGACTGCAGGCATATCCGTTCCCTGTTTACTTGTCACTTGCGACAATCCCTGACCCAATGTAAAGTGCATTAATTATACGAAAAGTTCAAGTGGATGGCAACAAAATTAACCACAAATGGAAACTAAAGTTCTGAGGATAACATGATTTTCGGATTAAAGTTCTCTCTCCTTGTCCACTCCCCCCCTTTTGCGGCCGAATGCTGGGGTGTGCTTTAATGTCAGGACAGACGAACGACGGAACGAATGAATGGACACATTCAAACCAAATGGTTTATAAATATATACGTCGGTGGGTGTGGTGATGCTGATGCTGATGGTGATGGTTGCAAATGAGATCTTCTATGCAAACATTCGCTCGTTAAATTTTGATGCGAGTTGTAGTTTTTTTTTTTTTTTTTTTTAATTAAGACTTCTTCGTCGTCTTGCTTGGGAGTGAGGTCAGTGACGGCAGAGGGAATCGCTCTGATGGGAGAAGGTGTGGAATTAACAAAGAAACTCGCCATAAACTAAGATGGTGAAGGAGTCGAAGACTGCTGAAAAACCTGAGCAATCCCAGGTCATCAACAGTCTGAGGCTCTTTTATACCGGGTAGGGCAGTGAAGGCATCCACCATGGTTGCGTTCCTCGATATAGAGCGCGAGTTATGCCAGTGCCAACAACCGCATCAACACCAGTCAGCAGTGCACCGGATGTCAAACGATCTGATTTAAGTTCAGCAAGAATGCTTAAATCAGCATCTACAACTTAAATCGCGATCGACTTTAAGCCGAAATAATCGATCAGCAATTTTAGGTTTTTGTCATGTAGAAATATGAAAAATGTAGTACAGTGTACTTTCGACCACAGCCAATTAAACATCAATTTAATAAAAATTAAGTGTTGTTTCTTTTGGAACAAGGTTTTCCTTTTCTGGCGCAGTCGGTAGGATTCAAATCAAAAGATTAGAATTCCGAACGTAATGTATTATATATAAACAATAAAGTGAAACTGTGAAGTAGTTCCATATCAAAAGATTGGATCTAGTAAAGTACACTGTTCACCAGTTCTCAGGTACCCGGATTTTAACAAAAAGTTCAAATTAGTTACCGATGCTAGTGATTACGCTTTAGGTGCTGCTGTTTTGTCTCAAGACGAACACCCAATTTGCTATGCTAGCAGAACTTTAAATACTCATGAAAGGAATTACTCAGCGACAGAGAAAGAGCTATTGGGAATCGTATGGGCTGTAAATTATTTTCGACCGTATATTTACGGAAGAAAGTTTGATTTAATGACAGACCATCAACCCCTTAAATGGTTACAAGCCAAGCCAATAAAGGGAAGGATATAAATCCTCGCTTACAAAGGTGGCTCCTCAAGTTAGGAGAATATAACATAAACATCGACTATATTAAGGGCAAGGATAATAAGGCAGCAGACTTTTTAAGTAGAATGAACCCAGACACACAGGGGAAATTAATTTGACAGAGACGGTCAAGCGAACCGAAGAGGAAATGTTTGAAATTGATCAAATGAGTCTTGATAGCACAATCCACTCTCAAGAGGAGGAACAATATCCACCAAATAAATGCTGGTGTACCCCAAGGCTCTGTTCTGTCTCCGACACTCTTTCTCATTTTTATTAATGATCTCTTGTCTGCTACTTCTAATCCAATCCATTCCTTCGCTGATGACAGCACCCTCAGCTTTTCATATTCGTTCCGAGACTCACGACCCTGCCCTTCGGCCGTAGAATTGCAACGGCAGCGTATGTTAAGCACATTGAATTCCGATCTTGACAGCATAATTAGCTGGGGAAACAACAACAGAATGGAATTCAATGCTTCAAAAACTCAATGCTGTCTGGTGTCACTCAAGCAAACCCTCGTTAATCAGCCATTATCCATGAATGGCGCTTGTGTCGATGAAACCGGAAAGCTTTCCATCCTTGGTAGGTGTCACATATTTGAGGTCGCAAAAATTGCTGCGAAATGTTTAGGTTTCCTTAATCGATGCAAGAAATATTTCACCCCCTCTGATTTGGCTTTCATTTATAAGGCGTATATCCGCCCCAAGCTTGAGTACAACGCTCATATCTGGTCTGGTGCCCCAAAGACCATCCTGCACCTACTAGATAGAATCCAAAAGCGAGCGATAAAACTTATAGGAGACAACAATGTCGCAAAGTCATTAGACTCGCTCGAACATCGACGTACCGTTTCTTCTTTGTCTGTATTTTATCGCTATTTCAACAAACGATGCTCAAGTGAGCTAGCCAACTGCATTCCTCCTCTCCATGAATTCACCCGCAATACTCGTCTCGCCAGGAATGCTCATCAGTTTACCCTTAAGCCTACTTTCGGACGCACAGTTAAATTTAGAGACTCGTTCTTCAGCCGTACTACGCGAATTTGGAATGCTCTTCCCAGCCCTATATTTCCCACAGACTACAATCCGCAGATATTTAAGACCAATGTGCACAGGTACCTCCTCTCCCTTTCTCCCTCTATACCTTCGGCCCGTGCTGTGTCTTGACCCCGGACACTTAAGGGTATTAGCAATCCCTTGAGCGCGCGCAAATTATTTTCCAATATTAGATACAGTAGTTAATAGGTTCTTTACTCAAATAATTTTAACAAATAATAAGACTAAGGAATCTGAGGTATTTGACAAAAAAAGGGAAGATGTCTAGTTCCCAAGACATAGAAAATGATTTCATGACGGATATATTTCGAAGGTTTGTAAAAAAGGGTAAGGTCGGTATATATTCTGAGCTTACAGAACATGAGTACAATAAGGTTCAGTTGAAACTCATAGAGCTATTTGGCACAAGCATTAAATTCGTAAAATGCTCATATAATGCTAACGATATGGCAGACGAAGATGAAGCCTTAAAACAAATCCATAAGTACCACAGATGCGAAACTATGCATGCAGGTATAAATGAGAATTATGAAGGTCTTAAGAAATACATACTAAAACTGTTAATAGAAAAATATATTAATAACTGTGATGTATGCAACCGTTCTAAATACGACAGAAAACCAATCAAACTCAAATACTATATCACCGAAACTGCGCAAAATATAAATCAAATCATAAACATAGACACCTACACTAATTCAAAGCATAATTTTATTACTTTTATTGATAAACTTTCTAAATACGCAATGGTATTTCATTTGGAAAACAAAAACAACTTAACGCTTATTGAAAAAATAAGGTTATTTATTTCAATTAGAGGTAAACCTACAAAGTGCATAGCGAATAATGAATTCAACACTAAAAAAATATAAAAGATTTTTTCAGACAAGAAGGAATAGAGGTACTCTATACAAAACCTAATAGTCACACCGGAAATGCAGATGTAGAGAGACTTTACAATACAATTAGTGAAAAATTTAGGGTATTTGAAGCTATAAAATCCAATCTTACAGTGCAAGAAAAGTTTTATAAATGCATAGAATTTTATAATAAATCCATACATTCTGTGATTAAATGTAGGCCAATAGATGTATTAGATGGAAAGGTCGATATACAAAGATTAGCTGACTTAATCAAGGAAAGTAAAATACAATTAATTGAAAAGGCAAATAGGAATAGGGAAAATTTTACTGTAAGAGGATCAGAAGGTTGTGTTAAAAATTACCGGGCATTGAGGCATACAAATCAACCTAGTATGTATAGGAAGTTAAACTTAGAAAATATTCATCCTATAAATATTAAACGTCCGACCAAATTCATAGGTCAACTGGATATTGATAATATTGATACTGCTGACATCGGGAATTAATGCAACTTTAATGATAGACAAAATTAGTAGTAACTCCGGCTTTGTAGAAGTAAACATTGGAGATATCCAAATAATAAAGAATTACGATATCATACTACATATTATTAACCCAGTTGAAATTCAGCAAATACTTATAAAACTAGAAGATAATTTAATGAAAATAAATAATTAAGACTGAAGAGAAGTACTTATCAACGAACTAAAATCTCCTACCTATAAAGTACAAACAATAATACCGCATAGACATGCTAGAGGACTTATTAACATAGCAGGAACAGGAATGAAATGGTTATATGGTACCATGGATGACGACGATAGACAAAATATCGAGGAACATTTACGAATTGTAGACACAAATAACCACAACTTAATAGAACAGAGTAACCACCAAGTTTTTTACTAACGACCACTTCAATAGTACTTTTATAATGCTTAAAAAGGCAATTGAAAATGATAGGACTGATATTTGAAAAACAGTTCGACAATGTTAAAACCGATAACATAAAGTTAATTAATAAAATTAGATATTTAGCATTATTATCACAAATTAGAATAATCAAAGACAATGTTGAACAAATTCAAAACAATATAGCTATATAATGAGATCTTCTATGCAAACATTCGGTCGTTAAATTTTGATGCGAGTTGTAGTTTATTTATTTTTTTTTTTAATTAAGGCTTCTTCGTCGTTTTGCTTGGGAGTGAGGTCAGTGACCTTCGGCAGAGGGAATCCCCCTGATGGGCGAAGGTGTGGAATTAACAAAGAAACTCGCCATAAACTAAGATGGTGAAGGAGTCGAAGACTGCTGAAAAACCTGAGCAATCCCAGGTCATCTACAGTCTGAGGCTCTTTTATACCCGGTAAGGCAGTGAAGGAATCCGCCATGGTTGCGTGCCTCGATATAGAGCGCGTTTAACAACGTAACATGAAGCAGGAGTCGATACAGAGCTCTGCGAGTGAACCGGACGGAAGTTGCGATTGCGGCTAATCCAGTCTATAGCAAATGTAGCCCATATGAGGAATACGTCACGATGAATGGATGGTTGGTCAACTTTTACGCATTTCGTAGGCAACGAACGTAGTCATTGGGTACCTCGTCGCAATCTGGCAACTACCATTTTCGGGGTTTATGAACGTAACGGATTCTATGGGGTAGGGCCTTAGTCGGCAAGTACCGGGCCCTTAACGCCCTCATTTTAAGTCAAAGTGACAAGAAAAACTCGATCAGTGTACAACAAATATGAGCAAAATAGGAGGAAGATGTTCTAATTGCCCCTTTCCTGGATGATGCGGGTCAGAAGATGATGATGATTATGTTCTCATTGCAAAATGCTGTTGAGTGGGCAAAGGTATAAAGCCAAACGACGACAAATCCACCAACTGCGTCAGAGACTGCCTCTCGAGGAGACTTTAACGATCAGCTGAGTACGGAGGTAGTCGTTGATAGTCACCGAAAAACAGAGAAAACCAACTGCAGAGTGTACAGTGTACTCTAGAACAAATTCAGCTGGAAGTTGATGAATGCTGTGATTCCACTCCTATCTTGTAAAAATCTAAAGAAAAAAACACAAACCACCTCTAGACTGCCTATCCAAAGCACAGATAGTCAGTCTTTAACTCAATCTAAAGACGATCACACACATTCATCAGTTAAGCAAGGCCCCCTCACGCCAACCTATTGAGAGGCTGTGTGAAACAGGTTCCCTCAGAGCGTGCAGGTCGCTCTCGCAGGAGAGCTGTCGACACTGCGTTTCGCATCATCATCGGTATCGGCCTTGTGACTACTGCTACTACTACTTCTACTTCTACAACAAATACTACTGGTATGGCTACGTGGACAACAATTATTACTACAACAAGGACTACGTTATGCACTAGTTGACAACACATACAAAGAGGGACGAGGACATACGAATTTCTAACCAATATGATTAAATTTGTTTAAGACTACATATGAATAATGGATTATAAGTGGCATACTAGGGGGAAGAAGAGAAAAAGAGTTAAAATGTCAGTGAGTTCGTTGGTCACTGCCAAACCAAATCGATCTCAGACCCAGGCCCAGTCCTCAGACACAGCCCTCATTCCGAAGTCCCGGACACATTCAACCCCCAAAGCCTCAAAGGTGCCCATACCCTTTGCATACGGTACACTCCCCTTAGTGTAACCAATGCACCCAGAATACTTAACTCGAAAACAACAGGTCGCCATTGCCCAGATCGCCGACACTAGGCCAAACAGTCCCCAGTCCCAACAGAGCACGATCTGAACAAACCCCAGTCCCAACAGACCTCAGACCTCAGTCCCAACAGACCCCAGTCCCAACAGACCTCAGTCCCAACAGACCCCAGTCCCAACAGACCTCAGTCCCAACAGACCTCAGTCCCAACAGACCCCAGTCCCAACAGACCCCAGTCCCAACAGACCTCAGTCCCATCAGACCTCAGTCCCAACAGACCTCAGACCGCAGTCCCAACAGACCTCAGTCCCAACAGACCTCAGTCCCAACAGACCTCAGTCCCAACAGACCTCAGACCGCAGTCCCAACAGACCTCAGTCCCAACAGACCCCAGACCCAACAGACCTCAGACCGCAGTCCCAACAGACCTCAGTCCCAACAGACCTCAGTCCCAACAGACCTCTGACCGCAGTCCCAACAGACCTCAGTCCCAACAGACCTCAGACCTCAGTCCCAACAGACCCCAGACCCAACAGACCTCAGACCTCAGTCCCAACAGACCCCAGTCCCAACAGACCTCAGACCGCAGTCCCAACAGACCGCAGTCCCAACAGACCCCAGTCCCAACAGACCTCAGACCGCAGTCCCAACAGACCTCAGTCCCAACAGACCCCAGACCCAACAGACCTCAGACCTCAGTCCCAACAGACCCCAGTCCCAACAGACCTCAGTCCCAACAGACCTCAGTCCCAACAGACCCCAGTCCCAAGAGACCTCAGACCTCAATCCCAACAGACCCCAGTCCCAACAGACCTCAGTCCCAACAGACCCCAGTCCCAACAGACCCCAGTCCCAACAGACCCCAGTCCCAACAGACCCCAGTCCCAACAGACCCCAGACCCAACAGACCTCAGACCTCAGTCCCAACAGACCCCAGTCCCAACAGACCTCAGTCCCAACAGACCTCAGTCCCAACAGACCCCAGTCCCAACAGACCCCAGTCCCAACAGACCTCAGTCCCATCAGACCTCAGTCCCAACAGACCTCAGACCGCAGTCCCAACAGACCTCAGTCCCAACAGACCTCAGTCCCAACAGACCTCAGACCGCAGTCCCAACAGACCTCAGTCCCAACAGACCCCAGACCCAACAGACCTCAGACCGCAGTCCCAACAGACCTCAGTCCCAACAGACCTCAGACCGCAGTCCCAACAGACCTCAGTCCCAACAGACCTCAGACCTCAGTCCCAACAGACCCCAGACCCAACAGACCTCAGACCTCAGTCCCAACAGACCCCAGTCCCAACAGACCTCAGACCGCAGTCCCAACAGACCGCAGTCCCAACAGACCCCAGTCCCAACAGACCTCAGACCGCAGTCCCAACAGACTCCAGTCGCAACAGACCCCAGACCCAACAGACCCCAGTCCCAACAGACCTCAGTTCCAACAGACCTCAGACCCCAGTCCCAACAGATGTATGTGGCAAGCCCCACTTAGTGCCACCAATTCACCCAGCTCACGCAACTAAGAAGCACCAACCATCGTCGATAACCGACAAGCAAGACTTTCGAACCTGTTTCATTGGATCCCTCCGACCAGGATGGTCCCTATGACCAGTCCTCTGTACGGTCTAGTGCATCTCTGAGAATCTAACTGCTGCCACAGGCCAGCCTGAGAACAGGCGTCAGTTAGCCAAGAAGAAGCAACTCAAAGACGCGAGAAACATTCAAACGACTACGTCCACAGACACTACATTTCTACGTCTACTGCTACCACTACGACAAAGCAACAATTCTAAACCAACTAAATGGGACACAAATTACCAAACCACCATCAGCCATGCTTTCGTTGCACTGTCTTTAAACTGAGAGCTCCCAGTGGGCATGTTGAACTCCGCATCGAAGCCTCGCCGACGCATCTAGAGGAGAAAAAAAGAATGACACGATGCAAAGCGTCTTCGTCCATAACCAAGGCTTCAGATGATCTATGGAACCGAGCTTTCGTTGTGGAGCTCCGAAATCCACGGATCATCATCGTCAACCTGTAAAGAAACAGAAAGAAAAAAAAGAAAAGAAAGCTGCACCCGAAGTCATCAGCGGCGCCACATCTGAAAGTAGAAGAGCAAAAACAGAAACTGCTCCCATATGCCAGCTATCAATACCAAGCATATGGAACCAGTTCTCTGAGCGATTGATTAGTAAACTGTGACAAACAAGAGACTGGGAGGCCTACCACACACGCAGCCCCTCAGCCACGAGGCCGAAAGACCAGCCAAAGGCCAGTCTCCGGCCTCCCAAGAAAATCAGAAATTAAAGAGAGAAAGGAAGCCTTTTCCAGCTTTGCACAGAAAGAATGTAATAAAGTGTGAGAGTGCCTAAGGAACAGAGAAACAACATTCGCCCCTGAGACCAAGTGAAACACACGAGAAAACCGATCGTCCTTCGATCAGTTGCGCCGATGAATCTGAAAACCAAAGAGAGTTGTAAATAAACTAGCCCTACGCCCTTCAACAACCCACCGGGAGAACAGGACAACAGCCTGCGACCGACAGAGAACCCCCAGAAGCGCCCTACCTCGCCAGCCAACCCCCTGAACTCACAACGTAGAGGTACAAGACCAGTTCGAGGGGACTTAACGGCTGCGACCTGTAAAAAGAAGGTTTTATATAGTGTCTACCTACAAAATATAAAGGCGGCGTGTTACCCTCCCCGAATGCTAACCAAAAGGACCCCCTTAACTAAAAACTTCCCGATGGCACGGATGACCAGAGACGATGATGGCTTCCCGAAGACAAGAAAAACCAGCGATAATCGAAAAATGTACTCACTTTGATGAACACTGATGCGGAATAGAGGTGCTCCAACGCGGGCTGGCTTGATGTCAATCAGACTGAAGACCTACCTGCTTTGTCTGTCCATCGGTGGGTGTCCTGATGATGCAGCATACACTCTCACCCATTGTAGCACTCACTCGCGACACTCCCGGGGAAAATGATCGCGAGCAAAACACTGAAACCCCTCCAACCGCACTGGGGATGCTAAGATTTCGAACGAAAATTGACGAGAATTCCAAAAGAAACGCGAAAGACCGAGCAAAACACTGAAACCCCTTCAACCGCACTGGGGATGCTACGATTTCGAACGAAAATTGAAAAGAATTCGAAAAGAAGCGCGAAAACCCGAGCAAAACAATGAAACCCCTTCAAGCGCACTGGGGATGCTAAGATTTCGAACGAAAATTGACGAGAATTCCAAAAGAAACGCGAAAGACCGAGCAAAACACTGAAACCCCGTCAACCGCACTGGGGATGCTAAGATTTCGAACGAAAATTGACGAGAATTCCAAAAGAAACGCGAAAGACCGAGCAAAACACTGAAACCCCGTCAACCGCACTGGGGATGCTAAGATTTCGAACGAAAATTGACGAGAATTCCAAAAGAAACGCGAAAGACCGAGCAAAACACTGAAACCCCTCCAACCGCACTGGGGATGCTAAGATTTCGAACGAAAATTGACGAGAATTCCAAAAGAAACGCGAAAGACCGAGCAAAACACTGAAACCCCGTCAACCGCACTGGGGATGCTAAGATTTCGAACGAAAATTGACGAGAATTCCAAAAGAAACGCGAAAGACCGAGCAAAACACTGAAACCCCGTCAACCGCACTGGGGATGCTAAGATTTCGAACGAAAATTGACGAGAATTCCAAAAGAAACGCGAAAGACCGAGCAAAACACTGAAACCCCGTCAACCGCACTGGGGATGCTAAGATTTCGAACGAAAATTGACGAGAATTCCAAAAGAAACGCGAAAGACCGAGCAAAACACTGAAACCCCGTCAACCGCACTGGGGATGCTAAGATTTCGAACGAAAATTGACGAGAATTCCAAAAGAAACGCGAAAGACCGAGCAAAACACTGAAACCGCGCGATCCTCCCAATTTCAAACCGCACTCAGGGACATTGGGGAAGACAAGCGAATGCAAAACGAAACATGTCAAGACATTCATCCGAACACGAGTAAAACCGCCAAAAATCGCACAAAAAACCGCCCAAAAACCGCCCAAAAAACCCTGAAAATAAAAAAAAAATTAACCGATTTAATTAATCCGTACATTTCCACACATTCGAGAATTAATTTGAAACACTTTGTCAGCAATTTATGTGAAAAATCGAATTTTTGTGAATTTTAATTTTTGGCACCACTTGGTCTTCGTCTGCTCCGTTCAAAATCTGGGACACTTCTGATGCATATGCATGCAGATCTCACTCACATAATTTCCAACATGATTCCGAAGCTCTCGATCTTAGCCCGGATCGGACCAATCACAAGCCTCCGCAACAAATCGCATGGCGAGAGCTCTGTGACAAGTTCGTGCATGCCAGGCTCACTGGGCTAAGGTGCTGAGAGCTCGCACGCTGATTGGCTGGATGATTGCAAAGAATGAGAAGGTGCATGTTGCAGTGGTTTTGCTGCTGGGTGGTGAATTTTGGGTAGTGCTTGTCAGATTATGAATATTTCTGAGGAGATTTTGCAAATTCATGAATCTGATTGGTTGTGACGTGCTTGTGCACGATCTTTATTTTGGATGGGAATATGGACGAGGTGGCATTTCATGGATCAGCATGTTTATGTATATTTTTTGATTAAGACTGTGTATCACAAATGAATGGAACTTGTTATATTTTACAAGTGCTTTGCTCTCGCTCATTTTGAAAGTGGGTAAGCCTATTTTGAAAATGGCGTCCCACTAAAAATTAATGACTGGACGAGTTAATGAAACGGAGAGTCACTTAAGTGCTTTGATTTAGTGACGGATAGGACGGAAAATGCTATAATTTACGTTGGCTCAGAAGATTGCTTTTGGTTTTGTTAGCAGACTTGACTAATGTGGACTAACGAGTTGGTTTACTATTGACCCTTGATGGGTGACATATTTCTACCGAAGCAACCCAATCCAGAAACGATTTTCTGGCCGCTTTTCCGTTCGTTCCTATTGCCCATTGTCTCCCTCACCGAGTCCGAAACACGTGCACATTGTCTTAGCATCCATCCCTCACAGTACGAGAGGAGGAACCTGATCGAGTGTTCAGCTGGAAGGTGGCCAAACAGGCATTCTTCTCTACAACCGGACACCGGCGTAGCAGATGTCGAGCAGATTCTAATTCTTCGTCGTTGATGTCACTGTGAGCGATTCCATGTCGCAATGTCACAACTGTTTGGTACGTCTTTGCGATTAAAACTGGAAAAAGTTCGTTAGTTGTTCTTATTCAGAGGCGGACACAGGAGGCCACGTCGATGAACAGATGTCCAGACGTCGATTGCTGGATCTATCTAAGGTTTCGTTATCTGTTGCTTAGTTGTGTGTGCACTTATGACATGGCTGGAGATTTAGAGCTCTCGTCACCCCACTTTAGACCCTTCTTCCGCAAGACTGTCCACTATTTCATGTCCTTAGACACAGGAGTACCCAGAAGATGGCATAACCAGACAATAGGCAAGCAATTGGACTGTGCTGGCCTAAGTGTGACAACCTGACAACCCACCAGTCGGCTGTGCTGCGGTCTTTCAATGTTGGAGCTGCTTCATTTATCACAGCTACCTAGCGCAGAAAAATGCTACAGCAGTCGCTAAGGCCCAGGGGCTTTTAAAAACGGTCACCTGACATGTAACCAACTTGAAACTACAGTTTATAGGCAATTTTGCCTCGTCTACTTGACAAAATTTAAATCAGTACCTAAGTGAGCCATGGCGCTGCTCTTTACGCATTCCCTTGAATCCTTCTAAACGCCCTAGATTATCATTCTCGCGAAGCTAAGTAACTCCACATTTGTGACTGGAAGCAGCAGACCGTCAATGCTGGATTGCAGATTTAGTTCAGTCTGGCTGGCTGGCTTGTGAAGTGAGTAAAGTGTTACAGCTGAGTCGAAGCAAAGCCAACACACCACCAATCTGACATCATTCCGATAGACCCTTCGGATGTCAATCAATTTGCAAACTGCCCCTCTGCCAGTGAGCCTCTCTCAGTCCCTTTCGTCATCCCCATCATCCCCAGCAGCATCCACTCCATCGCACCTTGTGCAATTTCCGTGAGATATGTACATCCACATGATGAGAGCAACTTTTAATTATCACTCTGCTCGAAGAAAGTTTCGCTTCGTTTCGCTCCGTGTCACCGTCAGACATCGGCCGGATTTCATCGTCGTCACTAGCCGGAGAGGTGAACATCCTCGTGGAATGGGGGAGGGGGGTTGGAATGTTTTTAAGCAATTGGCTAGATGAAGAGTGCACGTACCGAGCGATACATCCGCATGCACACACATTTGCCAAATGCAAACTGCACAGGAATTTATGGCTTAGTCAACAGCAACAGCATCACCGACGGCGGCGGCGGCAGCAGCATCATCGGCGAACAGCGGCATCTTTGGTGGTGTAGCCTAGCTGCATCCATCCGCTGCTCACTCATCACATCGCATCACATCCGTATCCACGTGTTTAATATTCATGGAATTTTAAACGTTCCCAGGCAAATAAACAATATATATCCTCCGTTGCACACCCCACATCACCGCCACTAGCAGCGGCACCGATTCGCTCTGCTGCTGGTGCAGTTTCAGAGAGAAAAAAAAAACCCCGAAGAGATGGCTGCACTGCCATAAAGCAGCCGCTCGCGATTATGAATACTTCAAGTTTCACGATTCACCGATTGCCTTCGCTGTAGCCTGCATAATCTGTGTGTCCTTGTGCGATATTCTGCGCGCTGCCTGTCCGGAGGGGTGGATGCCTGGGGGGCATTTAAAGTTTTAATAGATTTCCTCTCCTCTGGCAGCGGGAATCTCAACTGTAACTAGATTTTCCACTGAGACAGGCGCAGGCACAGGAGTCAGGGTCTTGTCTGCCCGGGCGGATGGAATGAAGGAGGAGAGGAAGGGAGGGAGGGCGGCAAAAAATAAAAACGCCGACGATCCCAGGACGATAGAAATATTTTCGGTAACACGATAAGCTACACCGCGCCACTGGGAAACTTTTCGCATTACTTAAAGTACAACAATTAATGAACTTGTTGGTGGCGCGGGGGCGGCATGGCAGGCGCTCGGCTGCCTCCTGTCGGTCTGATTTTGTGTACCTGCGTTCAGTCGGGTGTGACTGAGGCGGCACTGTGGTGGAGTATCAGAAACAGAACTTTCGAGTAATTATTCATTTTCAAGTGGTGAACGAATTCGATATGGCGGCCGAACGGAGCGCGCTCGGCTCGCAACCGCTGTCAAAGGCAAATGTATCGGTTGTGTGGACTAATTGCCAAAATCGGTGCCGAAAGCACGTAGACGTGCGCATAATTAGAGGCTTTTCTAGGATTTCGCCAAATAATGGTGCGCTATTGTGTGCGAACGCAGTCTGATTAATGTGGCGACAGTTCTTGGTAGAGGAAGTGATTGTGACGCGTTTGACTACAGTCTGGTGTCAGACAGGGATGATGATGGTCCTTGAACTCCTCAATTACCATCAAACTGAAGATGAGACTGTTGTGTGTGTGTGTGCGAATATGCGAATGGCCAATGTGAGTGCTTGATGGTGCTTGGGACAAGAGGCTCTTCGGTTGAGTGGCAGTGCGAATGGGTAGGGGGAGACTGTGGGCAGTTCAGTGACCCGGGAATAGTCGGCAGACAATCGGGACTGAAGTAGTGACTTTATTTCAGTTGCTGTTCGATGTTCGCTGTTACCTGTTAGATGTTACCGGTTAGCTGTTCGCTGTTCGCTGTTCGCTGTTCGCTGTTCGCTGTTCGCTGTTCGCTGTTCGCTGTTCGCTGTTCGCTGTTGGCTGTTCGCTGTTCGTTGTTAGCTGTTAGCTGTAGTAGTGGGGGCAAAACCCCCAATTTATTAAGCTTAATACAAGCGAACAACTTAAACAATCTAAGCTTAAACACTAAAGCTTAACCTAGATGGTAGAGAAAAAAAGGGAGGACTAGCGCAGGAAAGAATGGGACTGGAGGTGGTTTCGAAAGAGTATTCCATAGTGTTAGCCAGGCTTAACATTCTTGATACCGGTGAGTTTAAGCCGTAATCAGTCCGATGTGGTCTAATGCGGAAGAGGGCTGCTGACCTTAGATTGTAGGGGTTGACGCTAAGAGACACAAAGTCAAGAAGTGTGGGGCAGTCTGTGTGACCAGTAATCAGTTGGTGGAGGAAGAGCAGATCGGCAGTTTTGCGACGGTTTTCGAGGGACTGTGCAATCAGAGTAAGGAGGTAAGTTGGTCGCTGTCAGTATAGGCAAGGTCACGTAGAGCGAAACGTAGAAACGTACGCTGGACAGCCTTTTTTTTTAAATTCATTTTTGTTTTATTTTAAATTCATTTACTTACGTGGTAGACAAAAATACTTAAAACTAGCTTAACTATCTTAAGTATTGTTCTTACATCTAACCTACTGACCCTATACGGGTACTCTAAGCTATTCTGATATATATTTAATTTTGCCTTTCGGCTTAGGTTATGTTTTTTTTTTCAGTCTGTTTTTATTTTTTGTTTAGCCAAGAAACCTGGTAAAAAACTTGGCTTAATTTATCTGTCTTAACCTACCTTAAACTAGCTTAACCTAACATGAAAACTTAAAGGACTATCTGAACTATGTCCGTAACTTTTTTTTTTTTCTTAAGTACTACCCTATGTGCCCGTGGCGTTGTGGGTATGTGCGTCGACTCCTACGCACTTGGACCCACCTGTCTAGGTTCGATTCCTGGTACGACAAGAAATACTTTTCATGGCCCCACCTCTTTCGAGTCACTGCCAATGCTCAAAGAGTATAACTGTCTAGAAAAAGCTTCTCAAACTTGGCCGTTCGGAGTCGGCATAAAACTGTAGGTCCCTTCCACTCGTTATAGAATAATAGCACGCACAACACGAGTGGTTGCTGAGAAGCTAGGCCCTGGCCCTCTACGGGCTGTAGTGCCATCAATATTACAATATTATTACTACCCTATAATCTATGTAAGTTGGCCACCATGGTCAACTATCGCGTCATCATCTTGAAAAGCCAGCGGCGGCAGAGACTAGTTTTGGTGTAACCACCAGTAAAATTGCCGTTCTACGGCAGACTCTCTCCTGTCTCGAGCAGAGATCGCTCTGCTGAACCGGAGGAGATCCTCGTGACTGCGAGCGACATCCCGTTCGTATTGGAGTCGCCTGTCCACTGTTCGCCGTACGACGGGGAAGATGACAGGACATCCTTGTGGATCCTGTATTAGGCCAATTGTGTCGAGATAGAGGAACGCTTCAGGAGGAATAAATCCAGTGAGGCGCACTCTCTCATGGTACATAACATTGGCGTAGTAAGCCCCAAAGATCAGACTGTTGGAAGAAGTCATAGCTCGTGCAATATGCCTTCTGATCAGCTTAATAATAAAATTATCTATCCTGTTCGAGTTTGCCTCGTTGTACAGGACCTCGTTAGGATAGAACTTCTTGTACTCAGACTCGGGTGTACGATACAACCGGAGACAAGTGCGAAGACACTGTCGCTCGAACATCCTCATCTTTTCCATCTGGGAAGGGCTCACATTGAACCACAGTGGACAACCGTAGGCCATAACTGGCCGGATGAGGGCCATGTAGCAGATTACCTTTACTCTGGTGTCAAGTTGGCTGCTGTAAAACAACCCCCTTGCCACAGCAAAGGCCTTTTTAGCTTTCGCCAGAGCAATATCTATATGTTTGTCAAAATACAGATATTGGTCCAACCAAATGCCCAGATACCTTACTACACTTTTCACATCTAACGGCCGTCCCTGCGGGTCAACTGTGCCGAACTTACGCCAGTTTGTGCGCGTATCCCATGCTGCCATGTACAGCGGGGTCCTGGAAAGGATAGTTTCGCACTCCCGGAAGTTGATAATCAACTTCCGGTCGTCGCAAAGTCGCTGAATTTATTCGAAGTCAAGTTGCACCACGTTACTTATTACTTCGACCTTCGGACCTGATCTGTTCGCTACTAGATCGTCGGCGTACGCAATTAAATGCGGCATGGAACCTATAAGATCTGCAGTGAATATTGAGAAGAAGATCGGCGAACCAACCGCTCCCTGTTGCAGCCCCCATTTTTGATGTCAAAGACTGTAGCCACTTTTCACGACGAACTTTCTACCTATTATCATGGCATAGATCATGTATAGCAGTGATTTGCTTATGCCGAGCCTGACCAGCTTGAGGAAGAGGCCCTCTAACCAAACGGTGCCGAACGCTTTCTCCAAGTCTTGCTTTTTGTCTTTGTTCCACTGAATGTCGGATAGCAGTTTGGACGCGGCATGTTTAGTTTCATGCCCCGCCCTGAATCCGAACTGGTTGTCCGGTATGATTTTATTTTCCTCAACCCATTGTTTCAGAACTCGAATGACTATCTTTTCAAAAACCTTGCTTATGCAAGGAAGAAGACTGATCGACCGAAGATTTGTCGGGATAGATTTGTCTTTATCCCGTTTAGGGATTGGTTGCACCACAGGTGTTTTCCACTTTGCCGCTGGACAGCTTCGATACGACGAATGCGGACCGCGTAATGAGGTGACCATGCTTGGCTGGCATATTCGAGAATGGGTCTGATGACGAAGGTGATGTATTTTGTAGATTTGTGGCATAGGGATTCGAAAATTCTTTTGACAATCGTTTGATAAAGCCAAGCGTAGAATTTGCTCTACTTATAATATTGTCAATATGGGAAGGAAAGTTGAGCTTACGATCACAGATAACGCCTAAGTCGCGTAAAGATGATACTGAAGGGTCTCGTTCATTGCTGAGGAAATAGTTTCTGTGTGGATGCGGTGGATAATGGATTGACATTTACTGATGTTAAGTTGGAGATCGTTTTTTTGACACCAAATAGAAAAACTATTTAGGTCATCTTGAAGAGAGTCAGAGGAGTCAGAGGGGGAGGAGCTGAACGAATAGATTTTCATGTCATCGGCGTAAACAGAGAGTTGAGAGTTCATAATAATACGATCAGCATCGTTGATGGTAAGTACGAATGTTAGTGGACCGAGGTGACTATCTTGTGGTACGCCATAAGTGGCTTTGATGGGCTTGGCGACAAACGATCTGAAGGTAACTGCGTATACTCTGCTTTCCAAATAGGATTTGATCCATTTGATGAAGTGAGGTTGAAAACCTAGGGCTGTCAGTTCAAATGACTGACTGGGTGCGAAATTTTATCGAGTGCTTTACTAAAGTCGGTGGCTATTACACCGACTTCTTTACCGTCTTCAAATGCGCCTAATGCCTGAGACGCAAATTCAGTAAGGTTCGTAGTCGTCGGTCTGCCTTTCAGGAAACCGTGTTGGGCAGTTGAAACCGTGTTGCTTTGCAGTGAAAAAACATAGAACCATACATAATGCTTTCGAATAGTTTAGGTACGCAAGATAGCTTAGCGATGGCAGGATAATTACTTATGTCGTTTTTTGGACCTTTCTTATGTATAGGAGAAATAAAAGAGTTCTTCCAAAGCTGGGGGGAACATCCTTGTGAGAGGGACATATTGAAAAGAGTAGCTAGGGGTTGAGCTAGGTGTCCAGCGCATTTTTCGAGGACAATTGCAGGCAACCCATGGGAACCTGGGTTGTAGTCGTCCTTAAGTGTGTTGATCTTCTCTTCAACAAGGCGCGCAGATACGTGAATAAAGGGTGATTTTGGGTTTTTGAAAAGATAGTCAAAAGGGTGAAACTGGTTTAAACAGCTGACGCACGTTTCGTGTTTTGTTTCGCTGTCAAACATCTTCAGTTTGGTCTATAATTTAACCATGAATCGTCCTACAAACGAACAACGCTTGCAAATTATTGAATTTTTTTTATCAAAATGCGTGCTCTGTTAAGAATGTTCATCGCGCGCTTCATCGCGTTCAGCGACGAAGCTTATTTTTGGCTCAATGGGTACGTAAATAAGCAGAATTGTCGATTTTGGAGTGAACATCAGCCAGAAGCATTGCAAGAGCTACCAATGCATCCAGAAAAAGTCACAGTTTGGTGCGGTTTATGGGCTGGTGGCATCATTGGACCGTACTTCTTCAAAAATGATGCGAATCGTAACTTGACTGTGAATGGTGAGCGCTACCGTGAGATGATATCCAACTTTTTTTTTTGCCCAAATTGCAAGAGCTTGCCACACAGCACGCGCAACAATGGACTTATTGAGGGGCGAGTTCGGTGAACATTTTATTTCACGTTCGGGACCGGTCAGTTGGCCGCCTAGATCGTGCGATTTAACGCCTTTAGACTATTTTTTGTGGGGCTATGTTAAAGCTTAGATCTATACAGACAAGCCCGCTTCAATTGACGCATTGAAAGACAACATTAAAGCATTTATTCGTGAGATACCGGCCGAAATGTTGGAAAGAGTATGCCAAAATTGGACTAAGCGGATGGACCATTTGAGGCGCAGTCAAGGTCAACATTTGCATGAAATAATCTTCAAACATTAAATTATATGGACCGTACTATCGATTCAAATAAAAATTTCATGCATTTTTCTGAATTTTATGTGTTTTTTTTTTGAAAAACTTTCCCATAGCTTTTAAAAAATCACCCTTTAGAACCTTATGATGTTTGGGCGGCATTGTTCAGATATGAGAAGTAATCTTGATCGAGCTCAGTGGAATAACCACTGTACGACTGACTGAAGACTGTTAGTTGTTAGCTAGGGCCGTAAGTCATCGCCACTAATTGGCCCCTATAGTTCATATTGATTACAATTTTAATTGTACATTAATATTATAATAAATAAATAAATAAATAGTTGTTAGCTGTTACTGTTGCTAGTACTTTTGCTGTTGTCCGTCTGTCCCATGACGTCTGAGGGATTTTCTTGCATTCTGAGTTCATATGATGATTGGTTGCTTAGGTGGTTCCTCATTCACCATCAAAACGTGGACAACAATACGCCCAAAATGTACACTTTGGCCACTTTGAATCACTCCAAAGTTCAGGAGCTAAATGGAGACACCACTAAAATCCGTCCTGCCCCCAGCTCCAAACTTTGTCATTAATTCCTTCCGCAAACAACAAAGCAAAACATCACCAACTCCAGCCACAATTCGACGCAAAAAAGAAAGAAATACACTTCCACCCAAGCAGGTTGCCAGAAAAAAAAAAAAAAAAAAAGACATGGCAAAGCACACACGAATTACTAGGAAATCTCCCCTGCCACCCCCGCCGCCCAAAAGAGTCTTAAATAAAAATTCAATGAATAATTATGTACGTCCTGACACATAGCATGGTGCTTTGCATAAATTCCTCATTCATTCGAATTCATTTTGAATATCAATTTTCCAATTTTCCGCTTGCCATCTTGCCATCCTGCCGCCCTCTCCCAGCCGTCCCCTCCTATCTGTTTTCATTGTTGTGACACAACACAAATTTCCTTACAATTCACACCATTCAACATTTCCTTTTGGTAAATGTTTGCCAATTTTTCCATGTTCTTTTCCCCATCAGCCCCAACCACACCCTCCTCACCCACATACAGTCATCTACATCCGAAGGAATACGCATCCAACACCACCATCAAACCATATCCTTTCACATCGTTCCAAAAAATGTGGAGGCAAAGCAGGTTGCAGGGGACCATTCCTTGATGTTGCGCATACAATTTTTCATAAACACACACCTTATAGCGGTACTTTGTAGAAGCAGGAAGACTTGATTATGATGAAATACCAACGATTTAATGGACCACACAGAAAATTCTATTTTCGCTTGTTGTAAGGACCACACCAGTCACCACCGGTCGCACCATCGAGCGGCCGGCGCGGCGTTCATGTGGCACGTTCCCTCGGGGCGGGGGGGGTGGGTGGGGTAGGGAAACAATTTTCCATGTGAACGATTCGCTCCTTATTCAAAAGGAGACTCTATACGGAAACGAAAGTAATGAAAGTGAGAATGACAAGTGAGAGGACAGCTGAGCTGTGGAGCCAGGTGGGGTGCGCGGGTAAAATGGAGAGAGTGTCTCCTGCACTGTTGTCGTCGTCCTGGTCGTGGTCTATCATTACAAGTCATTTGTTGTTGCCGGAAATGAGAATCAGGCCAATAAGGTGGTGAGAAAGCCCCAAAAAAACAGGCCACAAGGGCACATACATGAGCCGTCGGGGGATGGGACGGGCTGTTCAAGACCATTTATCAGTGCTCAGTGCCCGATTTGGAGAGCCTGACAGTTATTTTTTTTTTCTTTTCTTCTTGCCGCATTCCTATTCGAAGTCCCCCAGGAGGGGGGGGAGGGGGGGGGGGTTAGGAAAAGGAAAAGAAAAGCAGAAGATAGAGCTGGCGACACACCTCCAATGATTTGTATCCTTTAACTGTTTTCCTTTCAGTGGCCCAAGTGTATTCTTCGGCTGTTTGCTTTGGCAGGACAAAATAAATATCCTCGCTGCAGCAACATGCCACGGCCACGAAATGTGACTACGAAGAGAGAAGAAGAAGCGGTTCGCGGCACTGAAGCGAAACGAAAGAACCCGCAAATGTGTCGTCGTCCTGAGCGAAAGTGATTTATGACCAGCGTCTGGCACTTGAGCGAACATTTCTGATCTGAGTATGCGGAATGCCTTCGAGATTCCTCTTCTTCTTGTTGTTGTTGTTCGCAGAAAGGCACTCGAGTGTGGTGTGGCAAAGTGGCAAATTACTTATGAGACAAACACTGCAAATTTCTTTGCAAATATCAGACGAACGAGTGACTAAATGGGTAACAATTTGCGATGAACCATGAGTACTCTCGAGCAAGAACAACAAGACATCCGATGTGAGCACTCTGAGAAAGCCAATCCAGAGACCTATCAAATGTCTGTGCCGCATCCAGCTCCATTGCCCGTCCATCAGAGTCCATCACTCCGCCAGCGTGTAATCCAAACCGAATTTTAAAAATGCTCCCTTAAATAACGCACACACACACCCGCACGGACTTAAAATGAAAATTCCCTTTTCAATCACAATTTCGAGGAATTCCAAATGAATCCCAGCCCCATTGTATCAATAATTCACTGCGCTCTCATCGAATATGATCCGTCGTTCACTGGCGAAAAAAAAAAAAAAAAACCAGAAAACGAACCCTGCCCAGCAACTCGCCCAACCATCGTCTAATATCAATATCAGCCTGCCCCCCTTCCGTCGTCGCCCACGATGACATTTAAGCGGATATTGAGTTATCGATCCGATGCCACATCCACCTTTGAGCACATCCTGCCCCCATTGTCGGGCGGCCCCGCTATCGCATCGATGCCGACGTCGATAGTGAGAAAGCTGGGGTGGTGGTGGTGGTGGTGCTGGCGAGGGGGAACGGAGTCAACAGCCATCATCCATTTACACGTACCGCGCACCGCCTGGCGAAAGGTGCCGACGGGCGCTCTTCAATTGGTTCGTTTCGAAAAACACTCGTAATAAATGTTAATCCTTAATTGGATCGGCTTTTCGAGGCAAACGTCGTTGGCGCAACGGGCTGGCACTGGGTGGCGCTGGGTGCCATTGAATGGCGGTGTGGACAGTAAATTATTAATGAATTGTCAGGACCTAGACGAGAACGTTTTTCATTCACCAATGCGCGGCGCACCTGTGTGCTCTTCCCCGGCGAACTACAACGTCTTGCCTGTCGTGCCGTGACGCAGATGTTGATGGCGCGCCGGACATCCTAGACCGTCATGTCGTGGCGTAGCGAAGCGGGGGCCAGGCCAAGGTATAACGGAAAATTAATTAGCTAAAGTGTACACTCATTTACAATCCTTACTTATCCTGATTAAATATTTACCTTACCCCCAGGTAGAGGTAGTGTATCCCTTGGATGGTGGGCTCTCTTAAACAACCGTCGTCGTCGTCGGTTTCCTCTATCTCTCTCTCTCTCTCTCGATATCCAATTACAGGGCTTTCATTCGGTTTCATTTTTTTTGCTTGCCTCTTTGCGGCGCGGCTAGTAATTTGTTTTTGTGCTTAGGTCTGTTTATCTGGGCCCCGTCTTGATGATGGCCATTCGGACGGCTGGATAAATTGTTGCCAGTAACGACAACAAATTCCATGGTGAATGATTGCGAGGAAGATTGTACAAGAAGAGTCTGTCTCTGAATTCACAGTCTAATTGTGGGAATTAGGGATTTTGAACAGGTGACAGGTGACGCGTCGTGGTCCTCTACACATTCGCACCTTTTCAATCGAATCGAAACGAGAGCCAGAGCGAACACCACACTTTGATGTAGAGAAGAGGAAAACCCAGCCAAGGCACTTCACTCCACGCCAGTTATGAATGTCAGTTGGTATTCCACATCTCCCACCACAGGTGGTGTAACCCAATTACCCAGTGGCTCCACTCAGGTGCTAATTTCAATGGAATTCCCTTTTCCCTGGAATTGAGTTTCAATTAAAACTTCTACACTCCAACGAGAGTGTGTTCCTCGCTGAAGAACTTCCATTGAAGCGCGACGAGCTGCACAGCCACGCCGAGGAACGCACCGCGAATACACGTTTGTTCATTAAAAGGATTTAAATATTGGACAAGTGTCCTGTTCACTCCCATATCACTTGCTGGTTGCGTAACACCATAAAAGCGAGTTTATTGATTTTTTTTTCTTTTGCACGACAAAGTGAGCGATCGTGTGGGGAAATATTTAAAATCGCTCAAGCACAACACTCCAGACTCCCGCGCTCGTTGATGGGTGAGGTGAGGTGAAGCGCGCTCAGACGAGCGAGAAGCGGAACCGCCAAAAGTGGGTCAGGATGCCACTTGAATTTTTACACCTACAGTGTACCCAATCCGTACTCTCGATAAATCCGTAATTAATTGGAAATAAATTTCAACAAGGTGTGGCAACAAAACAGGCAAAAGCAAGCACAGCAGACGAACTGCAAAAAGGATTCCATCCGAGAATCAGTTTCGGGAATGGATGGTGTTTTATGACTGCACACGGACACCTTGCGGTTGTGTGTGATTATCCGTCGCGACCACAGGTCAAGTGGCTGATATTCGAATTGAAGATCTTACGGGGGTTTGGCGCGGTGGATGGGGGGATTTTGCGATTTTTAATTGAAAATTAAAGTCGAAATAAATTCGAATCAGACGAGCAGAGAGGGTCCGTGCAGCGTTGAAGTGATGAATTGACTGGAAATCACTGTGAACGTCATTCGAATGTTGGGCGAAGTATTGAATATGAACCACACCTAAACGTCAAGTTTTTTTCTGCATTTCATTTGACATTTCTCAATTTCAGACTAACTCAATTTGAACCATGGCAAGATACACAATCGAGCAACGCGTTAAAGTTATTCAAGGCTTATTATGAAAATGGGCGTTCACATCAAAATGCATATCGTGCACTTCGTGATTTTTTCGGTCAATTTAATCGTCCAAATGTGCGTACAATCGGAAAAATCGTGCAAAAATTTGAGCAAACCGGGGGTGTAGGAGATGTGAAAACACCAGTGCATGCTGCAGAAAATACTGCTGCTGTTCGCGATAGTGTGGCTGAAGAGCCGTCCACCTCAACTCGTCGTCGTGCCCAACAATTGCACCTCTCACGCTCGTCGTTGATGAACATTATGAGTGAAGACTTGCATTTACACGCTTACAAGGTGCAATTGACTCGAGAACTGAAGCCTCTTGACCATTTCAAGCGTCGTCAATGGTCAGAATGGTGGCAAGAAACGGCAACAGTGGATGATCAAATTTCGAAGAAAATCATCTTCAGTGATGAGGCACATTTTCACCTCAGTGGACTCGTCAATAAGCAGAATTGCCGCATTTGGGCGAATGATAAGCCAAGAGTGATTGTCGAAAAACCAATGCACCCACAAAGAGTGAGTGTTTGGTGCGGTTTATGGGCTGGCGGCATCATCGGGCCGGTTTTTTTTTCCAAAATGAGGCCGGTGGTCAGGCAGTTACTGTGAATGGTGTTCGCTATCGTGAAATGATAACGAACTTTTCATGGCCCGAATTGGAAGATATGAATGTGGACGATATGTGGTTTCAACAGGACGGTGCCACTTGCCACACAGCTACCGAAACAATGGCTCTTTTGCGCGACAAATTCAATGGCCGTGTGGGCGATGTCAATTGGCAGCCAAGATCATGTGATTTGACACCGTTGGATTTTTTTCTTTGGGGTTATTTGAAAGAAAAGGTGTACGTCGATAAGCCAGCAACAATTCAAGAGCTAAAGGATGAGACAATTCGGCACATTAACGGCATAGAACCTCGATTATGCTTCAGCGTCATCGAAAATTTCGACCATCGGATGGAGGTGTGCCGACGAGGTCGCGGCGGCCATTTGGCCGATATTTTGTTCCATACATAATTGAACCAAACCAATATTATCATAATTAAAAGAAATGACAGTCATTTCCTAAATAATTTGTGTTTTATTTAAAATCAACATCGGCCCGTAAAATTTAACCACCCCTTAGATCAATGAGCAGGTGGGTGCACATTTTTCAACGATAAATAAGCAAATTTCGGCATAACTAGGATTTTTTTCAAAAAAAAAAGGTTCAACGACTATTAACCGATTCATAAAGTCAAATAGATCTAAACATAAAGAACTTGACACTTGTTTACTGCACGAGCTGAACAAATTCAGCATGCAACGGCGACATCGATTTGCATCATGTTGCTTAGATTTGCCCAGAAAATGCAGAGCATCGCATTTGCATCATGACTCCGATGCACTCCGCCAACATTCGCCGTGGTATTAGGTGTTAACCATTCAAATTAGGAGCCTTCTCTTTCACGAAAAGTGAAATTGATTCTGTTAAGGGAAAACTTAACAGACCAGGAGAGGGTGATAGGGAATCAGGAAATACCAAGTGCAGTCGATGAAGTAGTCTTCCCAGTTAGCTTTGAAGTAGTCGGCACAACCGTTAAGAAGCTGAGGAACATAAAAAGATGGCTTACCACCACAAGTCTTCAAGGTCGGTGGCGATGTTTTGGTAGATAAGACGATAGCATGCCCGACTACTAGAGTATCACCTCCATATGCCCCATCATATACACAAAAAAGGCGGCCCTACCTCTTGGACCAACTATAGAGGAGGTAGATCCCCGCTCAATGTTGCCTCCAAGATCCTGTCCAGCGTGAACTGCCTGAACGTCTAAGGCCAATTCGGCTCGTAAAAGTGTGCTACTTCCGACCGGACAAATCGCAGACAGACCAAATTTCCACACTAATGCCGGTCCAGGGGAACACCAGCGAGTTTCAACTCGATACGCACCACCCTTTAACCGATTTTAAAGCCGCATATCAAGGACCTATTCGATGCGATGGCCGAAAAAATGTATCCGGTTGTGTGGTACCACGCTAACACAGACGCGATGCATCGGTCAGTTCGGCTAGAGGACTTCCGAGCAGGCGATTGAAGAAGAGGCGAAAGGACCTGGTCTTAAAGTCAATGAGGATAAGTCTAGTCTAGTATAAGCTGTCGACTGAGAAACGTTCCGCCACACACCATCTGGAAGAAAACACCTCAGTCCAGAGCTACAATTTTGAGGTAGTGAAGGAGTTTGTCTACCTCGGGGCAGACGTGAACGACATCCTAGTGGAGATCGAACGTAGAATTGCCCTTGGCAACCGATGCTACTTTGGTCTGTCGAAAGAATTTGGTTACAAACTCTTGTCTCGATGGATCCAAATCAGGTTCTACAAAGCCGAAGTGGGACGATAACCAAAGCAAAGCAGGGCTGATTCTTGGTGCATTGGGAAGAAAAATTCTGCTTCGGACACCAAGATACGACCGCCTTGACACCAGTGCTTAAGCAGAGAGAGTCTTCGAATCCTGGTTCGGCAAGGAGATGAAGCCCGAACCTTCGGTGTAAAGACCAAGTCATAGCGGACGCAAGACAGCTTGGTTTGTTGACTGAAGCAGCGAGCACCGGACTGTCATCGATGTTGTTGAAGCTCAAGCGTGAGAAGTAATATATAATATAAGATGTCATGAAATTTGGGTAATGAAAGAATAAGATCGCGAGTGCAAGCTGCTGAGATGAGATTTCTTCGTGCTATTGTGGGAATTACTCGCCGGGATAGGGTGAGAAGCAAGGCAGTGCCCGAGGAACTCAACATTGAGCAGCTGCTTCTTCCAACGGAAAGGGCTATGCTTCGGTGGTTTGGTCACTTGGCACGTATGTGCCCATCATCACGACTTCCGAGGCGAGCGTTGAATGCGATTCCATCAGGTAGGCGACCGCTTGGCAGACCCAGGACGAGGTGGTTGGACCAAGTCCAAAAACTTGCCGGGTTACGCTTGGGCATTGCTCCTGATGAGTTAGAGTCGATGGCAGAGGAGCGAGTTGCCTGGAGATCTCTCGTGCGTGGTTTACCACCGCGACCCATTTAGTGGATCAGGCGGGTCAGAAGATGATGATGATGAAGATGTCAAATTCGGACCAGGAATTGGACAATCCTCTATTTAAGCAATTTTCGTGGAGTGTGGCTGCGTCGCACAGTGTGCCAGCTTCTTTGGGCTAAGAAAGCAATTGATTAACAAAGCCCATCGACTTAGCCAGAAGAGTGAACATCCAATGGTTGAGATGGATAGATCATTCAGAGCGAATGGAAACCAATGCTACGGCCGGGAAAGTCTTCGAACCCTTCCCCGAGGGACGGCGCAGTAGAGTAAGACCGTGACTCGGGTGACGCACGTAAGTGGAAAGGGACCTCAATCAACTATGCATGCGAAACTGGGGGCAGCTGGCTGAACACGCTTGTTGATTGAGGCCCAAGTCTACCCCGGACTGCAGCGCCACCTTAAAAAAGTATGTGGGACAGCATGTATTGAATTTGAAATTTGGTATGTTTACTGCTGGGATATATATTCTAGCGGCCAATGACAATCTAGGAGTAGAGCTACTTACACAAACGTAGTTTGAAGTCTGCGCAAAACTGAGGTCCCCAGTTCCAATCCAACAACACGTTCTTGCGACGGCACCTGCAATACCACGATACATGTTCTTTAGTTCATTTCATCATGTTCAGCAATTTTAACGAGATTTAAATAAAAAAAAATGGCAAATCTTGGGCTAAACCCTGTCTAAGATGCGCAATGAACCCAACTCGTTAACCTAAGAGAGACGAGGCTATAAGAACGTCCACCATGACACCATCGCTGTTTCGGAGTAAGGGCCCAAAACCATCGAATCAGTTGCATACGTCTCATAAGCCCTAATGAGATGAAGAGAGACAGCAAATGCATCACAACGGATGGCAATAGTCAACTTTTTTATGGATTTCGGACGCAACGTACGTATTCATTGGGCACCGCCCCGCAATCCGTTTTTTTTTTTTGATTGTAAACTCACGCAACGGATTCTATCGGTTTAGTCCTTAAGTGGCCTCCTCTCGGAAGACAGCCTAAGTTGTTGCTGCCGAACCTAACCCGCAGTTCGTTCAAAAGCAAAAAAAACTCTCTCCACATTCAAATATCATGTTAAACGCAACCGCTCCCGCTCCGGCATCCCTACAACAATTGCCAATTTTTGTCAATTTCTCCGTGATCAAACTGAGTGTCCCCTGACTGAAATGCAAGCCCACCAACTCAGCACATTTCCCCTCCCAGAGGGAAGCTTAGGCTGTTTGAACTCAAACTACGCCCAGTCGCTTGTGCATTGCAAGTATCACAAAATTCCTGTCAACCATCAACGAGTTCCATTCCAATTCCCCGCTGCACTTTCAAATTCAATACCAAATCCCAACTGAACTGGAACTTAACCGTCCACCCGCATGCCCCCTCTCATCATTCAAGATCGTGCCATTTAAAAGTCTCATGTCTGCCCGCCCCCCTCCGCCACCCACCGGGCAAGTTTCGATCCATCAAATCGATTGACTTCTCCCACAGGACGACTATCTCTTGATCTCCCCCACTGCATCTAGGCAACTGCACACACTGACACACAGACGCACACACCCCCCTCGCTCGCGTCTCGGCCAAACGATAAATCGAAGTACTCATTGACGGTCGTTGGAATTAATAAATTTCCATCCCAGAACAAGGAACATATTCTCTGGACACCAAACGTTGTCTGTCCGTGCCCACCGCACACACGACTCGTACACCAGACGCAGCCACGACTCCTGCTGTGGCTGCGCTGCACATCCTCCAGCCTTGCATCGCCCGGAATAAATTTCAACCATATTTCACTGTACAAGGATTTTCAACGTTTGCTTGTCGTTTTTCCTCCGTTTTTTTTTTGTTTTGCAGTCGTTTTACGATGATTTTTTTTTTTCAGTTCATCAAGTGTGGGTGGTTGGATGGGTGGTTGGGTGGGTGGTTGCGGGTGAGAGAGACCACTCAACAAAAACTATTTTGACAATAGGGTGAATGGTTTATGTGTTGTTTGCGTTTGTTGCTCGTGCTGCATCATCAAAGCAGATTTCTCCATTTTTGCGCTCTCTGAATTGTTTTGTGCATCGACAATATGCGAAAAGGGACGACGATGAACACACACACACGCCTCCGTGCACACGCTACAAATCACTAAGAGTCGGTATGAGTGCAATCTGGGGCTGGCGAAAGGGCGACTCTCTGCGGGGTGAATGTGAATGTGAATGTCAGTTTGGAATATGTATCGACCAGGCAGGAGGAGCAGGAGAAGAAGGAGGACGTTGTATTTTAAATCTTCAATAACCACTTAATTTCCTTAAGGGATACTTTCCTATCCACCACGATCATCAATACACAATCCATGCTGACGGAGAGCTGGCCCCGGCTCTGACTAGGTGGGGGCAGCGGATATTGTGCGGGCATCGCCACTCTCTCTCTCTCTCACTCGCTCCCACTCTTGAGCAAAGCCCTAGGAATCAATTTATTTTCGGTCTCGCAGAGAACACTAAATTGGGATTCTATGTAAATTTGATTACCAACCAGCCAACCAATAGCTCCAGTGCCGGCCACCCACTCAACTGGAGCAGGACTCGCAATGATAAATGCCCGAGTGGGTGGAAGGGGGATGTGGTGTCCTTGCGGAGTCTCTTAAAATTCAAGAATCGATTCGCGGTTTATTGGAGAGAACCCTTCTCCGTCGTCGTCTCTGTTCTGTTCGGTTCACAATGCAAATGTCCGATAACATCTTGTTGAAGTTTTCGACTCTGGTACTGGCGACATATTTCATTCCCTTTCCCATCATCGGCGTGCATGTGTGCACGATGTGCGCTCTGGTGCGGTGGACAGTGAGTGTGTCCTTGTCCGAGTTCGAGTTGCAAACAAAAGTTTATTTTTTTTTTTTTTTTTTGTTCGACTTTCTTCTCTTTCAGTTTCTTGGCAAGGGCATGGATAAATTTTCTTATCTTAACCATGTGGTCAGGAGTTGAGCAAGAATTTGCATGTCCTTGCCACCGCACGACATTGACAAGTTGTCTGCGGTGCAAGTGGTCGTTGGTGACAGTGGTCGTCGCGTACAATCAACACGACTTTTCCAGTTTAATCGAATTCAATTTGAAGTAGACGTTGAGACTGTGGGAGGCAATTACGTGCGCTGTGTGCTCTGAATTGGTTTTTCGCAGAAGTTTTCGGTGTCCGACGACGATGCTTGGAGCCAGTCATTGAGGGGTTGCGGGGAGGGGAACTGGAACAGATCAGTGTTTTAAAGAAGATCTTATCAAAACCACGGAAAGCTCTTGACAGAAGGCAATCATCATTGGGGCGTGATCAAGGCGACATGGGTGGAGACACAAAATCGTCGTGGAGACGCCACTGAAGATTCTTAATAGTTCTTTAGACTGCTTTCGAAATCCGCTGGTCATTTGATGGCACATCTCATCGAAAAGTGACCGTTTCCGTTGACATTTTTAAGAAGCTGGGCACAGTTTGGCATCAAGCTGTATTCTCGAAACTGCATACATATGGCTTCGATGAGCCTTTTTTCTATTTCACGTGAATCTAATTACACGTGAATTAAATTACACGCGAATTCAATCACACGTGAATCCAATCACATGTGAATGTAATTACACGTGAATCCAATTAAACACAAATTCAATTACACGTGAATCCAATCACACGTGAATCCAATTACACCTCAAGCCAATCACATATGAATCTATTCACACATGAATCTAGTCACACATGAATCTAGTCACACATGAATCTAATCATACTTGAAAGCAATCACACGGGACTCCAATCACACGCCAATCCGGTCACACGTGAAACAAATCACAAGTGAAAACAATTACACGTGAAAACAATTACACGTGAATCCAATTACACGTGCATCCAATTACACGTGAATCCAATTACACCTGAATCCAATCACACGTGAATGTGGTCACATGTGAATCTATTCACACATGAATCTAGTCACACATGAATCTAGTCACACATGAATCTAGTCACATATGAATCCAGTCACACGTGAATCGAATCACACTTGAAAGCAATCACACGTGACTCCAATGACACGCCAATCCAGTCACACGTGAATCAAATCACACTTGAATCCAAACACACGTGACTCCAATCACACACGAATCCAATTACACGTGAGTCTAGTTACACGTGTATATAATTAGACGAGTATCACATTGTTTTTTAATTTCCCTTGAAGCAACAATGTCAACGAAACTTCTTCTCCTTCCCCAGAAAACAGCCTCCATCTCCTGCATCAAAATGACACCTCACCTATGTCCCCCACACTCGTACACCTTCATCGTTAAAACTGCATTCAAACTTCACTCAATCCAAACTCTTTAATAATTCAAAATGCGTTCATAAACATCCTCTAGTGCTCTAGTAGTAGGGAAAAATGCCACCATTTGCAATCGGCTTACCGTCATCCACTTCAATGCGAATGAACCCCCCCTCGCCCCATGTGACACCGAATGAGTTCTGCAGCAACCAATACCGCTTTGAGGTGGTTGCATCAGTGTCATAACCAACGACAGTCATGTAATGAGAGGCACTCCGAACTGGCGACGGCTGAGTGAAGACACCCGACTTGTAGTGCATGAACTCAAATGTCCCCGGATTGAACTTGATCACGACGGGAGCGGAGAAATTCACAACCTTCTTCAGCGTCCCATCGTTCCCGTTTGGAATGCTTGAATAAGCCATCAGAGTTCGTCCATTTGTTGACCTAGACGGAGGTATGCACATGCCCTGACCTCCACGCGCCCTGTTGGGATATTCGGTTATCGGGTAGACTCTCTGCGCGTATACGGTCAGATAGTCAAACGCTGATTGAGCCACCTGGTTGACGCAAGCCTTGGCAGCGCCAGCACAGTCGATGAAATTCTGCGCGGAGAGGGCTGGCGAGTTCAAGGCACCGCTGTTGACATCGTCGAAAAGCTTAAGAGCCACCGTCGCCGCATACGCCCAACCGCTGTTGCAGGCGACTCCTTGATCGTGCACCGAAGTGCTGAATCCTTGGCTGGCGTAAGAAAACGACGGCGACGCTTCGACAGACGGCAGACTAAAGGGAGCCGAATTGGAGGCGATTTCCGTGATCGGAGGGAACAAATCGGCGAACTCGAAGAACCGCAAGTCACTGAACTGATTCACACCGAGCGTGTACGCTTCTAGATTCTCGACTGCGCGAGCATTATGCGAAGCGATTGTGTGCTTGTTGAAGGCGTAATTACACCGTGCACGCTGCTCATCATTGACGCTGGAATACATTTTGGCGAACGTGGCCTGCAAAGCAGTGGATTGGATGAATTTCAAGAAGAGACGAAATTTCCGGTACTGACCTTGTATGACGCCCATTCCAAATCTGCGACGGAGTAAGCTGAGCCGAGCGTAACGATCGTGGCAGCAATCAACGATAGGAGGAGTAGACCCATTGCTGTCTACCGTTTGAGAGAAACTATATCGTTTGGCAGTCCATCGGCGGGGTTTTATATCCGCAACGATGGTCTTTATCTCGTGTGATAAGGCGTATATGACCGCCTGTCGAATCTTTGGAATTTACAATCGTTGAGTATTTTTGGAACTCTATCTTGGGTAAATCTGTCGTGTGTTGTTATCATTTCGTTGGGATGCGGGATGCCAGCAAATGCGATGTTAGAAGAAAATGAGTTGAAAAAATGAAGCACACCGACGGGAGTTACGCAACTCCGAGGCACCGGAAACAGAACCAGAACATTTGGTTTCGATTGAGTGTCTGCCTCTATCCTCTATGACCACCACTAGGAACTACATTCGACTACTAGCTTTCGTTCAATTCAAGTAGATTTGGATGAGTTCAAGTGTGAACGGTGGTGTTCCCCAAGGCTCTGCTCTGTCTCCGATACTTTTTCTCATTTTTATGAATAATCTCCTGTCTCCTATGACAGCACTCTCGGCTTTTCATAAGAGTCACGCCCCCACCCTTCGGCCGTGGAATTGGAGCAGCAGCTTGGGTTAAGCACAGTGGAGTGGAATTCAATGGTTCTAAGACACAATGACGTCTGCTGTCACTTCAGCGAACCCTCAATAATCACCCATTGTCCATGAATGGCGCTTGTGTCGATGAAATTGGAAGACTTTCCATTCCTGATTGAAACGATCACATATTCGAGGTCGCCGAAAGTGCTGCGAAACGATGAGGTTTCCTCAATCCCTCTCTGTTTCGGCTGTCAGCTGTGAGGCTTACATCGGCCCTAAGCTTGTGTACAACGCTCATATCTGGTCTGGTGCCCCAGCGCTCATAGACCAGCCAGTACCTACTCTAGCACTACTCCACAAGCGTGCGTTTAAACTCACAGACTCCCTCGAACGCCGACCGCGACGTACCATGTTTTCTATATCCCTATGAGCTGCACTCCACCTCTCCACCAATTCTTCCGCAAAACCCGTCTCTCCAGGAATTCCCATCAGTTCACCATCAAGCCTGCTTCTGGACACAGTTTTGTGCAAATTTAGTCCTCTTCCCAGACCAATGCTCCCCACAGACAACAATCCGGAGACATTTAAGGTACCAATGTGTACACGCACCTCATCTCCCTTAATCCCTCTATACTTTTGGCCCTTGCTGTGTTTTGGCAACGGACAATTGATGGTGTTCTCTTGAGCCAATCCCATGATCCAACAAAGGTGTGGCAACTGCTCTCCACGACGTTGTTTATGTGATAGAACAAGTGTCAACGAGTACCCTCTTACAGATCATTCTTGAGTGAACGTTGAGTAATCCTTCTCCAAAGACTGAGACTGGGTGACAGTTCCCAACACTCAACCGAGTGCACCCGAACCAGTAGCACTCCGTCTTTCCATCTTTTTGGCAAATAAACAGCAGCTCCTGACGAGTAACCGCCAACAGGACAAAAAAAACTCATCTCGTCAGCTGGCATACGCGATCGCAATCCAAGTCGTCTCCTCTTTTTTGTCTCTTTAAAATTGATTGAATTTGATTCATTTTTTCTGAGTTTTCTTCTAACTGTAAGCACATGTCTTGTCCAATGGGTGCACTCCCCTGAGAGTTTCTTAAAATCATGTAAAGGGTGCTCCCCAACCCAAGTTTGACGACCACTCACACTCACCCTCCAATTTAATTACAAAAATCCCTCATGAACCCGCCAACGGTGGCTTTGCTTCAAAACCCATTAAACTAATTAAACTCGGAAAAAAAAACACATTTCTCAGAGGATCGCAAGTCCACCACACCAGCCAGCCACCAGTCCCCGGCAAAACAATCAATCGAACGAGAGAACGGAATGTTGGCGCATTATTAATCGCACCCGAGTTCCTCGGTTGACTGCTGCCTTCTCTTGATTAACAAGTTGAAAAGGTTTATTTCGCCTCCCCTTGTGCATGGTCGTTGCAACAATCAACATTCACAAGGATTCTCTTTCATCTCGATACCTTAGAGAAATAGCCGCCGCCGCACAATCGAAAAACCCCGTATCGACTTTGGCTTCACCACACCCCCCCCCCCCCCCCCCCCCCCCCCCAACTAACCCGTAATGCAACCGAGTTGTGCTTCATTTGAGACTGGTTTCATGTGCATATCTGAGAGGCGGAGCCAGAAATCATTCACAGGCGGGTGGCTGTAAACAGCTCAATCCTTTGCCATCGCCATCCCCACCCCTGAAAGCTAATAAACCTCAGGAAATATGCTTCTCCTTTCAAGGTACAAAATAAATCATTTGACCAAATAAAAAGGACGAGAGAGAGTAGAAGAAGAAAAAGTCCTGAAAATTACATTGTCTGGGCGGTAGACGACGGACGACGGACGACGGACGACGGCCGCTGACCAACAACACCAGAAACAGGAATCGCCTCTGGCAAAGGAAAGCTCCTTCCTCATTTGCAGAGTGCACCGACGGTCGGAATCACAGCAGCCGGAGGTGTGTCTGTGTGCTCGCCGAAAATTGGGGAGAAACTACAAAGCAGGGGGTGTACAGAGACAGAAACAGGAAACTCCTGCTGAGTTGGCCAAGGAAACTCTCGGGTTCAGGTTCTTTTATTTGTTTTCTTGCCGCTTTTTGTTTTTTTTTTTTTTTGTGGATTTCCTCGTAAAACGTAAAGGGAACGCGTAATGCGAATCTAAACAGGAGAGGGATGGCGTCAGCGGCAGCGACACTGACAGCAGATAGACGTGCAATCGAGGATGGAAGGGAAGAAGTGGCCAAATCGGATTAGGCGGTCCTTAACCAGTTGAGCTTCTGGTTGTAAGCCATTAGATTCGATTCGAAAAACAAAAAAAAAAAAAAAACGAACCCAAAAGACACCCCTAAACAAAGCACCGTCTCTTTGTTTCTAGTAATTGGTTTCATCTATGATGTCCTGAAGGGCAGCACACAGTAGCTCCTTCGCATCCTTTTGCTGGTAACGACATTTGTCGGGTGGCTGGATGTGCTCCTGCGAATACAAAGGAAATTCCTTTTTCTCCTTTGCCACGTGACGCTCCCTCTCTTACTCACTCGTTTATTGTGAAGGATATCAGCCATCATCCTCAATCCGCATCGCCTTTTTGAAGGCATTTTTGAGGACATCTTTGTTGGTTAACTGACGGAATTCATTTAAAAGTGAGCTAATATCGTCGAAATATGACTGTTAGACGGCTTCTGTTGTCTAGGGAATTTACATGACAGAGAGATAACGTAGCTTTTGATTGTCCTCTCTTGAAATGACTGCCGAGAGATGATTTCGTTTTGTTCCATAGAATTCCTCAAGAAGGCACTGCTTGGATGGCAAATGCGATAGCATACAACTTGAAAGGTAATGTGGTTTGCGAGCCATCTCTTTGATGGTTTAAATCTGCACCCCATCCCTGTTTCAGAAAGCAAGAGGTCACTTGGGGGATGTTGTGGGGGAAGGCAGACATGTTGGTTGTTGTTTTTTTCTTTTTTCACTGATTTAATTTAATTTCTGGATGCTGGACGGGTCTTTTTAAATCGCAGACAAGTCAACAAGATTTTGAAGAAAAAATTCAAGAGAAGAAAAGAACCCAGGCGAGGAGGTAGAGATGAGAGAGGAAAAGGACAGAAATGTCGAACTTTGAGGATGGTGAACGAATGATGAATGGTAAGACAACAACCTTCAAAGCATTCGATTTGAGCAGAAGTGGACAGCGAGTTATCGGATTAAGCACACGCACAGGCAGTGGAAGGATTTCAAGATTGGGGGTCAAGTTTCGTCGAGCTTTGAAAGGTCGGTGGACAGCGGTATGTAAAGTCTAAGAAGTTCAGATGGATATCATCGATTTGTGGGGTTTTTTTCAAGATCAAGGACTACAGGAGAGACAGAGTGATGTGGTCTGAGTGCCTATTGCTTACCAGGGGTCCTTTGTAACTCTCCATTCTCAGGAGGGACTGCAACGCTCTGAAAATCAATTGGCCAGTCTCTGAGTTCAAACGAAGATCATATGACACTCAGGCATCCATAAACGTCTGAAACACTCCTCTTAAACGATAGAGAACCTCCACAAACAGGCAAGACATCGATCTGTCTTGAATTTTAAATCAGACCGCGACAGATGAACATGAGAAGAAAATGTTACACATTCCGAAGCTTCCGAAGCTAATTAGCTAGCAAGCCTGCAACTCATCCAGAGCATGTTTTCCCAGGGAGCCTGTAACTGAAACGCTCTGAAAGTCAATTACTTATCAAGCTTGTGAATCATGGAGAATCTGACCCTAAACAGAGGCCGTTTTCCATCGTTGACGGTCGCAAGCACCCCAGTCAGTGATGATTATGTCGTTATACCAGAGATTCAGTCTTTTTAGGCTGGCGTTGAATGTTTTGGAGATAGAGTGACACATCTTGGGCGAGTTCTTAACTATGCATGAGGAGGATTAAGAGACGAACATGACTCATTCTTCAAATATGACAAAAATGCGTCAAATAGTAGGCAAGAGGGACGAATGAGTCAACAGCAGCTTTGTATAAATTTCAAGGGCCGATGTTGAATGTGAACCCCACCTAAACGTCAAGTTTTTTTCTGCATTTCATTTGACATTTCTCAATTTCAGACTAACGCAATTTGAACCATCGAAAGACACACAATCGAGCAACGCGTTAAAGTTATTCAGGCTTATTGTGAACATGGGCCTTCAAATCAAAATGCATATCGTGCACTTCGTGATATTTTCGGTCAATTTAATCGTCCAAATGTGCGTACAATCGGAAAAATCGTGCAAAAATTTGACCAAACCGGGTCTGTAGGAGTTGTGAAAACACCAGTGCATGCTCGTACAGCTCGTACTGTAGAAAATACTGCTGCTGTTAGCGATAGTGTGGCTGAAGAGCCGTCCTTCCCAACTCGTCGTCGTGCCCAAGAATTGCACCTCTCACGCTCGTCGTTGATGAACATTATGCGTGAAGACTTGCATTTACACGCTTACAAGGTGCAATTGACTCAAGAACTAAAGCCTCTTGACCATTTCAAGCGTCGTCAATGGTCAGAATGGTGGCAAGAAACGGCAACAGTGGATGATCAAATTTCGAAGAAAATCATCCTCAGTGATGAGGCACATTTTCACCTCAGTGGACTCGTCAATAAGCAGAATTGCCGCATTTGGGCGAATGATAATCCAAGAGTGATTGTCGAAAAACCAATGCACCCACAAAGAGTGACTGTTTCGTGCGGTTTATGGGCTGGCGGCATCATCGGGCCGTATTTTTTTCAAAATGAGGCCGGTGGTCAGGCATTTACTGTGAATGGTGTTCGCTATCGTGAAATGATAACGAACTTTTCATGGCCCGAATTGGAAGATATGAATGTGGACGATATGTGGTTCCAACAGGACGGTGCCACTTGCCACACAGCTAACAAAACAATGGCTCTTTTGCGCGACAAATTCAATGGCCGTGTTGTCTCAAGTGGTGGCGATGTCAATTGGCCGCCAAGATCATGTGATTTGACACCGTTGGATTTTGGTTCTTTGGGGTTATTTGAAAGAAAAGGTGTACGTCGATGAGCCAGCAACAATTCAAGAGCTAAAGGATGAGACAATTCGGCACATTAACGGCATAGAACCTCAATTATGCTTCAGCGTCATCGAAAATTTCGACCATCGGATGGAGGTGTGCAGCCGAGGTCGCGGCGGCCATTTAGCCGATATTTTGTTCCATACATAATTGAATTATACCAATATTATCATAATAAAAAGAAATGACAATAATTTCGTAAATAATTTGTGTTTTTTTCAAATCAACATCGGCCCTTAAAATTTAACCACCCTTTATTTGCCTTGAACAGTGTCGGTGTATAAGTTACCACGCTCTCAAAGTTCCAAAGTGTGCGAACAGCCAGATGCTAGCACAGCGCTTTAAGCCGAACATGCCAGACACAGCAATTGAATCCGACAGCACCGTGGGAGCATCGCCGACCATCCACCGTGGGACCGAACGGCATCAAGGCCATCACTCAACGACATCGAGCGATTAGAATAAGTAGAGTAGTTTAGTTTTAAGGTAACTTTAAGAGCAACTTCGACATCTGAATTTAAATAAATAAAATCCCTTAAGAGAGGGAAAATAAAAAGAAAAAAGTATTTTATTTATACGAGGACTCAGAAAAGGCTGACTGTGTCGGCCATGCAACAAGAGCCCAATAAGGAAGGAAGACGCTCAATGCCACACACTCCAAGGTAAAGTACCCCCTCAGCGATTCAAAAAGCAGCCAAACAGATCGATAATCAGTTCTTTGTTGGCTGCCACCATAGAATCCAGACGAATTCAAGCATCACCTTACTTACTTACTTATCAGACACGCAAAACATGACTGGTTTGAGCAAAGAGCCATCGCTGACGGTCCTCGGCAGACACTGCTTCCAGTGATCAAGACCAACTTATGCTTGATTCGGTCCTGACTTGGTCTTTATACCGGCGGTTCGGTCTTCCTCTTCTTCTCGAACCAGGAGGCTCGGATTCAAATTCCCTCTTAGGAGGAGCATTAATGTCCATGCGGTCGATGTAGCCAAACCAGAGCAGTCGACAGATTTTTGCGGACTGCATTCATATCGTGGTGCAGCTCATTGAGCTCGCGGTTTCATCGTTTTGTGGGCCACGATCAAGTCAGGTGGAAGCGATTGTCTAGAATGTCATTTGCGGAGTTCACATTTGCCCCGAGGTAGAAGAACTCCTTACTAACACTTGCCCACCACTGTAGCTATGGGCTCAAGAGGCCGTTATCCAGTAATAGAGCTGTCTCTCGACGGCGCAAGCTAACTTTATACAAGACATTGATCATCCCAGTCCTGCTGCTCGGGGCAGAGGCATGGACAATCTCAAAAGCGGACGAAGAAATCCCTAGTCTCTTCGAAGATTCAACCACGAACTGCGAACCAATGACTATACAGCGGCATTACCTCAGTTAGGCGTCTACGGATCCAATGCCTAAGGTGGCTGGGCTATGAAGACCGCATGGACAACTTAGCTCCGATCCGATAAGACTCCGAACCTGGGAGACAACACGACAGAGGACGCCCGCGGCTAAAGTGGCGCACCCAAGTGGAGAAGGACCTAAACCAACTTGGCGTGCGTGACTGGACCAGCTAGAGTCATGTCAGTTGAGGCCCACGTCCACTTCGGACTGAAGAAGAAGAAACTGAACTGAAAAAAAAAAAAAAAACTGAAAACTGACTGAAGCCGAACGACCTACCACAACGTAAAATTTGGTGAATGGGCTCTTGGAAAGTCACTTTTTTACCGAAAAATTGTGTTCAGCGACGAAGCTCATTTTTGGCTCAATGGGTACGTAAATAAGCAGAATTGTCGATTTTGGAGTGAACATCAGCCAGAAGCATTGCAAGAGCTACCAATGCATCCAGAAAAAGTCACAGTTTGGTGCGGTTTATGGGCTGGTGGCATCATTGGACCGTACTTCTTCAAAGATGATGCGAATCGTAACGTAACTGTGAATGGTGAGCGCTACCGTGAGATGATATCCAACTTTTTTTTTGCCCAAAATGCAAGAGCTTGACTTGCATGACATGTGGTTTCAACAAGACGGTGCCACATGCCACACAGCACGCGCATCAGTGGACTTATTGAGGCGCGAGTTCGGTGAACATTTTATTTCACGTTCGGGACCGGTCAATTGGCCGCCTAGATCGTGCGATTTAACGCCTTTAGACTATTTTTTGTGGGGCTATGTTAAAGCTCATGTCTATACAGACAAGCCCGCTTCAATTGACACATTGGAAGACAACATTGAAGCATTTATTCGTGAGATACCGGCCGAAATAAAAGGAAAGCATATTCAAACTATGTTTCAAATAAAACGAGTTTAAATCGTTGAACGGTTTTTGAGATTCAGGAAAGAATATGAGTACTTGAATAGATTTTTACATAAACAATACATCTTGTCCGTAGAAACTTCGGTAAGGAACAATGGTGCATCATTTTGGAATTACGTTAATTCAAGAAGAAATTCCTTGGGCTTGCCCAAGATAATGGAATTTGGTAACGTAACTTCAACAAACTTGGATGAAACCTGTGACCTATTTGCCAACTTTTTTGAGTCTGTCTATAATGGGTCTCCGGTCCAGGCAACGATGAACCATTACTCTAATATACCCGAGGTTCTGGATATAGGTGTATTGGAATTTACGGATCAGGATGTAATAAATGCCTTAACTAATCTTAAAGTAAATTACAGCCCAGGCCCCGATGGGGTCCCGGCTGGTATTTTAAAAAAAAGTTGGAATTCGCTTTATCGTCCACTAAGAATTATCTTTAATCAATCCCTAAAAATGGGTGAATTTTTAAATGAATGGAAGTATTCTTTTCTGACGCCTATATATAAAAGCGGTTTAAGGCAAAAAGTAGAAAACTATCGACCAATATCCAAGCTTTCATCGATACCAAAGTTATTTGAAAGTATTGTAAAAGAAAAATTATATTTCATGGTAAAAGAAATTATTTCTAATAACCAGCATGGCTTTATGCAAGGCAGGTCTTGTACAACTAATTTATCATTATTTTCAAATTACATTTATAGAAATTTAGACAATCAATTACAAGTTGATGTACTTTACACCGATTTCTCGAAAGCCTTCGATAAAGTACATCACACTTTGCTTTTAAACAAACTAAAGTCTTTGGGATTCCATTCGTCAATGTTAGAGTGGTTTTCCAATTACTTAAAGGACATGAAGCAATTGGTAATGATCGATAGTTTTAGATTTCGAGTACAGTCACCGTCTAGCTTTCACAGCGTGCACTTCGTGTTGACTTTTTCCAGTTAGTGTTTTGCGACTGATATCTCTTTCGGATAACATATAGACATATTGACAAAGACATATCATCTTCCTTGAAAAAAAAATCTCCCAAACGTCTCCAAAGTGCTATCTCATCATCTTTTGCTGCCGCCAGAGGGATGGAAATTCCCCTTATCCGGCCCTTTAAATATGCCCAAATACATCCACCTTGGTCAATCAAACCTACTTCTGTACTAATCGAGCTAGCCCAACATCAAAAATTAAATACAACTCCAGCAATGTATCGTAGCCTCTATACGACAATCGCCTCTGAGCTTAAATCCAACGGCTGGACGTTTATTTTCACCGACGGGTCCAAAACCAAAGACAGTACATCTTTTGCATGCATATTCGAAAACGACGACTTACTATCAAGCCAAGTTTTTCACAGTTTTCTTGGCTAAACAAAAAACAAAAACAGAATGAAAAAAAAAAAAAACAGACTAAGCCGAAAGGCAAACTTAAATGATGTATCAGAATAGCTTAGAGTACCCGTATAGGGTCAGTAGGTTAGATGTAAGAACAATTGTTAAGATAGTTAAGCTAGTTTTAAGTATTTTTGTCTAGCACGTAAGTAAATGAATTAAAAATAAAACAAAAATGCACTAAAAAAAAAAAAACCGACGACTTACTGGCCAAAGGAATTCTCCCGGAACAGGCTTCAATTTTTACAGCCGAATCGATAGCAATATTAAAAGCCACAGATATCGCTGCAAGTACGAAAGGCAAATTTATCATAGCGACGGATAGCTTCTCAGTTGTAACTGCTATCTGTAACCCAAATTATAATGCCACAATTATCAACAAAATCAGAGACCGAGTGATTGATATGCCAAATAAAATAAAACTTATGTGGGTACCAAGTCACGTGGGTATAATAGGGAATGAAAGAGCGGATTTAGCTGCCAACCTTGCACACCGGTCCCCAGTCTTTAAAACGATTGTTTACACAAAAGAAGACTTTACCAGTATCATCAAGAACAGCTTAAAAACTAACCAACTTCAGTCTTGGGCCAACTATTCCCATCATTATTCAACAAATTAACAACAACAGATTGCATCCTGTATACCCCACTTCAATGCCCAAATCTATGATAACTACCTTTGTGAGATTGCGATTAGGGCACACAGCAGTAACACACAAACATCTTCTTAAAACGGAAGATCCGCCCACATGCAGTGGCTGCTGATCTATATTTGACATGAAACACATTCTAGGCATTGGCACATGCCCCTCTGCAACCCAGCATAACCAGTTTCTATCGCCGCAACATCAATCTATCCAGCTAATTTTAAACGAACCAACACAGGATAATGTTTTAAAAATATATAACTTCATCCAAAAGTGTAAATTCGATATTTAACATTGTAATTAGTACTATTGAGCCGAAAGTCTCGCAACTTGTGCTCTTTTCTTTCTGTTAACACTATAATTGTATTATATGTTAATAAATTATAATAATAATAATATTAATAGATCTCGAGTAATAAAAGTTACATCGGGCGTTCCACAAGGTAGCCATATGGGGCCATTACTCTTTCTATTGTTTATAAACGATGTTCACGAAATTTTCAAATATTGTAAAATTCTAACATTCGCAGACGACTTTAAATTGTATTTATCTATAAATAATTTAACTGATTGTAATCATTTCCAATTGGATATCCATGCACTAGTGGAATGGTGCAAGCACAATGGACTAGAGCTGAATATTCAAAAATGTAATATCTTTACGGCGTATCGAATTACATCCCCGATTGTCTATGATTATTTCATAAATGTGATCATAGACTTAGTCGCCTAGAAGCGGTTAAAGATCTGGGTGTAATTTTTGATACAAACTTAAATTTTGCATCACATTATGATTATACAATTGCGAAGTCTAATGCTATGTTAGGTTTCTGAAAAGAAATAGTAGAGATTTTCGGGATATAACTATTCTTAAGTCCATCTATTGTTCGTTAGTCAGACCGTATTTAGAATGTTCTTCCAACATTTGGGATTCCCCATATGATACACAAGAACTCAGATTCGAAAGAGTACAAGAAAATTGCCCAAGATATGCTGTCCGTACATTGTATTCCTTCGAAGAACTCCCTAAATATGACGATAGATGTAAAATAACAGGCTTGCAAAACCTTAAGTTTCAGGCGTAAGTCAGCGTCAGCCATGTTCATCCGCGATATTATTAATTGCTGTGTAAATTCACCAGACTTACTTTTTCTTATGATAATATATATGCTCCCCAAAGATCTCTTCGGATGAGAAATTTACTGTATGATAAGAGGCATAGAACCAACTATGGTTGTAATGAACCTATTACAAGGTGTATAAACACTTTTAATGAACTTTGCAACGAAATTGATTTTAGCTTGTCTCGATTGGAGTTTAAAAAATTGATCCATGCACTATGCTATAATTAATACTGTTTATTTGATGTAATCTGTGAGATGCAAAATCGGTAGATGATCCTTAGTCGCGCAGCAAAATCTGCTGTGTAAAGCGATACTGAGAGTTAACACTTAGAGAACGTAGTGTCTTGTGTACTCTGTGATGGGAAAAAACAAAAAAAAAAAAATGCTGGAAAGAGTATGCCAAAATTGGACTAAGCGGACGGACCATTTGAGGCGCAGTCAAGGTCAACATTTGCATGAGATAATCGTCAAACATTAAATTATATGGACCGTACTATCGATTCAAATAAAGATTTCATGCATTTTTCTGAATTTTATGTGTTTTTTTTTGAAAAACTTTCCTATAGCTTTTAAAAAATTACCTTGGGCGGCATCCGGCGAAAAAAATTCATACTAGTCAGGCCAGTGCGATTTGGCTACAAAAATTGGATGGTAACAAGTTCAGACGGATACTGTTACGCCTTCGAAAGTCTCCAGGAGCCAATCCTAAAGAGCCATTGGCTACAAGAGTGGTAAAGCTATTACTCGACAAACTTGCCACAAGCCCTAAAGACCATGTGGTATTTTTTGACAACTTCTTCACGAGTTTCGATTTGCTCTGAGATTTAGGAAAAGCTGGTTTTTCTTCAACAGGTACCGTTCGCGAAGGTAGAACCAAGAAGTGCCCTCTAATTGGAGTGAAGGAAATATGAAAAAGAAAAACCGCGCTGATTTTGACTATCGTTTCGACCAAGTCAATTAAATTTTATTCGTCCGTTGGCTGGACAACAGCGTCTGCACCATGGGGTAGCGTCCTCCCTCTGGGGAAAACACAGATATGGAGCGCAGTGGAGAAGAAAAAAGCAGACAAGGCTACAACAAGGGTATGGGTGGTGTAGATCAAGCTGATCAATCAATTTCATTGTACCGCACTGCTATACGTGGCAAAAAATGGTGGTGGATTTTGTTTACTGTACATGTTGGAGCTAGCTGTGGCAAGCGCATGGCGCCTTCACATTCTAACGAATGATGATAAGTTAGATCAGCTTCAATTTCGTCGCTACATTGCTCGTCACTATTTTGACACACAAGAAGTGCAAATTTGCGTCCAACAGCTTCTGCGGTGCCAGCTTTGCAGTGTGATGGGGTCAGTCACTATCCAAAAAAAACTATTCCAGCAACTAAGATGTAGCGTGTGTCATAAGAAAGCACGTCGGCAATGTAAAAAGTGTGTGCAAACTTTATGCGTTGCAAGAGAATGCTTTGAAATTTTTCATACAGCTTAAGCGCAGTGTCCCCATTTGAGGACGGCTTTTTTTTCCAATGAAGGATATATATTTTTTTGTTTTTTTATTATTTTCTTATAACATTAATAGTTTTTACCAATTAATAGAGACATTTTGTTATTTCCACAGCGTAGTTTGTTTGTTCTTAAATTGCCGTAAAAGCTCCCACAAAGCAGACGACTCGTTGGGAACGCACGACGATTCCGAAGTTATCTGCGTAACCCAACCGATCGATGGTGACAGCGTGCTTAAACCTTCCGCCGCCGCACTGTCATTCCCAGTGCAAGTGTAAGGAAATCACACGATAACGCATCCCATTGCAAGTTTCAGACAGGAGGGGATTGCATATGCAAGTCCTGTGACACTCAGAAATGCCCAAGAACACCCTCGGTGACCATTAATTTCTCCGCAATTCCTTCCCCAAAGCACCGCCACAACCAGACATGCCATCGAATTCCCTTGAATCTCATCTCGGCGACACAACTGAAGGTTAGTTGATCCTGTTGGAATCCCCTCATTATCAAGCCACACTTCATATTCGGACAAATATGATGACACTTGAGAGTCCGATGGTGCACCGCTGAAGTGAATAACAAGGGATTGTGTAAATCAAGTGGAACACCACCCACCAGTCGAGTGGAAGACCGCTTAATTAAAATTAATTCCTTGCATCGCAACCGCATCGTTGAAAATTTGCAAATTCAATACGAATTGTCTGCCAGTCAACCAGACCGACCACAGGATTATCCATGACACCTAAACACGGATAATGATGTGAATCTCTGATTTACTACCAAAAACCATCCACCATCCCACCCACCCACGTCCTACTCGCAACCCTTAGCTCAGTCGAATGGGCGAGAGAGTCCTACGACAACAATATCTGTCCCACCACTTGACAGAGACAAATGTATTTGCCATTAAAATTCGATTTGGCCGAAATCAACAGAAAAGAAAAACGACGACGACGACGACAACAAAACAAACTCTCAATCGGGGAACAAAATAAAGGAAAGGAGCAAAAAAAATGGGGCGAAGGACGAGAAGAGGGGAATGCCAATCGAGATGCGGCAAACCTCGTGCCAACAATAACAACAGCACCATCAACGGGGGGGAGGAGGGGAAGGTATTGGATAAGAATGACGGCAGTTGGGTAGCAGTCCCTCTGTGTGATCCACTGTTGGCGTCCTCGACTGCGTAGGTGTGAGGGATTGATTTATAGATTTTGTGCGTGTACACATCCCTTGTCCGACGCCGACGGAAAAACTATCACAAGCGGTTACTTAGCTTTCGTTTTCAAACGGCACAGCGATTGATTCCCGAAGGAGGAGGAGGCCGCGCTGGGGGTGGCAGGGTTTGATTTTAAAATAAATCGTTTCGCGTAAGCTGGTGTGCGAGATAAAATTGTTAGGAAAGCAATCAGCCAGTGAAGGGGAATATTCATCACGTTTGACAGATAAATGCCCAGCCCCCCGGAGGGGGGGGGGGGGGGGGAGGTGGATAAGTCTTTAAATTGCATATTAATTTGCGCCGTGGAACTGCATCACGTAATTAATCAATTCGTCGACAGAACGAATAAAAACGCGGCTATATCCCGGGGATTGGGCCAAATGACTGGTAATTCACCTTTGATTGATGGCAGTCGTGTGGAAACAATCAATACGTGGTGGCTGGGGCCTCGATTAACTGGGCACATATACCTTGACTGTGACGAGGGCCTGCTGGACGTTGGTTCAACGTGTTGGCTGTGCCGAAGTGCAGTGGACACTCAAGGCGGTTGCTTGAGAACATTCTGTCCCGCACATGAGGACTTACATTTTTTAAGAGACTCCGAATCCACGGGACCACGCAGCAGAGGACGATCGGGCTCAGCGTGGCGTTCACAAGTGGAGAAGGACCCCACCAACTTGGTGGTGGACTGCGAGACTGTGGGACCAGAGAACAGAGGACTCCTTGGCTCGGGGTGGCGCACACAAATGAAGAGGGATCTCAACCAACTTGGTGTCCGACTGCAAGACTGTGGGACCAGGGAACAGAGGACGCCTGGGCTCGGGACGGCGCACACAAGTGAAGAAGGACCTCAACCAACTTGGTGGCCGACTGCGAGACTGTGGAACCAGGGAACAGAGGGCGCCTGGGCTCGGGGTGGCGCACACAAGTGAAGAAGGACCTCAAACAACTTGGTGGCCGACTGCGAGACTGTGGGACCAGGGAACAGAGGACGTCTGGGCTCGGGACGGCGCACACAAGTGAAGAAGGACCTCAACCAACGTGGTGGCGGACTGTGTGACCAGGGAACAGAAGACGATAGGGCTCAGGATGGCGCACACAAGTGAAGAAGGACCTCAACCAACATGGTGGCCGACTGCAAGACTGTGGAACCAGGGAACAGAGGACGCCTGGGCTCGGGACGGCGCACACAAGTGAAGAAGGACCTCAACCAACATGGTGGCCGACTGCGAGACTGTGGAACCAGGGAACAGAGGACGCCTGGGCTCGGGGTGGCGCACACAAGTGGAGAATGACCTCAGCCAACTTGTCCGTCCGATCCTGAGCCTTGCAACCGAGGACGGCCAGGTTTAGGATGTCGCCCATATCGTCATATAACACGCTAGCTGCAGAGGCTTCATCTTTGTCCATCATTGGCTCTATCGTCAGCCAAAGGTGAATGGTAAGGGTTTTGTCTACTTTACCCCGTCGCTCTGCCTACAATTTCAAGACAGAACACCTTCTTTCCATCCACACTGTGCCCCTCTGCAGCACTCCTTGTCAAGACGGCGGAACACACACACACAGAGAGACTACTTAAAGCTACTCACTATCACCTCAGGCGTCTAACGTCGTACACGTTTGGCATTTTCCTCTCGCGCACAGAAAATGAAAAGAAAATAGAAGACCCCACCAACCTCTAGCCCACGCCCCCACCACAAATGGACGTGAATGTCTGCCGCAGGGATAGACACACACGCCGCAAGCAAGGTAACCAATTGCCATACACGGCTGTCGTTCTGTCAAGGACTAACGCGGCGCTATTAGATGTATTCCCGTTTCGTCGCACACACATGCAGTCTGTTCTTTTTCTTTCCTTCTTGGTCCCAAAAGTGAAAGGAATGCTCAAGCAGCAGCGGCAGCAGACAAAATGAGATCCGTGTGAGCTGGTAGGGTCTTCATAAGGCTCCGCAGTGGCAACCGACCAGGCTAGCCAGACCTGTGCCGGGGGCTGATGTGGTGGTGGTGGGGCGCACTCTGAATGAAACGCGCGAAGAAATCCAAGAGTACGTGACTGAACTTCGTAATTGGAAATCCTAGTGCAAAATTCCATCGTTGCACCGCAAAAGACGTATTAAATATATCCGTGCTTCTGCTTCCTGTCTCCCAATCCACCACCCCACCGTGATGGCGGATGCGGCATCAGAAGAGAAGAGGAAGCTCTCACTATCGCTAATGTGTTGGAAGAGGATTTCGACAGGAACAAAAACGGAAGCAGGTGTGTCGACTGGGAGTACATAGTTTGGTGGTGTGTTGTTCCTACGTTTTGAAGGACACCGAGAGACACGGCTGATGCTGATATTGGGTTGGCTGCTGCCACTGCTCTGCTCATGCTGCCGCCGCTGTGGTTTGAGGTTAATCGATGAAATATGCGACTCAAGCCGAGAATTGTTATGTTCCTTAAAGAGTGCTGTCGTTATACCGGATTTGGATGGCGGAATGAAATCTGAAGAGATTATCTTGAGCAGTTTTTGAACTGCTAGTCAGGTACGTGCTGATGTTTTGGAAGAAAAGAAGGCGGAATGGAGGATGGGGGTGGAATAGAAATGACTGTGTGATAGACTGGCGGACTCTTCGTTTTCAGCTCTGAGCGTAAGGGTATCAGATGGTCCCAAGCAGTGGGGCTTTGGCTTGCCAATCAGTTTGGAAATTAGGGCGCGATTGGCGGGCTTTCTCCAATCGGGGTGGCTTAAGCCGCTCACGGGCGGGTTTTTGGCCTAGTTTCGCATTTGAAGTAAGACGGAGGCCAGAAACAACTGGCGACATGACTAGAGACACGACTAGAGACGACTGGAGACAAACAGAGACTACTAGAAACACGACTAGAGACACGACTAGAGGACGACTAGACGACGACTAGAGGACGACTATATGACGACTAGAGGACGACTAGAGGACGACTAGAGGACGACTACAGGACGACTAGAGGACGACTAGAGACACGACTAGAGGCACGAATAGAGACACGACTAGAGGCACGACTAGAGACACGACCAAAGACACGACTAGAGGCACGACTAGAGACACGACTAGAGGCACGACTAGAAGCACGACTAGAGGCACGACTAGAGATACGACTAGAGGACGACTAGAGGACGACTAGACGACGACTAGGGACACGACTAGACGACGACTAGGGACACGACTAGACGACGACTAGAAGACGACTAGAGGACGACTAGAGCACGACTAGAGACACGACTAGAGGCACGAATAGAGACACGACTAGAGGCACGACTAGAGACACGACTAGAGGCACGACTAGAGGCACGACTAGAGATACGACTAGAGGACGACTAGAGGACGACTAGAGAACGACTATAGGACGAATAGAGACACGACTAGAGATACGACTAGAGACACGACTAGAGGACGACTAGACGACGACTAGGGACACGACTAGACGACGACTAGGGACACGACTAGACGACGACTAGAAGACGACTAGAGGACGACTAGAGCACGACTAGAGGACGACTAGTGGACGACTAGAGGACGACTAGAGGACGACTAGAGGACGACTAGAGGACGAATACAGGACGACTAGTGGACGAATAGAGACACGACTAGGGACACGACTAGATGACGACTAGAGGACGACTAGTGGACGACTAGAGGACGACTATAGGACGACTAGAGGACGACTAGAGGACGACTAGAGGACGACTACAGGACGACTAGAGGACGACTAGAGGACAACTAGAGGACGACTAGAGGACGACTAGAGGACGAATACAGGACGACTAGAGGACGAATAGAGACACGACTAGAGATACGACTAGGGACACGACTAGACGACGACTAGGGACACGACTAGACGACGACTAGAGGACGACTAGAGGACGACTAGAGCACGACTAGAGGACGACTAGTGGACGACTAGAGGACGACTAGAGGACGACTAGAGGACGACTACAGGACGACTAGTGGACGAATAGAGGACGACTAGAGCACGACTAGAGGACGACTAGTGGACGACTAGAGGACGACTAGATGACGACTAGAGGACGACTAGTGGACGACTAGAGGACGACTATAGGACGAATAGAGACACGACTAGAGATACGACTAGGGACACGACTAGACGACGACTAGGGACACGACTAGACGACGACTAGAGGACGACTAGAGGACGACTAGAGCACGACTAGAGGACGACTAGAGGACGACTAGAGGACGACTAGAGCACGACTAGAGGACGACTAGTGGACGACTAGAGGACGACTAGATGACGACTAGAGGACGACTAGTGGACGACTAGAGGACGACTATAGGACGACTAGAGGACGACTAGAGGACGACTAGAGGACGACTACAGGACGACTAGAGGACGACTAGAGGACAACTAGAGGACGACTAGAGGACGACTAGAGGACGACTAGACGACGACTAGAGACACGACTAGAGGCACGACTAGAAACACGATTAGAGACACGACTAGTGGCACGACCAAAGACACGACTAGAGACACGACTAGAGACGCGACTAGAGGACGACCAGAGGACGACTAGTGGACGACTAGAGGACAACTACAGGACGACTAGAGGACGAATAGAGACACGACTAGAGACACGACTAGAGACTACTGGAGATAAACAGAGACTAGAGGACGACTAGACGACGACTAGAGGACGACTACTGGACGACTAGAGGACGACTAGAGACAATGCAGATGGACGCAGAAAAATACACTCCTGATGCGGTTTGGCTCGTATTTTTCACATACGACCGCCGAAACGACGTGACCGTCAATGAAGCCCGACATGTTCCCATCAAAGGGGAGGTTAGTGTTACGTCTTACCCATTGGTAAATTATTTACTTTAATGTCCAAAGTGGAGCTCGTCAAGATTGCATACTATCACCACTATTGTTTCTGGTTTTCTGCAATGTACTCCGTGCAAAAAAAAATCGAGGATTCGATGGGCAAGGACATCATACCTTCATCACTGGGACACCTACTTTCACATCGGATAATGTACCTCCACTTGGTGACAATCTAAAAGCCGAAACAAAGTAAACTGGGGTCTCTTATATTTCCAGGCGCAATGTAATAAATGATGAATTGTTTAGATTTCGCAGCAGTGAAACAAAAGACCTCCCAAGGACACGCAAAGACCTCCCAAGGACCTCCTAATGATCTCCCAAATACCTTGCAATGACTTCCCAAAGACCTCGTTAAACAATTAAAAAAGCAGAACAACGTAATGAGCAGAGAACTGTTGTGACAAGGGATTTTTTGTGACAAAGATGGAATTTTGTCAAAAAGGCGAATAATGTCAAAAATGTGTTCAAAAGCAATTGTTAATAAATTACCTGAATTGTCCATCGGCAACTTAAAAAAAAACCCCTTCCTCTCAGCAGAAAAAATTCACTCTTGCACTCCTGCCAAGTGTCAACCCACCACTGATGAGCAACATGTCAAGTGTCCAACTCATCCAAGACTGCAATGCTCTCGGGCATGCACAATCGTGTATCGAGCCATGAATGTTGCAGTGAGAGCGATCTCACACTGAAGCCTATCAACATGAGTACTGTCAACAGCAGACGCGCTTGTATACATTTTTCGATCCACTTAAGGCGATTCTATGTCCGATCTCTATTTGTGAAGTTCTCTCGAGGTGGCGAAACTTCTCGAAATTGTACCCGTTGGTTGTGTCGGTTGGTCCTGGATGATTGGTTGAAAGAAGAAATAGGACACTACAGTATTGATGGTATCCAAACGGAGTTTCTGAATCGAAATAAACGTAGAGGAGGTGGAATACTGATGTTAATACGTAATGAACTGCAATATGAACGCTTAACATCTGTAAGTTTATCATATGATAACATCCAAATTAAAATTAAAGGGGAGAATAAGAATATTTTTTATTATTGGGATATATCGACCACCAGGTTACAGCAAAAAAGCGTTTATTGAAGAATTCGGAAACAACGTTGGGCAACTGGGAAAAAAAGGACGAGATTGTGATAATGAGTGGTATGAACATCAATGTGAATGATGTGGATTTGTAGGGTGTAAAAGAATATCTTCAGATGTTGGCGTCATTGGGATTGAGAAACCAGGGCCGACCCGAACACAGGATCGAAATCAACGATTGACCACATCTTGACTAACGATATTCATAACCAAATCAATTCTGCAGTAATTGAAAATTGTATCACCGACCATTATCCAATCATATGTTAATGAAAACACAGTCAGCTTGTCCTATATATCTAACGTAAAGGTTAACAAATTGATAATAGAAACGTATTGGGATAGATTAATGACTTCAATGAAAGTGATGCTGTTTCACTTTATTCAAAATTACTTGAAGAAAATGAATTATATTTATGATAATGCGGTTTCTATCAAGCACTTAAAAAACAAAATGTTGTAGTAGCTAGTACGAGATTCCCACATCTCGATATTCACAAAGGAACATGGCGATCTCCTGATCAATCAACCGTCAATCAGATTGACCATATTGCGATAGACGCAAGGCACTCCTCCAGTATCATAGATGTCCGAACGTTCCGAGGCGCCAACATTGATTCGGACCACCACCTTGTTGTAGCCAAGGTAAGGTTGCGGATATGCCGAACACCGCCAAGACAAAGAAATGCTGTGAGGAAGTTCAACGTCAGCCGGCTACAATCGCAAGAGATAGCCAAATCCTTTTCCGATCGTGTCTCCCTTAACCTCTTAAGAAATCCTACGCCGCCAACATCAAGTATTGAAGACCAGTGGCAGCATTGCCAAAAAGCCATCAGAGATGCCGCCTCTGATGTGCTGGGTTTCAATCCGCCACCACAACGAAACCCCTGGTTTGACAACGAGTGTCGGCAGGCGAATGCAGCCAAGCAAGAAGCATACAAAGCGGCACTGCAAAGAAGGACAAGAGCTGCTCGGGAGCTCTACGAGCACAAGAGGAGAGACGAACACCGGCTTCTCAGGAGAAAAAAGAAGGAGCATGAGAAGCGCGCGATCGGCAGAATAGAGGAATATTACTGCAGGAATGAGGTGAGGAAGTTTTACCAAAGGGTAAAGTTAACCAGTCAAGGTTATAAAGTCCGAACCGAAGCCTGTAAGGATGAGGCAAGGGAACATCGTAGTAGAGTCACAGTCGATGCTGAGGATATGGAGAAACCATTTCAGCAGACTGTATAACGGCGACGAAGAACCAAATCCCGCTGTCAGGCAGAACGAACCATTCAACCCCAATGAAAGGGACGACGAAGATCAACAATTCCGTCCACCCGACCCGGATGAAGTGAGGATTGCCATATCTAAACTGAAATCCAACAAGGCTGCGGGCTGACGGACTACCCGCCGAGCTTTTTAAAGCCGCAGGCGATGATTTGGTAAGGAGCATGCACCAACTCATCTGTAAAACATGGTCGGAGGAAAACATGCCCGATGAATGGAACCTCAGCATTGTTTGCCCGATCGATAAAAAAGGAGACCCTTTGATCTGCGCCAACTACAGAGGCATCAGTCTCCTAATTATCGCTTACAAAATCGTATCTGCCGTACTGTGTGAACGCCTAAAGCCATTCGTCAACAGCCTGGTCGGTGCATACAAGTGTGGCTTTAGGCCAGGAAAATCCACCAACGACCAAATATTCACACTACGGCAGATTTTGGAGAAAACCCAGGAGCAACAAATCGATACTCACCACCTTTTCATCGATTTTAAGGCCGCGTATGATAGCATCGATAGAGACGAGCTATACAGAGCAATGTCTAGTTTTGGCATCCCTACCAAACTCGTCCGTTTGTGTAGGATGACGATGGAGAATGCACGCTGTTCCATCAAGGTCGGTAAAGACCGAACCGAGACCTGTGATGTCAAAAAAGGATTCAGACAAGGCGACGCGCTGTCATGCGACTTTTTCAACATCGTTCTTGAAAGAATTGTTCAAAACTCGAACGCCAACACCAGAGGAACAATCTTTCAGAAGTCCGTCCAACTACTCGCATATGCCGACGATATTGACATTATCGGAAGAACGCAGCGTGATGTCACAGGCGCTTTTGTGGCTATTGCAACGGAGGCCGCCAAGATGGGTTTAGCGATAAACGATGGTAAGACCAAGTAAATGCTGTCAACGAGAAAGGACACCCAACACCGACGTCTCGGTCAGAACGACACAACAGACAGATATAACTTTGAGGTAGTCAAAAACTTTGTCTACCTAGGCACCGCTATCAATTCAGAGAATGACACCAGCGCTGAAATCAAACGAAGAATAACTCTTGCCAATCGCTGCTTCTTTGGTCTAAGAAAGCAATTGGTAAACAAAGCCCTCTCTCGAACAACCAAGATAACGCTTTACAAGACCTTAATCGTCCCAGTCCTTCTATATGGCGCTAAGGCATGGACTTTGTCAAATGCGGATGAAGCTGCTCTTGGTTGCTTTGAGAGGAAATTCTTCGTGTGATTTTCGGTCCCGTCTGCATAGGTGGTGAGTGGAGGAGGAGATATAATGACGAACTATACGGGCTGTTTAGCGACATCGACTTAGCCAGAAGAGTGAAGATCCAACGATTGAGATGGCTAGGTCATGTAGAGCGGATGGAAACCAATGCTCCGGCCCGAAAAGTCTTCGAATCCACCTCCGAGGGACGGCGCAGTAGAGGAAGACCGCGACTCAGGTGGCGCACGCAAGTGGAAAGGGACCTCAACCAACTATGCGTGCGAAACTGGAGACAGCTAGCTAAAGATCGAGCTGGCTGGAGACGCTTGTTGGTTGAGGCCCAGGTCCACCCCGGACTGTAGCGCCACCTTAAAAAAACTTAAAAAACAAAAGAAAGCATAATCCTTGGATGTCTCCTGAGTTGATCGCCAAATGTAAAAAAAGGGACGATCTTTACAGGTGGTCGAAGAACAACAGACTAAATAAATGCTATGAACTGGAATATAAAGCATTCAGAAACGAACTGAACAAGGAAATAACGGCAAAAAAATCCTTTTTTTTATAAAACCAAGTTCAACCAAATCAGATCTGATCCCCGCAAAACCTGGAGCTTAATAAACGAGATACTAAGAAAGAAAAAAACTTGGAGTTGATGAAACTATCACAAAGAACTTCTCTGGAAAAATGTGTCTGAGTGATCTAGCTAGTACATTTGCAAATAGTTTTAGCACTCAAATAAAAAAAAACATTATTCATCAATGTGACGCTGTTACTTCGACACACACAAGCGCTCAACATTAGCTAGATCAATGTTCGTAAGAGAAACAAGTTTTCACAGAAATACGAAAAATAATAAACTCGCTAAGCGATAGCAAGTCGCCAGGTTTTGACGGTATAAGAGCCGGAGATATAAACAGACACGCCAATATATATTTGTCCCAATTCTGAGCAAATTCGTGAACCTGAGCATTAATCAAGCAAAGATCCCTGAAACCTTGAAAACTGCCGCACAGTGGTTCCTCTCATAGGGCAAAAGTAAAAATTTCAAAGTTAATCAAATTGTTTTTTTTTAATGCAGAAATTTTCTATGATAACGGGACAGTTAAGTGACAGTAAGATTTCTGATTTAAAATTAGTTGTTGGTTGTCAGTCGCATCACAAAGTTGAGTGGTTTTCGCAGTTAAAAAAAAAAACTGAAAACAGGACTTAGCAATAATCAATTTTAGTAGATTGTTTAAAGTTAATTTTGGAAAAAACGTGATGCGAATAATAAAATAATATATTATGAAGGGATTTAAATGGTTTTCTGAAGTTTTTTTTTTTTTTTGACCTCCATTGGAGCTGAGGCATAATTTGTGTGTTTTACTTTTAAATTTTTCGTGCCGATAAATGACGGTTATAATTTATACATCAAAATTTAGAGCTATTTTTCTTCTTTCAGAATATGTATGGCTTTTTGAGCGCAGATTGGCGCAAACCGAAGTAAAACACTGATTTTCACTTTTTTTTAGATATAATCAAGCGAATCGATATTTTTAACATTTGGCATTCGGTGAAGAAAGGTGGTAGTTATGCAAGATCTAACGAAACATGGACAATTTTTAACAAATTTATAAAATTGAAGATTTAGAAGCAAAAAGAAGATAAGTAACCTCTGTAAATCCTTTCAAAGAAGGTGGGAGGCTTGCTGAAAGAAAAAAAAACATACTTTTATCTAAAAACAGTGCCTGACTTTAAAATCATATTTTTTAATTTAATTTTATTTAATTTTAGAAATTTAAAAAAAATCAAAAATCGACTTTGTCCAAAGATATTTTAAATTTATTGATATAATTCTTTGCAAAATAAAATAATATTTAAACGAAATCACTTTCTTAATTATTTAATTTACTTTCCATCAGTTAAAATTAAATTTAGAGTTTTGACCGCACTTGCCGCACAAATGGAACCACTGTGTGCCGTAGTCAGGCCGATTTATAAAGGAGGTACCAAAACGGAACTCAATATTGCCTGTAGTAGAAAAGTGTCTCGAAGAAGTCATAACAAACAGGCTACAGGATTTTATCGGCAAAAATTCGCTGATAAACACAAGCCAGTACGGGTTCCAGTAAACAAAAAGAGTACTGGTAAGTTGTTAGGGGAATTCGCTAATTGTATCAATGAGAGCCTAAATAAAAGCCACCATGTCCTAGTGATATTCGTTGACTTCAGTAAGGCTTTTGATACACTGAACCACGATAAACTAATCGAAACACTAGAACATATTGGAATAAGAGGACTAATGACAGATTGGCTAAGAGAATATTTAAGAAACAGACTTTTTAGCGTTAAAATCAGCAATATATAGTCAAAAGGAGAACATTAAGTATGGAGTCCCTCAAAGATCAAAGCTGGGACCAATCCTATTTATTTTGTATACCAATGAGCTGCTCAGAGTCTTCAAAAATGCAATACCATTTGCATATGCAGATGATACGGCGATAGTGGTGCGCCATAGGTCCTTGCATACGGCAACAGAAATTATGCAAGAAGAGTTCGGCAATCGCTGTGAAATGGTGCCATGATCATGGCCTAATGATCAATGCATCTGAAACCAAGATGATGCACATACGAAGTCCTCAATGCAAGGCTACACACGGTAAAATTTACTTTAAAAACGAATCTTGTGGTAGCTCAACTAGCTGTCCTATCGATATAGTAGAGACCTACATATATCTCGGGGTCACCATCGATTGCAATTTTCTTTGGGATGTGCACATCAATGGGTTGCGTGCGAACCTAAGAAAAGCATGATACGCATTAACCCATCTGTCCGTACTTAAGCAGGTCTATTTCGCCTTAGTAGAATCCAAATTAAGGTACGCAATACTTTCTTGGGGCAATGCATCTGCAACACACATCCAGAAGCTTCAGAAACTTCAAAACACAGTTTTGAAGAAAATATTACTCAACTAGCGTAGTGTTCCGGAACTGCAACGATTTAAAGTTCTTCGAGTGGAAGACATCTTTAAGATGACCCTTATACTGGAGTACTACGGTGACAATCGGTTTATCACACCAATTCAACATGGGATCAACACCAGAAGGCGAGCGCAAGGCATGCTTGAAGAACCCAGATTCTACAACAACTACGGGAGAAAACAGTTGAAATGCAGTGTACCTGAAGTTCTAAACACACTTCCGCAGGAATTAAGACACATAGAAAACTTAAAAATTAGAAAAAAACATTTTTTTTAAAACAATAATTTAAACAACTAAATTTTTATAAACTTTTATTTTTTTCTTCTCTTCTATTTACTGTTAAACTAATGAATAGAAAAATTGTAACAAAGCTTACTTCATCTAAAATTAACTGTAACGAACTCTGAAACACAATCTTCTGCAGAAAAGCCATTATAGGGCTTCGCACTGACGATGGTACTAAATACTACGACGTCTCTGCAGGCGCTCCACAGGGTTCAGTCCTTGGACTCCTCCTGTGGAACTTAATGTACGACGGAGTACTGAGACTAAAGCTGCCACATGGAGTCAAGGTCATCGGCTTTGCTGACGACATCGCGGTCGTGACGGTGGCCAAGCACATCCACGAGGTGGAAACCGCCGCAAACGAAGCAGTCGCCAGGATAAAAAATTGACTGGAATCTTCCGACCTTGAATTGGCTGACCACAAGACAGAGGCTGTTTTAATAAACCAGCCGAAAGACTGTGGAATATGCAAACTTTCGGGTTGGCTCCCAGCTAATTAGATCCAAGGAATCACTGAAATACCTAGGAGTGATGCTCGACAACCGACTTAATTTCAAAAAGCATGTCGAATACTGCAGCAGGAAAGCTTCAAAGATGCAGGCAGCACTTTCTGGTATGCTGCCAAACATAGGAGGACCAGGATACCCAAGAAGGATTCTGCTTTCCAGAGTGGTAAGTTCAATTCTCCTATATGCTGCGCCAGTCTGGTCGAGTGCTCTCTCTATAAAGGAGACAGCTAAGAAGCTCTCGTCACCATACAGGCTCTGCGCCATAAGAACAATCAGCGGCTTCCGGACAATTTCGGACGTAGCAGCCTGTGTGATTGCGGGTATGGTCCCCATCGACATTCTCGCAAATGAGATGCATAGGGTCTACCTAAGGCGATCGACGAACCGGCCAGAGACTGGCGTAAACAGGATAAGGAAGGAAGAAAGAGCAGCCTCAATGACAATGTGGCAAGCCAGATGGGACACCTCAAACAAAGGTGGATGGACTCACAGACTGATTCCAACAATCGAAACGTGGACAAAGAGAGCAAGCGGAAACTGCAACTTCCACCTTACGCAGTTTCTGTCGGGCCACGGGGTCTATCGAAAGTATCTCCATAGGTTCGGGCACGATAGCTCTTCCCTTTGTCCAGAATGTGAGGACTCTGAAGAAGACGCAGAACACACGACTTTCCACTGCAGACGATTTGAAGGGACAAGAATAAACTTACCAACACCGGAGCTCCTAGTCGCTCATATGACGGAGTCAGCCGAGAAGTGGGAGGAAATCTGTTCCTTCATATCAAACTTGCAGATCGAGCTAAGAAGGCTTGAAAGAGTAAGGCGAGCCGAACAGGCAAACACAGTCGATCCAGCTTGAGTCGCTAACCAGCCCCGCGAAGTAATACCTAACGGCAGTTCCGCGGAGAGAGTGGTAGAAGAGTGCAGGGTGTGGGTTAGTACGTAGGCGTATTCCCGAAATCGAGAACTTGGGTTTGCGAATCGTGCATGCTAATGGCACGGGCTATTAGTATCTTTCGAAGACTGCCACATCCATGGACGTAAAAAAAAAAAAAAAAAGGGCTTCGCATAAACATATAATCATTGTAAAACGTTTTTTGAAAATAAAATGAATTAAATTGTCAAATTGGGCGAAGGATCGACGACAACATTGCGTAAAGTGGTTTTCAGGAAGAAACCAGTGGGGCTCCAATGGGGGAGGAATTTGTTACTGCCGTCTGGTGTTCGGGACAAAAGGCGTTATCACCCACGGCAGATGATTAGAAAACGAAGATTTTTGTTTTAAAATTAGCCGCCCGACCAGTGGAACTCGCTGTGATGGCATACAATCTTCAGATAAGCCGAGGATTCTTGCAGTTGCTGACTCTTGTCCCGCCTTTGATCGTCCACCCCACTGGGAAACTGGATGGCTTCAAGTGCACAGCCCTACGCCAAGACTGTCCTATGATAACCTTCGACCAAATATTTTTTTAAAATTTCCCAACGTCACCGCTTCACCAAAAAATCAAATAAAACAAACTACAGCCAGGCCACACAAATGGAGCAAAGTCCACGAACCGCACACGCCTCTGTCCTGCCTGACCCTGCACACAGTGTGTGCTCATGTGCTCTCGCCCGCCCTCATTTGTGTAAATATTTGCCAATTAGTACCTAATAAAATCCATCATAACCACACCCGACAGCCAAAAGGAGAGTACCTTCATATTTCGCTTCCCTTCCCACAAATAAATGGATCCTCTGTCACCTACAGACGCACCCAGCGTCCGCACTGGTCCCTTTTTGCAGAGATAAAATTACATTATTTATATTTACAAAACAATCATCCCCACTTAGGTAAACATTGAAACTCAATGAAATGAAGGGGGACACAAGTGTACCCACGCACGCACGCACGCACGCACGTACACCCAAAACAAAGAAGAAAAACGGACATAAATCCCGGGTCCGACATAAAACTCTGACCCTGTCGCCCGGACCAGTCTGTCACTAATATCTTATATCTCAATTAAATTACACACATCGAGTGAGACCGACCAAACGGGGATGACAAAAGGATTACTGGACAAAAAAAAATGGGGGCCTTTCTGAAGGTCTGCGGATGGGGTGTGGGGGATGTTTCTGTGTGTGCTGTTCTCATTTGAAATGTTATCCTTTTATGAATAGAGAAAGGACCAATTGGTAGCAAACAGAAAAACACAAGAAAAGGTTCCTCCCCATCCTCCTCCACCCGAAGGGCGACTTCGATTAAGGAAGCCCCATTTTTCATTTTCCTCCTACGAGACAACTGAATTGTCTTACTCTCTAGTTGTGGGCAGGTAGGGGGGGGGGGGGGGGCTCTTTGCGTATGTGTTTGGGAGGGAGTCCCCTGGGCATTGCCCCACAAAGAGAGAGCAAGTTGGTGCTTGCCAACAACTCCTTAAGAATTCCTCATGCAAATTTAGGCGTCCAAAGATGTGTGTCTAGAACAATGAACAACTAGTTTCGTTCACCCTCCGCCCACTTGAGAAACAATGAAGAGTTGCCGGTTGCCGTTTGCCGGCTGCCAGCATCGACATCGTTCCCCATTGTTATTTACAATGAATCCCCTAAACCGCACCCATTCACCCGCCATCGTCGGATGAAATGTGTGTCAGTGAACCAGGAGGAGTAAAAATGCTCAAAAGAAAGGATTTAACATCCTGGCTGGCTGCCGCCTACTCCACACCAACTATACGAGCTCAGCTCCAGACCTATGAGCTATCCCCTCTCCCCCCTCGGCCCCCTGGAAAGTCTTTGTGTGTGCCACACACTGTTGATGATGGTGTCGGAGGGGCTGTAAAATTGACTACTTCCCGAGCATATGCATCATCAAGGGAAGAAAGAAGACCAAAAAGAAGAGAAGATGTAAAATCCAAGAAATAAAGTTGAGAATTGCTTCATCTTGATGGGGCGCGCGCCTGGTGCGGGAATCCCAACATTAAGTGTTGGAATCCTTGAAACGTGCCCAATCGTAATATCCGGCGAGTGTCCCTTTTGAGTATCTATTTATTTGTTTATTTATTTATAAGAAGACTTTCATTCTCTGTATAGAGTGGGGGTGTGTGTGTATCCCCTCCCCCCTCCCCTCTCCTCAACGATGCGATTTGCACACATTTTTATGCGATTTCGGAACTTAGAAGGGGTCGTCGGGGATGATATCCTTTCGTTTCGTTTTGAGGTTGAAAATGTGGCACCGAATGGAAATCGAATGAGATCGTTAGGCGGCGGGAGGGAAATTGAATATGTGCACATTTGGGGGGGGGGGGGGGGGGGGGGAGAGGGGGGACAAAAACTGCAAAAACAAGGAAACTCCAAAAGGGAATTGCAGATGAGGGCCTGTGGCCTCTCTAAATGGATTCAATTTCCTTATTGTGTGCGCCGGCTAACGAATGCATTCAGATTATGGTCAGATGCGAGACGGATAGATGCGATGCCATGGTCTTGTTGGATTCCTATCGATAATGATGGTTTTTCGGGGAGGACGACTTCGTGTAATGGACTGCTGCTGACGAGAGGGCTGAATGGATGGAGGGCCATGATGGGCTGGAGCCAGTGCGAAACTTGAGAGGACTGGGCTTTGTTTTGTCGTTTTGCCTTCAACACACCATCTTTGCTTGGAATTTAAGGGAACTTCGCTTTGGGCGGTTGAGGTGGCTTGAGTGAGCAGTAATTGCAGAGATCGGCGGTACTTGGTAAAGTTATAGTCCAAAGCGATGGTACGCCAAACTGTAATTTGTTGGCAGCTTTTTATGTGACAGGATAAAAATAGATGAACAGATGAACAGATCAACAGATGAACAGATGAACTGATGAGCAGATGAGCAGATGAACAGTCGAACAGATGAACAGATGAACAGATGAACAGATCAACAGATGAACAGATGAACTGATGAACAGATGAACAGATGAACAGATGAACAGATGAACAGATGAACAGATGAACAGATGAACAGATGAACAGATGAACAGATGAACAGATGAACAGCTGAACAGATGAACAGATCAACAGATCAACAGATGAACAGATCAACAGATGAACAGATGAACAGATGAACAGATGAACTGATGAGCAGATGAGCAGATGAACAGTCGAACAGATGAACAGATGAACAGATGAACAGATGAACAGATGAACAGATGAACTGATGAACAGATGAACAGATGAACAGATGAACAGATGAACAGATGAACAGATGAACAGATGAACAGATGAACAGATGAACAGATGAACAGATGAACAGATGAACAGATGAACAGATGAGCAGATGAACAGTCGAACAGATGAACAGATGAACAGATGAACAGATGAACAGATGAACAGATGAACAGATGAACAGATGAACAGATGAACAGATGAACAGATCAACAGATCAACAGATGAACAGATCAACAGATGAACAGATGAACAGATGAACAGATGAACAGATGAACAGATGAACTGATGAGCAGATGAGCAGATGAACAGTCGAACAGATGAACAGATGAACAGATGAACAGATCAACAGATGAACAGATGAACTGATGAACAGATGAACAGATGAACAGATGAACAGATGAACAGATGAACAGATGAACAGATGAACAGATGAACAGATGAACAGATGAGCAGATGAACAGTCGAACAGATGAACAGATGAACAGATGAACAGATGAACAGATGAACAGATGAACAGATGAACAGATGAACAGATGAACAGATCAACACCAAACGATCACATCCCTCCAAATCACCGATCACCGATCACATCCCTCCAAATCACCGAGAAAATCGTCTCACAAAAGCTGAATCCTGCTCCAGAGTCAGGAATGTGCCGCGTAAAAATCATAAAAAAAATATATTTCCACAGTTGATGATGTTCACACATCTTCATAATTGTGTTTGCTAAATAATGACACATATTTCCACCAAAATTGCAAGGCTCTTCATCATGAGCTAGTTCCTCAATTCACCCCAGTTCGTCGATTTCAACGCTACAAAGTAACACGTCCTGAATTTCCCTTCAATAATCACAGGATTCCCGTTACAAATCTCTATCCTCATTACGCTTCTTCATTAAATTGCCTTTCCATTAATGTATCAAACAACGCAAACTTCGTCCTATTTCCTTTGCAATCACAAAATCAACTTTGACGAAAATTCGTTTATTTTCACCGAAAAAATGCGCCCCAGTTGCGATCGGAATTGACTGCATTTTTCGGTGAAAAATGTGTCATTTTTTCCAAAAATCAATTTTATTTGCAAATATCCCCTCAAATGTGTGGGGATGAGTGTGAAAATGATAACTGAAGAGAATTCAAAGCAAAACTTCTGCGAAACCCTTGAAAATTTGAGGAAATAGAATATTTTTAATTTTTGATGACGTCACAGTTGAATGCAGTCTATTCGTTGAATTCTTATTCACCTGGCTTGGGTTGAATGGAAAGTCAGTGACTAGCTTAAAGGCGAAGTAAAGTACTGGTTTGAGGACGTAAGTAGGCGTAGATTCAATCACAAGCTGTGTGGTCTGTACAGCGACATGAGTCGAAACAGGCGCCTGTGACTTCCGCATGCCAACAAAATGTGACTAGGCAGGGCTCGCGTACAACTTGACTCTACATCGATGATGACATTTTCTTACTCTGCTTCGATTTGCCCCGTTCATCCGATGTCTAGCTTCACTCACTGGGCATCTAAGGCCCTCCACTCCGAAACTTTTTTCGAGAGGCTGTCCGGTTTCCAGTAGTGTCACCGAATTTACCAAGAATGTCTTATTGGTACTCTGTCTACATAGCCTAACCAACTTCGATGTGAGGATGTCTGTATCGAACGGTTACGGCAGTCGCGTTTGCCGGCCTGAACACCAAGAAAAATCGTGATCTTTGTCGGTCTCAAGCAACAAGCTTTCTGACCTCTAGCTAGCTGCTGCCAGACACTATTGCGACGTCCCACAGGGTAGAAACCTTACTACTTAGCTGTTTCGCGAGGCCCAAAACCCAGTGACTGTCTCTCCACCACGTGAATACGAGCGCAAGTGGATTTTAAACTCAGCGGCAACCTTGTCGAGAAATGAGCCACTGCTTGGGGCTTATTCCTGATGCTGTTTCTCTAGAAAGCTCGACTTTTTTGAGGCTTTTGGTGGATGCCCGATTGAGTAAATCCCCTCTGACGCACGTTGAATGGAGACACTTATATCTCTTAAACTCCATCACCACCAGAAGCCCTTGATGACAACGGGTCCCCTTTCATCAGAGAATCCAAATGCTGATGACACCACTTAACTAACAAGACGCCCCTTAAGAGCACCTTTCTAAATCGAAAATGAAGCACCTTGCGTTTGCACTGGCATTGTTTTCGCAAAGTAATCCACTCCCCAGCATAAAGTCCCCTTCACGTCGCCCTGACACGTTAGCACGTTAACTATACACGACTTTACATCGTTTTTTTTTTTCGCCCGATAAATAATGGTCTCTCACACAAAAAAAAAAAAGATACGACCTGAAATCCTTTTGTCCTGTCTCGAGAGTCAGCACCGACAACGACGACGAGGACAGACATAATATAAAATTTACACAAAAAAAAAAGAAAAACGAGTGGAAAAAATGAACAATTTTGAATGTCATGTAGTGGTGGCCGCCGCCGCTGCTGCTGATATTATAATTTAATTCCACTTTCGCTTTTACATCCCCACTCTCCCAGGGCACACAGAGAATGGGACCTTTTATTAAATTATCCTCGCATAAGCGAGCACACAAAAGGCATCACCAGATCTAGATCCATTATCCTCTTTGAGTGTAAAGCTTCTGTTGACACTTCACGTGGACATTACTTTTTTTTCCCGTTTTTTTTTACTATGCACTCACACTCTTCCTCAGCAGAGGACAGAGGAAAAAAGGATTCACTGAAGGATGCACACAGACCGAAAAATTCAATAAATTATCTCATGCCTGCCTCCCCCTCTCTCACTCTCTTTCCTTTTAAATAAATTTTTAACATTTTTTCCCATATTTTGTGTGGAATTATTTATTTTTTTTTTTTTGCTCACTCAACTTAAGAGCCACCCTGTGTACACCTTCGTTTCCGCGGACAAAACCGCCACGTCCATCTGCCGCCATTCAGTCAATTAAAAATTCATTTTCGCAAGTGGTCGCGTGAGGAAAATATCATCCTTGTCAGTGCCGCCTCTTCGAACCACCCACGCATACATGCTCATACACGAGTGCCAACGCCAAGTGGAGTCCTGCGAATTGCGAATCGTTCGCGGTATGTAGTGTGCGCGGTGGCGGCGGCGCCCACTTATTCAATTTAATTTGAGCGGAACAGTGGCTCGCTTGCTGCCGCCACCACCCGCGTTGCCACTGCCGCAAAGATGGCAACGATTTTTCACACGGGATTTTCATTTCACGGCAAAAGAAAAATCACCTCGGAGGCTGGGAAATGACAAGCCAACATCAATTGGCACTTTCCGACGAACGACGTGGAGACGAGGAAAGTCAGCAAAGTCGTCGTTGGCGGCGGCGGCGGCGGCAAAGTTGCCTCAGAGCTCGACAGCAGGCAGGCAGGCAGGCAGGCTAGCTGGCAGGAGGACTCGTTTGCTTGACTCTTAAAGGTTTTTTAGTGGGCGGGTAATTTGTTTTCGCCAGGGTTTCCTTGGGATCGTTTTGGGGAAATTGCATTTGCATCCCTCTTCCGTTTCGTTTGCATTCGCAGATTGAATTGCATTTCTGTGCGCTACGTGGCTGTCTCCAGTTTCCAGTTTCCACCCCATTTTTGCTTTCATTTGAAAGGTGTAAAATGAATGATTTCACAGAAATGGATTTCAATTTCTCTCTCTCTCTCTCTCTCGCAGTGTGTCCAAGTGACGGGCGTCGGCATGGAGGTTGAGCACAAGCGGGCGTACACAGTTTAATTTCACTGCAGACGTGTTCGCGCGAAAGGGTCTCGTCTGGCGGCGAGTGACTCAAGACGCCTTTCGTTAAAGAGCTAAAGAGGTAAAGAGACCAACCAAAGGCCAAATGGAAATTGCATTTTAACCGAGTATCCTTCGGATGTAATATGTATTTTTTTTTTTCCTCGTCGATGATGTTTGCTTTGACGTCGGCTTCACCTTTGTTCGCTTGTGGTGGCAAATGCTGATTGGTGACGCTAGTGATGACAAAGAGGGTAAAATTGAATGGAAACCTGGGTCTAAGAGAAGTCGAATTTGAACCGAAAAGTGTGCGCGACTGTTATGCTTGCGGCGTTGTGCTGTCCTGTCTTGCTCTGAAGTGTTAAGAGATGACAGTGGCTGAACCTGAAGCAGGCAAAATTAACAAAAATGTCCTCACTTCGGCAACTGGGTGGGGCGCCATACCCTCGCAGAGTTTGAGACAGAGCCACAATCATGGCCTGAACCAGACTCACGGCCTTAGACAGAGCCATTGTCAGAAACTAGAGCCAGAACTAGACACGCAGTAAGATTTGGAGTAAGAATCAAACCCAGAAACAGAGCTAGTACCAGACTGAGGCACAGCCTAAGACAAAAGCAGTCTCAATCTAGAGTTTGCGATAGAGCCAGAACTAGAGACAAAGCAGAACTTACAGCAAGAATCGAATCAGAATCACAGCCAGAGGGAAAGAAATACGCTAGGCGAGAATGTGAGACAGAGCCCGTACCAGACCCAAAATCAAAGTGAGGCTTAGAGTCAGATTTAGACTCAGAATCAAGGTCGGAGTTAGAAGCAAATCCAGTGACTTAGACCACGAATTAGGCAGGGAATCAGAGGCAGTGTCAAAGCCGCAGTCAAGATCACAGTTTTAGCCAGAGCCGGAGTCACAATCAGAGTCAAAGTCAGACTTAGCGCTTGGGTTAGAGTCAGAATTAGAGACAGTCAGATCAAGACTTATAGTCAAACCCAGACTCAAGGTCAGTGCTTGATAGACCGAACCGTCCGGAGTTACAGTCAGACTAAGTGCCAGAGTCAAGACCAGAGTTTGAGACGAAAATCTGAGACAGAGTCAGATCCAGACCCAGAATCAAGGCCAGACTCAAGATCAGCGTCGAAGTCATTTGCTTCTGGGACAGCCTGGTCCATACCCAGACTCAAGATCAGAGTCAAAGTCATTGCTTCTGCGAGAGCCTGGCCCATAGCCTGATCAGACTAAGTGCCAGAGTCAAGACCAGAGTTTGAGACGGGAATCTGAGACAGAGTCAGATCCAGACCCAGAATCAAGGCCAGACTCAAGATCAGCGTCGAAGTCATTGCTTCTGGGACAGCCTGGTCCATAGCCTGATCAGACTAAGTGCCAGAGTCAAGACCAGAGTTTGAGACGGAAATCTGAGACAGAGTCAGATCCAGACCCAGAATCAAGGCCAGACTCAAGATCAGCGTCGAAGTCATTGCTTCTGCGACAGCCTGGTCCATAGCCTGGTCAGACTAAGTGCCAGAGTCAAGACCAGAGTTTGAGACGGGAATCTGAGACAGAGTCAGATCCAGACCCAGAATCAAGGCCAGACTCAAGATCAGCGTCGAAGTCATTGCTTCTGGGACAGCCTGGTCCATAGCCTGGTCAGACTAAGTGCCAGAGTCAAGACCAGAGTTTGAGACGGGAATCTGAGACAGAGTCAGATCCAGACCCAGAACCAAGGCCAGACTCAAGATCAGAGTCGAAGTCATTGCTTCTGCCAGGCTTAGAGCATGTTAATGCCAGACTTTGAAACGGGGACAGGCTTAAAACCAGAATTAGACCCAGTTCCGAGTTCAGGTCAGGTGCTAAAGGTTAGGGACACGAGCAACGATCGAGAACGCGGGCGGTCCATCGATTGCTGTTGGAGAACAAGTCTTCGTCTGCAGACGCCCTGGACAGCGAGTGTCGATTTGAGGCACTAATGGTCTAGAATATGCCGGCGACAGGCCCTTTCTTCACAATGAGCGCAGACAAAAACCGGAAGACCATTCAAAATGACCGTCAAGTCTGAATTATGGTCGTCAGGCATTCATGGTCAGCGAGAGAGAACGCGGCAGAGAGGCAAAAGTTTGATCAAGGACTTCGATTGATGTTGGGGAACGACTGCAGCTCAATCGATTTGACTCAAACGCAGCCAGGTCCTACGAGTGACAGAGTAAGTGAAAAAGGACAGCCTCTTGTCCCACACTCATTCTCGACAAAGGATCACTCAAATAGGACGGCAATCCCACCAAGTAGAGTGATTAACTCTCGGATTTGCATTATGATTCACGCAAATGTCGAAAAAAGAAAGAATCATGAACAATTTCTCTTGTACTGACAATGAGATTGGTTGATGTAACGCTGATTAAGGAACTTCTTGGACAATAATCACATTAGACATGTGTTAGAAGATCACCTTTGCATGGATCCACCTTGCTGCACTGTGCTTGTGGCTGTGTCTGAGTCTGGGCTTGTGTCTCAGTCTGATTCTCAGTGAGTCCCCGTATGGAAGTGCCTGCAAAGATTCTCATCGTTATGCGATTGTCTACTCAAAGGCGTCTAGACGCTCATCAAGACCTCATCCTCATCCTCATCCCCATCGATGCATCCTCTTTGTCGCACCATCTTAATTCCATTTAAGACCATCACTTCCAAAATGGAAAGCAATTACATTCACAAATCTCACGGGACCATGTTAATGGGCGAAGCTCAAAGAGCTGCCGAAAACGACCACAATTGCAATTGACCTCCACAACCGCCATTAGGACAATATATGACCATTATCCTTACTCGCACTCGCATTGTACCCTAATCACCTCATTTGCAGGATTGCTCACACAAAGGGAACAAAAGGATTTTCTCCACCGCCTTCCTAACCCCCTCCACCCCTCCTTCCACCATTCATAACAATAACTCAATTAGTGCAGTAATTTCAACCCGGACCGTGTCAGGACCGCTCGTCGAAACAGTCACGTCCTAAGGGTATTAATTCAATCATAATTAAGTGAAACACACACCCATGTACTCGCCCCCTCCAGTCCTCCTGGATGGTTGACCTCCACCAACTCGCAGCTCCCAGGCTCCCAGCTCGCAGCTCCCGGGTGCGCTGCAGGACAAAGCGGCAATTAAACTCTGATTCATTACGATTCACAAGAAAATGTCCTGCATAAATTCTAATTTGGAGTGTCCCCCCGACCCTCATCGGCCTCCTCCTCTTGAATTTTTTTTTTGCCCATTTTTCGTGACCTACTTCCCTTCGTCCGTACCGACTGACTGACTGTACGACGGATTCAATTTCTTCCGGCAGCGCACTCACTTTCGAGGGCCTTCACTGTGAACGAAGGGAAACAATGTGACAACAGGAGAGTCCTCGAAAAAAACATAAAAAAATAGCATAAGTGGCGAAATTGCGAAACAAGGACAAGCCAGTACGGGACGAGTATTCTAATATCCTGCAGCAATTCAGCTTGACTCTCTCCATTCAACAAACAAACAGCCGCGGCTGAGGGGGGATGGGGGGCGGGCTGAGTGCCGGTTGTCCGGTTCATACTCGTACCAGTGGTAGTTTGCCTCTAATTACGTGGTTTTATCTCCACGGCACTTTTGGGGGTTTTCGAAGTTTGACAGTTCTGGCACAGAACAATAATGAAACAACGGCAATAAAACCATGGTGCTGGGAGAGGGGGAGGGGAAGGGGAAGGAGATGCTGCAGTGTTTGTCCCCCCGGAGATGAGATGAGAGCTGAGTTAGGCTCGTGCTAAAGCACAAAGCGTCGCAGCAATGCATAATTACCCAGAACGACGTGCGGTAGGGGGGGAGGGGTGTGGGCTGGACTGGGCGGTTGGCATCTATTTGACAGCACTTGGTTGGCAGAAATCATAATTTGCCGACAGACGAGAGATTATGATATTATTTTCCGTTTTTGATGGACAAAAGGATTATGATGTGTCATTGCGATGACTGCTGGGGATAACTGCAAATTGTGCTGAGTTGCTGAATGCTGATGATGGCGATGTGCTGTGTGCTGTGTTGGCGGCAGGGAGGGAAACTGGGTGTAGGATGGCTGGGGATTAGTTTGTGAAGGGGGTGGACGATGAGTTCCACTTAGCAGAGGTTTGGTGGGCAGTGTGACTGTCACGGGGACCAGCGCGACTGCAGAGGCTTCTTGGGGGTCCATTGGGTTGAGCAACGGCGGGGATGGAAGCGACGAAGGGGAAGGAGGCAACGAGAGGAAAAGGAGCAACGAGAGGAAGGAAAGGAGCAACGAGAGGAAAGGAGCAACGAGAGGAAATGAAAGAACCAACGAAAGGAATGAAGCAACGAATGAAAAGAAGCGACGAAATCGATGATGCGAAGAAAGGGAAGAAGCGACGAAAAGAAGAAGCGACGAAAAGAAGAAGCGACGAAAAGAAGAAGCGACGAAAGAAGAAGCAACGAAAGGAAAGAACCGAGGAAAGGGAAGAAGTGACGGAAGGGCAGAATCGACGAAAGGGAAGAAGCGACAAAAGGGAAGAAGCGATGAAAGGGTAGAAGCGACGAAAAGGAAGAAGCAACGAAACGAAAGAAGCAACGAAAGGAAGAAAGCAACGAAAGGAAAGAACCTACGAAAGGGAAGAAGCAACGAAAGGAAAGAAGCGACGAAAGGGAAGAAGCAACAAAAGGGAAGAAGCGACGAAAGGAAAGCACGGACGAAAGGGAAGAATCAACAAAAGGGAAGAAGCGACGAAAGGAATGAAGCAACAAAGGGCAAGAAGCAACGAAAGGGATAATTGATCGAAAGGAAAGAAGAGACCAATGGAAGGAAGCAACAAAAGGAAAAAAGTGACGAAAGGGAGGGAGCAGCGAAAGGAAAGAAGCAACGGAAGGAAGAAGAAGAAGCGACTGTGGGGAAGAATAAACGAAGGGAATGGAGATGGAGCAACGAACTTCTCGAAAAAAAATCCTTAAAACCACCCAAAAATTGAAAGTCACGAACCGCAACGAAGTCTCAAATATCAGCAGATTCCCATGATGCCACAATAAGCACTAGACCGTGGGCAGTTTAATCTTCTCCCTGACTTCACCTCAGTCATTCAGGTCAGATGATCATCTGAACACACTGACTGCTACTGCTGCTGCTGCATTATGAATGAGGACACTGCTCTCAAAGTCGACCCTTTCCCCCACCAAATGGCGCACGCACTCTCCGCCATCCACTCAAGTGCTATCCAAAAAGTTAATCTCGCCCAAACCCAAAGACCACCTGTCCTTTGAACTTCACGACGAAACATTATCATTTCATGGCATTCCTCTGAAAATCAGGCAGTTGCCTATGCCATCCGGCCACGCCATCATCCGCCGCGACAGACAAACAATTCAGGAATCATCATCAATCATCAAAGCTACGCCCAGGGAATCTACCGCTCTTCAGAGAGAGAGAGAGAGAGAGAGAGATAGAGAGAGGTAAGAATAAATATCGAACGCATCCCGCCGCACGCACGGCATTTGCATTTAGATGGGTGGCCTTCATGAATTTTAAAGGCCTATTTAGGAATACATAATCAATTTGTAGATACATCAACTCCTGCTTGGATGTACAACAACCTCTGCATCATCATCCTCAGCCTCCTCCTCCTCCTCCTCCTACCCCCACCTCATCACATTGATTGCCCTGTCGGGACTAATTTCACGGTTTCGGGATGTTGGAATTTTTCTACACGAGAGCTACACCGTGCCGAGGCAGCAGTACAGTCCACACCTCCCCGTCCGAGAGTTTTTTCTCTGGACAAACAACACCCTCGCCCCCGTCCTCACCGAGGCTTGGTGTTCGAAAATATTTTGCGCCATTCCGTGTTTCGGATATGTAATGCTGTTAATCTACTCCTGCAAGTGGGTGGAAAACTGCCAGAGCAACGGGGGTGAAAAAAAAAATCGAAAACTCACACAAGAACTGGAAAACAAGAATTTGCCATTTAGATTCGTGACACAACGAGATGAGTGTTGGAGGTGGAGGAGCGAGCAACGGACCATATGCAGATGACTGGAGCGACTGGCGTGGCTTCAAGTTGCCAATAACATTCTAAAAAGGATATCATTCTGTGACGCCCGTGGGAACATTAACGATGCAGTATGGCAGGCTAAGGTTACACAGTGATTCAGTGGGGTTGCCTCGGGGTGAGCTGTGTTCCTGAAGTGGAGTGCATGGAGTGAGGATGCCGTCTTTAGGGAGACAGTCAGCTGAGGATATGCAGGCAGCATTAGGTGACACGAGACGGGTCAATTGGAGGGAGATCGCTAAGAGTCTCTTTGGCGAACAATGAAGTTAGCGTGGGGAAGCTTATTTAAGGCGAAAGGGCTGAGGCATGCAGGGGACAAAGGAAGTGGACTAAGTGGTCTTTGAAGTCATGATGTGATTTCCACGGAAATTCACTGTTCCTGTGGTTGCCAAGGCATTTCGATTACGTCTTGACATTTACGATGGACATCATTTTTGACGACAATTTCTGACGCAACTTGGACGACAAATTTCGACGCTATTTCGACCATGTTTTGCTGTACCGTTAATGACGAATTTGCCAACATGTTTTCCGAGAAATTCCGATAATTTTGACGGTAGTAAGGGGTCAGAGAAGATTTTCGACGAAATTCTGACGCGGGTATTATGCGCAATTTCGAGGCAATTTTTGACGAAAATTTCGATGACGCTTTCAGGTGTAATTTTCGACGCAATTCGGACGTATTTTCGACAAACATTTTAAAACGCGACATGGTTTCCGACAAGTTTTCAGAATTCTGACACAATTCTGACGATGGTTTTATGCGCAATTTCGAAGCAATTTTTGACGAACGTTCCTGGTGTAATTTTCGACGCTATTCGGACGTATTTTCGATGACATTGTCAGGCGAGATTCCAAAAAAATCATTTTCGACGTGATTTTGACGTTGTTTCCGACAAGATGTTAGAATTCTGTCAGAAACCCGTTTTAGGCTCGATTCTGACAGCATCTTCGACAATGCTTTCCTCAACAATTTTGATGACATTTTAAGTCTCTACGGAGACAAAGGTTTTGACAATAAATTCGGCGAATGTCTGACACGATGTCGGCGACAAATTTCGACCCGATTTCGAAAACTTTTTATGGCACGATTCTGATATTTTTGACGCGACGTTGACGAGTGAATAAATTCTTACGATTTAACGTTTTCGACGGCAATTTCTCACGCACTTTCGATTATGTTCTGAGGCACTGTTTGCGACGCAATTCTGACGTAATTTCGAAAACGGCCTAAAACGCGTTCAAGTCGACGTCGAATAATTTCGACTCGATTTCGATAATGCTTTATGACACTACTTACGATGGAATTTTGACCAAGATTTCAGGCGGGATTCCGATATTTTTGACGCTATTTTGACAACGGAATGGACTCCGATGACGTTTGCTATGCGATTTGGACGATGCTCTCCGGTACCATTTCCGGCACTATTCTGACGCGATTTCGAGGACCGCTTAAATCACGATTCCGACAGCATTTTTGACGACAAAGTGCGACACAATTTTGACAACATTTTCGGGAGCGATTCTGACAGCACTTGACGGACCTTTCGGACCCTGATTTGGTGACATTTTCAGGGGCGAATCAGACAAAATTTTCGACATCCCTTTCAGAACCTGTTTTGATGACATTTTGAGGCGCAAATACAAAAATATTTTCGACAAGAGTTCTGACGATGGTTTAGTCACGATCCTGACAACATTTTCGACGTCGATTTGGGACACAATTTTGATGACATTTTCAAGCACGATTCCGACAAAATTGTTCACGTCCCTTTCAGAGCTTGTTTTGATGACATTTTTTTGGTGTGGTTTTAAAACCAATTCCGTCGTAATTTTGTAAAGGTTTTCAGCCGTTTTCCCAAAAAACTGTTCGCCATGACTCCGACGAGATTTCAATGAAGTCAAAAAAGAACTGAACTGAAATTGGGGCAGTCAGCCGCACTTTCTAGCCAACAGAAGCTAAGTTCGAAAATGAACACATTACGACACAAAATGTCAAGGCTTTGTGGTTAATTCCTCCTAAGTTCCCTTCTAACTCATTGTTCAGAGCGAAGACGAACAATTTAGATCAACAGTCAGAAGGTAAGTGGACTAAACTAGACATAAAGAGTCAAGAACCCTTGTGAAGGATCGAGTATTATGAAACGAAGTGGACGAAGGTTGGTTAGATGCCTGTTTCTACTCGCGTTTCGTGCGGTTCCCATTTTCATGACAGAACCTTAAAGACGACTAACGAAGAATTGAAAAATGCAATCGAACGAAATCATGTCGTACACAAGAGTGTGACCCTTTTTCAGTCTCACAAGTCCACTGATGACCCTAAATGGTTATAGGGCGATAGCACAGACATTCCCCAGTTGTTCCACGACACCTCCGTGACGGGCATTCGGTGCACCGGAGCAAAAGAAGGTTATCTCTTACATCGATCGACCCCACAGTAGTCTCATTCAGTTTTACAAAAACACAATAAACCGAAACCACCACCACCACCTACACAACACTGTCACGATCGATCCACAGACATCAGAGGAGGTGGAGGGGATTCTCCTTGCAAAACCGAATTTTTGCATTTTTCCTACGTGTGTGTGTGCACGATTTTAAATTCAATACGGATGCTGCTGTGCAGGGGATTTCAGTGATTTCAGTTTGTATCCCATGGATTTTGAATACCCATGTCGTACAGATTCACTGGCATCAACGTCGTCGTAGCTGTTGTCGTCGTTGCTTCGAAATCCTCTCGAAAATCGCCAACTTTCCATGCAAAGTGTGGCTTAATCCTCATTTCATTGCGATTGCGATACTGCTATCGACCGCCCACATTCACAGCATCCACACGACATCCACAGCAGCCACACCCACAGTAAGACCTGCTTAAAGGATTTTAATGAACTTGTACCTCTGATTGCAGGATGCAGGATCTAAGAGAGCTCTCTACGCTGCCGCCTCGCCGTCGAACTCCCCTCGTTAACACATAAACTCCAAACAATTACAAATTTTTACACCCGCCTTGGATTAAGGGTGTTCCGTGAGGAGTGGGCCCAAAGTGAGCGTATATCTTGTGCGTGCTGCGTGCTAAAAATGTGACATAAGAACTCAATTAAGAGATGAGAATGAAGTGTGAGCAGTTTTTCATCTTTCTTCAACATTTCGTGTGTCGTTGTTGTTTTTTTTTTCTCTCGTTTTTGCTGATCCCCTGTTGACGCAGATACAACGTAAAAGAGGATTAAATTGAACCTCTTAGGGGACAATTTTGCACCTAATAACTTCTCAGCGATGGCGTGTTGGGTGAGAGGGGAGCTCTGGGTCTTGGGGGTGCCGTAAAAAAAAAACGAAGAAGGTAATCATATCGTGATCGTAAAAGTTCGTCACCAAGGGAGTTTGATGAGATGATGAAGCTGTTTTTTTTTCGGGTGGGATGTACAACAGCACTAGACGCGATGCGTGGGAAGGCGGTGTAGAGTTGTTAAATTAAATTTAGATATCTTACAGTCGATATTGACTGGCAGGGATGGCGAAGGAGTGGGTGTGACAAAAGAAAGAGCTCTTGCCTTGGTGTGGTTACCGTGGATTTGGGGAATTGGTGTAGGTGGATGACACTGAATCAACCTCGTTAATGGTATACGACGCCTTCTAGTTGGCACGTAACAATATGCATCAAATAAGGAGGGCAAAGATTGGAAGGAGCACTGGAAAGTGCCTTCATTCACTCGCCACCTGAAAATATGCATCAAATAAGGAGGAATCTTTGGAAGGAGCAGTGGAATGCACCACCATCTCAAGTTAAACCTGCAGGCTTGAGTTAAAGGCATAGAGACCACTGATGTCTGTAAAAAAAAGTATGTGCGCTAATAATACATGTCTTCATCCACTTGCCACCTGAAAATAGGCGTCGAATAAGGAGGAATCTTTGGAAGGACCACTGGAATGTATTCTATTCTCAAGATGAAGCTGAAGGTTTGGTATAAAGGAAGTGCCTAGATTCAACCTCGGTAGATGGGGACTATTGTAAGAAAAAGGTCTGACGGGTAAAACACACATGAGTTCTTCTAGTCGCCACCTCAAAAAGCCCAACAAACAAGGATGACATTTTGGAAGGAACACTGGATCATCATATAAAGTCAAAGCTACATCCTTGAATAATGACACTAGATGCCACTGAATTGAATCTCGAAAGATCCAGCGACCAATACCACATGCCACCTTCAAGTAACCGCCTAAAGGTGTGCAACAAACAGCGACGAGTCTTTGGAAGGAACACTGGATTGCAGAATCTTCCAGAGAAGGATTGAGTAAGAAGACAAGACGCCACTTGATTCATCAAAAAAATCGCCTAATACTAATACCACATGACATCTTCAAGTCACCGCCTAAACGTGTGCAACGAGTCATTGGAAAACTGCAATGCATCATCTTCCATAGTCAAATATGAAGGTTTGAGAAAGAAGACTAGGCGTCTCCTGATTCCACCTCGATGGGTGAGGATTTCAATGAAAAAAATATCTGAAGACTAATACCACATAGAGCCTTCCAGTCGCCACCTAAAACTATGCAACAAACAGCGAGGAATCCTTTGAAAAACCAGTAGAATCTACTATTCCCTACAGTCTCGAGGCTTGATTGATAAGACAAGCTCCGAGTCCTAATAACCCATGACACCTTCCAGTGGCCACCTATAAGTATGCAACCAACACCGCCGAAGCTCTGGAAAGCACACTGGAATGGATCATCTTTCAAATTTAAACCTCGTGGCCCCATCATACTAAGACCAGGCATCATTTCAGCCCAATTCATAGCAAATCGTGCTCAAATTTTTGGTTCACAATAAAGACCCATCAAATATAGAACCCACCAAATACCGCCACTCTTTCGCACGATCCCTACATAACCAGCAAATGTCTCCACGTCGCTAATTCCACACCAAATTGAGGCAACAAAATCCTATCCATCATCCATTCACATCTGATTTAGATCACCCACCAGCCAGCCAGCTAGGCGCCTAATCGATGATCTAAAGTGCACGCTGTCAGCCAATAAATTCCCACATCTACAGCGATTGCCATTAAATTTCATTTCAAATTCCTCGGTCCTTATTCCATTCGCGTGCGACCGTTCGTCATCTGTCGTTTGTCGTACGCCGTTCGCCGTTCGCTTACACTGCCATTAAACATTTTGATACATTCATTCCGTTGTGTTGCTACGCGCGCGATTCCTCTTCACGATTGATGAGAGAAGATCTCCGAACGTTTTGTCGGCTGTTGAGCCAGTGAGGCGTCCGCGCCCACTCACGTGCGACGACACCTTTTAAGTACACACCAACTTTCACGCTCTCTCTCTCTCCCACACACACACAGTCTGTCTTTGACATCGTCAAGGAGTAGAAAATAAATGGGTTACGGCCATAAAACCTCGTTTTTCAATTGAACGCGGAAATTTCCAATTCACTTCGCATTTTATTGCCGCACGCAATAAACTTTTATCGTTCTTCTCTCGAAGCCAACAGTAGCAGCAGGTGGGGGTCCCGTCTTTGTGTTCTGACTGACTTTTTCCGTCCCCCATCGATTTTCCATTCATCTCTCCAGTGGCAGGGCAGTGAATTTGAAACTTTAACCCGATACATCGTTGCAATGCCATTAGAATTGGAGCTAAAAACCACTAGCAGGGCCAGATTTTCCACTATTCCACGGTTCTTCCCCTCTTACCATCTCATTTAATTGGCACTTAATGCCATGTCTTTGGTAATTGCAGTCGGAAGTGGATGTCCGAGTTGTTGCCAATCGATTACTGGTGAATGCAATCGGCCCGCAGCGGGAACGAGAGAGACAACAAAAGGATACACACAGCCGTGTGTGCATGGCAGTCATAGCGGTCATAATTATCGCTTTCAGTGTTTTGTCCATTAAAATGGAGTCCTGCGAAAAGGGATATTATAACCACACCGAACGAGTTGTGCGGGAGGAGAAGAGATATACGGGGAAGTGCTTTTAAAACGCCAGACTGGTGCCGCACTTACGTAAGACACTTCCGCGCACACAGAGGCGACGGTGGGGGAGCAGCACAGCCATTACATCGAGCGACTCCTACAATCACGTTCTCTCTGTTTCTTCTGTGCTTTCTTTCTTCGTGTCTGCCTTTTAAATTGGCGCAGCGCATAGGGAAAGCAGAAGGGAGCGAGCGAGGGACCGAAACACACGACCATGTCGACACGAGTGAAATCTCTTAAGGACATCTTGAGATGTACAAAACCAGCGCACCTGTACGTCTGTAATTAGAAACACACAATTTCGGAGATACTTTAACCTAAAAGCAGCACGGCATGACACGAATAAAATGAGAATGAGAGTGGTGCTGGCGGCAGGATCAAGATATGTCACCTCGACAAAAATGCCACACCATTTCGTCGTTTGCCCCACTCCCTCCCCCCATCCATCGCGATGACAGCGTGTGTGTACATCATGTGGACTTGCAAGAGCCATTGCTGATGGGATGGCTTCCGATTTCTCATTAAGCTCGAGGTGGTGCTGTTGTCGTTGTGTCAACTCATATGTAGGACATCAGATATAATAAGGACGACACCCCATAATGATGGCGTAAATATGTTACCACAATTTGTTTGCCGGGGGAGGGGGGACGGGGTGACATCCACAAATGCGATGCGATATGATGGATGGATATCTAAATGAGTGGGAAAACGACGTCCGTAAATGCCCACAGCAACGAGGATCCAATTTCGTCAGCCAAACTGAATGGCGATGGTGACTGTTGTGGTTATTGATTGGCGTGCCCACGTGAAGTTAGATTCCACAACACCTGATGGCCGCTCAATCGTTCTTGGTTAATCATCGGAGGTTAACCTCATCTGGCTGATTGACAATTTGCGGACTATTTGCCAGAATTTGCCAGAATTTGCGCCAGAATTCCAGCCCGGATTGATGTGGATTTTTGCTCTGTTTGCCGGGAGATGGAATATAAGTCTCTGCCAGCTCCGCTTGAATGGCTTTTTACGCGGAACCCTTGAGAATCAAAAGAAAGAACACACGTGGATTAAAGTGGAGCCCCACTCAGTTGCCATCGCATCATCGCATCAATCCCATCAAACGCGTAATTAAATTCAATTATTTTTTCCTTATAACGCCAACCACTTCCTGTTCAAAATGAATTTAAAGTATCAAGAGAAAAAACAAAAAAAAACAGCGCCCCATCAGTGCCACTCAAACCAGGCCCCCATTCCCCTCCCCCCTTTGTCAGACGACGACGCTTCATAGGATCACGAGTGCACACACACACACACATCCTCTCTCCCCTCTCTCTCCCCCTCTGGGGGAAGCCGGGAGAGCACATGTGTGCATGCAAGAGAATATTAAAATTGTATTCCTCTTCCGAATTATCCCTGCTCTCGGTGGTGGGGTGTAAAGTGTGTGTGGGGGGGGGGGGGGGGAAAACTCATTTGAGAATACTTGAAAATCTCATCAAGTCCTATTTAAAAAATTCAAAGCAAACAAATTTTATTTAACAATCCGTCCTGCGATGGGCGATGAGATGGGCGATGAGACGGGCGTTGCGATGGGGCGATGAGAAGGTGGTGAAAAACGGCTAAAATAATGCCAGAAGCCAGGCGGATGGAGTTGCAGACGATTGCGCCATGTTGTGCTGCTTTTTAATGAAATGCTGTCCTTCAAAAATCATGCACAACAGCAGTAGTCTGGGGGGAGGAGCCGATCTCTTGCTCTGAAGTGGGCTTTTAATCAGTTCTGCATGTTTTATTTGATTTCCATTGCGGATGCGGGGACGATGAGAGAGGATGAGGGGCGACTGATAATTATGGAAACAGGTTGATCGAGGCGAATGCGGACAGCGTGTTGAGTGGAGTTTGACATCGTCAACTGGAGAACAGCACGTGAAAGGAGAACTTTTTTCGGTTTAAAGGACTGACGGAGGATTACTTGAAAGGTCGCGTTCCGAATGAAGCACTTCACCAGCTGCGCACGAGCACCTCATTTCCAATTCTCGCCCTTGTAACGACGAAATGCAGCTACTCGAGCGTAGTCGACGACAATCCCGACCTGCGGCGTCAGTATCATCGCCACACGACAAGAAACGATGGTCAACTCCACCGAAGAAGCCACTCCAAGCGCACTCAAGGAACATTGGGGGTAGCGTGAAGATCAGAGTAAGCATCATCGAATGAAGCGAGGTCCTTCATGACGGGCAAGCAGCGCCCGTGCTTACTGGTCACTCTACATGAGTAAAGATCTCGAGCCAGCAGTAAGTGCTTAGGAAAGCAAGATCGATTGTCGACGATTAGGCAGCAGAAGACATTCAAGAAGAAGTTCGGGCAAAGAATTACAGTCCAGTAGCTAGGCCAGGCGTTAAAAAACACACGTTTAACTCAACCAGCTAACCGAGCTAGCCGTCATCACCATGAGTACACCATCCGATCTGTTGTAACCAACATGCGACTGCTTCGATAAGACAAACCAACGAGGGCACCAAATACCACACCATCACAGCAGAGTAGGGGTCCCACAAGTATCAGTCCTTGAACCCTTACTTTTTCTTTAATCAAGGGATGATTTTTTAGCTATTATCTTTTTGGCAACACTGGTTTAAACAGCTGACGCACGTTTCGTGTTTTGTTTCACTGTCAAACATCTTCAGTTTGGTCTATAATTTAACCATGAATCGTCTTACAAACGAACAACGCTTGCAAATTATTGGAATTTTATTTCGGCCGAAGATCCACTTTTTTACCGAAAAATTGTGTTCAGCGACGAAGCTCATTTTTGGCTCAATGGGTACGTAAATAAGCAGAATTGTCGATCTTGGAGTGAATATCAGCCAGAAGCATTGCAAGAGCTACCAATGCATCCAGGAAAAGTCACAGTTTGGTGCGGTTTATGGGCTGGTGGCATCATTGGACCGTACTTCTTCAAAGATGATGCGAATCGTAACGTAACTGTGAATGGTGAGCGCTACCGTGAGATGATATCCAACTTTTTTTTGCCCAAAATGCAAGAGCTTGACTTGCATGACATGTGGTTTCAACAAGACGGTGCCACATGCCACACAGCACGCGCAACAATGGACTTATTGAGGGGTTCGAGTTCGGTGAACATTTTATTTCACGTTCGGGACCAGTCCCTAAATCGTGCGATTTAACGCCTTTAGACTATTTTTTGTGGGGCTATGTTAATGCTCATGTCTATACAGACAAGCCCGCTTCATTTGACGCATTGGAAGACAACATTGAAGCATTTATTCGTGAGATACCGGCCGAAATGTTGGAAAGCGTATGCCAAAATTGGACTAAACGGATGGACCATTTGAGGCGCAGTCAAGGTCAACATTTGCATGAAATAATCTTCAAACATTAAATTATATGGACCGTACTATCGATTCAAATAAAGATTTCATTAATTTTTCTGAATTTTCTGTATTTTTTTTTGAAAAATTTTCCTATAGCTTTTAAAAAATCACCCTTTACAAGTGCTCCCGCCCATATTGGAGCAGCATATAAAAGGACTCCGAATTGAGTACTCACTACTCACAAATAAGACTCGGACCAACACTTTGGAACACAATGAACGACATTAAGCAGCTGCTTCCTGGAACGGAAAGAGCTATGCTTCGTTGGTTTGGCCACGTGGCACGAAGTGCCCCCATTATGAGGACTTAAATGCGATTCCATCAGGTAGGCGACCGCTTGGTCCAAAAGCCCGCCTGGTTGCACCTGGTCATAACTCCTAATGAGTTAGAGTCTCGATGGTGGAGGATTAAGTGGCCTGGAGATCTCAAGTGCCCCGAGCCTATTAGTGGATCATGCAGGTTAGAGATGATGATGATGAACGTCGAAGTTCTGCGATTGAACCTACCCGACGGAGTGCAAGTCGTTGGCTTCGCTGACGACATTGCTGTTATCGCAGTGGCCAAAGATATCGCAGACAAACATGGCAATAGGAAAAAGCCAGCTTGGAACTGAGGCAGTCTTATAGCCAGACGCAAGAAGGTAGAGTAGGCAACATTGGTAGTGAGAGGCCCAGACAGAGACCCAAACGAACAGGGCCGAAGTGGAAGGCCACCGCTTTCGACAAAGAAATGTTTGAGGAAACGTTTAGCTCTGACTTCCCACCCAACACCACATCAGCGGGAAAAAAGTCTAGTAAACTGATCCAAGCAATTTCGACAGCATGCGATGCAGCAATGCCAAAAAGGTCTATTAGCGGAAGGGGAGAACCCTGCTATTGGTGGAACGACAAGATCAAGAACCTCAGGGCAATTTGCCTTAAAGCACGCCGTAGATCCCAGCATTCCAGAGGTAGACCAGAGTTCCACGAACGATTGGCCATCTTTAGGCTGGCAAGGCGCGACCTGGAAAAGGCAATCAAGGAGAGCAAAGGAAACTATTTTAAAACTCTTTGCAATGAAGCAGACCTAGATCCCTGGGGGGGAGCATATAAAATCGTAATGAAGAAACTGAGGGGCAGTAGGTCTCCTCAAGTAACCTGCCCATTGTTGCTCAGAACAATAGTTGAACACCTGTTCCCCAGCAAGTCTCCTACAATGTTCGTCCTCACACAAGGAGCTGGTCCGGAACAAATCCCACCAGTCACAGTTGACGAGCTGCAGAATGCGTGCAGGAAAATAGGAGAGAAAAAAGCGCCTGGCCCCGACGGCATCCCCAATAAAGCCATCAAAGCAGCTGTCGAGAAGAGACCAGAGCTGTTTACGACGATGATGCAAAGGTGCCTCGAAGAGGGAAACTTTCCCAACCGCTGGAAACTCCAACACCTGGTACTAATACCCAAAGGCAATAAGCCCCCCGGAGAACCTTCAGCGTATCGACCGATTTGCCTGCTGGACACCACGGGAAAGATCCTGGAGAGCATCATATACGGCAGGCTAATCGGCGTGGCTGAGGAGCGAGGAGCCCTGTCAGACCACCAGTACGGCTTTAGGAAGTCGCGCTCCACCATCGACGCCATCAAAGAGGTGATAGACAGAGCAAGTGAAGCCATAACGGGTACAAGATGGAGGGGCGGTATAAAAAAATACTATGCCGTAGTTACGCTGGATATAAAAAACGCGTTTAACTCGGCGAACTGGTCCTGCATAATGAGAGCCCTGAATAGGATGAGCACACCGCAGTACCTGAAGAGGATTATTGTCAGCTACTTTACCAACAGGAAACTGAGATACCACACTGACGATGGTACTAAATACTACGACGTCTCTGCAGGCGTTCCACAGGGTTCAGTCCTTGGACCCCTCCTGTGGAACTTAATGTACGACGGAGTACTGAGACTAAAGCTGCCACATGGAGTCAAGGTCATCGGCTTTGCTGACGACATCGCGGTCGTGACGGTGGCCAAGCACATCCACGAGGTGGAAACCGCCGCAAACGAAGCAGTCGCCAGGATAAAAAATTGACTGGAATCTTCCGACCTTGAATTGGCTGACCACAAGACAGAGGCTGTTTTAATAACCAGCCGAAAGACTGTGGAATATGCAAACTTTCGGGTTGGCTCCCAGCTAATTAGATCCAAGGAATCACTGAAATACCTAGGAGTGATGCTCGACAACCGATTTAATTTCAAAAAGCATGTCGAATACTGCATCAGGAAAGCTTCAAAGATGCAGGCAGCACTTTCTGGTATGCTTCCAAACATAGGAGGACCCGGATACCCAAGAAGGATTCTGCTTTCCAGAGTGGTAAGTTCAATTCTCCTATATGCTGCGCCAGTCTGGTCGAGTGCTCTCTCTATAAAGGAGACAGCTAAGAAGCTCTCGTCACCATACAGGCTCTGCGCCATAAGAACAATCAGCGGCTTCCGGACAATTTCGGACGAAGCAGCCTGTGTGATTGCGGGTATGGTCCCCATCGACATTCTCGTAAATGAGATGCATAGGGTCTACCTAAGGCGATCGCCGAACCGGCCAGAGACTGGCGTAAACAGGATAAGGAAGGAAGAAAGAGCAGCCTCAATGACAATGTGGCAAGCCAGATGGGACACCTCAAACAAAGGTAGATGGACTCACAGACTGATTCCAACAATCGAAACGTGGACAAAGAGAGCAAGCGGAAACTGCAACTTCCACCTTACGCAGTTTCTGTCGGGCCACGGGGTCTATCGAAAGTATCTCCATAGGTTCGGACACGATAGCTCTTCCCTTTGTCCAGAATGTGAGGACTCTGAAGAAGACGCAGAACACACGACTTTCCACTGCAGACGATTTGAAGGGACAAGAATAAACTTACCAACACCGGAGCTCCTAGTCGCTCATATGACGGAGTCAGCCGAGAAGTGGGAGGAAATCTGTTCCTTCATATCAAACTTGCAGATCGAGCTAAGAAGGCTTGAAAGAGTAAGGCGAGCCGAACAGGCAAACACAGTCGATCCAGCTTGAGTCGCTAACCAGCCCCGCGAAGTAATACCTAACGGCAGTTCCGCGGGGAGAGTGGTAGAAGAGTGCAGGGTGTGGGTTAGTACGTAGGCGTATTCCCGAAATCGAGAACTTGGGTTTGCGAATCGTGCATGCTAATGGCACGGGCTATTAGTATCTTTCGAAGATTGCCACATCCATGGACGTAACCAAAAAAAAAAAAAAAAAAGAGTAGGCAAGCTCAAAGGTATGGAACCCGGCAATCAAGTCGTAGGAGTCAGTGTGCTTGACAATAGGCAGACGTTATGTATGCCAGCAAAGCAAGAAGGCATCGTTGATGCAAGGAGCACTCTTTCGAACATCGTTGGGCCCGTCTGTTCGGTCCTTCTGTACACTGCTCCAATGTGCGGTTGAATACTTGGGGAAAGGAAAAACTAAAAAAAATGCTGAAGTCTGCGTATAGATTCTGTCCAAAAAGGGCACGCAGCGTGTGTTACAGCCGGAATACTGCCCATCGACATTCTGAGATGGAGATGAGATCAGAAGATTCCTCCGTCAGCGAACATGAACAACGATTCCGATCTCGATCTTGGTCCCGATCGATTTTCATTAACAAAATTTAACATTTGGATATTTTCGCACGATACTGGTGAGAGGTGAGACAACTGCATAAAAGGAAAATGAACAATTAAGCTAATGCCCGACATGGACATCGACATCGGTAGCAACTGCCATCAGACATCGGAAAAGTCGGTGTTCTTCCCTTTTTTCTGCTCGTAAAGCTCACGTGGTGGCCCGTGGCGTAGTGGGTATGTGCGTCGACTCCTACGCACTTGGATCTACCTGTCTAGGTTCGTTTCCTGGTTCGACAAGAAATACTTTCCACGGTCCCACCTCTTGCGAGTCACTGACAATGCTCAAGGAGTATAACTGTCTAGGAAAAGCTTCGCAAAAATTTGGCCGTTCGGAGTCGGCATAGAACTGTAGGTCCCTTCCACTCGTGAGAGAACAATAGCACGCACAACACGAGTGGTTGCTGAGAACGCCCGGCCCTCTACGGGCTGTAGCGCCACCCATGGTCAAATTTTAAGGGCCGATGTTGATTGTGAACCACACCTAAACGTCAAGTTTTTTTCTACATTTCATTTGACATTTCTCAATTTCAGACTAACTCAATTTGAACCATGGAAAGATACACAATCTAGCAACGCGTTAAAGTTATTCAGGCTTATTATGAAAATGGGCGTTCAAATCAAAATGCATATCGTGCACTTCGTGATTTTTCGGTCAATTTAATCGTCCAAATGTGCGTACAATCGGAAAAATTTGACCAAACCGGGTCTGTAGGAGATGTGAAAACACCAGTGCATGCTCGTACAGCTCGTACTGCAGAAAATATTGCTGCTGTTCGCGATAGTGTGGCTGAAGAGCCGTCCACCTCAACTCGTCGTCGTGCCCAACAATTGCACCGCTCACGGTCGTCGTTGATGAACATTATGCATAAAGACTTGCATTTACACGCTTACAAGGTGCAATTGACTCAAGAACTGAAGCCTCTTGACCATTTCAAGCGTCGTCAATGGTCAGAATGGTGGCAAGAAATGGCAACAGTGGATGATCAATTTTCGAAGATGATGATGAGGTACATTTTCACCTCAGTGGACTCGTCAATAAGCAGAATTGCCGCATTTGGGCGAATGATAATCCAAGAGTGATTGTCGACAAACCAATGCACCCACAAAGAGTGACTGTTTCGTGCGGCTTATGGGCTGGCGGCATAATCGGGCCGTATTTTTTTCCAAAATGAGGCCGGTCAGGCAGTTACTGTGAATGGTGTTCACTATCGTGAAATGATAACGCACTTTTTATGGCCCGAATTGGAAGATATGAATGTGGACGATATGTGGTTCCAACAGGACGGTGCCACTTGCCACACAGCTAACGAAACAATGGCTCTTTTGCGCGACAAATTCAATGGCCGTGTTATCTCACGTGGTGGCGATGTCAATTGGCCGCCAAGATCATGTGATTTGACACCATTGGATTTTGGTTCTTTGGGGTTATTTGAAAGAAAAGGTGTACGTCGATAAGCCAGCAACAATTCAAGAGCTAAAGGATGAGATAATTCGGCACATTAACGGCATAGAACCTCAATTATGCTTCAGCGTCATCGAAAATTTCGACCATCGGATGGAGGTGTGCCGACGAGATCGCGGCGGCCATTTGGCCGATATTTTGTTCCATACATAATTGAACCATACCAATATTATCATAATTAAAAGAAATGACAGTCATTTCCTAAATAATTTGTTTAAATTCAACATCGGCCCTTAAAATTTAACCAGCCTTTATATATACATATATTTATATATATTCCGAAGAAGACCAGTGACAATGACAGCTAGGTGGGACAACTCCATAAAAGGAACATAGACAATTAAGTGAATTCCCGACTTGGATATCGACATCGGTAGCAACAACCATCAGACATCGGAAAAACCGGTACCCTTTCCTTCTTTTCTGATCGTAGAGATCACGAGCAGCCCTCGAATCGGTTAATTTGTCAGAGCGCCATCCAGACTTCCCTTCAAATCATCTTCTTTCACCCAATTTCAGTCCAAACCACACTATCTGCTTAGCACTCGCTAAGATCAAGGCACCCACCGAATCAAAGCAGACAAAAAAAAAACCCGACCATTCACACATTTCCCACTTCCATCTGTTACCCAACACTGATATCTCTCATTATTTACTCAGCGAACAGTTGACAGTTACAAGTGTCAATAAGACAGCATCGAGAGCCGTGTTTACGCACGTGACGTTTGCCTTCAATTAGTCGCTTTAATCCGGTTTGTCAGAATCGTAAACAAATTAAAATAATCCATCGATTTGTTTATGATGTTGACTCTTGATTCATTTGTTTTTTTTTTTATGTTTTCTGTTTGTTTCGAGTTGTTGTTGTTTTTCTCTCCCGTCTGATTCCATTGAAAACTACCCACATGGCGAGGGTGAGGAAATTTGTGTCGCATTTCTGGGAAATTGCAAGACCCAGAACGAGCCGGCGTCCATTTAGTTTTTGAAATGAAAATTCCAAAGTTCCTCAGCAGAGAATTGTGATTAAATTAGAAGGCACACAGAGATTGTTCCGAGTGGAGACAAAGACGACCAATGAATTGCTGAATGTTGCCTGAAACGGACACATTGCCGAAGCTCTATCCTGACCATCATTTGTTGGTGAACATGAGATGGCTGAGAAGTAAATTGGGTTAAATTTCTGCATTTCTCATTTAAGTGGAGGGGGGAGAGGGGCATTTGTTGAACATTTTGTAAAGGGATTGATTTGGATTGGCCCTTAGGGGGGGGAGGGGGGAGGGATTTTGTTTGATGAGCTATGTCGTCAGGGATGTGCTTGTGGTCCTTATTCTTACTTCGTAATGCATCTCCAGTTTGGAGAATGTCCCTAGTGTACTGCAGAACTGAAGTAGGGACAGGACATTGACATAAGTCTACGGATCCAACGCCTAAGCCGATGGGACCATGCTCCAGTCAGAAGAGTCTTCAACTCCGCTAAAGTAGACGCAATAGACCGGGTCCAAATTGTTGAAAATCGTTTGACGTGAACTGCGTCCCGTTGGTTGTGGAAGACCCTCCAAAGCAAATATGGTGCGTAGCGCATGGATTGTTGCTTCTGTGGTTATGGAGGACATTCGTACAACGAATGGAAATCTGAACTTCGCGTCAATCACAATCAACCACATAGCTTCGGGTCCAACCTGGACTGTAGTGCCATCGAAAGCAGAAGAACGATAACCAAAAATGAGACGTAGTGCTTGATGCCTTCGAATGGAAAATTCTGCATCGCAAGCAGCGTCATTTGTGCGACGTAGGTGCAAACAATGGATGGAGGGTCTGTTGAGATTGCATCTAAGACAGGGGCGACTAAAATTTACCCTAGATCATGATAGCCGTCCAGATCAACCATCGATTTCTGGTTCTTTCCAAGGCTTCGACTTCTGGTACGAAGTACAGAGCTAAACGAAATGCATGCATAGGGTATAGTTGGAGATTGTGAGCTGAGACGTCGCATGTCAGTTTACAGACAGTTCCACCTCGTCTACCACATAAAATGTAAATCTGCGCCGTAGCGACGACAAGTTCATGACTTGAGCTATGACTGCGGATAATAGCTTGGACTACATATCGCTTCGAATCATTATGAACTACTTAGAAAGTCTGAGATTCTGATTTGTGGTCCAGAAGAGGCAATAGGACACTGTCTCATATCAATAAATGGCTTGACTTTCTCGCTTTTCGAAAATGGAAAGGTCTGCAAAAAGCCTCCAAAAATCATGAAAACAAAGCCTTTGTAAAATAAGACAGTTTACATTCATTTGGGGTGCACTCAGTCTTAATAAAAAAAAAATGCATAAACAGGCTCAGCCATGAAATACAATGAAATCCCACCTCAGCCATATTCACAAACAACAAGATCGTACACAAGCACGTCACAACCAATCAGATTCATGAATTTGCAAAATCTCCTCAGAAACATTCAAAACCTGACAAGCACCTACCAAAATTCACCACCCAGCATCAAAACCACTGCAACATGCACCTTCTCAGTCTTTGCAATCATCCAGCCAATCAGCGTGCGAGCTCTCAGCACCTTAGCCCAGTGAGCCTGGCATGCATGAACTTGTCACAGAGCTCTCGCCATGCAATTTGTTGCGGAGGCTTGTGATTGGTCCGATCCGGGCTAAGATCGAGAGCTTCAGAAACATGTTGGAAATTATCTGAGTGAGATCTGCACTCATATGCATCAGAAGTGTCCCAGATTTTGAACGGAGCAGACAAAGACCAAGTGGTGCCAAAAATTAAAATTCACAAAAATTCGATTTTTCACTTAAATTGCTCGCGAAGTGTTTGGAAATAATTCTCGAATGTGTGGAAATGTACGGATTAATTAAATCGGTTAATTTTTTTTTCATTTTCAGGGTTTTTGGGCGGTTTTTGGGCGGTTTTTTGTGCGATTTTTGGCTGTTTTACTCGTGTTCGGACGCATGTCTTGACATGTTTCGTTTTGCATTCGCTTTTTTTCCCCAATGTCCCTGAGTGCGGTTTGAAATTGGGAGGATCGCGCTTTGCTCTGGTAAATTTAAAATGGCGTTCCAGTGTTTTGATCGGTCTTTCGCGCAACTTTCGCAATTCTTTTCAATTTTCGTTCGAAATCGTAGCATCCCCAGTGCGGTTGAAGGGGTTTCAGTGTTTTGATCGGGTTTTCGCGCTTCTTTTGCAATTTTCGTTCGAAATCTTAGCATCCCCAGTGCGGTTGAAGGGGTTTCAGTGTTTTGCTCGGGTTTTCGCGCTACTTTTCGAATTCTTTTCAATTTTTGTTCGAAATCGTAGCATCCCCAGTGCGGTTGACGGGGTTTCAGTGTTTTGCTCGGTCTTTCGCGTTTCTTTTGGAATTCTCGTCAATTTTCGTTCGAAATCTTAGCATCCCCAGTGCGGTTGAAGGGGTTTCAGTGTTTTGCTCGGGTTTTCGCGCTACTTTTCGAATTCTTTTCAATTTTCGTTCGAAATCTTAGCATCCCCAGTGCGGTTGACGGGGTTTCAGTGTTTTGCTCGGTCTTTCGCGTTTCTTTTGGAATTCTCGTCAATTTTCGTTCGAAATCTTAGCATCCCCAGTGCGGTTGGAGGGGTTTCAGTGCTTTGCTCGCGATCATTTTCCACGGGAGTGTCGCGATTGAGTGCTACAATGTGTGAGAGTGTATGCTGCATCATCAGGACACCCACCGATGGACAGACAAAGCAGGTAGGTCTTCAGACTGATTGACATCAAGCCAGCCCGCGTTGGAGCACCTCTATTCCGCATCAGCGTTCATCAAAGTGAGTACATTTTTCGATAATCGCTTGTTTTTCTTGTCTTCGGGAAGCCATCATCGTCTCTGGTCATCCGTGCCATCGGGAAGTTTTTAGTTAAGGGGGTCCTTTTGGTTAGCATTCGGGGAGGGTAACACGCCGCCTTTATATTTTGTAGGTAGACACTATATAAAACCTTCTTTTACAGGTCGCAGCCGTTAATTCCCCTCGAACTGGTCTTGTACCTCTTCGTTGTGAGTTCAGGGGTTGGCTGGCGAGGTAGGGCGCTTCTGGGGGTTCTCTATCGATCGCAGGCTGTTGTCCTGTTCTCCCGGTGGGTTGTTGAAGGGCGTAGGGCTAGTTTATTTACAACTCTCTTTAGTTTTCAGATTCATCGGCGCAACTGATCGAAGGACGATCGGTTTTCTCGTGTGTTTCACTTGGTCTCAGGGGCGAATGTTGTTTCTCTGTTCCTTAGGCACTCTCACACTTTATTACATTCTTTCTGTGCAAAGCTTGAAAAGGCTTCCTTTCTCTCTTTAATTTCTGGTTTTCTTGGGAGGCTGGAGACTGGCCTTTGGCTGGTCTTTTGGCCTCGTGGCTGAGGGGCTGCCTGCTTGTGTGGTAGACCCTCAGTCTCTTGTTTGTCACAGTTTACTAATCAATCGCTCAGAGAACTGGTTCCATATGCTTGGTATTGATAGCTGGCATATGGGAGCAGTTTCTGTTTTTGCTCTTCTACTTTCAGATGTGGGGCCGCTGATGACTTCGGGTGCAGCTTTCTTTTCTTTTTTTTCTTTCTGTTTCTTTACAGGTTGACGATGATGATCCGTGGATTTCGGAGCTCCACAACGAAAGCTCGGTTCCATAGATCATCTGAAGCCTTGGTTATGGACGAAGACGCTTTGCATCGTGTCATTCTTTTTTTCTCCTCTAGATGCGTCGGCGAGGCTTCGATGCGGAGTTCAACACGCCCACTGGGAGCTCTCAGTTTAAAGACAGTGCAACGAAAGCATGGCTGATGGTGGTTTGGTAATTTGTGTCCCATTTAGTTGGTTTGGAATTGTTGCTTTGTCGTAGTGGTAGCAGTAGACGTAGAAATGTAGTGTCTGTGGACGTAGTCGTTTGAATGTTTCTCGCGTCTTTGAGTTGCTTCTTCTTGGCTAACTGACGCCTGTTCTCAGGCTGGCCTGTGGCAGCAGTTAGATTCTCAGAGATGTACTAGACCGTACAGAAGACTGGTCATAGGGACCATCCTGGTCGGAGGGATCAAGTGAAACAGGTTCGAAAGTCTTGCTTGTCGGTCATCGACGATGGTTGGTGCTTCTTAGTTGCGTGAGCTGGGTGAATTGGTGGCACTAAGTGGGGCTTACCATATACATCTGGGGTCTGAGGTCTGTTGGGACTAAGGTCTGTTCGGACTGGGGTCTGTTGGGACTGGGGTCTGTAGGGACTGAGGTCTGATGGGACTGAGGTCTGAGGTCTGTTGGGACTGGGATCTGTTGGGACTGAGGTCTGTTGGGACTGGGGTCTGTTGGGACTGGGGTCTGTTGGGACTGAGGTCTGAGGTCTGTTGGGACTGGGATCTGTTGGGACTGAGGTCTGAGGTCTGTTGGGACTGTGGTCTGTTGGAACTGGGGTCTGTTGGGACTGGGGTCTGTTGGGACTGGGGTCTGTTGGGACTGCGGTCTGTTGGGACTGAGGTCTGATGGGACTGAGGTCTGTTGGGACTGGGGTCTGTTGGGACTGAGGTCTGAGGTCTGTTGGGTCTGGGGTCTGTTGGGTCTGGGGTCTGTTGGGACTGAGGTCTGTTGGGACTGGGGTCTGTTGGGACTGGGGTCTGTTGGGACTGAGGTCTGAGGTCTGTTGGGACTAGGATCTGTTGGGACTGAGGTCTGAGGTCTGTTGGGACTGTGGTCTGTTGGAACTGAGGTCTGTTGGGACTGGGGTCTGTTGGGACTGGGGTCTGTTGGACTGGGGTCTGTTGGGACTGAGGTCTGTTGGGACTGGGGTCTGTAGGGACTGAGGTCTGATGGGACTGAGGTCTGTTGGGACTGGGGACTGGGGTCTGTTGGGACTGCGGTCTGAGGTCTGTTGGGTCTGGGGTCTGTTGGGACTGAGGTCTGTTGGGACTGGGGTCAGTTGGGACTGCGGTCTGATGGGACTGGGGTCTGTTGGGACTGGGGTCTGTTGGGACTGGGGTCTGTAGGGACTGAGGTCTGAGGTCTGTTGGGACTGGGATCTGTTGGGACTGAGGTCTGAGGTCTGTTGGGACTGTGGTCTGTTGGAACTGGGGTCTGTTGGGACTGGGGTCTGTTGGGACTGGGGTCTGTTGGGACTGCGGTCTGTTGGGACTGAGGTCTGATGGGACTGAGGTCTGTTGGGACTGGGGTCTGTTGGGACTGAGGTCTGAGGTCTGTTGGGTCTGGGGTCTGTTGGGACTGAGGTCTGTTGGGACTGGGGTCTGTTGGGACTGGGGTCTGTTGGGACTGGGGTCTGTTGGGACTGAGGTCTGAGGTCTGTTGGGACTAGGATCTGTTGGGACTGAGGTCTGAGGTCTGTTGGGACTGTGGTCTGTTGGAACTGAGGTCTGTTGGGACTGGGGTCTGTTGGGACTGGGGTCTGTTGGACTGGGGTCTGTTGGGACTGAGGTCTGTTGGGACTGGGGTCTGTAGGGACTGAGGTCTGATGGGACTGAGGTCTGTTGGGACTGGGGACTGGGGTCTGTTGGGACTGCGGTCTGAGGTCTGTTGGGTCTGGGGTCTGTTGGGACTGAGGTCTGTTGGGACTGGGGTCAGTTGGGACTGCGGTCTGATGGGACTGGGGTCTGTTGGGACTGGGGTCTGTTGGGACTGGGGTCTGTAGGGACTGAGGTCTGATGGGACTGAGGTCTGTTGGGACTGGGGACTGGGGTCTGTTGGGACTGCGGTCTGAGGTCTGTTGGGTCTGGGGTCTGTTGGGACTGGGGTCTGTTGGGACTGGGGTCTGTTGGGACTGAGGTCTGAGGTCTGTTGGGACTGGGATCTGTTGGGACTGAGGTCTGAGGTCTGTTGGGACTGTGGTCTGTTGGAACTGGGGTCTGTTGGGACTGAGGTCTGAGGTCTGTTGGGACTGGGATCTGTTGGGACTGAGGTCTGAGGTCTGTTGGGACTGTGGTCTGTTGGAACTGGGGTCTGTTGGGACTGGGGTCTGTTGGGACTGGGGTCTGTTGGGACTGGGGTCTGTTGGGACTGGGGTCTGTTGGGACTGAGGTCTGAGGTCTGTTGGGACTAGGATCTGTTGGGACTGAGGTCTGAGGTCTGTTGGGACTGTGGTCTGTTGGAACTGGGGTCTGTTGGGACTGGGGTCTGTTGGGACTGGGGTCTGTTGGGACTGAGGTCTGAGGTCTGTTGGGACTAGGATCTGTTGGGACTGAGGTCTGAGGTCTGTTGGGACTGTGGTCTGTTGGAACTGAGGTCTGTTGGGACTGGGGTCTGTTGGGACTGCGGTCTGTTGGGACTGGGGTCTGTTGGGACTGAGGTCTGTTGGGACTGGGGTCTGTTGGGACTGGGGTCTGTTGCGACTGGGGTCTGTTGGGACTGGGATCTGTTGGGACTGGGGTCAGTTGGGACTACGGTCTGATGGGACTGAGGTCTGTTGGGACTGGGGTCAGTTGGGACTGCGGTCTGATGGGACTGGGGTCTGAGGTCTGTTGAGACTGAGGTCTGTTGGGACTGGGGTCGGCGGTCTGGGCACTGGCGACTGAGACCTGTTGTTTTCGAGTTGAGTATTCTAGGTACATTAGTTACACTAAGGGGAGTGCACCTGATGTAAAGGGTATGGGCACATTTGAGGCTTTGGGGTTTAATGTGTCCGGGACTGGGGAATGAGGGCTGTGTCTGAGGACTGGGCCTGGATCTGGGATCGATTTGGTTTGGCAGTGATTAAAGAACTCACTGACATTTTAACTCTTTTTCTCTTCTTCCCCCTAGTATGCCACTTATAATCTAGAAATCATATGTAGTCTTAAACAAATTTAATCATTTTGCATAGAATTTTGTGTGTCCTCGTCCCCCCTTTGTATTTGTTGTCAACTAGTGCATAACGTAGTCCTTGTTGTAGTAATAATTGTTGTCCACGTAGCCATACCAGTAGTATTTGTTGTAGAAGTAGTGGTAGAAGTAGCAGTAGTCACAAGGCCGATACCGATGATGATGCGAAACGCAGTGTCTACAGCTTTGCTGCTAAAGCGACCTGCACGCTCTGAGGGAACCTGTTTCACACAGCCTCTCAATATGGGGTTGGCGTGAGGGGGCCTTGCTTAACTGATGAATGTGTGTGATCGTCTTTAGATTGAGTTAAAGACTGACTATCTGTGCTTTGGATAGGCAGTCTAGAGGTGGTTTGTGTTTTTTTCTTTAGATTTTTACAAGATAGGAGTGGAATCACAGCATTCATCAACTTCCAGCTGAATTTGTTCTAGAGTACACTGTACACTCTGCAGTTGGTTTTCTCTGTTTTTCGGTGACTATCAACGACTACCTCCGTACTCAGCTGATCGTTAAAGTCTCCTCGAGTGGCAGTCTCTGACGCAGTTGGTGGATTTGATGCATTTTAGCTTTATACCTTCGACCACTCAACAGCATTTTTCAATTAGAACACAATCATCATCATCTTCTGCACCGCATGAGCCAGCGGAGGGGTAAAGCAAGCAACTAGAAGATCTTCCTCCTATTTCGCTCATATTTGTTGTACACTGATCAAGTTTTTCGGCTCACTTTGACGTAAAATGAAGGTGTTAAGGGCTAGAATTTGACTCAGTGCGACCTTTTGGCTCATGATTGATTTGCCGGGCTGGAAGGTGAACTGTTTACTGCCCATATAATCCGTTGTCAAAAATGATAGTTGCCGGATTGCGACGAGGTGCCCAATAAATTCGTTGGTTGCCTACGAAATCCGTAAATGTTGACCAACTTCATCCATCATGACGCATTCCTCTTTGCTTGGATCAATCGCAATCGCAACTTCAGTCCGATCCACTCCCATAGCTCTGTATCGACTCCTGCTTCATGGTACGTTGTTAAACGCACTCTATATCGAGGAACTCACCCATGGTGGATTCCTTCCGAAACCACTAAAAGTTGACTTCATCCCTCGTCGTGCATTCCTCCCGTGGACCACATTTGCTCATGAGTTGACATCACACAACGCACACAGCAGATTGTTAGAGTTTGGGCGCTAGACGCTAGACGTTCACACAGGCGTTCGCTGGAAAGGCGATGTTCAGCAGGTTTGGTGGAACAGGATCGAGGCAATATGTTAGTTTAGGCCAACTAACTTCGAATTCAAACCCCATTTAAACTGTGAAGCATGCAGTGGTAAAGGTGATGGTATGGGACAGCTTTTTTATTCTGTTCACACAAATGCACATCTATAGTCCTTGCCAGAGTTAGACTCGCCTTTTTCGTGGAAGCGACATAAGGTGCTGATATTGCATAGTCGCCCAACAAGGTTTGGTCTTCGATCTGATGGATGGCTTCTACCAGAACATCGCCACGACCTCGAAGAGCTATTCTGGCAAACCATCTGATCGTGCGACTTTCTTCTTCTTTCGTTTATTGACGGGCTGTTCCGGCTGCCTTAATGCTGAGCCTGAGGCTAACTTCATTGACTGGGATTCTTTAATTAAGCAGCTGTTAGAAGTGCTTCAAGATTACCTCTCCAATTGGAGAAGGTTGGATACCTTTCTTTAGGCCTTCGGCCAGTATTTCGGCTTTTTTTTAGACCTCTTCCGCATCCTTGAGGTTTCGGGAAACCTTTATTTAGGCGTAACTGCCTCTATTTCTCCCATATTCTAGTACAATGCTTCCCCTTGAAGTGCCATTCTGTACGAGACGAGGCTCGTTGTACGTTCTTTTCTGCTCACAACTTATAATGGCTTTCTTGTTCGTCGTGACAAGACACCGATATTTGACTCAACTGACAGACATTCAAAGTAGACATTCTGTTGCTCATCGAAGGCTCTGTCGTCGAAGCTTTCTCCCTATCCATCTGTCGAGCTTTGCCCTGAATCAATGACCACATGGCCCATTTTGTGGCTTTTGCGGTTGCCTGCGAGTGTCGGTAGGGAACTGGGAACTGCCGCGTGAGCCTCCTTTCACGCAAAAGCCTTGACCCACAAAAGCAAAGAAACAACAACAGACTTAACAACCATTCGACGTCATCATTGAGATTATAATTTATGCCCCAGAGGGAGTTGTTTACATTTCTCGAAAGCACATTCGCCACGAGTGCCTTCCCTGGCAAGCAGCACATTCAACCATCATCAGCGTCACGTCAAGTTCAAAATTCCCACTGACACAGTTAAGCGTGCTGAACAAGTTAAGACACAAAACCGCCCCTGCCCGTCCAGGTTTACCACTAAATACCATTCTTATAGAACCAGAACTCAAATGAAATGCTCCACTTCAAACATAGCACCACTACGCCACGAGTGCTCAGTCCTTGTGTGTGCTGCTGTTGGTGGTGGTGGTGGTGTACATGCAAATGCAAGATGCATGCAACCACAGTCGCCACGAAGCAGGCAAGCAACCCTCCCATGGATCGGCGCCATCATCACAGACCTTCCTTGGAGTCTTCAACTTTAATTAAACACTTTCCTGCTATTCTTGTGTGTTACCCCGCCTCTGCTACTGCTCCTGGTCCTGCTCGTGCTCGTGCTTGTGAATATATGCAGTTTCCTCGTAGTGGCGCTCCTTATGTTGTTCTGGATTTCGTTTGTCTGTGTGTGGGTGGTGGGATGAGGGGGAGGGAGTCCTTCTTCCTCCGAGCAGGGATTCATAATTTCTTTAATTAAAACTTGCATACGCCAACAGAGCGGGGCCAATGCTCTCCAGACGTGTGTCGTTATCCCATCCGATGCTGTTGCTGCAGTAAGTCTTAGCCCCCGCACGCCCCACCACACGTATCGGCAGATTTTTACACAATTTTCTCCTTTTTTCCTGGCGCCACGTTTTAATTCAAAGAACTCGAGCTCAAGTGAGTGAGGAAGATTGGAGCAGGCAGACACTTGTTAACAACCTTCCCCCCATCGACTAATTGTTGCTCCTCCGGGGGATGCTCGGGGGGTGAGGGATAACGGCGGAATGTGGGTGAAGTTGCACACAACTCGAGGAGTGACTGGAGCGAGATGGGAAGTGCTTTCGTTGCACCTGTGAACTATGAACTGTGCCCTTTTTTTTTTTTTTTTCTTTTGCAAAATGATCATCAATTTTAAATTGCAACCCAGAAACTGCATGCTAGGCTATGCAAGGGAAGCGGAAACTCGGTATAAGTAGCTTATGAGTGCGACCGAGTCAAGTGGCTGACGACGATACGTTCAGACGTGAGTTATGAAACAAATCCGAATGGAATAGCAGCAGTTGGGTACTTTGAAGGTAATTACCATGCGAGAGTGGAAGCCTGTGGAACAGCAGAGAAAGCCAAGTTAATTGAAAGAAAGTTGCTACTGATGGTTGAACATGCGTATTTTCTTGTTCATTAATCAGTTAAAGGAGCGTCAGTAGTGTTCGCACTTGACGCCTTTAATGAGGTGGTTCGACTGGGTGGGAGAAGAACTGTGCAACGGAGGAGCGACATGATCGCCTTATGGACGTTTGTAGAGCCATGCCGGTTGGTGTACACTGTGCAACGGAGGAGCGACATGATCGCATTATGGACGTTTGTAGAGCCATGCCGGTTGGTGTACACTTTGACGAGGTACAGGGCCAGGTTTTCAACAATTTCACAAGAAGATCGAATTAAACAGAAGCCCACATCAAATGATCAGTCGGCAAGCTCTCAACGATCACAAAAACCAACATCCTTCTAACACAGCTCCACAAAAGAAAATAAAGAAATCCATTCCAGTCCTTACCCTTCTGTGCACTTTAAGAGAACAGAAAACAAAAAAAAAAAAAAAAACAACTGCCATGAAAAAAACCCATAATTTACCTTTCTTTTCTTGTTCTTCTCGCCTACACGTGTCCACAGTCGCATCAAACCACCCATCGACTGTAGCGACACCCGACATCCGCGTCCCCTCCCGCTACACCGATTCACACCCAATTTCAGCCTGCAGACATATTCAAAACACAGCAGTGTCCTCTCACTCTCTCTCTCTCTCTCTCTTGCTTTCGAAATTTTATGTTTTTCACAAATAAGCGCTTAAATCATGCAAAAAATGGGCGAAAAAAAAAAAAAGGAAGAAGAAGGAAAAACAGCAGCCAAGGGACGAGGGAAAATTGGGCAATATGCCAATTTGCGCATTTTACTGTTCATCCCAAGGGATTTATCCATTCAACCTGGTTTCTTTTTTTGCAAAGACCTTCAGACCTACCATCGGCGCGCAACCATCACCACCAGTCGACGATACTTTCTCATCCTTTATTCGAAAAGTAATAATTTTCAGTGTGAGGATTGCCGTGGTGGGGTGGCGCGCGCGCGGGCGTGTGGCGCTGTTGTTTGTTCGTGGGTGGAGATAAAAAAAAAAAAAAATAGCAGCAAAGAAACTTTCACATCATTGATCCTTGGGGTGAAGTTGGATACGAGAAAAGACCGCAGCAACAACGTGTACACAACTTTCTTGAACGCTCTCTGGCGAAACCACTTCAAAAGTTTGACCTTCCATCTATCCACCCCCCCCCCCATTAATCGTGTGTCCATTCGAGGAAGATTTTGCACCCCATTTAGGTAGGGAAATTTTCATAAGCCCCCGCATCGCCCTCAGAGGCGACACCATTTTCGAAATCAAATGGAAGGGATGACCAGTTAGGGGGCCGCTTAAATTGTTTATAAATCCGCTTTTGTTCTCAATCAAATCCTCCCAACCTCAGATCAGGTTTCCCCTACCCCACAACCCCACCACCATTCATCTCTTAACGACAACCGTGGCCGTAGGCAAAGCATTCCGATGCCTCCTCCCTCGTCGTTGGCGTCCATCTTAAAGGATGATTGCACAGAGCACCCCTCCCCCGCCGGCATTTACATCCAACTTCTAAGAACCGCTGACTTTTCCAGCGGCCATCTGCCAATTGTTGGCGGGCCATGGCCAACGGAAATGTTTATTCTCCGACTTCCGCCGATCGCCCTCCACTCGGTTCCGCATTCCGTTTGTGTTTAGTCCGCATAATAGCGTCTCCATTTCAGCGATCATTATTACTTAAAAGCGGGGAACCCCCGCGAGCATGAAAGACACACTCACCCACACACAGTGGGACGTCGAAATGAGAGGAAAAAAAAAAACTGAAAAGAAGAGGAAAAATAGAAATTCAATTGAGATGCTATTGAATCGGAAGTGGGTGGTCGGTCGCAGAGTATCAGGCATCTCTCAATTTTAAATTACACAGACCCCATCGATGAGGGTGGAGGTGAATATTTCCAGCAGCACGTAGGTACTCCCACAAAATGCTGATGTCGCTGTCGCCGCCGGGAGCATCACAGAACACAGAGAACGAGAGACACACGATGCGACGGAGTTGTCCTGTAATTTGTGAGGGTGGTGAGCGAATGCAAAAGTCACCGAGTGGAGTGGAGCGGATGGATGTGAGCCAACACACTCAGCTTGAATGGCAGTCTATTGATTTTGCAACTGTTTTTCTGTTTAATTCGCAAAAGGAAGTGGAATGAACAAAAAAAAAAAAAAAAAAACGCAGTCAAGAGGGCGTATGTACGAGTAGCTGTGATTTATTTGAAGCGACAACGGAAGGAAATTTTAAATAATATTTCTTTTCCTTTCTTTTGGTTGAATTGACGTGCCGCCGCCGTCGGCAAGAGAGAGACTTGTCCTTTGTTGGTTGGTGGTGGTCTTTCTTTCTTGGGGGGATTGAGTGCCATCGAGACGATGGACACTGAGCGTTCGGTAAATGGGGGGCAGTTTTATGCCTGCTTTGAAGGATTGTATGTTTTGCATTGGAATTTAAAGCAGTTGAGTTCAAGGTGGAGGCTTCAATGGACGCGGCAGTCGAGTGCGAGGTTTTTTTTAGAATAAATCAGGGCGTCGATGGTTTGAGGAAGTCTCATGAAAGTGAAGCTAGCCTTTGCTGAGACAAGTTTCAATAGACGATCCAGGCTAAAGTCTTTTAAAGAAAACCTGTTTCAACAAGATGCGATGAAGTTAGACACATCAGAAGCCTTCGCAACACCCGGAGAACACCAATTTCTGTAAGTTTGAGATTCTTTACTCGCCAGGGGCTTGCATTGATGAACACTTTCGTGATGGAGCCGCTTCCACACGGGAGTGCAGAAGACATCACGGTGCCCAGAGACCAAGAAACTACGTCTGAAGACACTTGAAAAAGAAGACGAGTTAAGAATGAATGAGTGAATGTGTAGAAAGATAGAAACTGAGGCGACGACAACAGGGTCTTCACCACAAGGACCCCTTGATTATGAAATTCAATTACAACCCGAATCAATAACATTAGAGACAGACGAAGCCCTCTTTCAGAGGCACTGGGTATAGACTGCTGGAAGAAATAGAAATGGAAAGAATACAATGACCCACAGAGCTCGCAAAAAGTTGTCCATTTTCGAAAAACTTCTCGGCGGCCATGACGAGATATCAAACTACACTCACCCGTTTAAATCTGGTAGTCTTGAAGTGCTGCTTGATTCAGGAACTGATGCCCACTCGGTAGATGATCCTTGGAGGTTGCATTTGAACGAAAATCGACGACTTTCGAGGCACTGCGGTTCGCGATCTTCGATTCGAAACACATTTGTACTCGCGGACAAAACGAAAGAGAACATGTCGAGCTAGCTTTACATTTCTAAACCAGAAAACGACAGGGAACTCATCACGACATCAGAGGGATCCACTCGCGGATTAGCTATACGCCCGATCTGCACATACTTTGGTACGCATAAACGAACAAAACATTTCGAACTTGCTTTACAAATGGACAACGATGAGCATGTGACGACATTAGGTCGAAGCACTCGCGAACGCGGTTGTATCAAGGGGGATTCACTCGTGGATTCTTTACTCGACAGGGGCTTGCATTGACGAACACTTTTGTGATGGAACCGCTTCCACACAGAAGCTTAGATCATTTTTTTCGCGAAGGGTACATACGGCGGGAGTTGTGGTAATTTGGTGTACATACGGCGGAAGTTGTGGTCATTTTTTTCGCGAGGTGTACATACGGCGGAAGCTGTGGCCTTTTTTCGCGAGGGGTACACACGGCAGAAGCTGTATTCAAGAGGTTTTCAAGCAATGTCAAGTTGACACGGGACGTATTTTTCCGTTGGGAACAGGAAAGAACTTCGACTACGTCACACAGTCAGCACATAATGATGAACATTTGGAAAGATTCTTGTGTCAGCTACGACAGCAAAATGAGAAAGCACAAGTACAACTCGCTCCTTAGAAAGCGCCTAATTACTGAACTGTTTGCTTAACACGATCGAGTGCTTGTAGCATGCACCAGGACTGCTTCCTTATCGTGATCCTTCGAGCGTCTGTGCCGTCCACGATTCCCTTTATGCCGTAGCTAGAGGAGGATGTCTCAAAGTGCCTTCTTGTCTTGGAACATTTTCACTAAGCATCCTCGTCTAGCTGGGACATGTGAGAAATCGTGGAAGGAGAAGATGGACGAAGAATCATGATGAGGTAACAGTCCCGGTGGTTGAAGGATCAGTACAAGGAGACTATTTGCAATTTTCTTGAGATGCACGGAGGTTGCATTGGCTCGCATTGGCTAGTGCTTAACCCATTTATGCCCGAATAAATTTATTTTCAGCCATTTTTTGTGGCATTAACGCAACAGTTGTCTTTAATGTGGGCAAAGATTCGCACAAACATGGGACGTTTCTTTGAAGGAAGCAACATGCACACAGATTGTATAGATCTCGGAGTCGTTTGGCATCCTTTTCTGGATGGGACATGAATACACACGGTATTGAGCACGGCACAGAATGCTCGACGGGAGAAGACAGAGGTGGCAAACGTTTTTGAGCCTCGGGGGAAGTTTGAAGGGAAACTAGGCTCCTTCTACAGAATGCAACAATGTTACACTGAAAAAAGAACTGTCGTAGCAAGGGATGTTTAAGGCCGCCTAGCAGGTGGAAAGGACAGAAAGAAGATTCGTGCGAGTTGCATACTCGAAGCTTGTCGTTGACCTTGCAAGGTGCTTATAAATACAATGCAATCAAATGCAAAACCTCTTGCTTCGTAGTCTGGAATGACACTCGTATTGACGATTATTGGTAGGCACGGTCATGTTTCTTGACGACCATTAATTAGAACGAGTATAAAATCGAAATGGTAATGAAAGAGGAGCTGATTGGAAGACGTGATCGAATGAAGTCGAGAGTTCGTTAAAAAGGAGAAACATATTCTTAACGTTGCACATTTCTTTAAAGGAAGCAATTGATTCCACGGATATTAGAGACAGAGACACGTACAACATACTTTGACGAAGATTTGCGCAACAAACTCCCGTACTGACCGAAAAAAACTTGCCGATAAACTTCGTTAAATGTGACCACACCTCGACGCAAAGCCAATTGACGAAAAAAAAAAATACACAATTCGACTTAAAACGAAGCAATTAACACACGATGATTGTATCCTGTTGAAGAAACAAACAGATTTGATTAATTTGTGAAATAAAAATCAAAATATTTCAAATGACTAACCCTTTGCCAGGTGACCCATACCTCGGCGCTGTTTAGACCATCTGTGAATTATGACAGAAGCTTAAATTCCACTCATATGTGAACTTTAAATCGAATCAAATCGAGAACACTCTTGACAAGGGGGCGACGGGGAGGGAGTGAGACAGCATCTCAAGCTTGACACGAACACTGGGCTGAGCGAGAGGGGAGACTACTACTGCCTACTGAGAGATTTAACTCTCTTTGCTCTCACTTTTTTTTTTTTGCACTTTTTTACTTTTTGCACTTTTTCACTTTTTGCACTTTTTCACTTTTCCGATTTAACTTACCGCACTGTACCACGCACCGATCACAACTGACCGGTGGGCAGTGTCACTTCCGTTGACTTTTGCTAATTGCTATGCAATTCAGCACATTAGCTGAATTCACGGCGAAAGAGTTCACTCGAGAGGTTGATGAAGTATGGGGTTCATTACGACGTGACGTTAGCCGATCAACCGGGTGGGGGTGGTTGGAGGAAGTAGGTGGACTTGGACGATCATTATTTGGATGACCTGCGCGTGAGAGAGAAATGTGAACTGTCCACCACGATTTGAACTTCAGCTAAGAGGGACCGGACTGGGAAGGCGGACTGGTAAATGCCATTGCCATTGTCCGAATCTCAATTTGGACCGAAAAGAACGAAATGGAAGTGTGCACTGACATGCCATTGATTTCTGGTGACGACCACAACCAACCCCTTCTCTTAGCAGGTACGCTGCACTGTGTAGGCATTTGTGCATTGGTTGTTTCCAGCCCTGGTTGTGGATGAGAAAAGGGTCGTCGCGCCGCTCTCAGATACCGTTGTTGCGTGCAGTCACTACTCACTGGTCTGGTCTCCACATCGTCGGTACACAACTCGCTACAGTCGTGTGCAATGATGGTCCCGCCGCTGACGTTGGCTGCAATCACTGGTCGCACCAGGTCTTCGCATCGTCGGTCCATACTTTGTTGCCGTGGTGTGCAAAGAACCCGAGCCGCTTACAGATGCCCTTCGTCGTTGGGTGCAGTCTGGCCCTCACATCGTCGGTCCACAACTCGTTGTCGTCGTGTGGCAATAATGTTCGCGCCGCTGACGTTGGGTGCAATCCCTGCTCGGGCCTGGTCTTCACATCGTCGGTCCACACTTCGTTGCCGTGGTGTGCAAAGAACCCGCGCCGCTGACGTTGGGTGCAGTCACTGGTCGGGCCAGGTCCTCACATCGTCGGTCCACAACTCGTTGAAGTCGTGTGGCAATGATGCTCACGCCGCTGACGTTGGGTGCAGTCACTGGTCGGGCCAGGTCCTCACATCGTCGGTCCACAACTCGTTGTCGTCGTGTGGCAAAGATACTCGCACCACCCGGCATCGTCGTTTGGATAGATATCTGAATTTCGTTCTTAAAATTAATCTCGCGCCGCTCTCAGATACCGTTGCTTGCGGTACTCTTCTGCAGCTGCACACATTCCTTCGACGACGTCAAATAAAACCAATCATTTGAGAAAAACCTACGTTCGACGTTCATTTATTTTGTCATTTAAAATATCATCGACCAACAATCAGACCATTTCCACTTCGTTCCGGTGAAGCGAACCCGTTTCTGCGTCTTCCTTTGCCTCAGAGCCACGCAGTACGCCGCGTACTTGGGAATAATCAGCTGAATGAGTCCCGATACAATGATGCAAATGCCGGAGAAGATAAAGACCGGCTTGTAGCTGTGGTACTTGTCCAGCATAGTTCCGGACAGGCAAGTGCCAATGAAGGAGCCAACACCCATGATCGCCGTCGTCAATCCGAAGGCATTCGTTAGCTTCTCCAAACCGAGGACTTTGACATAAATCATCACCCGCAGGGCTCCATGCGACGCTGGAATGTTTGAAGATGCCTGAAGTGAAGACTGGGAGGACAGACAGTTAGCTTACCAATTCCGATGCCGAAGAGCACTGCGAAGGTGAACTGAAGGGGCACACTGTCTTGTCCGATGAATCCACTCACCAGGACAGCTGCGCCGCCGAGGCATAAGCCCAGCCCCGAGAGGTAAGACATGTGAATCGACGTCTTGTAGGCGCAGACGCCAAGGAGTATCCTAAACGTGACGTTCACAGCTCCAATGACAGACGGCAGGAGATTGGCCAAATGACTGGGGATCTCTGCTCGAGCTGGGGAATAGGTCACGCAGAGCGTCTCAAATGAATGAATGGCTTACATATCGCGTAAACGAAGGGAATATTGACGCCCATGGCGAAAATCAGAGTGCAGACCAGCAGCAGCTTGAACTCCGTCAACTCTATGAGCTTAACGTCCAGGAGTGTGTAGATGCCCACCTTCAGGTTCTGCGGGATCCAGTTCTCCAAGTCGTCTGAGGCCGTCTTCGTTGCGGGACGCACCACTGACAAGGTGTAGCTGATTCGTTGAGCCTTGAACGAAACACGGCGTTAAGGATGAAGCAGCATGCGTGATGAGACAACCTTTTCCTCCTCGCCGGGCACAATCTGCATGTTGCACGAGCGCGTGTAGTCCGGGGGACCGCTGTAGAAAATGTCCTGCCGGTCGAGGGGATCACGGTTGATCACATGGCGTCTGTCTATATGTCCTCGAGTGCAGCAACAACATGCTCGATGGGAACCGGACTTTGACTTTCCAATTGGACTGGCTTCAAGGGAGAGGGTGTGAGTTCAAGATTAGACCAGCGTTTCTACTCACCAGTCGCTTGGGCGGAGTTTGTAGAGCCCGGCGTGTCGGTTTTCGGCAAGGAATACACCGAGTATGTCTCTGTCGCCAATTCCACAGAGTTCAGCGATTCGTCCGAATCATCCCCTGGAATGTACTGTCAAACGGGGTGAGCTGTTGCCAGAGGAACTCACACGGCGACGAATGCAAACCTTGAATGCTCCCAATTCAGTGGGCTCCACCTCTACGTAGGCACACGTGAGCAACGCCACGGCCAGCATCAGCAAGGCGTGTATTCGGTTCGTGTACCTCCACCCCATGGACGCAATCAGATTGGCGTTCAGAAGACTAATCACGATCAGGCCCACTCCCGAGCCCGTCGACGAGACTGCGCTCGCAATGGGCCGCAGGCTCTCGAAGTAGTAGTGGACGATGAGCATGCTGCTCACTAGAACCATCCCCATGGCAGTTCCCCCTTAAAACAGACGGACACTAGATCGGTGAAATCCACTCAGTCGAGAGCACATACCGATCACGCCATAGCAGATGATGAGCGAGGTCTGCGTCTTGCTGATGCTGCCGCACACCAGTCCCAGCGCTGCGAACAGTGCCCCGTAGAAGGCCACGAGCCGGAACCCAAATCTGTTGATGAGGGCACTGCCCAGGAGAGCTGAAAAGTAGTACATAGCTTTGGCATATTCAAATTGGGTTTGGGTCGAAGTCCAAGCGAGATGTACCCATTTGCGTTGACGCCACGAAGGCCAGGTCGGTGGCGGAGAGCGCCAAGTCCGCCTCGATTGCGGGCAACATGACCCCAATCGTCCAGATGACCCCCTCCGTGATCATCAGGCAGAAGAAGACCACGATCAGGATGATCCACCCGTATCCCCCATCTGGGGGGATGATTACGTAAATCTGTGGACAATTCCAATTCATGAGCTGGTTCCATCACCGATTGCATCCAAGTACTCACAAAGTTTCCGGTCTTAAACAAGTTCGGTTGCCTGCCGCCTTGCCTGTCCGCCCGTCCAACCTTCACGCTCTCCCCGAAGGACACGACCGAACGGGAGACTTCACCCGGCTGGGTGTGCCGTTCCGGCTGTGTTTTGTTCGCTGCGTTTATCCGGTTAAAGCGTTCTGCATCGTAGGTCTCATTTCCGTCATCTGTCGTCTCCTTGTGGAATTGCTTATTCAACTTGTTGAATCGTTGGGCTCTCCTGGTGATGGGTTCGACGGCCGCTTCGCCTCTGTTTGGAAATGAGACGTGAAAAGGAAGCCGATTCGTCTGTGTGGTGGTTGGCTTACCGAAAATCTGTGACATCTGTTGACTGGGTCTGGTTGACGGTGGCTCTGAGATAAGACGCGATGAAATGTGGGATTTGCCGGTTGAATCTGCTTACCTTTCGGTCGTCATGGTGGCGAGCTTAAAAATGGGGAATCCTTGCTGGAAAAAAAACTGAAAACGGGCAGCTCATGTGACAGGAGAGAATTTTGTCAGTTTTGAAGTTCGTTTTGTGATCATTTGTGGGGTTGATAGGAAACAGAGTGGGATTACCAACCTTTCCTTTGTACGTCAGAGACGGAGATTTCCTTTTGTATTAGCTTGGAGTCCTTTAGTTTCCCATGAGAACTACATAGACTGCCCCGCCCTCGTGTCGCTTGCACAGTACATCTCCATTACTGACTTAATTACTAACTTATCAGGCCAACGACCTGTGGAGGCTCCGTGGTTCGGCAATCACTGCCTTCCATCGCCGATGGTCCTGGGCACGCTGCTTCCAGTCATCGAGGCCAAGCTGTCTAGCGTCCACGATAACTTGGTACTTGTAGCGGAGATTCGGTTTTTTCTGGAACCAGGAGGCTTGGATTCGAAGATCGTCTTTTCTGGAGCATTGGTGTTCATTTGCTCGATTTGGCCAAGCCACTGTAATCTAGGGATTTTTGCCTTCCGGACTACATCCACATCTTCTTACAGCTCGTGGTTCGTGGACTCGTCTTTTCCTCATTAACCTTAAGACCAGCTCAGCTCGTTTCGCCTGTTATACAAACGTCCTGAAACCTTCCACTACGACAGGTTGGGAGCGCTGGAGGATGCCGATGTCATCTGCGTAACCCAAAAGTTGGGCCGACTTATAGAAGATAGTGCTTCCGTGTTTACAGGCAATATCTTCTCTTGTACCAGAGTGAAGAAATCACACGACAGCTCGTGTCCTTTCCGACATCCGATGCTGAATTCAAACTGCTCCAAAGACGGCTCCATGCGCCGCGCCTTTGTTACCGTGGTCCCAATGGCGATTTGGATGGTAAACCATCTTAGCCTGCCACAGCTCCATTACCCTCTTAAATCCCAACCATTTGCCTCTTAAAATAGCGCTTGATGGAGAGCGTCAGTAGTAGTTTGACATAAAATGTCATTACCGTAATCACACGCACACACTCTTAACTCTTTAAACAAAACAAAAACCTGAGTAAAGAGCTGCATTTTTTTTTTTAGATCTCACTTACTGTTCTAAGCTACACTACCTCGGAACCTGTCCAGCCCTTGCATGGACACGGAAAAGCGCGCTAGGCGACTGTTCATTCAGCAGCCTGAACGAAATGTCATACATCAAGATTCAGAACCCAGTAATGGAGTGTATCATCAAGCAGCTATTTCTTGGCTTTCATTTACTTCTTTGGCTAACGAAGAATCGGTGTATCAATGACCGGATAGTGGGGTAACAACTGATTAAGCTGCGACAGTCACTTAAACCTAACCTATCCTACCACAGTGTCTGTCTAACTACTTCCAGTTCTGTACACAGAACACGTTCAGTTCCTTCTCCAGTTTTGTTCGTGGTTCAAACATGAGAATCCAATTAGAATTCCCCAATTGTCCACCAAATTATCCACTACACACAGTCCTTCTCCAATTTTGTGTGCCTTGGCCTTGGTTTCCTGGTTAAAACTTCTTCTCCATCTGTCTCTACTGAAACAGGACATCGGCTTTCTCCGATAATTATCACAAATTCCATCGGAAATCCGTGCATTCGTGAATATTCTGCGACGTTTCCGTTGACAAAAAAAAAAGTCACTGTCAAATGCCATTCATCGCGGATGAACATTTCAGCGGAGTTCAGCCGGAACAAAAGTTGCTTAATACTTATTGTTGTTCACGATGCAACAGATTAGTAATAGAGATTCAAGTTAAATTACATTTATTCCGGAAAAATGGACGCAGGGGAGATGAAGACCTCGTATAAGAGCATATCCCCACTATAACTCTTTTTAAATTATGTTCTCGTCAATTTGGAATTGGAACGCAACTGTGAATGGAAACGGAAATCTGAAATCTTCATGTGACATCACGAAATAAATTCCCCCCCCCCAGCGACATCTCCCCATCCCCACAACGATCATCCTTTCATCCCTTATTTGACCGCCCATCCATCCACTTCCTTATAAGACTTCCTTCTCTATACAAAAATTCAAATAAGCCAACAGTGCATTCTACCCAGCTGATCGCCGCAACAGACTTGAGAGCGAAAAGCAGTCAGCTTCCTTTTTGCCCAAGAGTGCATCAACCTCCGAAGCTGAATTCTGCGAGAGAGTTCAGCTCATTTGCAGAACTGTCAACTGCCACTGAATTTGCATGCAACAAACCGAGGCGCGTCTGTCAGCGCGGCTCAGTTGTGATCCGTGTGTTGTGCAGTGCAGTTCGGTAAGTGGAAAAGTGGAAAAGTGGAAAAGTGAAACAGTGAAAAAGTGGAAAAAAAAGTGCAAAAAGTGAAAAAAAGTGAAAAAAAGTGAGAAAGCTCTCCCAAAAGTCAATAGGAATTCTGTCTTTTGTCTCCCTCATCCTGTTGTGAAATCCCCTGCCGTCTCTCACACCCTCTCACTCACTCCGTCAGCCACTCCATTAGTGCGTCTCTGAGCGATTTTTCTGTTTCGTTTTGATTCGATTTATAATTCACAAATTTAATAGCACCTCTATGGGGAAACCATGTTCTGCTTATAGTTCGCAGATGGTTTGAGCAAGCGCGATGGACGCCGCTGGTAGCTGTCAAAAGGTTTGTATCCGATTTGCTTTGATTCTGACTTAAAGTGATGCTAATTTCTCTTGGTTTCTTCAACAGATTATCCGGAATCATCCTGCGTGTGGATCTCTTCTTTAATTTCAGCGCAGTTCAGCGGTAAGCTAAATTAAACTTTAGACGGTCTTGAGACTAAACTTTGGTTGGCTTGCCTTGTCCATTGTACATCGAGACACACTTAAGCAACTTATGCTATCATTTTTAATAAATTTTGTCGAGCTTTTTTTTTTGTCTACGTGTGATTTTTCTTATTTAAGGTTTCTCCTTAGTGTCTTCGCAGGGTCTGTCTTCATCGTCCTTGTATTTTGTTTCCTTTTAAATAACTGCCTTATATGCTTGAGATGTTGTGCTGTAAGCCAAGTGTTCGTTAAGAAGCAATGACGCTTCTTTTGGGCACAAAACCATGCGCGCTCCCACCACTGGAAGGCAGGTAAAAGTGTCGGGAGATGCATAAGCACGACCAACTCGTTGCCATCACATTTCTCTTGCCGCATATCGACGTCATTTTTGCATCGTGTAGAAGAGATTCTGGGGCACAAGATAGAAAGCAACAAGTGAAATGTGTATTAGGCAAGGAGGAGGACACTCCTAATTCACATCACCACCCGTTGCCAATCACATTTCTCTTGTTGCATCGTGTTGGGAACGTTTAAGAACCCTTTCCAAAATCCACCCAATAATGAATGCAATTCTTGTCTTGTTCCACTCGAGCATTTGTGTCCTCCTGTGATCTAGCTAGAAAAGAATACCAATTGTCTCCGTCTTTTGCGTGAAACAAGATGTTTCATGGTCCCCAAAGTGGAGTGCGTTCCATTTAACATAATTCATCGGTGTCCATCCATAAAATTTCTGCCAGCTTCTCTGGCAGTCAATGATTAAAAAATCTTTTGTATTGGGTGACGTAAAATAATGCCGAATTGAAGTAAATTTGGTGTTGTTCCATCTTCAAAACGAAATAAAGCCAAATTCTCAGTTCAGCTGTGATTTGCTTAAGGAATTGGAGTAGAGGCGAGGTTGGGTATATCAGATAATCGTCAAATCCGTCCGAAACATCGGCGTAGTACAGAGGTCTGCATATACTCAACCTCGTCGTATAGTGACTCCAAACAGGGGCATGCTGCACTGCTATCTCACAAAACTTTATCGCAACAGTGAAGTCACATCAACAAACACGTTCCACTGATGAGCAGTCCAAAGATGACATCAACAAGTCTCAGACAGACGCCGATATCCAAAGTGGATGTTGGCAAGTAAAGAGTGGTTAAATTTTAAGGGCCGATGTTGATTTTGAATAAAACACAAATTATTTAGGAACTTACTATCATTTCTTTTTATTATGATAATATTGGTATGGTTCAATTATGTATGGAACAAAATATTGGCCAAATGGCCGCCGCGACCTCGGCGGCACCTCTCCATTCGATGGTCCAAATTTTCGATGACGTTGAAGCATAATTGAGGTTCTATGCCGTTAATGTGCCGAATTGTCTCATCCTTTAGCTCTTGAATTGTTGCTGGCTTATCGACGTACACCTTTTCTTTCAAATAACCCCAAAGAAACAAAATCCAACGGTGTCAAATCACATGATCTTGGCGGCCAATTGACATCGCCACCACGTGAGATAACACGGCCATTGAATTTGTCGCCCAAAAGAGCCACTGTTTCGTTAGCTGTGTGGCAAGTGGCACCGTCCTGTTGAAACCACATATCGTCCACATTCATATCTTCCATTTCGGGCCATAAAAAGTGCGTTATCATTTCACGATAGTGAACACCATTCACAGTAACTGCCTGACCGGCCTCATTTTGGAAAAAATACGGCCCGATGATGCCGCCAGCCCATAAACCGCACCAAACACTCTCACTCTTTGTGGGTGCATTGGTTTGTCGACAATCACTCTTGGATTATCATTCGCCCAAATGCGGCAATTCTGCTTATTGACGAATCCACTGAGGTGAAAATGTGCCTCATCATCATCTTCGAAAATTGATCATCCACTGTTGCCATTTCTTGCCACCAGTCTGACCATTAACGACGCTTGAAATGGTCAAGAGGCTTCAGTTCTTGAGTCAATTGCACCTTGTAAGCGCGTAAATGCAAGTCTTTATGCATAATGTTCATCAACGACGAGCGTGAGCGGTGCAATTGTTGGGCACGACGACGAGTTGAGGTGGACGGCTCTTCAGCCACACTATCGCGAACAGCAGCAATATTTTCTGCAGTACGAGCTGTACGAGCATGCACTGGTGTTTTCACATCTCCTACAGACCCGGTTTGGTCAAATTTTTGCACGATTTTTCCGATTGTACGCTCATGTCGACGATTAAATTGACCGAAAAAATCACGAAGTGCACGATATGCATTTTGATTTGAACGCCCATTTTCATAATAAGCCTGAATAACTTTAACGCGTTGCTCGATTCTGTATCTTTCCATGGTTCAAATTGAGTTAGTCTGAAATTGAGAAATGTCAAATGAAATGTAGAAAAAAACTTGACGTTTAGGAGTGGTTCACATTCAACATCGGCCCTTGAAGTTTAACCACCCTTTAGCTGTCGATCGTGAAATTGTGTCCAAGGTGGTGTGTGATGGAACGTTTTTTGGTCGACAGCATATATTTCGTTTTGTCCTCATTGACCTTGAGACCAGGTTCGTTTCGGCTGTTCTTCAATCGTTGTATAAGCCTCCACTACGGCACGTTGAGAACGCGCCACGATGTCGATGTCATCTGCGTTGGACCCAACAGTTGGACCGACTTCTAGAAGATAGTGCCTTCCGTGTTTACAGCTATCTTAGTACCAGATTGAAGAAATCACACGACAGCGCATCTCCTTGCCGAAATCCAGTGCAAGTTTCAAACGGCTCAGAAATCCTTGTAATGTGTATGCGTGGTGCGACACAACCGGATCAGTTTTCCCGGAATCCCGAATTCCATCGCATCGAATAGCTCCTTGCTATGAATGCTGTCGTATCTTACTTACTTACTTACTTAAGGTGGCGCTACAGTTCGAGGTGGACCTGGGCCTCAACCAACAAGCGTCTCTAGCCAGTTCGATCTTTAGCTAGCTGTCTCCAGTTTCGCACGCGTAGTTGGTTGAGGTCCCTTTCCACTTGCGTGCACCACCTGAGTCGCGGTCTTCCTCTACTGCGCCGTCCCTCGGCGGTGGATTCGAAGACTTTTCGGGCCGGACCATTGGTTTCCATCCGCTCTACATGACCTAGCCGTCTGAATCGTTGGATCTTCACTCTTCTGGCTAAGTCGATGTCGCTAAACAGCCCGTATAGTTCGTCATTATATCTCCTTCTCCACTCACCATCCGAGACCGAGATGGACCGAGAATCACACGAAGAGTTTTCCTCTCGAAGCAACCAAGGGCAGCTTCATCCGCTTTTGACAAAGTCCATGCCTCCGCGCCATATAGCAGGACTGGGACGATTAAGAACTGTTTTCTATTTTCAAATAAGAACTCTAATTCACATCACTACTACGGTTGGGGTAGGGTATCAGCTGTTCGTCAGCTGCTCGCAAGAGCTCACACATATTCACAGTCACGGGATAAAAAGCGTATAAAAAACGCTGTCAGATGAAATCAAGGGGCAATGGCGGTAGAAGTTGGATATCTCCTTGCTCTCTTATTTCCGTTGCTGACCTTCTCTTGCTCCATTGTGATGATGGTGACACTGTGGGAATTTGCCCCAGCCCATGATGCCCATGATTGACGGACCGTGGCGTTGTGGGTATACGCGTCGACTCCTACGCACTTGGACCTACCTGTCTAGGTTCGATTCCTGGTAGGACAAGAAATACTTTTCACGGCCTCACCTCTTTCCAGTCACTGACAATGCTCAAAGAGTATAACTGTCTAGAAAAAGCGTCTCAAACTTGGTTTCCGTTCGGAGTCGGCATAAAACTGTTGGTCCCTTCCACTAGTGAGGGAGCAAATAGCACTCACAACAGGAGTGGTTGGTGAGAAGCTAGGCCCTGGCCCTCGACAGGCTGTAGCGCCACCCATATTATATTATTAAATTTGACAGCAAACAAAGCTGGACACATTACATACAACATGCAAGAAAATCGTCGGTCGCAAATGATGAATCAGACAGACTGTAGAACGGTCCTAGTCTGCTTGACGGCGCCAAGACTCACATAATCTCACTTAGCCAAGCAGTCTGTATTACAGAAGCACTCAGATCAACGCCTACAGCCGCCCTAGATCTTACGGCTACGCATGCAGCGATAGGACAACAAGAGTGTAATCGCTGGGGTGAAACTGACAGCAAAGGGCATATGGAGGTACTCCAGATAGAGATATCAATGGCGCTCCGGCTACCGAACGAGGCAGAAGTTGCAGCTCTCCTGGCCAATCGATCCAGGAAAGCATCCAGGAAGCACAGCAAGGCTAAATGGGAGAATCCGGTTTGCAAGGTCGGATATTGACGGCACAATGAATGGGCCACAGTGGAGCTTGGCTACCTAGGGGCAGGATACCCTGTTCTGGTAAAAGAACATAATATTCTTAATGTACATCGATAATTAGTCAATAATTTAAATGAACTTTCAATGCCAGAAGAAGGCTTCATATATCGCAGCCATCTTCCCTCTTTCAAAGAATCCTGATCCAATCCGGAAGTCCTTGAGTTTTGACTCATTTCCGCAATTTCTCGTGGCTGCCAAGTGAAAGTTTTTCAAAAAAAAAAAACACAAAATTTAGAAAAATGCATGAAATCTTTATTTGAATCGATAGTACGGTCCATATAATTTGATGTTTGAAGATTAGTTCATGCAAATGTTGACCTTGACTGCGCCTCAAATGGTCCATCCGTTTAGTCCAATTTTGGCATAAACTTTCCAACATTTCGGCCGGTATCTCACGAATAAATGCTTCAATGTTGTCTTCCAATGCGTCAATTGAAGCGGGCTTGTCTGTATAGACATGAGCTTTAACCTTCAATGCCAGAAGAAGGCTTCATATATCGCAGCCATCCTGATCCAATCCGGAAGTCCTTGAGTTTTGACTCATTTCCGCAATTTCTCGTGGCTGCCAAGTGGTAAAGTTTATCGACTCCAACTCGTCGAAGTGCCGACGGCCTAGCTCCTTAGCAACCACCCCAGTTGTGAGTGCTATTGTTCCCTCACTAGTGGAAGGGACCAACAGTTTTATGCCGACTCCGAACGGCCAGGTTTGAGAAGCTTTTTCTATACAGATATACTCGTTCAGCATTGTTGGGGACTCGAATCAAAATCCTCCCTCCCCCCACCCCCAATCCCCACAAAAAAGAAACTCCATAAAGTACTTTATACAAAAATTTATATATACTTTTATTATTCACGATTTTCAGTTTCAGTTTCATTTTTTGTGATTTTTGTTTTGTTTTTTGTTTTTTGTTTTACCTTGATTCTTTGTTTATACACTACAATTTTACAATGTTGCATATGCTGTCTATCTGCTGCTGTCCTCTCCCGCTCGAAACACATACATAGCTGTCCCTCATAGTAATTTGTGTGTGTGCCTGTGTGTGTGTGTTTAAATTCTTCGGGTATACAAAATCATAATCATCAATAAGGTACAGTATCTACAAATGTTTTCAATGTGACTCCAAATTTTGATTTTCACAAGGACACAAGAAAAAAACAAATCCAATCCAATCGAAATCAACAAAATTACAATAATTCTTCTTTTGGTTTTTTTTTTTTTTTTTTTGTACGATTGATTATATATATAAGTGTGTAGTTTCATCTTAATTCTGGTACATAACACTCTATGAACAGCATTTTGAATAATGTTTATCTATTTATAATAATTTTAATTCATTTTATCCTTGTTTTTTTTTTATGAAAATATGTGTCATTCCATTATTACTTAGGGCGGTAACCAGTACAAATATTACAACTATTCATCAAATAAACGTTAGTTTTCTCCAATTTCTTTTAATAAATTAAATTTTGTTTTTTTTTTTCTTTCTTTATTTATTTTGTTTTTTTTTTTTGTGTTTAAATGATTATGCTTACATGATTAGCTTATGACTAAGGGAGGGGGGGGGGGGGGGTAGTTGGGGTAGGTAGGGAGGGAGGGAGGCTTGATTTTTTTCTTGTAATTTCTTTGGTTTTTGTTGTCCTTCTTTTTCGTTCCGCTTCGGTGATGATGCAAGATTTTGTGGAGCAAGAGGAGGGGTCTGTGACACACATCCTCCGTGTTGCCCCAATAGCTACTTAATCGAATTGAGAGAGTTGATTACATATTGTCAAAAGTCCTATCTTAACATTAGAATTTTCGGGATCGAGGGTGTATTTCACAAACTTTATTTTTTTTTTCGTTTTTTTTCTGTTTTTTTTTTTTGTTTTTTTTATGGTAAAGCATTACTGAGTGTGTTACAAGTATTCTCTTGGTTTTGTCTTAAAGAAATCAAAGGATAAATATGTTTGGGTTGTTTTTGCTGGTTTTCTTTTGCTGTTATTTATTTTAAATACATTCTGTTCATTTTTGTTTTCTTTTCTTTAATTGTTTAACCTTAAATTTAAGTTTAATTAAGTTCATGTGTTCGACCTGTATTGCGAGAGGGAAGAGAAAGAAAAGAAAATAACAGTCTCATTAGCGATGCAGTCGATTACAGTGAAATTCAATGCGAATCCTTGCGCCTTCAAGGCACCAAGGTTCCTCTTTAGAACCAACAAAATTTCATGCTCTGCCTAGGAGGATAATTCCCACAAAAAGTGATTCCAAAATCGAATCATACATGCGCGCGCATAAAATCAAGCTCTATACGAATGCTTACCAATTGAAATAGGTCAAAGGCGAATGGCATCCCTTCTCGGAGCCGCACCATTTGGACTCCTGCAACGCGGGACACGGTCGTCCGCCTCTCTTGCCGTGTTTGATTATCTTTCGATATCGATGCATCTCGCCGATGCCGCAGCTTTTGCTGCACGTACTCCATTCGGACCAGTGGCCGACGCGACAGTCACGTGATCGACGACCGGATACACGTTTTTTATGCTGTTGCTTGTTAGTGCCTCTGCTGTTGTAACTGGACGCGATACTCTGGAGGATTGCATTCTTATCGTTCTTTGGCACGACATTTGTCGAATTGTAACTGAAACGAAAAACAAGAAAATGGCAGAACAGAATCAAAAAGGAAATGCTATATCCAGGCGAACGGATACGAGGGATTACCTAACGAAATAATCCAACAAATTACAATTTAAAATGATTTGCTGATGGAAATGGAAGTGGTTAGTGGAAAAGTTTTTCCCCTTTCCCTTTGCCCGGGAGTAAATAGATTGTGTCGTCCGTCCGTTCTGTGTATATTTTCACAATAAAAACACCCCTCCACCCCCCACCCACCCACTCGACAACTGCATCTGCAGCAGAGTCGTCCTTGTGCACGGAATGAAGTGAAGCAACAAAAAACAAACTTCCACCGGCACCACAAAGTAAAGACGCGCGACGCGATGTCGTCCTTGGTTTTTGGTTAGTTTCTCCTTCGATGGCGACATTATTTGTTCGGATTTTTGTACTTCACCTCCTTGCAACTCCTTCCGCCCACGAATTCATTATTCATTCTTCGATCGAGGCAAACATTCAAAGAGCTCGCTTGGTTCCCTGGGAGGCATTGCGAGGACTGAGTGCTGCTTTATCGTTGGTTTTGACTTCCTGTTGTGTGTGTGTGTGTGTGTGTTTGCGAGTGACTTTTATTAATAGTTCACCATTGTTACCATGTTACAGTTAGTTTTGTTTGCAATTCAGAAAAGAAATGGAAAAGGGACTTCGAGTCGAGGAAATGAAAACAATTGCCGCGGGGGAAATTGCATTGAAACGAGAATGTGAGGCTTGCGAAAAAGAATTGCACGCCGATGGGATTAATATTGTTTGACTTTGTATGCGAATCCTTGAATTCGTTTTTATTTTTCCTCGAATTCGACAAACAGAGGAAATCCTGTCAACGAAGGATGAGAAATTGTGTGTTTGTTTGCATTTGATTTGCTGAGTATGCAGTCTGGTGGGGATAATGGGCGATTTTTTACACAATTTGTTTCAATTAGTGGATTTGAGGGTATCTCGGTTTATACGGTATTAAGGATTCTAAACTTCACACGAGTCTGGCTTGAGGTAGTCTAGTCACTTCCGACGTAGATTTGCCGGCCGGTCGGTGCTCCTTCTCTACGGTCCGCTTCCAAGTTAAGCGTGGACGACCCCGATTACACATTTCAAGTCCAGCACCGTTGCAATATCCGTTCCCAGTTTACGCAGGGCGTGGCCAATCCAGGTTCACTTTTGACGTCGGATCTATGCTGCGATGGGTTTCTATGAAGTTCTGATCCATTTTACAGGATTCGTCTCATGCATTTGTTGACGGAGACGTGAAGCTTTCGACCAATCAATGATGGTGGTTGTCTTCCAAGTCTCGCATCCTTGTAGCAGTATCTACGGATTTCACGTTGCAATTGAATAGCCGAAGCTTGAGTGATGTGGAGAGCTGGTTGGACCTTTAGACGTTGCCAAGCGAGTACCTTCAGTCTGTACGAGACAACACGTCAGTTTCTTCACCTCCATCTTTGCGAAATTTTCCAGAATTGGTTGACATCCTCGATTGGTTTCCCGTCTAGCAGGAGAGGTCCCTCGCATCTTGAGCCGATTCTCATCAGCTTTGTCTTTTTAGTCCGTTCTTCTGCCGTTGATCTCCAACGCGTGTTGTTTTTTCGGGGCTTCGTCTAAGGTGTTCGATAGCATGCAGATGTCGGTGGCGTAGTCGAGGTCGTGGCGTTTCTCTATCAGCGACCATTGGGTTCCTTTGGAAGGGGCGTTGTGTGTGCGGTCTAGAAAAAGGTCTAGAAAAAGGTCAAGGCCTTACTCCTCTGGTGTTGATGAACGAGGTACTGTCCTTACCATTTGAGAGGCACGTTGCAAGATGCCTCTCGGTAGAGCTCGATGATGGATGGCGGTATTCTAATGTTCTCCAGGGCGTTTGTGGAAGTCTATCTCGAAGTCAACCAATTGTTCGATGACTCACAGCGCAGACGTTCCTCGACCGTTGGATAAAGCCGGGGTAGAATCAGTGAGGCGAGTAGCTTCTGGATAGCAGGTAGCTTCAGGTGTAAGATACCTCTCCAGTTTCCTTTTTCCGAAACCGTCTTCGAGATATGGCCGTATTGCCAAAATAAACTACTTCTGGTAGCCTTTTCCGACGCTTTTTTGTACCCTTTCTTTACCAACTTCTGACCTACCTCAGCTAAAGCGTCTTTGCACGCTGAATCTAACGCAAGAAACCCCATTTAAAACAAACGCACCGTCTTCGAGACATGGCCGATTTTAGGCTTCGCGGATGATCGGGTACAAGATCAGTACCATGACTGGTGATGTTACTTTGAACAGTTCCATCGGCAGGTTGTCCGGGCCGGGAGTTTTGCGGCTCTTGTAAGCTCAATCGCGGGGGCTATTAGCGGAGTTGTGGGGACTTGTCTCCTGTTATTTATGCGCACTAAAGGTGTTCCTTCCATCGGTTCAGTTGTTGCTGTTCCATTTTTGCCCTTCAGAGGTGGCGTTAATGTTGGCTTATTGTCACACAGCTTACGTGGGGCAGCATGCATGCCCCTCAAGTTGCTACAGTGCGCAGCCACTTCCGCTTTGTTGGCAACGTCCCGGTGTAAGTTGAAAAATGTTAATTCGGAACCATGAGCTGACAACAAATGTAAACCACCTTCATGTTATTTGGAATGCTGTCCAATCTCTAACCAATTCCACTTTTTTATTAAGCGTATGTTTTTTTTTTTATAAAGGGTGACCAGGATTATAAACTTAAGGTGGGTCGTATGAATCTGATTCTGGCTTTGTTTCGAAGCCAAATTCATGGCATTATGTAAGGAATAGCAGATCATTCAAATGGCCCCCTGGGCAGTACTGGTGAACGATGCTTCAAGTGGTTGGTCCAATTTCTGATGACTACTTACTTACTTATCAGGCCGGCGACCCATGGAGGGTCCGAGCCTTAGCAATTGCTGCCTTCCTGGGCACGCTGCTTCCAGTCATCAAGACCAAGGTGTCTTGCATCCGCGATTACTTGGTATTTATACCGGAGATTCGGTCTTCCTCTCCTTCTCGAACCAGTAGGCTCGGATTCGAAGACTCTCCTTGCTGGAGCATTATTGTCCATGCGCTCGATGTGGCCGAGCCAGTTTTTTGTCTTCCACATCCTGGTACAGCTCGTAGAGTTCGCCGTTATGTCTTTTCCCCCATTCGCCTTCCTCGCAGACGGGACCATATATCTGACGTAGAACTTTTCTTTCGAAGGTACGAAGAATCAGCTCTGCAGTTTTGCTTAGCGTCCAGCTTTCGGCTCCATAGAGCAGCATGATTTTGGTCCTTCGAGTCAGAAGTTTTGAGCCCAGTTGTTTTGACAAACCGAAGTAGCACCGGTTGTTAAGGGCGATTCTACGACGGATCTCCACTCTGATGTCGTTCGTGGAGTTCACGTTTGCCCCGAGGTAGACAAACTACCTCGAAATTGTAGCTGTCGACCGTGAAATTTTGTCCAAGGTGGTGTGTGACGGAACGTTTTTTGGTCGACAGCATATATTTCGTTTTGTCCTCATTGACCTTGAGACCAGTTCGTTTCGCCTGTTCTTCAATCGCCGTAAAAGCCTTCACTACGGCACGTTGAGAGCGCGCGACGATGTCGATGTCATCTGCGTACCCCAACAGTTGGACCGACTTGTAGAATATAGATGCCTTCCGTGTTTAAAGTTCCGACAAATTGCCTGCACACTGAAGCCATGATGTCGACCTGTGGCCGGAGTTTCGATGTTTTTTTTTTTAACAATTTCCGCACGTTCGGCCAGCGTGAAGGGATGCACGATGGAATGGCAAAGCCTACTGAAAAATTTGACAGCTAAATGTCATTGGTAGGTTTGACAGGTGCTGAAACATAAGAATTCGAAAAGCTATCATTCCTATCTGGTCATCCTTTAATTTAGCAGCTTCTGTTCCGAATTTGGATATAGACCACCACCATTCCTCAAAAATCTGAACTTTGACTTCGGACTTAGAAAGAACAACAACGTGTTTGTCTCCTTTCCGACGTCTTAAGCAGAATTATTGAAAGGCTCTGCACCTACACCTCATTGGGCCAACAACGATGTTGTTGATCCATTTCTCATCGACCTCCCCCATCGACCCAATTCCTCCGGCAATCACTTAGGGAAACTAAGCAAGTCTCTCGCTTGATAAATGTCAATACCACGTATTACTTCGAATTCTTTCACGTCATCGTAGCATACAACAACCCACTCCGCGGCGTCGTTATGATGAGTAGTTGTCCTCGCCGTCGATGATGATCTCATTTGCATAAGCACTACTCTTCGTCCTCCCCTTCAGAGCAATTCACATGTATCCGCTCAATTTATTTTTATCTCCTTGCGCGTCAGATTAAGTGATTTCAAAACACTGACTTTCCAATTTGAAGAGACTGTGCTCTTAAGTGTCGCATTAAGCCTGGTTGCTGGCAGCCATCTTCTCCATCCACGCACACACTCCTGAGTGGTTTCCTTTTTTTTTTTTTTTTTAATTAAAGTTTTCAATTTGCAAGTGGAACCGTGTGGCGACGCGACGTGTAGTCATGCACAGTTGTAGAAATTAAATCCTCAAACGTTCATTTCCCCGGGCAGGCAGCCAGGCGGGCAATATTCCCGTCCAAGGACACGATTTCATTTGAAGCAAATCAATAAGAGTTTAACGATGAGGAGCACCATCAACACGGGAGGAAACGCGAACAGGAAACGAAACAAAAAAAAAAACACGCGAAAGACAAAGCAATAGTATCGCTTTGCAAATTGCGCACAAGGACTTCCACCGGCTAGAAGTGGTGGTGGTGTCGTTGAAACCATCCCCACCCCTCCAACCACCCCGCTCTCGACAATTTCAACGTAATGGACGCATTAGAATTCCAATGTTGAGCGCAATGATTGCGAGGCAATGATAGGAGGCAATTTTTAAGGATATCACCTGGCGCCCAGATAGAAACGGAGCTAAGGAGATGCGACAGAGAGAGAGAGAGAGAGCGCGATAGAGCCCCATAACAGATTAGCTTTTCGCAGGGCTTTCAGGTTTATTGCTAATTGCCACAGTTGACGGTGACAGTGTCTACTTACGTTGGATTCATTTTCGCCAATAGCCTGGAGCGTACCCGGTCTCGTTCAGTCACCGAGCCCGGGGGGGCGGTCCCCACCTCGGTTTGTCGTTCACGCTCGATACTGGCTGACAGTTCGTTATTCATTTCGACGTGATTATGCTCGGATTCCAGGTGCGTTTGTGTTTGCACGGTCTCGTAGCGGCGATCGTCCTCGACAAAGTTGAACACCTCACTCAGTTCGTACTCCTTGAGCTGAAAGGACAGAAAGAAACAAAAATAAAATACACAACGAATGGAATTTGTAAAGATAAAATTCACACTCACTCGATAAAGGGTGGATGAGGGGGAGGAGGGGGAGGGAGCGGGGGACCTACTTCTTGGAAGGATCTTGGAGACTGAAGGATGTCATGAGACGGCGTACAAAATTGATTTGTGTGTGCGAAGAAGGGTCCCAGTGCCTGAGGGGGTGTGCAAATTTAAAGGATTTCCACCAGAGGATTACGCGATTGGAATTTTAAAGTGCCAGTCAATCTCTGGTTCGTCGGATGCTGAGTGGAGGGTGCGATGTTCGCACGGCATTTGCGAATGAATTAGTGAGTGAGAACGTGCAATTAACCAGCAGTGATATGGAGTGGCAGTCGATGATTGAAAAGAGTAACGTTCGAGCGAGTGAGTGCTTTGTAAACTAGGCAGCCTGTGGGTGTAGTTGGGTGGAAGGGGTGGAAGGAAGTTGACTGGGTTTCGTGGGTGATGAATGCGTGGAATGGTCTTTAGGGAGAAACTTTCTATTTTTTTTCCTTAATTTCTTCGTTTTGGTATCGCATTAGAGTAGAAACTGGACAGTGACTAACGCCCTAGGTGGCTGGGCAACGAAGAGTGCGTCAACAACTTGGATCCGGTTCGAAGGGGCTTCGACTTTCGAATCTGTGCGACAATGCAACAGAGGACGGCCGAGCTTAAGGGGGATCACACAAGTGGGGAATTGGCAGACGTTGCGCATTCTTACGAGGCCTTAAAGAGGCTTTTCGGAACGAAGTGCGCCTTTAAATGTGGCGACATAGACAAGAGAAGACCCTGAATGAACTGGAAGCAGTTTTCGTAGGTCCTAGAGATGCTTGTTGAGGTCTACGTGTCCCGCAAATTTAGCGCCGGAGACAAGAGAAGTCGGGAGAAGAGCCTGAAGGATCTGGAGGCGGTTATCGCGGCTGCTGGAGATGCTCGTTGAAGCCCAGGTGTCCTCCGAAGGTGCCACAGACTGATGAGAAGCCAGGAGAAGAACATCAAGACACTGAAGGCAGTTGTCGCGCGGCTTACAGATGCTTGTTGAAACCAAGATGTCCTCGGAAATCAAAGACAAGAGGAGCCAGCAGAAGCCACTCAAGGAACCCTTCAAAGGCAACTACTGTGCCTACTAGTGCTCCCCCTTCCGGTAGGGTTTAGAATATACCCGAGGTAAGGCATGCCTGTCGTAAGAGGCGACTAAAATCCATTTAATCTTGACCTGGACGCATTGGTTTAGAAAACATGTATACTCTGTAGGATTCTCTGAATGAAAGCACGTAGACAAGTGTATTTTCATTGACTACGCTCAGACTTGTCGTAGATTGTGGTTCATTGAATGAAAATGACTCTAAAAGGCGAGGCAGTCGTGTGCGAGTCAGAGATGTAAAAGGCATATGATTGAAATTGGAGTGGAACTGCACCGAACTGCGACTCCAAGAGCATCAGAGGTTTTAGATGGGCGTCACACTTCACATTTCAAGATGAAGGCGATGTCCACAAGCGTGAACTGAATTGGTACTGAACCTACTTTGAGGCGTTGATTCAACGAACTGGACCTCAAGGTCCTTGTGATATAAGCTCATAAGGCAGGAGATCCAAACACTCCCTTGTTCCTACTAGAGAAGAGGTGATAGGACTTGTTGCAGCTTTTTGTTAGTTCCTGTGGGTCTTGGAAGATGTGTTCGCCCAACGTTCTGTATCGCAATATACAGAGACTTGGGCAGTCCCCGTGTCAGAGGTGCCAGAGGTAGTGACGAGTGTCCTTTTTTTCTTCTTCGTCACCTCTAATTTGAACACATTGTCAGTATGAACGTCTTTTGCTCCAAAATCGATACGTCTACGCCTTGATTCTGGCACGCTTGATGATGGGTTACTTATTTTGTTTCCACGTCTGACGGCATGTTTCATCGATATATGGAGAAACTGACTACTAACCGTGACCGCGGTGGTAGTGGAAGTGTCAAAGGTAGTGAGGACAACTAGTCTTTGGCTTGTCCCATCTTAGTTTCGTGGTATTTCAAGTGATTATGGCCGGCTAGTGTTCCAATTTTGTGTCGCATTAGAGGAGTTTGCCCGGTTTATCCCTGTTCAAATTGGGCCAGAGCATTCGGGGTGGTTTTGAGAGTTCTGCCTTTTATTAGATTGCCTGTGATGGATCGGTTTCGGCCTCTTTCCTGTCAAGTTCATCCGCTGCCTCATTGCTGGTTATGTCCCTGTATCCTGGGACCCAGCAGAGAGTAGTCGAGTGCTGCAGAGAACCTGAAGCCCTTCTGCGCTGCAACATGCGACAATGGCTTGGACTTGATTTTCTGTCGCCGAAATTACTTGAATGGCTGCTTGACTGCGCCAACATCGATATCATTTTGCCGCTTCCTTGGCTGCCAGAACCTTTGTTTGGTAAACACTGACATAGTCTAGGGGTTCTGGTGAAGCCTTTCGGTGTCGGCATCAAACTGTAGGTCCCTTCCACTCGTGAGAGAACAACAGCACGCACAACACGAGTGGTTGCTGTATAAGCTAGGATCTGGCTCTCTACGGGCTGTAGCGTCGCTTATATTGTTTTTATTATTATAATAGCTAGACCGTAGAAGATGGGTTATTTGCGCGCGCTCAAGCGATTACTAATACCCTTAAGTGTCCGGCGTCAAGACACAGCACGGGCCGAAGGTATAGAGGGCGAAAGGGAGAGGAGGTACCTGTGCACATTGGTCTTAAATATCTGCGGGTTGTAGTCTGTGGGAAATATAGGGCTGCTGGGAAGAGCATTCAAAATTCGCGTAGTACGGCTGAAGAACGAGTCTCTAAATTTAACTGTGCGTCCGAAAGTAGGCTTAAGGGTAAACTGATGAGCATTCCTGGCGAGACGAGTATTGCGGGTGAATTCATGGAGAGGAGGAATGCAGTTGGCTAGCTCGCTTGAGCATCGTTTGTTGAAAAAGCGATAAAATACGGACAAAGAAGAAACGATACGTCGACGTTTGAGCGAGTCTAATGACTTTGCGAGCAGACAACAATGCTATAAGTTTTATCGCTCGCTTTTGGATTCTGCCCTTAGTAGGTGCAGGATGGTCTTTGGGGCACCAGACCAGATATGAGCGTTGTACTCAAGTTTGGGGCGGATATACGCCTTATAAATGAAAGCCAAATCAGAGGGGATGACATATTTCTTTCATCGATTAAGGAAACCTAAACATTTCGCAGCAATTTTTGGCGACCTCAAATATGTGATCGTTCCAACTAAGTGTTGTGTTGATACACATACCAAGGATGGAAAGCTTTCCGGTTTCATCGACACAAGCGCCATTCATGGATAATGGCTGATTAACAAGGGTTCGCTTGAGTGACAGCAGACAGCATTGAGTTTTTGAATCATTGAATTCCATTCTGTTGTTGTTTCCCCAGCTAATTATGCTGTCAAGATCGGAATTCAATGTACTGGTGTACCCAAAGGCTCTGTTCTGTGTCCGACACTCTTTCTCATTTTTATTAATGATCATTCAATGTGCCTAACATACGCTGCCGTTGCAATTCTACGGCCGAAGGGCAGGGTCGTGAGTCTCGGAACGAATATGAAGAGCTGAGGGTGCTGTCTGCTACTTCTAATCCAATCCATTCCTTTGCTGATGACAGCACCCTCAGCTTTTCATATTCGTTCCGAGACTGCCCTTCGGCCGTAGAATCGGAACGGCAGCGTATGTTAAGCACATTGAATGATCATTAATAAAAATGAGAAAGAGTGTCGGCGACAGAACAGAGCCTTGGGGTACACCAGCATTTATTTGGTGGATATCAGACTTGAACTTGACTTGAACCCATCCAAAACGACTTGGATTGAACGGTTCGAAAGGTAATTTCTAATCCATAGAAGAAGAGATTCATCGATACCATAAGCACGCATTTTCGACAAAAGAGCTTGATGCCGAACTCTGTCTTAGAAATGCCTTCGAAATATCAAGGGCAACGATCTTGTTTTCGCCTGCATTATGCAAAGATTTGTTACACTTTTCGGTGAGGTCACCAGTGGACCTGTTGCTACGGAAACCGTACTGCCGGTCATGAAGAAGCTTCCGCTATTCAAGATATTTCATAAGCTGACGATTTATCAGCGTTTCCATGAACTTAGAAAGAAGGGACGTACATAAGTGCTATGGATCGGTACGAGGTGGGTGACGAAGATTCGCCCTTTTTAGGGACGGGCTGGACAAATGCTGTTTTCCATCTGCTCGGAAAGAGACCTAAAGCGTAGGATAGATGAAAAAGTTTTGCCAGCGCAGAAGAACACCTCTTCAGAAGTATAGGGGTGTTACCATCCGTCCGGGCCAGCGGATTTGTGCACATCGAGATCTTTAAGCACTCTTGCAAGTGTACGAGTGCGAAAGTGGATTTGTCCCATGGTTGGAAATCAACGCTCTCAAGTACAGGTGGAGACATATTGGAATCTGGCAGTGTTGAGCTGGCTGCAAAATGCGCCGCAAGCAGATTGGCTTTGTCTAAAGAGCTGACAGCTGGAATGTCGAGGCGGAATTCCTTATGTTTTTTTACAAATGACCAAAAGTTTTTGCCACCTTTGGGACATTGTAGCACTTTTTGTCTCAACTTTTGATCATAGGAGAATTTCACACGTCTGATAGTTGCATTGCAGTCATTTCTAGCCCGTTTAAACTTATTCCAGTTTTCCTCAGTAGGGTTGGCTTTGTATGCCCGGCAATTCAACTCTCTCAACCTGATAGCCTCTAGACTCGAGCTGTAAGTCATACCATGCATATTCTTTGGGCTTCATACTCTTCACTCTATGCGGAATGAAGGATCTCATGCCCAGCAGAAGAATGTTTGTGATCATATCAGCAGCGGCATCCACGTCACTATCGAGGAAGCATAGTGACCAGATAAAATTCCTAAAGAAATTGTTGGGTCCGCTCCAATCGGCTATCTCGTACAGCCATACTGTTCTTTTAGGAATTTGTTCTCTAACTGTGTGTGGTGATAACGAGAAATTAACACAATGGTCAGACTAGAGGCGACAGTATGTCAACAGAATATTTATCAGAGCGAGAGGTGAGAAACATGTCCAGGGTGTTGGCGGAATGATCAGCGATGTCAGGTACTCGTGTGGGCTCACTAGCTGAGTCAGATGGTTTAGTTCAGCAAAGACTTCGACATACCTTCCTTCGGGTGTTGTCTGGCCTGAATGTCGAAGCCAATTAGAAGTGTGTACATTGAAATCGGCCGCTTTCTTCTTTATTGCGCTTTCTACTAGCTTGGGAGAAATTTACCACAACGCCGTCGGACTAGGCGATTGCCGTGGCTCCCGTGTATTTGAGCTCTTCTAGATCTTTTGGGCTGTACAGCGGCATGCACCTAGTTAAGCGTCTTCGGATCCAACGCTTAAGATGGCTAGGTCACGTAGAGCGGATTGACACCACAGCTCCGGCCCGAAGAGTCTTCGATTCCGAGCCATTGGGACAACGCAACCGAGGGCGTCCTAGAACGAGATGGCGCACACAAGTGGAGAAGAACCTCAACCAACTTGGTGTGCACAACTGGAGGCAGCTGGCGAAAGATCGTGCTGGCTGGAGAGGCTTGTTGGTTGAGGCCCAGGATCCACTGTAGCGCCAAACAAAGAAGAAAGACGAAGAAGAACTTTTGTGCCGTAACAAGATAGTGGTTGATGATCAACAAAATGAGCTTTTTTTTGGATTCTGACACATTTGTGGCGTCTTTTATCACTCGTTCTTCCTCTTTGTATGATTTTCTGGTCGCAGAACATCATGGACATCACCACCTTATCCGATTTCACCTCCTTACCCCCCCATGCACATCACCACCTTATCCGATTTCACCTCCTTACCTCATTCACTGATCGAAGATCGAGGATATTACCTGCTCCTCGCTTCCCTATAGGAGCCAGTTGCTGACTGAGATCAAGCTTCATATTCTGTCCACGCCACGGAACACCATCACGTCCATTTGCGCGTGTCATTGAACTGAATCTCCGCGCACGCATCTGTTCACACGGCACCAAAACTCCCATGACAATATTAAACAATCGAAAATCATTTATTGTCTCCCCCCCCCCCATCAAAACCGTATTGCTTTGGCGACCCACATTCCGACCGCAAAACCATTTGGCGGCCTCAAACTACCGCACACCCAGCATTCCCGCCTGCCGCTTAACCGAAAACAATTGAATTAATCTAGCGCACAAACGGATTAATCGCTCACACACACGCGCGCGCTTCATCGCTCGCTCGCTCGCCTAAATAATAATAATAATCCAACCGTCCCTGCATGCTGGCGTTGTGCGTCCCAGAACCACTCCTCGCGCAATGGTAAGCCGACCGGCGGCCGGCTGGCAACGGCTATAAACGGATCAAAACGTCAACTCGGCGTTATCCCTTGCAAAAGTATAATTGAAACAGGCGGACGATGGTGGGTGAGGGGGGGGGGGGGCTGCTGGCAAATCAATTATAAATCTCCAACCGTAATTGGGAAATAATTTCTTCTTTCTTTCACTGCATCATCAAGCGGGGGCAACAAATTATTATTTTAACCGCCCCCTCCCCCCCTCCACCCTCTCTCACTCTTCAGCATTATAACTGCTAATCTCGAGTGCTATTACATCCTGTGGTTAATCCACCCCAACCCGGTGGGGGGCGGCGGCGGCAGGCAGTGGAATAAAATGATCTAATAAAATCCAGCAAGCGCGAGTTATTTATTAAATCACCCTCGCCGCCTCCCTCCTCCCCCCTCCCCCACCTGATGGACACCTATTCCTGGACAGACATACACACACACACCCACCCACATGCTATACAAACCTTGATGAACTGAAATGTGGCAATCGGTGGTAGGCGTTTACTCTTCGGATAGAAGAAGCTCCCAGCCGGATGGGCCGGATACCTTGATGTGATGCGATAAATTACTCCTTGCGGGCTAGTTGCCCAATTGGGGGCGGTGAATGTGAATCCATTATCGGTGCCAGCATCAAGAGGATCCATTTCAACGGTAACTGTATCGATCCATGACCCCCCAACGCAGAGCTGCAATGAAAAGAGAGAAGAAAAATAAATTCAGTACAGAAACAGCAAAAAGGATATTCCAGCTAATCTGTATGGTTCACAAAGAGAAATCCTTATTAGAAGACAACACGTTCCGTCCTGTGCTGTGTGCGAGCTGAGGCTGCTGGGTGGTAGTCGGCCCATTTGGGTGGCTCTGCTGTGCCCTGCCGTGCCGTGCCGTGGTGTGCAAAACAATATCCTGTAGCGCTCGGCGTAGTCATAAGGAATAAATGAGTGCATATTAAAAGTGGGACGAGCGGTTACATTGTATGTGGCTGAATGCGACAGGGGGGGAGAGGGAGATGGAGCAGCGAACAGAAGAAATATTGCACCGTAAAGAGAGCCTGCTGATGATGATGATTACGGTCGGGGGACTATTAAGCGAAATGTGCAATTCCATGTGAGTCGGCTTCCTGTGCCCCCCCCTCCCCCCCTGTGTATGTTTGCGGATAGATTAACGCGCGTTTCCGAGGCAAATCTGCAATAGATTTCCAATTAATGGAGATGAATTCCATTCGGATTGCTCTGCGGTCGGGCCTGTAATTGATTTCGGATGATGGTTTGATTCGAACCGCATGCAGAGCGAGCGAAAAGAAGGAGCGCTTTATCGTGTACGAAATGAAGTCGTGAAATGGGCCATGCTTTCGGATAACGACGGGCGTTAATGGGCACACATTAGCCTTTTGACTGGGCCACCATTGTTTGGGGGCCATGTTGCTGGTGTGCCTTGTGTTCCCTTAAATGGCACTCACTGATGGTGGTTTGCGTTGTCGTTGCCAGTTGATCGTTGATTGGTGATTGACACTCGGTAAATTTGATAGTCCCGGCTAGTGTGTGACGGAGCAGGTGGGAGATGAGGCAGATTGAAGGTTTTTGGGTGTCTTTTGAATGGCTGCTGATTTGGTTTCATTAGGAAAACAACGTGGAAGTGCCGCCAGTGCTGAAGGAACTGCGGGACGTTGCCTCTGTCGGTGGACCTTGCTTCACTCGGAGGACGCTGCCTCAGTCTAAGAGGACGTTGCTTGAGTTGGAGGACGTTGCCTCAGTCGAAGGTCGTTGCTTCAGTTGGAGAACGTTGCTTCAGTCGGAGTACGTTGCTTCAGTCGGAGGACGTTGCTTCAGTCGGAGGACGTTGCTTCAGTCGGAGGACGTTGCTTCAGTCGGAGGACGTAGCCTCAGTCGAAGAGGACGTTGCTTCAATCGGAAGACGTTGCTTCAGTCGGAGGACGTTGCCTCAGTCGGAGTTCGTTGCTTCAGTCGGAGGACGTTGCTTCAGTTGGAGGACGTTGCCTCAGTTGAAGAGGACGTTGCTTCAGTCGGAGGACATTGCTTCAGTCGGAGGCCGTAGCTTGAGGCGAAGGACGTTGCTTCAGTCGAAGGACGTTGCTTCAGTCGGAGGACGTTGCCTCAGTCGAAGAGGACGTTGCTTCAGTCGAAGGACGTTGCCTCAGTCGAACGACGTTGCTTGAGTCGAATGACGTTGGTTCAGTCGAAGGACGTTGCTTCAGTCGGAGGACGTTGCTTCAGTCGGAGGACGTTGCTTCAGTCGAAGGACGTTGCCTCAGTCGAACGACGTTGCTTGAGTCGAATGACGTTGGTTCAGTCGAAGGACGTTGCTTCAGTCGGAGGACGTAGCCTCAGTCGAAGAGGACGTTGCTTCAATCGGAAGACGTTGCTTCAGTCGGAGGACGGTGCCTCAGTCGGAGTTCGTTGCTTCAGTCGGAGGACGTTGCTTCAGTTGGAGGACGTTGCCTCAGTTGAAGAGGACGTTGCTTCAGTCGGAGGACATTGCTTCAGTCGGAGGCCGTAGCTTGAGGCGAAGGACGTTGGTTCAGTCGAAGGACGTTGCTTCAGTCGAACGACGTTGCTTAAATCGGAGGACGTTGCTTAAGTCGGAGGACGTTGCTTAAGTCGGAAGACGTTGCTTCAGTCGGAGGACGTTGCTTCAGTCGGAGGACGTAGCTTGAGTCGAAGGACGTTGGTTCAGTCGAAGGACGTTGCTTCAGTCGAACGACGTTGCTTAAATCGGAGGACGTTGCTTAAGTCGGAGGACGTTGCTTAAGTCGGTGGACCTTGCTTCAGTCGGAGGACGTTGCTTCAATCGGAAGACGTTGCTTTACTCGGAAGACGTTGCTTCAGTCGGAGGACGTTGCCTCAGTTGAAGAGGACGTTGCTTCAGTCGGAGGTCGTAGCTTGAGGCGAAGGACGTTGGTTCAGTCGAAGGACGTTGCTTCAGTCGAGGTGGACGTTGGAGGACGTTGGCTCATTCGGAGGACGTTGCTTCATTCGAAGGATGTTGCTTCATTCGGAGGACGTTGCTTCAATCCGAGGACGTTGCCTCAGTCGAGGAGGACGTTGCTTCAGTCGGACGAGGTTGCTTCAGTCGGAGGACGTTGCCTCAGTCGAAGAGGACGTTGCTTCAGTCGAAGGACGTTGCTTCAGTCGGAGGACGTTGCCTCAGTCGAAGAGGACGTTGCTTGATTCGGATGACCTTGCTTAAGTCGGAGGACGTTGCTTCAGTCGGAGGACGTAGCTTGAGTCGAAGGACGTTGGTTCAGTCGAAGGACGTTGCTTCAGTCGAACGACGTTGCTTAAATCGGAGGACGTTGCTTCAGTCGGAGGACGTTGCTTAAGTCGGAGGACGTAGCCTCAGTCGAAGAGGTCGTCGCTTCAGTCGAATGACGTTGCTTGAGTCGGAGGACGTTGCTTCAGTCGGAGGACGTTGCTTCAGTCGGAGGACGTAGCCTCAGTCGAAGAGGACGTTGCTTCAGTCGAATGACGTTGCTTGAGGCGGAGGGCGTTGCTTCATTCAAAGGTCGTCGCTTCAGTTGGAGAACGTTGCTTCAATCGGAGGACGTTACTTCAATCGGAGGACGTTGCTTCACACGGAGAAAGTTGATTCCTTCGGAGGACGTCTCGGAAGTCCCTTCCTCCTTCTACGTCACCTCGATTGCAATGTTGCATGGTTTCTGTTGAAAAACGTCTTGGATGTAGCGTCCACCTCTAAGTCGCTTCGATGTCCTTCGCTCAGTTGGTATAGAAAAATGCCTCGTCTCTCAACTTTCGCAGTTCTGCTTCGAGTGCCTGATTAAGGCCACCATCACCAGCCCGGTCCTAGATCAGATTCCACTCCCCCCCCACCAACCATCTGCGGCACATTCGCTGACTCACCAGATACCCAGATTGAACACGCCCCAACGTCACCAACTGTATCGAAGCTTAGCTCCAACAATTGGTGACCAAATTCTGTCCGAATTCATGTAACTCCACATCGTTGTCCCTAGCTCCTCCACTGTCGTTCTCCCCCCCCCCCCCCCTCTCACAAATCTGATAAAAGCCATTTCCATAAGTCTCTCCCCCAGCCCCGTCCGGGATCAGCCATCAAATCAAATAGGCACTCCACATCCAATTAGACTTGACTTGTGCTCGATACGTCCCCAATTTGTTGGCAAGGACATCGACTTTCGGTGAGCGCGGGTTCGTGTATGTGTGTGTGTGTGTGTTTAAATCCACATCCTGTGAACTCATTAAGCCGCCACAGAACACCGACAACGCACAAGACAATGTTGATTAAGATCTTGTCTCTGTTGTCGGTCTTGTCGGTCTCGTCGTCTAAGTATTATGCACACGCAGCTTCCCTTACATTTCCGTTTTCATTTCCATTCGCCTCTGGGGACCCATTACACTTGAAATTACTTCGAAAAATCTTCAAATTCGATTTCCTCTCTCCCATCATCGAATCAAAACATCATTTGGTTGCTCTTAATCGTCCTCGATGGAGGGGACTTCCTTCCTTCCTTCCTTCAATCACACACACACACACACACCCGCACGTAATGTGACACATAAGCGGAGTGGAGCAGACGCACAAGTAAACTGATTAAAATCTCCGCATCGGCGACTCGACGAAGGAGGAGGGACGCGTTCCGAAGTGAATGCAAATCACACTGGTTACTCGTCAATTGCAATCATCCCACTTGATTTTAATTTGATTGTTCGCTCTCCGACGACGACGACGTGTCCTTTGGCTTATCCGAAGCCACCCTCACTCGGAAAGCCTAGAAGTGTGTAGAGTTATGTAGAATTGGGATACGTACCTGAAAGGAATCGACTCCAATGAACCAATCGGGCGATGGAACAATACGCGTCATTAGGGAGACCAAACTGTGATTGCTGTCCACAAAGAATTTCGCCTCACTGCGGCCAGCTCCTGCGGTGATCGCCGACACTGTGAACTCGTCGAAAACGCTTCGTTCAGCACGAGTTGACGACGATGCGGGCACGGATGTGGCGGCGGAAAATAATGATGCGGATCCCGAGGCGGCGGATGTCGCCGATGTAAATGAATTTACACCTCCTTCCGCTGTCCTAACAGGATTCACTCCAGCCCCAGCTCCAGTTCCAGCTCCAGCTCCAGCTCCAGATGATGATGATGATGCGGACGTTGACGACGATGGGGATGTTGACGATTCGAGGATATCTGATTTGCCAGTCTCAGCGAATTGCTTGACACCCGCTGAAGCCTGTTGTCCCGTGTGAAACAGCGCAAACGACGAGTCGTGGGTCCTTCCTGCAAGAAGACAAAGAAAAAGAGAGAAAAATGAAGAAAACGGATATCAGACATTTCCTGGTGGTGACTGGTGACTGGTGACAGGCTCAAAAGAAAAGTTGATCCTTCGCGTTGCGACAAGAGTACTTTTGGGAGTTTATTTTATTCCCCCCCCCCTCGTTCAAGGATAATGAAAATTAGCCTCATCCTGGAGGAGTCAAGAAATCAAATACAAGTCAACTCAGGCTCGGCGGGACGAGAATTGGGCGTCATAAAGAGCTGGGTACACACCATTAGGAAAATTAAGTTCCATCTAGTGCCGGTCTCGGTCTCGGTCTCATTTAGTCAGTCGCGCCGCTCCGCGCCCTGTCGACGGAGCAAAGCAAAGCTAGTCATGTTGTTGATTGTAAATTAAAAGTGCTTTCACTTAGGCCCCCATTCCTCCTTAAACCCCCCCCCCCCCCACACCCTGCCGTGGACAAGAAAAGGATCCATAAAGAGATTAAAAATCCAAACAAAAAAAAAAAAAACAAAAAAAAAACTTCAAAAAGAATCCGAAAGATGTGAACTTCTCTCTATCTCTCTGTGTTCGCCCGCCGTCTCTCCATTCGCTTTTGGCGTCATCGTCATCGTCGTCCTCATTTTCAGTGGCAGCAGCAGAAGCACCATCATCAGCAGTAACTTTCGCTACAATTCACTACAAGTTGTTCCTTCGGCCTTTTTCGGTGTATGGCAAGTTCGCTAAGGGCTCCGTACCGGTCCGTCCCGGCCCTCCCTCCTGTGTGGTTTCCGGACCACTTGATGAAAATGAAAAATAGGCTGAAGAGAGCCTGATGGATGCTGCTGGTAATACGGTAATGCATGCTCCAGTGTGCTTGGGCTTACACTCGAAAACTCGGCCAAGTAGAAGGGTGCGCTAAAACTTATTCATTTTTTTCTTTCTTTCTTTCCGTTGCGTTCCAGGACGGGGCTTGCTTGCTTGTCCGTCCATCTATTCACTGCACGACGAGGTGAGGGTGAGGTTGCTCTGAGCCGGGCCATGACTGCGGATGGATATTGGATTATCTGATGATGCAACGTAAAGTTTTCGAGGTTCCCCTCGGTCGTCGGTCGTTTTCAGTGTGTTTTTCCGTCGCTCTTGTGGACGACTGATGGGGTGGGGAGGTGGGAGGTGGGATGGTAAATAATATGGTTTCGATTATCTAATGAAGTTAGCGGGAGTTCAAGGATGTGGCGTGGTTGCGGGTTACGTGTTTACTTTGGTCGAGGTCGCAAAGGAGGGATTTTTTTGGCGGACCACGAGGAGGATTGCAACTGTGGCAATGTATTCGTTTTTTATCTCTTGTGGGGAAGGGCAGCGCAGAATGAAGCGATGTTCATGCGAGGCACCGCAGAGGATGTTTGTCTGTGAGGTCAGTGGATGTGGATGAAAATGTTGTTCTGTTGGCTTTAAGGAATGCTGAACGAATTTAAGGGGGAAATGCGGGCGTAACAATACGTTGAAGGTATTGACAAGCAGTGCCGTGTTGGAACGGACACATCGATCGCCTTTAAATCCCGATCTAATAGATCAGTCATCTGTGTGGTTTCAGAGCCGGAAAGTCAACAGAAGAGATTATGATAACCCCCGTCTTGCTCTATGGCGTACAGGTATGGGCTATATTCAAAGCGGATAAAAAGGCTCTTGGTCTTTTCGAGAGAAGGCCTTTGGTCCTGTTTGCGATGATGGAAGAACAGAAGGCAGTGGATTTAGTCACACAACGGCAGAGACACTTATCCGGGCGATTTGACACCCGTCTAAACGAGATGAGACGAGACAGGGCACCCTCTGCTCACTTGTCAACTGGCATGAAGTTCTCTCCGCCAAATAGCCTCAATGAGGTGGCATAACTTTGTCGAATTGAGGTATTTGGTCTATCTCGACTTTAAGGTCCAATTGCCCACTGCGGCGCCATGGTTTCCCCCATTTCATTTTTCTGGCCACTCTTTTGTGTTGGTGGTAAAAAGTGGCCATGCAACCAGATGCCAAGCGGCACTGCAACCCGCCCTAACGAAGTCAAATCTGTTGATATCAATTTTACTTATAGGCACGTTGATAACTTGCCAGTCTTTCTAAATCGTGTCCTTTTAGACACGATTGAAGCGAAATACCTAGGAATGACTTTCGACGTAAATCTCAAGTGGAAAGAACACGTTAAAAAGAAACGTGCAGAACTTGACAAAAAACACAAAGATATGTACTGGCTTATCGGTAAGCACTCCAAGCTAAGTATTGACAACAAATTGCTTGTATACAAGCAAATCCTAAAACCAGTTTGGACGTGTAGCATACAACTTTGGGGTTGTACCAAAGCAAGCAATATGAATATTATACAGACTTTTCAAAACAAGGTGCTTAGAACTATTGTAAGTGCACCATGGTAGTCCAAGATCGTGCCAGTCCAAGATGAAATCAAAAAAAAAAACGCTTACAAACATAAGCGCCGCCTGGAAGAGCATACAAACTCTACAGTTTATTCGATCCTTGAATAAACTGTAGAAACTAACGTCTTGCGCCGACTTCAAAGGATCCCGTGCGATAGCCTACACCCGCCCATGGTTGCGGTGTTAGCAGGAACATTCATTGGAGAGTTACCTGTCAAACGTATCTAAATCAAGAAATACAAACTACTGGATAAGTGCTTCACTTAGTTGTAGTCGTCACACAACATTTAAAGGGAGGTGGTTTTAGTGAGTAAAAATCTCACACTTGTATGGTCGAACGTTCGCCATAGAGTCTTGGAAATATAAGATTTCCGCCCACCAAAGGAAAAAAGAAAAACAAAATGTTTTAGAACCTGAGGGCTTTCCTACCGTGATTTAGAACCGTGACCTTTCTCCGATTATTTCCGCTTAGTTGGTAGTAAGGACACAACAGAGTTTTTGAGTATTTTAGCGATTACACATCAGTCTGCTGACATAAATGGGCACATCTGACAAGGAAAACATGTCGAACTTCATCACAAATTCTTACGATCCTTCCAACCTCGAGGAAATACGAGGGGCGTTCAATATATTCTCGGTATCGATACGAAGGAAAGTGCGAATTCAATTTAAATTGTTTTTATTTTTCAATATAATCTCAACTAACATCAATGCATTTGTTACATCTTGAGATAAGCTTTTTTAAACCCTCAAAAAAATACATTTCCTCTTACGTACAGGCGTACGTCGAATTATGTGTTTCCTGACAGCTCTCGCTGTTGATCCAGGATAAGGTACAGGCTTTTGGCTCTGTCCAAAGCTTCGTCTTCCAGTTTTTTTTGTTTTTTTGTAATTTATCAACATTAACCCAGTTTAGATTCCTCTTTCGCAAGACAGGCTATCCGCTTTTTCGTTTTCTTGGATGCCAGTATGCCCCGGTACCGTGATCACAAAGGACATCTCACTGTCGGCTTGTCTTCATAAGCGGCCCACTCCCGAAGTCAGAATTCAAATCTACCTAAGTTATCCTCTTGGTATGGTTGAACATTCAGTTGCTAAATTGAACGAGGATCTGAGCTCAATTGCGAAGTGGGCTGAAGAAAATTACCTCACGCTCAATCCTGACAAAACGCAAGTCGTTCCATTTTCAAAACACCGCCCCTCCCTCTCAAACTTTCCCCCCATTGAATTAAACTCTATTGCCGTTGAATATGTAACCTGTGTCAAGAACCTTAGTATAATGTGCAACAGTGAACTAACATGGACTGACCATATAGGCAGTGTAGTGTCAAGAGCTGCTGCGTCTCTTAGAGGTTTGTCTATTAGCAAATTCTTACTCCCCCAACTAAAACTTGCCAAAGCACTCATAGTACCTCTCTTAATCGACGGCTGTGAATTGTTTGCAGACTGTGATAATTTGTCTCTGCAAAAATTGTTAAAAGCAATCAACGCGACTGCACGGTATGTCTTTAACCTCCGAATATTTGATCATGTCTCGGACCAACGTCGCATTCTCCTTGGATGTGAACTGGAAGTAAAGGATGATTTTTTAGCTATTATCTTTTTGGCAATACTGGTTTAAACAGCTGAAGCACGTTTCGTGTTTTGTTTCACTGTCAAACATCTTCAGTTTGGTCTATAATTTAACCATAAATCGTCTTACAAACGAACAACGCTTGCAAATTATTGAATTTTGCGTGCTCTGTTAAGAAAGTTCATCGCGCGCTTCTTCCATTTTATGGTCAGCTCATTTTCGGCTCAATGGGTACGTAAATAACCAGAATTGTCGATTTTGGGGTGAATATCAGCCAGAAGCATTGCAAGAGCTACCAATGCATCCAGAAAAAGTCACAGTTTGGTGCAGTTTATGGGCTGGTGGCATCATTGGACCGTACTTCTTCAAAGATGATGCGAATCGTAACGTAACTGTGAATGGTGAGCGCTACCGTGAGATGATATCCAACTTTTTTTTTGCCCAAAATGCAAGAGCTTGACTTGCATGACATGTGGTTTCAACAAGACGGTGCCACATGCCACACAGCACGCGCAACAATGGACTTATTGAGGGGTTCGAGTTCGGTGAACATTTTATTTCACGTTCGGGACCAGTCCCTAAATCGTGCGATTTAACGCCCTTAGACTATTTTTTGTGGGGCTATGTTAAAGCTCATGTCTATACAGACAAGCCCGCTTCAATTGACGCATTGGAAGACAACATTGAAGCATTGATTCCTGAGATACCGGCCGAAATGTTGGAAAGAGTATGCCAAAATTGGACTAAGCGGATGGACCATTTGAGGCGCAGTCAAGGTCAACATTTGCATGAAATAATCTTCAAACATTAAATCATATGGACCGTACTATCGATTCAAATAAAGATTTCATGAATTTTTCTGAATTTTATGTGTTTTTTTTTTTTGACAAACTTTCCTATAGCTTTTAAAAAATCACCTTTCTTCAAAATCATTCACAAAAAGCAACCTAACCTAGCCATATGAAAAATTAACTTTTTGTCGATCGACTCGTAATATGACGTTAAAACCCTCTGTTTATACATGTTTAACATCGCGCAGGCATTTCTTCATTCATGCTGTGCATCTTTGGAACCATTTACCTTCACAGGTACGGTCCAATACCGAGTACAGACAATTTTGTTCAGCCTGTTGTACTTATCTGTCCAACCTGAACTGAGATAATTTCCAAAATTAACTTTTAAATTGGTTGCATGTAAATTTAATTTTAGTATTACAGAATTACACCTTCATATTTAAAACATAAAATATTCAAATCTGTAAATTGAAACGTATGTATGTAAAGGGTGGTTAAATTTTAAGGGCCGATGTTGATTTTAAATAAAACACAAATTATTTAGGAAATTATTATCATTTCTTTTTATTATGATAATATTGGTATGGTTCAATTATGCACGAAACAAAATATCGGCCAAATGGCCGCTGCGACCTCGGCGGCACACCTCCATCCGATGGTCGAAGTTTTCGATGACGCTGAAGCATAATTGAGGTTCTGTGCCGTTAATGTGCCGAATTATCTCATCGTTTAGCTCTTGAATTGTTGCTGGCTTATCGACGTACACCTTTACTTTCAAATAACCCCAAAGAAAAAAATTCAACGGTGTCAAATCACATGATCTTGGTGGCCAATTGACATCGCCACCACGTGAGATAACACGGCCATTGAATTTGTCGCGCAAAAGAGCCATTGTTTCGTTAGCTGTGTGGCAAGTGGCACCGTCCTGTTGAAACCACATATCGTCCACATTCATATCTTCCAATTCGGGCCATGAAAAGTGCGTTATCATTTCACGATAGCGAACACCATTCACAGAAGCTGCCTGACCACCGGCCTCATTTTGGAAAAAATACCGCCCGATTATGCCGCCAGCCCATAAACCGCACCAAACAGTCACTCTTTGTGGGTGCATTGGTTTTTCGACAATCACTCTTGGATTATTATTCGCCCAAATGCGGCAATTCTGCTTATTGACGAATCCACTGAGGTGAAAATGTGCCTCATCACTGAAGATGATTTTCTTCGAAAATTGATCATCCACTGTTGCCATTTCTTGCCACCATTCTGACCATTGACGACGCTTGAAATGGTCAAGAGGCTTCACTTCTTGAGTCAATTGCACCTTGTAAGCGTGTAAATGCAAGTCTTCACGCATAATGTTCATCAACGGCGAGCGTGAGCGGTGCAATTGTTGGGCACGACGACGAGTTGAGGTGGACGGCTCTTCAGCCACACTATCGCGAACAGCAGCAATATTTTCTGCAGTACGAGCTGTACGAGCATGCACTGGTGTTTTCACATCTCCTACAGACCCGGTTTGCTCAAATTTTTGCACGATTTTTCCGATTGTACGCACATTTGGACGATTAAATTGACCGAAAAAATTACGAAGTGCACGATATGCGTTTTGATTTGAACGCCCATTTTCATAATAAGCCTGAATAACTTTAACGCGTTGCTCGATTGTGTATCTTTCGATGGTTCAAATTGAGTTAGTCTGAAATTGAGAAATGTCAAAGGAAATGCAGAAAAAAACTTGACGTTTAGGAGTGGTTCACATTCAACATCGGCCCTTAAAATTGAACCACCCTTTATATATGTCACTATCACGTTACGTATCAAATGGTATATTTAAGACCTGTACTATTAAAAGAGTATAGCACTCTTAATGTACAGCGATACTACCTAAACAATAAATGAAATGAAATATCTAACGAAACGGCTCGATTTGCCGGTTATATTGTGGTCGACGAGTGCCATTTCACCTCGAGACACAAAGTTTACAAGTGCTTTTATTTTTCTGAAAGCCGTACTGGCTTGTATGTATGATAGAATTTTTATCTATGAAATCTTGAAGTCTCTTTGTTACTACCTCTTCAAGGCACTTTTCAATTATCGGCAATATTGATATAGGCCTGTAATTGCTGAGCTCGCTTTTGATACCTCCTTTATATATTGGCCTGACTACAGCTGTTTTCAAAGTTGCAGGAATTTTTGCTTGATTTAAGCTAAGGTTAACGAATTTGCACAGCATTGGCGTAAATATGCCCGAGTGTCTTTTTATATCAACGGCTCTTATTCCGTCGAAGCCTGGCGATTTTTTATCACTGAGTGAATGAATGATTCCCCGTATTTCCGAAAAACTTGTTTCTTGTACGAATACAGATCTGGCTAATGTTGAACTCGGATGTGTCGATGTAACAGTGTCGCATTGATGAATAATGTTTTTTATCTGAGTGCCAAAATTGTTTGCAAATGCACCAGCAAGATTATTCAGACACATTTTGCCAGAGAAGTTCTTTGTTACAGTTTCATCAAGACCAGGTTTTTTCCTTCCCAGTATTTCGTTAATAAGACTCCATGTTCTACGAGGGTCATGCCTGATTTGGCTGAACTTGGTTTTATAAAAACAGGCTTTTTGAGCAATTATATCCTTGTTGAGTTTGTTTCTAAAAGACTTATACTCCATTTCATAAGATTTGTTCAGTCGATTGTTTTTCCACCTTCTGTAAAGTTCATCCCTTTTTCTACATTTATCAATAATTTCAGTAGACATCCATGGGTTAAACTTTCTTCTGTATTTTATTTGCTTGATAGATGTCGCTCGATCATATATATATGTCATTTTATCGAGAAGTTTCTGATAAAGTGAACCAGCATCACTTTCATTCACGACTTCCTCCCAATTTGTTTCTGTAATTAATTCGTTAACCTTTGCGTTAGATATATAGGACAAGCTGACTGTACTTTCTTTAACAGCAGATTTTTTCATTGGTGGGAAGTATATTATTGGGTAATGATCTGTGATACAACTTTCAATTACAGCTGAATTGATTTGGTTTTGCATAGCGTTCGTTAAGATGTGGTCAATCGTTGTTTTTGATCCTGTGTTTGGATCTACTCTGGTATACTCCGTTATCACATTAGTCAACCCAAGTGACGCCAGCATCTCCAGATATTCTTTCACGCCATACAATTCCAGATCATTCACATTGATATTCATATCACCCATTACCATAATCTCGTCCCTTTTTCCCAGTTGTCCAACGTTGTTTCCGAATTCTTCAATAAACGCTTTTCGGCTGTAACCTGGTGGTCTGTATATCCCTATTACATACTTGTACTTGTTGTCTTCTTTAATTTGGATTAGGATATTTTCATATGACACACTGTCAGATGTTAATCGTACATATGGTAAGTCTTTACGTATTAACATTAGAATTCCACCTCCTCTACGTTTATCTCGATTCAGAAACTCCGCTTGGAAACCATCTATACTGTAAAGTCCTTTTTCATCTTCATCTATATTAGTCTCAACTAGTATTATTATTTTTAACATATTGATGAAGTAGCTAACGTTAATGCAAAAATCATTCCAATTCTTTCGTAATGATCTTATATTAAAACTAAGGCAGCAACATTTATTTTCATTTAATTTGTTTGTTTTGGTGCCGCTAAAACCACTAATTACCCTACAATTTAAATCAACTAGTACTTCATTCGAATCCATTTTGGTATAAAGAGTTTTGATTTTCTTTTTGCTTACGCACAATGCAGTTATTGAGTGCGAGAAATTTTGCTCACATCGGCAACCGTACTTATCAGAATCGGCTGCGTACTCTCATTCATTCTAGCGAGTATTCTTCCCGCACTCTCCCACACAAATCTCCAGTTTTCCTTTCTCGCTCTCTCCTTTGCCATCCACATCAAGTGTTTATTGTGCTTTGTCAGCTGGTTGTTAACGTAAACCGTAGCATCAGGAAAAGCTGCACCAGCGCTTGAGTTGTTGCTTGTTTTCTGCATGACAGTTTTCAGTTTGATGGAGCGAGTGGAGCGCGTTTGTTTCATAAATTGTATTTTCTTTATGCTGGACGCAAATGTAGCAATTATCATTGATTTTTCGGGGTTTTTTGTTTTTGTTCGATATATGTCAGTGATGTCGGTGTCGTTGATTTCATAGTTGAGTATTTCAGTCTGTCTGTCTGTCTGTCTGTCTGTCTGTCTGTCTGTCTGTCTGTCTGTCTGTCTGTCTGTCTGTCTGTCTGTCAGTCAGTCTGTCTGTCTGTCTGTATTTCAGTCTGTCTGTCTGTCTGTCTGTCTGTCTGTCTGTCTGTCTGTCTGTCTGTCTGTCTGTCTGTCAGTCTGTCAGTCTGTCTGTCTGTCTGTCTGTCTGTCTGTCTGTCTGTCTGTATGTCTGTCTGTCTGTCTGTCTGTCTGTATGTCTGTCTGTCTGTCTGTCTGTCTGTCTGTCTGTCTGTCTGTCTGTCAGTCTGTCAGTCTGTCTGTCTGTCTGTCTGTCTGTCTGTCTGTCTGTCTGTCTGTCTGTCTGTCTGTCTGTCTGTCTGTTTGTCTGTCTGTCTGTCTGTCTGTTTGTCTGTCTGTCTGTCTGTCTGTCTGTCTGTCTGTCTGTCCGTCTGTTTGTTTGTCTGTTTGTTTGTCTGTTGTGGCGTGCTGCTGTCTGCTTTTCTATTCCTTATGGCTTACCACTTCAAAGGCCTGTCTCTCTGAGCATCAAGGCCGATAAGACCACACTGTTGCTGCAGAATAGGTCAAGGGGAGTAAGTAAGGAGTAAGATAACATCAACTATGTTGTTGGTGTTGTTGTAACATGTCGATATTTGTCACAAGACACGTTTGACCGTATTGAACGCCACATATGCCTTCTTTGTGCGGTCCTCCGTATTGGAATCAAGCCCAATGCCTTGATAACTTGATGTCTTTGAGAGAAGAAAGCCCTAGTCGTCCTTCGACTGTATCCCCACCAAAAGCAAGGAAAACGGAGCCCAACGGAACAGTGGAGAAAAATGGCTTTTTCTAGATTATCCTAGGAATGTCTTGAAGCTTGCAGTTGTGAGTCTTGCCAATGAAGGTGTACTGAGGCGAAGACCCAACATTTATGTCTAAGCAAAGGAATGCATTAGTCTTAGTTAAGATTGGTGGGTAGACGGACGTAAGCCACGACTGGGACAGTGGCAGAAGTAGTGATGATTATCCTCTTTTTCTTCTTCGTCGCTAGTCTCGACTTTGTTTCGTGGTACTTCAGGTGATTATGGCTAGTTTGTGCTCCAACTTCTTGTCACTCGGACGCAGCATCCGAGTGGTCTTGCCTTGCAGCTGGTAAGAGATTTATATTTTCGTGGATTGATGCGCATGATTGCCTGTCATGGGTCGGTTTCAGCCCTTTCCTGGGAGGTTTATCCTACTGCTTCATTGCCGGCTATGTCCCTGTGACCTGGGACCCAGCTGAGAGTAGTCAACTGCTGTATTCTGAGAATCTTGAGCTCTTCTCGGAAGCATGCAAGCAGCTGGGACTCTTTTAATAGCCGCTTGACTGTCAATAAGGATGAATTGATAATGAAATAACCGGTGGTACTTCCAACATTGCCTCCTTGACTGCCAGGACCTCCGCTTGGAAAACACTGCCATTGTCGGGCAATCGGATGCAGCTGTGCATGTTTAACAATTCGGAGAAATTGCCTTCGATTTATTGATGGATTCACTTGTAGTCCATACTCCACTCCTCCCTTGTTGGGGAATACCATACGGAGGGTATATGGAAATCAAGAAACCGAGAAGTATGTTCATTTCGTAGTCGATCTAGTATGCTTGCATGACCAATGGAGCTTGGCAACCAGCTGCTGGATTGGCGTGGTTTTTGCAGCATTTATCTGCATGCAGAGGTTATGTCGAAGAAAGCCTAGTAAAACCTCTGCAAATTGTTGATCCTGGGACGCCCAGGCATGCAAGTCTCTGGATTCTTGTTAATGCCTTTGGATTTCAGAGAAGCCTGCCACATGTCAAGATGGGTCTGACAATCGCTGGGTACATCCACAGGGTTGTCTTGGGGTTTGGTTCGCATTTTTTACCCAACGTTATGGTCCATTTCTTTCTTTTCATTGACATTGAGTTTCCAGTTAAGTGCCTTGGTTGAGTGATTTGCTCCCACGGCATCAGCCTTAAAACGTATTCTTTTCTCACACATTTCGCCAGAAACAACTTAGAGGTGTGAGTCTAGCCAATGATGGTGTACTGAGGCAAAGACTGACACTTGCTGTCGAAGCAACAGTCTTGGCTATTGTTTATTCCTTTTCCTCGAATGTCACGAACCAGCTTTGAGTTGTGATCTGAGCCAGTGAAGGTGAACTGAGGCAAAGATTCACACTCAATGGCAAATGCAAACGAATCCTGTTGAGTCTCATGCCTCGTCTCGGGTTTGATATAAGACAGAATGCATGCGAAATGCATTGTTTCACAAAAAGTGCGTTCAACTCCTTCTCAATTTTGATGTAAAATCAAATGCAAAGACCTTCCTCGATCAAACAGCAAAAAGTGTTGAATTTGTTGAATTCAATTCCAAACTTAAATCAGCTTTAATCGCCCCTTTAACTCCCACCAACGAGATGCAAACTCGATGAAAATGCATGCAAAATGGACATCATCATGCAGCTAAGGTCACCGCGTTTTACCAGCTCATGCTTATGTGTGTCAGACATTACGTGAAATGGAAGCTCCTCCTGCTCCTGCTCATAAATAGCTTAATCTAGAGAAAAATCCGCCATTCACTGGGAGCGTGAATAAACCACCATAAAAAGCAGCAGCACACGATACACCGCAATTCCACAACGCATCTGCATGTGCACTCAAATAATTACTTTTTTTTTGCTCTCTCTCTCTCTCTCTCTCTCTAGCAAAACGAAACAAAATCTGTTTCAAAAAATGCGAAAAACGAGAGAAAAAAATGATATACATCAACAAACTCCTTTTCATTTTGACTCACTTGTGTCAGATTTCTCGTGCAAAACCCGCTCGCCTACCCCACAGTCCACACGCCATTTCAAATCAAAATTTTAAAGCATTCACCCGGCTTACCCCGTTCCATGAACCAGTTTCCGTCCATCGACACACACACACACCAAGAGAGCGACTGTGTGGGGGCAAAAAAGAAGAACCTACATACATCCCTCATCCCCCGGTCCGAGTGTACGAGAGTATATCAAAATCGAGAGCATAAAAGCCACCCTCCATGGTGGGCCGGACGGACGGACCGACGCGTCAACGAAGGAGGAGTGAAACAAACCACTTTCCAGAGCGATACCACCACCGAACGGAAATGGTTGTGGTAATGCTGATGGCTCCAACATGCACTTTAATAAATATGAATGAATGTTTGGGAATGACATTTATTTAGTCAGTTATCGTGGAAATGTTTTCTTTCCTTTTTTTTTTCCTTGCTTGCCCCAGCTCCCACCGCCACCCCATGGCCACTCTTCTTCGAGGAATCAACCGGGCTGTGTGCACACAAGTAGTGTAACCCCATTCGGAAGTTGACACACTGTTTCGCCAGCCTTTTGGGGCTGCACTTGTGTAAATATTTTTGGCAAAACTTTCGACAACTTGATGGCTGTCGGGTCGGTCGTGGTGCGGTAGAAATTGCTGTATACACCTGTCATTTCATATTTTTTTATTTTTTATTTTTTGTTTGACGTTGACGTTATTCAATTATGTGACGCGAGGGGAATGGAGCTGGGGCAGCAGGCAAACAAGGCACCTCCAACCATTCGTAGCAGAATTGGCACACGTGTGTCCTCGTCGCCGCTTTGTGCATAATTTACGTAAAAAAGTGTCACTTTGATGTCATAAAACGGCGCGCCATTATGTGAAGAAAAACCTGTGTATAATGACAATAATAACACCCACTTGTGTGTGTGGTTTTGTGGGTGGCAACCATTCGGCTGTCACCAAAGGCAACAAGACTCAAGGAATACCTTGAGGAGGACGATAGACGTGCTGTGTCGTCTGCCTTCATCGCACTATCTGTGCTCACAGCTCAAAGCTAATTGTGCCGCGCTAAGCTGCGCTGTGAAGTCGCTGCCGATGCCGACGGTTTGCATATAATAATCTCATCCCTCCTCAAGGTACTTTCAACCCTCTGTGGAGCATATTTTTATGGAGGAAATTACTGCGCGCCAGCCCCATTCCGACGATAAGAACCTGACATACATGCAAAAGCTGTTAAGGCTGACTTTGAAACACTTTGAAAAGGGTGGGGGGGGGGGGGGGACGTGATGTGTTGTGATGTGGCCTGTAGATGAAGCATGCCTCGGTGTGTGATGTTGCAACCGGGGCCCACCGCCACCACAGAATGGGTGCAAAAAACAATTTCAAACATTTCCTCTCTGTGCCGCTCCAGACCTGGCAGGCAGGCAGGCCTCTGTGTGTGCGCCTGCTGTAATGTGGCTCTCAAATGAAGTCGGCGTGGCGGTTGATGGCTTTGTGGGGGGATATCCAATCTGCCGAGCTCTCACTCACGCTCACATGAAATAATCATCGGGAAAACGAATTGCTGTCGTTGCCGGTCCTCGGTTGACGGTCGGTTGCTCGTTTGGCCCGTTGCTTGGCCCGATGGTCGTCGGTCGTTCGTCGTTGGTCCTTGGTCCTTGGTCCTTGGTCGTTGCGTCGATTGTCGTTCGTTGCGCCGTGCGTCGTTGGCGTCATGTAGGTGCTGTTAAACGGAAGGAAAAACACAAGTTTTCCATTAAGGTCAGCCATCCTGCCTGCCTGCCGGGGGAGGAGAACTAGTGTTGTTTTGTCATTCGACGAGGTAAGCACAGATGTGTGCGTGGTTTTAGGCTGATGCGCCTTTTCAGAAACTACTAGTCGTCGATCGTTCGAAGTGCTTTGCAGATGAGCCCCCTCTTGTCTGAGTCCGAGTCGGAGTCCACGGCCTCGTCGTCATTCTCCTCGTCGTCGTCCTCCTCGTCGTCATTCTCCTCGTCGTCGTCCTCCTCGTCGTCGTTCTCCTCGTCGTCGTCGTCGTCCTTATCGTCGCCGTCGTCGTTGTCCCTGAGTAATGGATCAACGACGATGAGGATGACGATGGCCATTGCAATGGCGCTGCCAATGTCGATGGATATGGCGTTAGGCTTCGACTGACGACGTTGACTCGTGGCACATGAACTTCAATTGAATTGATTGGAATGCGTTTGAGCGGTACTTGATTGCTGATGCTGATGCTGGCTGGCGCTGCTGATGCTACAGCAGAGACCGACTCCCCGGCTAGAAGTTGAAATTCAGAGTTTATGTGCGCCGTCGTGTGGTATTTTGGCTTTTGGTTCACGTAGGCGGGCACCACACGAGAATTTCATGCTCTGACTGGATGTCAGGGGGGCAACTTTTGTTGCTGCACGACTTCCCTGCCATTGCTGCTATCTTGGTGTTGCATGGTGTTTCATGGAGGAATCCGACTAACGACCAATGTGTGTTGACTGGCCTGTGCGCTGTCCAGTGCTTCGGATTCATGGGGTTTATTTGTGCGCTCGGTTGGGCTTGTGAACTTTAAAGCCGAACAAAGCGTTTAGTTTGAATGGCGAATCTGTGACGTAAGAGTTTTTTGAAAAATCAAAAATCCATTTAATCTCGTTCAGGTGTGCGAAAGTGTCTTCCGCATTCGAAATCAATTCAAAAAAGAAAAAATTAAATGGATTCCAGGCGTGTTTGCACGCTTACATGCCAATTACACCGCACTTAGCATAAGACCATATCCATGTTGGCTTCCACTTTATCCCACCCGATGACCTCCCTTCCCCCCCCCCCCCCCCCTCCTCCCACCCCCCTCACACAAAGAGAGACCATAAAAACACGGTTCCATTTCGGTAAACGTAAAAACCGCCCCCAATCAACTCAAAGTGAACAGTGCCATAAAATCGTCTCCACCCAGAGCTGCCAGGCTGGGGTTTGATGCCGCCTGTCAGCGTCCATATCTCTCCATTCAGATCACATAAACGCAGTAAAAATTACTTCACCGTAGATGCCACCTGATGGTGTTTACGATCGTGTACGCCGCGCCGCCTGGAAAAAGGGACGCAAACAAACGACGAGGCACACCAACAAACCGGGACGACTTGTACGAGGCACGAAATTTTCTGCCATCATCATCATCATCGTTGTCGTCAGACCACCACGAGACCCTTTCCAGTCATCGTACATCCTGCAGCCACCCAAACGCCACCCATCCCTCCTTCCACTCGCCCCTCCGACCCTCCGCCCCTCACAGCACTGACTTTGGTTTTATTTCCCTTTTACTTACTTATGTCACACAAAACTGAATAAACACCAAACTAGTCGAAGGGAGATACAACTTGTGATGGTGACGGCTGTGGGGCTGGTGGGGGATGGGGGTTGAAGGAGGGTTGGTGGGTGGAAGGAGTTTTTATTGAACTCAGTCACGTTCGCGCCCACTACTCACCTACTGTCGATGTTGCGAGTTTTTATAGCTTTTGTCGCTTCACTGCTGCCACTCTGTGCGAAAACGTCTACAGGTCCTCATACCACATATCCCTAGCATGCCCTACTTTCAACCATCCCCCCTTACCCCCCCCCCCCCCCCCCTAAGGCCCTATTGCAGAGCTGGGGAATACATCAACGTCGTCGTCAGAAGCAGCTGGAGTCGGCTGGAGGTAGCTGGAGGTAGCTGGAGGCAGCAGCTACTTCCAGCTGGAATCAGTCTATTTGTATCCATTCGATGTTCCGTCACGAAGGAGGAGGAGGGTGGGATAGCTTCGATAAAACTTTCTCTCGAATCGAAGGCGGTCACAGAGAGGTGTGGGTGTCGTTTTCGAAAAATCATTCGCTGTGTCGCCGTAGTCGTCGCAGCGCCGCGCCGCGCCGTTGCCTTTCGTGAGCTTTTAATAATGTTTATCTTCATGTTTTGCTGTTACAACTTCTACTTCGTCTCTCTCTCTCTCTCTCACTCTTTCATTCTTTCTCTCTTTCTCTGCCTCTCTTCATCGCAGTAGTTTCGGTGTTCCAAAGGTCTCCACATTCTGTCATGCACTTGCCTTTGGAATGGCTGACCTTTTATGCCAACTCAGGGGCGGATCCCCAAAGTCTTGATGTTTGAGTTCAATTTTATTGCATTGTCGACGGGGATTGCTGACTCCGGTGCGCGGCAATTGGGTGGCGTCGGTTTATTTAATCGATTGCGCCACATTCCGCCCAGCGTTGATGGAATAGAAAATAAATCCGAAATTAGATTCGCCGTAAGTAAGAGTGAGAAATTAAATATTAATCGCTGACGAATTCATGGTGAGTCCATTGCTGCCGATGCACAGGAGGATGATGGTTGATCGTAAAGTAGAGCTCTAGTGTTTGAAAGGGTTTACGAGCCGAAGTCGGAGAAGCACTAAAGTGGAAGGACATTGCAGGGGGGTTCTGCGGCAATTGCCTTGGGAGGGAGGCATGACACGAATGCTTGCTTACGCACTTTGAGAGGGTCACAGCGGAAGTGTATACATTTGAATGGAGAATGGGGGGTAACACAGGTCTACTTGGGCGTACTAAAAATGCGCTCAACCCTCTTACAGCCTTTAAATGTCTCATTTTCAAGCACAAATGACGCCCTACGTGGAATTGCAACTCGAACCTGAAATTCAGAGTCGAATGTTCATGTTGCTGCAATTTCTTTATATGGCGCCCAACAGGAAACTGGGCAAGTACATGATGGCGATTTCAATAAAAGCCACAAGCTCGGGACTGGAACCTCAGGACACTCAGGTTCTTCTTGTCGCGGTTGACTTACACAGCGTCCAACGAGGGATTGGACTCACTCTCATGCTGTGACGGTTACAAGAAATGGCGCCCAACATGAGACTGCGATCCTGAAATTCAGGTGGTTCAGGTTGGTGGTTGTCGTAAACGGTGCCCAGGAAGAGACAACACGAATTAACTCACGATCCTGAAGATTAGAGTCCCAGCTAATGATTTTCCGACTTCAACAACTGGCGCCCAATGTGGGACTGGGACTCCAAAATTGTCAAATGAAGTGTCTTGTGCTTATGTTGTTGCGATTTCGAGAAATTCCGTTTGACAAGTTTAAGTGGCAATAAGTGGCGCCCAACCTGAGGCTTTGCGAAATCCTGATAAGAGAAGAGTCTCAACTCTTGTTAATTCGGTTGTAGAGACGTTCGAGAGACGAGCCTCGAACTTCAAATTGAAATTAAGAGCCAATCTCCCGTTGTTGCGGTTGACACAAGCGGTTCCGGTTGACACAAGCGGCGCCCAACTTGAGACTGGGTCTCGAAATGCAAGATTCGCAAATAATTAATCGTGTGCTCATGTGTCTGCGATTTCAGTAAATGGCAACAAACTCGGTACTCCAACCCTTACGACGCTCATGTGTATCTTGTCGCGGTTCACTCAAATGGCGCCCAGCGAGGGATTGGGGTGGACTCTGATGCAGGTTCTTTTTCTAAACCTCTTCTTGATGACAAATTAAATTGAGCGCACGCATAGTTTGAAGGCCTGATTGGCGTGCCATCATCAAGTTCCCAGCTCAGCAAGCTGCAAGCTCCACCCGACCAGACCTCAGTTCAGCCACAGCACTCCACAACCCTCGATAATTTACACCAAAAATCAAAGCTTCCCCAAGCGAAACCGACAGAATCCCCTAAAACTAGACTCTCCGACCACATTCTCGGACTTTGTTGGATTACATTACGTCTCAAGTGCCTGCAATCGTGCACTTTCCTTTCTCAGAGCCCAGGTAGATCGCTTTTTGTTTGCAACACAAAAACACTTAGCAAACGACGTACCAAAGTGACTTGTTTATTTATATCTCTTCAAGCCTTCAGTTTTCTTTTTTTGGTTGAACACAAGTCCATTGCAATGTCTGCAGACTCAGGGGAGCGTTCGTGTGTACGCCCATCGCTATTTTTACCTTTCATCTCACTCAGAGGAACTAGTAGACTGTAATGCTTTAACAACTACCCGAGAAAGGTGTATCCTCCTCCAGTCTCCTCCTACCCCATATTCGATATCTTCCGAATGGATGCTCTAACCGAACGATGCATCCATTCCGACCAACAACAAGCCACCACGACCAGCAACCACCATCAGCATCCTTAGCCAGCGTCTGGATCCTTGGCGAAGTTTCGAAACTCTTCCAATTTGCTGAAAACTTTTCGGGGCTTATCCAATTCATGTGGAGCTGTGCATCTGGTTTCATAACTTTCCGGGACGACACTCAAAGTTGATACCCCCCTCCCCCTGGGCGGGGATACGGGGGGATGCATGGATGCACGGATGGCCGGTTGGATGGTAAATTAATTTTTAAGATTGCTACCCTCTTTCAAAGGTAATCTCGAGCGCATTATCGATGTCTTATGGGCACAGGCAATGTGATGAGCGAAACCTGAACGCATTCATGCGGCAGAGGTACAGTCGTGCGTCATGCATGCACTCATTCCGTTCCGAATCGGCTGCGATTGTCCAGACAACTCGGGAGGATTTTCATCTCCTTGCATATGCTTGAGTGCGTATTTATATTTCAAATTGGACGAGATAAGGCCGCCTGTCTGGCATTGTTACGGCGAAAGGTTGCTTAACCCTCGGTGCAAGGTGCGCCGCCCGCTCGTCTCCCAAAAAAAAAAAAAACAAGAGATTAGAAGTCGGGTGGGCAGGGCAGGGCACTTCAAAGCGAAGGTAAACACAAACTTTTGCAAGAATTTCACGAAATGAATATTAGACAGCAGGAGGAGGAGCCGGCACATTCAGAATCGGAAACGTGTTAGAAGGAGGCATTATCCTGCCGCTGCTCGAACTGAGTGTGTTTTTGGCCTAAGTGGCAATTGTGTTCGTACTTCAGTCTCTGAATGCCATTTAAGAGGGTTTTGTCTGCATTTCATGTTCATTAAGATACGATTTGTAAGCTCTTAGAGGTGGGGAGAGTGTCTCTCTCTCTCTCTTTGTGTGTGGGAGAGAGTGTGGAGTTGAATGGGGTGTAATTTTGGAGAAGGATTTGCGTTTTGTGCTTCGTTTTGTAGCTCGTTCTGTTGCATTGCGGACTCAAGTTGGTGGAGGGCGTCTGTGCCCATTCCCCACCCGTCTGGGTTTCGTGCATCGGATAATCGGTGCTGTTTGTTCATCGTCCTGTTGCACTTTATTGTGTAGTCTGTTGCATTTCATGCGTTTATTCTTCGATATTTGTCTAGTCTAGGTCTCGTTTGTGTGACGCTACTGTCCGGGGCTGACTAAGTGTCTTCATTACTTTGACTGCCAGGCGATCCATACCTTAGAGTCTTAACGCAATCACACGACAGTTCATCTTGACGTATGAGACAAAACCATAGATCCGGCCACAAACTGAATGACCACCTTCTACCATTCCACAGCACGTGCCCGTCCAGACTGCCGCCCATTCAGATCACAAAAACAATGACCGGAAATTGTGCGTCTATTTCTGAAGCGATGACGCAAAAGCCCACTCTCACCGCACTCGCTTTTGCGAGAAGTGTTCAACTAAAGTACATCCGGTTAGTGGTTACGCATGTTCTGCACACTCACTCGTCCAATTACCTAACGAAAGCACTTTGAGGCCGCGGCTGATGTGTTCCGACACACAAAACTGACTGCTGTCAGCCTCAAAGAACTTCCGCTTTATTCGCGAATTAGAGCACGTCCTTCAAAACAGCCAAAAAATGTTGCCAAAATCAGTGACAAACCAGAAATGCTGCCCTCCCGCTGGTTTCTGTTCATTTTTTTTACTCTCTCTCTCTCTCGCTCTCTCTTGGATGACAGGATTTTCATTAAATATTAACCACAGTGTTCGCGGGAGGTGGACGAGGCGCACGGGAAGAAAATCATTAAACAGACAGAGAGAGAGAGAGAGTGAGAGAAAGGTGAGTGACGGCATAATTCCACCTGTCGTTCGCAATCCGAGGACGTGCTTCGCGTCCGAATGCCGAGACCCGAATTTCCCTTTCAAAGAGGGTGGGGGAGGAGGGCTCTCCCTCCGCGAGAGGCAGTCCGAAATTGTTCACGATGTTAATTCATATTCATGTGCTACTTTCGCTGGTTCGGTTCGGTTTCATTTGGCGCGCGAAAGAAAAAGAAAAATCAATTTTCCATGTCACTTGACGGTGACATATTTGTCCTGGCAGCGGGCCAAAGATGACTATCCCATAATACACTTCCTCACACCACGACCGACTCATCTCAGAGGCAGAGAGATGATTCGTGTTTCTCGTCGTGGTCGCCGCCCCTCGTCATCGTTTGATTAGAGGGTTTTAATTAATTTGTCATTGTCTGGGTAACAAAACAAACAAACACAAGAAGAAGCTGAACAAAAAAAAAAAATACGTGTCATAATTCTCCGAGTGAGTCCTTGAAGGTGGCAGCAACAGCAACGCTGAGGTGTCTCAGAAAGCGGAGGCGTGTGCAAACGTCTACCTGCCTCCTTGCGGCTCAAGGCGAACACTAAGTGGACTGGGTAATTGATTTTTTTTTTCTTTCTTTCTTTTGCCACAAGATGACGACAGATTTTGGATTAAATTACACTGGGATGCATGAGGTGGTGGCTGTATTTACGAAAGAAAACACAATTCTCTTTCGAATGATGTGACAACACTCGCGTGTGTGTTTGCGAGTCTTATAAACTCGCCCTTGAGACTGATTCTGTTGCCTGGCATACGGCGCAGTACAGTCGGTAATTTAACCCACAAGAGGCTTAGGTTTCAATTGAGCGAGCTGCCACAATGGGGCGTGTAATTAGAATTTGAGACGACACCTGGGAGGGGGTGGCATTTCTTTATTTTTTTTTCTAAAATGAAGCAATTTGCGATCCTTTTAAATTTTCCTTCCCTGTCCTCATCCACTTCACTTGACCATCCATCCTGAGGCAAATATTGACTTTCTCCTCCCATCAGCATGGCCCACCATTTCCGCTCGACTGCCCTCAATCACCCCTTCCACAGCGTCCAACAGCCTGATCTGATTCAATCTGAACTCAATTCAATTTCCCGGCCAGCCATCAACGAGTGAAGTCAATCTCGCCGCCCTCTCTATTTATGGTTGAAATGCAACACTTAGTCTCCAGCTTCGCTCACTCAGAATTTCATTAACAAAACGCTTTCGCGTCGATCCCACAGCCCCGGTGTGTGTGTGTGTGTGTGCGTCCTTTCCGCGCAACGTCAGTTCCGTGGGACATCCATAAATTATTCAATTCGCAAACCCTGCAAATACTTGTACGTCGTACTTCCCCCTCTGTACACACACAGTCACCCACAAACGCACATGCATCTGCGGAGAGGCTACGTGAAACACTAATCTAATTAGAAATTAATTTTGTTTCGCATTCAGGACGCCAGGACGTGCACAGTCATCGAGTCACCCCTTGGTGAATATGGGCCTATACCGGCTGCCGCTGCAGGCTGTGTAGGCCGGTGAAGGATGTCGCCATGGCAGCCATCGTTGAGTGTGTGCGAAGTCATAAATATCAAGTCTCTCTCTCTCTCTCTCCCGTTCCCTTTCCCTCTCCGTCGGTTAAACGTGAAAATAAAGTGATGAAGGACCTAGGGGGGTGGGGATGGTAACTGCAAGCCAAGGGTGAAGGTTTTTTTTGTTTGGCGGGTTGGGGGGCTGGTCGTACTTCCGCTTAGGCGACTGCACTAATCCCGTCGTGTTCATCCGCCTGTACCGTGCATTAAAGATGAGCGATGGGGTGGCAGACCAAAGGGCCTGTCGACTGTAGAATTTAAGGGTGTGCGGTGAATATGCTTTGGCGATATTATCTCCAAGCCTCCACGGCTGGCGGATGTGTCTCTCCCTCTGCTGCGGATTACATGGGTTTTTACATGGCCCAGTCGACATGGAGGGTCATGTGCGAGCGAGTCTCCCTTTTCGTCGTCCATGACAATTCGCACAGTTCAATTACGTAATGCGAAAAGGTACAACAGCCAGTGGGTGGTCGTTGTTAAGGGGAGCCGGGAGTCCCCCGGGAGTGTGGGTGGGATGATGGGGCGACAGACATTTAGATAATGGAAATCCGATTGAGGCGCACTTTATTAAGGGAGTCGTCACCCCATCGTACCCAAAGAGAATAAAGTGCACGAAAACTTTTTTATGTTGGGGTTGGGTGTGAAATCGGTGGGGGGGGGAGGGGTATTAGTGGCTGGGGATGCGGCAGCGGATTACTTCCTTGTAAGTCGTAAAATGTGGTTTTTCCTTGAAGTGGCCCTTTTTGCGATGAGAGTCGCCATTATTCTCCGCCAAAAAAATATATAAAAAAAAAATCGAAAGTAAAAACTTTTCAAGCACGTTGTGGGTTTTGGGGTGATTCGTAGCGAAGGGTTGAAAGCTGATTACATATTTAAATTGTATTTAAGAGAAAATTGGATTATTTTCATGAACAAATCGCTCTCATTAGTCGGCCGAAGAGGGTGGAATATCATTTCGAAAGTCATCAATTTGCACTCTTCCATTTTCTGGTGAAACTTTGAAGGGCGGGGGTTCAAAACATATTGAAAGACGGACCAAGGTGGACGGGGGTGGGGATGGGGTGGCCTGGAAAGACGTTTATTGAGTTATTTCATTGCTTTCATGCGCGCAATGGCGTTGATGGAGTTTTGATTAAACCCTAAAGGGGTTAAAGTTGAACAGTCTCTTTTTTTTAATTAGACTGGGGTGCAGGAGATGAGATTTTGCGCTGGAATCTAGGCGCACATCGCTTCCAGGAATTCATTTCACTGGAATTTAATCCATTCAGTGGCATACATTTAGGCAAGCGCAAACTAATTTCATCGTCAACGCAATTTTAGCAAGAATTCAAAGCGCGATATGCCGCGCATTTCCCTTTTTCGCAGGAAATGCATCCGAAATCCCGATATTCACGTGGAAATACCTTGTGACGGAATTAATTACAACCCATCCCTCCCCCCTAGGGGCACCATTCCAGTGCCGAACCGAACAAAAGCCAATTAGTCTAGGCCAATGCCAGCCCTATTCACGAGCATAATTTCCGCCAATCCAATTCCGTAATTAGCTGGAGAATCATTTTGCCCCTAAATTCATGCAATCTATGAAATACACACACACACACACACACAGAGGCTCATCTCTATCTCACTGGATTCTAAATTATGAGACTGCCTGGGCGATGGGATGTGATGCCTTGTGCATGTGCGTTGCTTGGGAAAAACAATTAACCTAGTTTCGGAAAATCAGTGGCTACCCGAGAGAGAGAGAGTCTCCCTGCTAATGAGTGTATATGGGAATCTGAGGAATTTTCGGCCAAATATTCCTGCGAACCCGATGGCATGGCCTTAATCGCTATTGCATCCTTTTTGCCGCACAACTCCCATATCGGATGAGGATGAAGATGACGGCGACGCTCGTGGATCGGGAGCATCGGAAACGAACTACAATCGATGATAATCCGAAATGAATCATAATCACATTAGCAGCAGGCTCCCTGAGACCGGGGCGAAGGCAGCTCAGTGCCATTTCATTGATACGCTACTTTAGTATCGGTGCTGAGGCATCAGCATTCCCCCCAGGGGCAATTCGACTCTGGAAGATTAATCATTGGATGCAGTCTTGCACACATGAAATTGGTCTTTTTTTTATTTTTATCTGCTACGTTTCATGTTTCCGCTTTGATCCACCGCTGCACAGAGAGTCAGTGTGTGTGTGGTGGAGCAGCACAAATCACCGCAGCGAAGCCAAAAACCATAAAAACAAACAAAAAAAAAACACAGCCAACCGAGTGCATTGAGGGAGCTTTGGGCTTGGCTGTCGGAGCTTCAGCCGAATGCACCGCTCGTCAGTTGGAAGTTGTAGTCGCCTCGATGGCATCGTAAAATGCTAATAAAAACGAATTTTTATGACACGAGCTATCTAGATTTTCCACGTGAAGAGCCGGGAAATGTGTTAATAGGTCAGCCGACCGGATAGATGCTGGGGCGGCTATGCTTGGGTGGCGACGGAAGTGGGATTTCTTTTTGAACCGCATGGAATTTCGGTCTTTGATTTATGGGATTATTTTACTTGTGCTTCGATGAGGGGGAATCGAAGAAATATTGTGTTTTTGAATATATATATTTTTTTCTGAAAATTACGACACTAATTCTTTATGAGATGATGAAATGTGTGGTTCTCTTGAAGTTTTAATGGAGGTTTTGGAATTTTTTTCGCGGCAGCAGTAAGTCACGCGGATTCCGGTGATGGTCAGAGGGCCTGATTTTGCAACTTTTAAGGAATTTATTCGATTTTTGAAAGTAAATTGAGCTGGAAACTCTTCAAATTGGTCCAAAATGTATTGATCTACTTTTGCCCGGGTATAGATGGAGGTAATGACCAAGATATACGATCGGATTTAAGGTTGCCAAATCCCCACTTTTGGAATTTTCACCCAAAGCCTGTTCAAATTAGTCCAAATTTGAGGTCAAAGTCAATTCATTTAATCGCGCAACGCTGACCAAGACCATTCACCTAAATCCACATCAAATTGCTCCAAATTTCGGGCCCAATTTCAACCAGAACGATATGCCCCGGGTGCGGATTAAACTTCGCCAAATCAACACATCATCATCCGTTCACCCGTAACCCTTTAAAATTGTTCCAAATTCTAGGCCCCCCGGCCTCACAATTGGAATGCCAGCACAATCCCCTTACCGCGACCACCCTCGAATTAGGGTCTCTCTTAAAAATGAATAACCGCAACGTCCTTAATTACGATATTATTCGCGCAATCATCATAATTCGCGTATTTCTCCTGCGACCACCGAACACAAAAGCAAAAAGGACATTTTGCCGACAGGAAAAAATCCGCTTGCCTTCAGCACACTCCCTCGCACTCACTTGAATCTCAACCGATCTCAACCACCCATCGTTAGCTCTAACGACCGTAATTGTTCATCCTTAATTAATTTCTCAAACACCAATCCCTCCCCCTCCGGCCCACCATCCGGCGCGGCGCCAGTCCTCGTCGTGATAGACGTATTTTTTAATTGAAATTTCAATAAAAATCCGAGAAAAAAAGGGAGAAGTCCTTTTCTCCTAATCGACAATTGTGCCCCGGTTCGGTGGTAAAGAGTGACCCCTACGGGCTTCCCGCTCCATTTGACTTGACGACGACACGGTTTTTTTCTCTCTTTTTTTGTGTTTTGTTCATTTTCTTGCGAATTACCCCCGTAAGCAGGAGAAACCGAACTGAATCCGAATTTTGTGGGCTGTTTTGCATGAAAATTCATATTTTCCACCGTCCACTTGGAGTCCTTTTTTTTCTCTTTGTTTCCTTTCGCCTTGGTTGAGGCGCTTTCACTTTGTCGCCGCGTATTAATTCAAGCGAAACGTCGTTGTTGTCGGACAATTTGCGGTAGGTTTTAGATTTCCTCCCTCTTCACTGGCGCCCAACGAAAAAAGGCTACAAAAGCCGACTTGTTTCACGTGGAACGAAGACAAAGAAGAGGTGGTGGAGGAGGAGGAGGAGGAGGAGGAGAAGCAAAGCAAACACAGCACCAGCAGAAGAACAGTGGAAAAAAAAGTGAATCTGATTTGCGGTGGCTGATTTCGTTTCCTATTCCCTCCCGTCTGCCTTCAATCTTTCCGCTCGGCTTTCGTTTTCCTTCTTGCTCAAATCCTCACCGAATTACTTTGCGTTCCTTTCGTGGTCTGGCTGTGGTAATAAAATGATTTCCGCAAAAAGCACACAGAAACAAGGCAATATCCCCGGATATTCGCGGGATGAGAGTGGTGAAGAATGTCTCGTGGCTTATTTTAGGCGCAGCGGACGCTTAAGAGATAAATTTAAACAGTGCCCGATGGGGTGGTTTATGGGTGCAAGAATGGGCGGCATAAATCCAGTCGATAAAAGTTCGAACGAGATTAATAAAAGCCAATTTACAAAGCCAACATTTTACAATTGCCATCCGGCTCGAAGGACCAACTAAATTTCAATTTTCATAAATCAATTGATTGTGGCTACTGTTCCTTTTTGTCTGGTGGTTAAGTTTTGTATTTGTCGATGGATGGAGGTGGGGTTTGGGATGGGAGGGATGGAATGGTCAGTTTAGGAGGGATTTTTGGTTTTTTTTTTTTTTTGGAAATTTCGACGACGACAATCAGATGGTTTTGAGTGGGTTTCTACATTCTCATGGCTTCTACTTGTCCTACCCTCACTTTCTCCTGCTTCTTCTTCTTTCTCATGGCTTCTCTTTGACCTGTCTTCGTCTTCTTGTGACTTCTCCTTGACCTGTCTTCGTCTTCTTGTGACTTTTCCTTGACCTGTCTTCATCTTCATCTTCTCCTCCTAGTTTCTCTTTTTTGTACGTTCCTCTTCTCCTTCTCCTAGTCGTGCCATTGCTGATTTCGTTTGCAGCCCACATACCTACCTTGTCCTGGTTCTTTTTCGTTCTAAAGGCTTCTCCTTGTCCTGTCGACTCCTTTCCCTGCCCTCCCCTCATTTTGCCTCCTCGCTCTTCCTTCCCCATCGGTTCCGCATAAACTGTAGTTCACTTCCAAAAGAATGCGACCAACGTTTCGGAACCCAGACTCCGCGACAGCCAGTCATCCGATCTCGACTCACTCGCCGGCATCTTTGGAACTTGTCAAACTTCAGCTAACTCGTACAACGCGTAACAACATCTCACTTTGCCGTCAAACAACCACCTTATCTGCTGTCGTTCGTCTAGACGCCTTATCTGAAATTCCTTTGCTGAAACTCACCGTCAATCGGGTACCGCCGACAGACTCCCTGCCGAGTCTACTTAAATATTACAAAGCACTTAACTTTAAATGAACCATGAACGCGAAAGCGATCAAAGGGAGATGTCTCACTCTCAGTGGAAGCGAGTAAAGTTCCCGGACACGGACGCGAATGGCAACAAATTCAATTCACTTTACATCGCGAGCGAGCGAGCTTTAGTGGAACTAACATTGTACCAGCTGGCTGCTGGCAGAAAAGTTAAATTGAACTTCTTCAGGAGAGTGCTGCTAATTACTGCACAAGTAGTGAGGGTGGCGCCCGGCCCCAATCACCGTTCCTATGCGTGGGTACCACCCCTAGACGCACACAATCGACATGGAACTTGATTTTTTTTTCTTGTTTTCTTTTCAACTGCTGGCGCGCCCTGAATGCGATTGTAATTGCAATAATGAGCCAACGAGTGTTTTCGTCTGCGATTACATGTGCTACCGCTGGTTGTTGCTGTAGCACCACCAGCAGTCAGCCAGTGCCACCACCCTTGTTTCCACGGCGAATTTTCACCGTAAAAATGCAGTTATTTGTTCTCGAATTAAGTTCATGGCTGAGGGAGCTTGTTGTTGCGCTTTTCCACTTCTTTTTTTTTTTTATTGTGCTGTGTTGTGTGCATGCATAGCACCCTAACCCCGTGCTTACACTTGATGAAGTCATAAAATCCTCGGCTATAAACATCAATTGCAGCCCAATCCTACACCAAGCCACGGCGAATTGTGCTCTGGCCCTGGGTGGTGGTACTGCTTTGGTTTTGGATAGTGTTGGCTGTTGGCTGTTGTTATTTTTTTTTTTTGTTTTTGTTGTTGTTGATGTTGGCTCGGCGTTATTCGGTTGAACGGACTTTTGGGTGGTGGCGCTGCGATGGGTGCCGGTTTAATTTCACCCAATCCCATGGAGTCTATGGAGAAAACTTGTCGCCGTCACCGCCAATTTTGCCGTGTGCTCGTTTTGTTCGCCTTCCGCCTTGCTGTTTCCGTTCATGTGTTTTTCCGTTGTTTTCTTTTCTACTTTTTTTCTTGTGTGCTCTCTGCTGGTCGTTGTTGGAAAATATATTCACTGCTGCCTCCCCTCCTGCTACCTGAACTATAAATAAAAAGTTCTATTATTGTGCGCTCATGGAGAATGGGAATCGCTTTAGTAGCTTTTCCGCTTGCCCAGTCCTTGCTGGTGTTCCGCTGCGGGTGTGCAACTTTCATCGTCGCCGTTGGCGATGTTGTTTTGTTTTCTTTCACCCGTGTCGTGTAGTAACTGGCCGATGTCACAAGCGTTGTTGGAAAATTTCGAATTTCTGTGCTTTTTTTCGGGGACACTGACCTCGTTTCGCACCTGCAAACAGCACACACACACACTAATGCACATAATACACAGAATTCATCCTCGATTCGTCGACGTTTCAGTGCAGTTCTTGAACGTAACTTATTTTTTTTTTTGTTGCTGCTTCTGCTGGTGGATGGTTTTTGGCAGAGTAAAGCAGCTCCCGGCTGCCACATCAGCTACCTATCTGCTTCATGATTTCGATATTCTCGTCGCTCCGGGTCGGTCGGTGGGTGGGTGGATGGGTGGGAGCATATTGCGCAGAGACGTATGCTGCTGCTGCTGTTGGTGCAGTACAAGCAACTATAATTCATAAATTTCAATCCGATGTCAGGCTGCGTTTGGCGGTTGGTTGGTTGCGGGTAACGCCCGCCTGCATGAATTCGCGTCTCGATGCGAGTGCATGAAATGAAAGCACACACCTGATGATGTTGCTGGGGCATCGGAGTGACAGTATCTGGTACCTGTTCGGTGTTGTGTTGTGCTGACGTGCACGGGAGAAATATCGGGACGCGAATCAGCAACCGACGGAACGTTGAAATTGACATTTTCTGGCGTTTCAGCCTTTTGTGTGGGGCTGTGCGTATGCATTTCGGTTGATTAATGAGACACACGGCAATAAATATGTTTTCTCCCCGTGGGTTGGGCGACATATGACTGAATTTTAATCAACGTTCGACTCGAGGGTAAGCCACGGAGTAAGTCCTTCGAAATTGCTTGCTGCCTGAAGATGTGCCAGCAACACCGGCGCCATGACATGGCTGACTGGATGACATGAAATGCGCGAGTACTGAGAAAAGTTTTCTCTTGAGGCCCCCCTCCGCACATCTCAACTTTGCGTTGCATATTTAAAGGCACTTTTTCAATGTCCCCTTGGCACGAGTTACGCTTCTTAATTACCACCCACTCACTCGCTAATGCTCGCCCTTCTCCACCGCCTCCACCACCAGCCCAATTACAAACTCTAATTTCAGCCTCAATGTGCCTAAACCGTCACCGCGCTCAGTGCCTTATCACTGCTAGAGCATACTCCCAGGCGCAGATAAATTCAATTAATCCCGCACCTGTCAACTTGAAAGCCAACATTACTCTCCGTCCGCGCTCCTCATGCGCGCAGCACTTCCTAATCCCGGATTAAAATATTAACAAGGACTTTTCAGTTCGAAAATAACAGAAGACGATGACAACCAACGAAAAAAGAAGAAGAATTTGCATTCCCCGACAACAACAACAGCCGCCCGCAGTAGCAACTAAGAGCAGATACCGAACGTGTGAGAGAGAGAGAGAGAGTCCTTGGAGGAACCCAGCACACTGGATGGCTGTATAAAAAGTAGAAAATTAAATTTTACTATTTAAAGCCGACAGGGATTTCGCATTAAGATCTCGCCGTGCCCAGCACACAGGTACGAGACCTGAAACGCGGAGAGTCTGCTCTCTGTGTGTGTATCCACTCACGGTTTTTTTTTGTCCTCTTTTGGGGGGTAATTGGAAGTTCTTTTATTTTTTTTTGCATTCGCCCGTCTCTTCATTCACGTTTATGGTCTTAAATTATTCATTCGCGAGCTATTTCTCCGAGAGCGGAGTTGGAGTGCAGAAGAAACAAAAACGCTCTGCTCCGCCGGACAAGCACTGGTGAACCGAAGCAACTTAGGGGTAGGCGGGCGGTTGCCGGTTGGTGGGAGAAAAAATCCACCACATTTTTTTCCCTTGCAACAAACTATCGTAATAATTTTAAATTAATTCGCCATAAAGAAGCTACAACAGAGAATGACGACGTGGGTGGTGGCGACCGACTGGGGTTGACGGTGGCTGATGCTGCTGTATGTAATGCTTGCTTGAGTAGAAGTTGTTGCACCCTTCCACCGGTGCGCTGTGTCGGTGTTGGCTAGGTTTTTACCGCATTTTTCTGTTCCGCCCTCTGCCATGGAAATGATGTCCGTTGTGGTCGGTTAACAATGTAATAAAAAACACTTAGACCCACACACACACAATGAGACAAGCTATCCACCCTGCCTGCCCCCTCACCGCTCATCGTGTATCATAGAATAATGGCCATGGAGTGCGGGGGAGGGAGAAAAAGTTTTACCGGTGTTAGACTCGGGGTCTAGCATTTCACTTAATGGGGGTGAAATCGGTTCAAATGCAGCAGACGCTTCTGTCAGTTGCTGGTGTCACTCGAATTGTCTGTTTTACTATTAGTTTTTCATTGTTGTTGTTGTTGTTCTTCTCCTGTTTGGTTTTTGCCCGAACAAAGAGACTGTGGTGTAGATTACATGGGGGGAGAAACAGGTGACAGGTGGGCGGTGGTCTGGAAATACATTAAAACCAAGCTATAGCCCTGCTGGCAGTTAACTCACCGCAGAAATCACGGTACAGTCATTGTGTCAATTTACTTTGTTTCATTTAAGGGGTGAGTGACACTCCAACAGGGTCATTGAGTGGGTGGTGAATGGGGTAAGTGCTATGCTGGTGTTGTATGAGACTGAATGTGGGTGGATGGGTGTGGTTTTATTGCCTCGGGGTATTTTTGTATGCAATTCAAATTGAATTTCTATCGTCTCTTTGAAGCCAATTTATAACAGATTCGAACTAATAAGCCAATTGTATTATTCAATGGGAGGGGGGCTTAGTCTTGTTCTCGATCTTGTCCCATCCGTTAGACGGTTATGCTATGCAGACGCTACTGCTTTCAGGGATTTTTACTGATGATGACCTTCGAAGTGGTCTCTTTTCCTCTGCGTATTCCAGATATCTCTAGTTTGGTGTTTTTGAGAACTTACTTACAAAATCCCAACCCAAATTCACGGTTATATACTAAAATAACAACCGACTGTGGTCCCTTTGTGGGAAACCAGCACTGAACGGAACTTAACGAAACTCAACGAAACTTAACGAAACTGAACGAAGGGCATTTTGTGATCACAGAACATCTATTCTGTGTACCTGTTAAGTTTTCTAACGCCCATTTGGTTGCTCCACGGTTGGGCCTTAAGTTGAGACTACACATCATCTCTGGAATATGCCTATTTTGAATCACATCCCCTGACTAATGGAATTCATGTGTCAACTTGCTGATGAAACCTCCTGCTACACCTCCCAAGTCACTCATTCCCAGCCTGTGTAATTAATTCCCTCGCAAATCGCATTCTCCTGCCACCACCCTCAAGTAGTTTAAGATCACTTTCCCTCTCGCAGCGCATAAAATGTTCATATTTCCAATCCAATCAAGGAAAATGTAATAAACTCCATTGGCAAATGAAAACCACCTGCCAGATGCGATTCAATTCAGCTAAGTGGATGGCGGCTCTTTCATTTACTCCCAATTCCTAGACACTCAACGGCCGCCACTAATTGGTGCTTTCAATTCAATTTGCGTTCGCTGCCGAGGTGAGAACACCAAGAAAAGGACCTTAATTAGTCGACAAAATTGGTTAACGTTATATTGCGCCAAATAAATTCTCAAACTTTCCTCCACTCCCCCGCCTCCGGCAACAACTACTCCTCTCAAGCAACACAAAGAGCGCTCAAGCAACGTTTGCCTAATCAAATATTTCCTTTGCCACACTCTGGTTCTGTTCTGTTGGGTATTTTGAGTCGACACTTCTGCCAGGTTCTCCCCCCGGTCGTCTGCTCCTCACTTCGGTCTAATGTCTGACAGAGGGAAAATTAACAATAAATAATTCAAAAGCTTGAAACCAAATATTCTTGTGTCGGGGCAAACACCAACACCAGGGCAACGCAACGTGTCCTGCTCCAATGTAAACCTTTCTCCTTTCCCTCCAACAACACACACCAGACGGTGGATAAAAAACATCAACTCAACTTGACTCCCGTCTCCCGTCGCTGTCTCTGTCTGAGCCTTCGATTTCGATTTTGTTCCTGTTCCTGGATAGAACCCGGAGTGTCCTTGTTCTATGATTGTTATTATCCGAGTCGTGTGGCCACGGGATGCGGGAGGGGGGGGAGGGCCTTGTGGACGTTGCATAAAAACGAAAACAAGCGAGAATATGAAAATTTTGCGGTCTTTTCGGTTGCGCCAGCATAACACAATAATATTCCACAGCAAACCCTGCAGGGATGGCTGGAGTACGACACGTACATGTGTCGCTATGTCGGCGTGTGTGCGGCTGGCGTTGGATGTACATGCACCTCCTCCCAGGCGCGGTTTCTTGTTCAGTTGCCGCCAGTGCTTTATTCTGTTGAATTTTGCGAAAGTTTCCATCGGCGGTGAAGGTGGAAGTGCCTGTCGGTTTTTCTGTTTCAAATGTCTCAGCCCTTCCTCCCCGCATCGGTTCGTGGTAAACTTAATCCTTGCGAAACTTGAAGCACAACGAATCGCTTGCAGGTATAATTATTAGACGCTTGTATCGTTGCTTCGCATTCGTTTAGAGACGGGGCGGCGGTTTTTCACCGCGGGGGCGGGTGCATGGACTGGGAAACCCGTCAGCTTTGGGCAAATATCCGGAAGCAATGAGCGGAGATTATCGCATAAATTGAAATCACTTTATTTTATGCTCGCTTATGCATGAACAGCGAGCCCTCTATGTGTACGTAATCTGATTAGGGACTGTTTGCGGTTGCCAGTGGCTGCGGCACCCGTCGACAGTCATGACGGATGGTTGGGAATGGAGCTACTCAAGCTTTTGAAGTTCGAAACCAAATTGTTTTACGAAAATCAACCGGAGGGCGAGTAGTAGTTATTTATCCGCAGGAATTTGAGTGGTAAGGGGTTCTATTGGGGGAAAATTATGTATCCTCGAATCGTTTGATAAGTCCCAGCGATGACGTTGAAAACACACGCGTTTTTCAAAACTCATCGTAGTGCCATCTGGTTTTAGTTTGCCAAAGACACACATCCAAGACAACAACCATGCTCTCTTGCTCATCGACTTAATCACCGAATCATCAGTCCCCCTCCCTCCAAGAGCTGCCAACTCATCACCATCTCCACCCCCCTCATTTTTGAATATTGGAGCCTCCATCCATGGTCCAACCCCCTCCCTGGGCGTCATTGTAAACTTGTTTTTTTTTATTTTTGCGAAAACTTTCAACATTTTTACGACCATTTTTCCTGTTCATCGTCAAAGTTGTAGTCGCGCGGTCTTCTTCCTCGTCGTGTCTGCCCTGCTGCTCCCGTCGTCGTCATCGTGTTTTTTTCCGCAGTCAAACCGGAGACTTTTGGCGAGAGACCGAGAGAGAGAGAGAGAGAGTAATTATTCATGTGGTTCGCCTGGATGGCTGTGGCGGCGGGGGTGTACTTTTTGTTCAGTGCAATGAACTTGTTATGACGAGGAATTACAATCAGGAGAAAAAAAGCAAATTATCCATAACTCAACAAAAACATGCGTTTTTTTTTTTGCTCTCGATACGATGCGATTCGACGGCGACTGCGACGCCCACGGAGCTTCGTGCGCCCTGTTGTCGCATGTCTCGCGAGTTTGAAGGAAGGAAGTATTATTAATGACGGTTTTTGTGTTTATTTTTGTTTCGCCAGCGATGTGTACGGACGGAAGTTATATCCCTGCTCATCTGAATGTAATTTGACGGGAGTCTTTAAGTAATCATGTCGGAAGAGGACGACGAAGTCATGAAGTGACGCCAATGAGGGTGAGGTCGAGATGACTGAAAAGTGGTTGCAGGTAGGGCGTCAGATGATGATCTGTATCAGGCATGAACTCAGCTTTCAGAATCAGTGGTCAGACCTTGTTAGGAAACGGACGTTAAGTCGATGAAAATTTGCAAATTGGGTGTGCAAACAGGGCAATCCTGAATGGAGTTCCACGAGAATTTGGAAAGCGACCATACGAGGGGCGTTCAATATCACATTTATATGAAATTTTACATGAATGCACTAAAATAATAGTATTACTTGATAAATAAGTCAATTTATATATACAACCACAGCTTCACCCCGATACCGAGAATATATTGAACGCGAACTCGTAAATCTGCGAAAAAGATGTTCCGGCAAAACATTCGCCGACTCAGAGGAAGGAAATTCTGCATTAAATCCAAAGACGGTGTGTTGCTTTCCAATGATTAGACATTTTGCGCAGATGGAGCTGCTCCCGAACAGGACTCTGAGAATGAGAGTCTTGAGAGGAGCCAAGAACGGTCCAACGGTGGAGGAAGTCAGCGATTGAATCGTTGGCAAATCCATCGGTGTGGATGAAATTCGGCAAGATATGCTTAAGGGCATGCGTAAAGAGAGAGCAGTGTTGGATCACACTTGGCCAGGCTTCAATATGTTATCAATCAATTGAAAAACCTATCTCTCCTTGTTAAATTCGGTGATCCTCTGCTGGGTACCGGGGCACACTGGAATCCAAGGTAATGAAAAGTCGAACAGTCTCGCAAAAATGTGGTCGGATCTTTAGCACATATGCGCACACACCGCTCAGTTCCATAAGGAGACAACTAGAAGACGAAGCCCTGGATAGACTCAGAACTCGCTGGCTTGGTCTGAGTATTGGAGCTACAACAAGGGCTCTATGACCGATGCTAAACAAGAAGAGATTAACATCTTTAATCGGCTTCAGTCCTTGAAATATGAGTCCTTACCGGTCACTGTGGCATCGCAACACATGCAATGCGACTAAATATATCGCATAATGACTTTTGCAAAAGCTGCACAGATCAAGAAGGAACAGAATCTATCCAGCACCTGCTCTGCGAATGCCCAGCCCAAGCAACGGCTTCTAGGAAAGCACTTCTTCATAGAACTGGAGAACATAGACGAATCTGACTGGCTTTTGGACTACACTAGGTCTCACGGTAATTTTAACTAAGACTCCCTAGCACGGACACAACGGACCCAACACATTGGTCTAAGTGAGCCACGGCTATAAAGCCGTCAGGGCACCCGATTACCTACCTGCCTACTTTTTCTACCAGATTGAGCCTCAAAAGTGAACAGTCCTCGTCAACTAGGTGTGCACTACACTGTCAAGTGCTCCGAATTCACCGGAAACTTAAAACTGACCCATCGCACCTTCATCTCGGGTGTACATTCCAAATCAATGTTGAAACTAAAACAACCTACCGCCGTCCAACCTTTTCTGGTCAGCTTATCGAAACTGCGCCCTATGATCCCCACCTTAATGACAGGAGAGAGTCATAATCTATCCTGTCATTAAGGTGGCCTGGGAACGCGGTGAGACACCTGGCGAATGGCAAACTGGGGTGATTGTCCCTCTTTTCAAAAAGGGCTACAAAAGAGATTACTCCTACTACAGGGACGTATCTCTCTTATGTCTCCCCGGAAAAGTTCACTCTAAGGTGTTGGATACGAGGTCTAGAGCTGTGGTCGAGTCCTTAGTGGGGGATGAACAGTGCGGCTTTCGTCCCAACAGAAGCGTAACCGACCAGCTATTTCCCTCTGAGAAATAGAAGAAGTACCCGAGAAGGCTTGAGAGTATGCTCAACCGATCTACAGCCGCTTTGTGGATTTGGAAAAGGCATACGACTTGGCCTGCAGGAGTATGGGATTGAGGGCCATTCAGTTTCTATGTACAAACTGTAGCAGCCTTTTTCCCTGGTCGTTGGTCGTCGCCAAGGGTGCGTCTTGTCACCTCTCCTTTTCATTATATATATGGACTGGACGTTGCACTACATCCGAGGCGAGGGAATGCCTCACATGGGGAGAGTTCAGAGTAAGTCCTCTTCTTTTTGCACATGACGTCGTCCTATGCTCCCAGACCGAAATAAAGCGCACGCTCGGTAGGTTTGTGGTTCATGCTGGGCCGAGAAGGTTAACATGGACAAACCAGAGGTTATGCTCATTTTCAGAACGCCTGTTCAATGCACTCTGCATGTTAGTGGAGTCCCATTGAAGCAGGTGGAGAAGTTTAAGTATCTCGGGGTCCTTTTCACGAGTGATGCAAGGAGTAATGTTGAGCTTTCCAGTAGGACTGGCCCAGCTGAGTCAATTTGAGGACAGTTTGGAAGATCTGTAATCAGGAAGGCCGAGCTTGGTGTCATAGCCAAGTTAGGCGGTCCCTCAACTCAGCTTTTATTCCAACTCTCACATATCGTCGTGACATTTGGGTAGTGAGGTCGATGGATACAGCCTGCGGAGAGCAGATATTTCCTCGTGCTGTTGTGGGAATTACTGAGATACAGTTCGTGAGGAACTCATGCTTCGAGGATTTGGTCACTTGGGACGAATGCCATAACGACTTTCGAGACTTGCCTTGAATGCGGTACCCTCAGGCAGGTGACCGCTTGGCATGTGGTGGTGGTTGGATGACATCCAAAATCTCGCCTGGTTGAGCTTGGACACAGCTCCTGATGATTTAGAGTCGATGGCGGGGGATCGAGTCACCTGGAGATCGGTAGTCCTCTTGTTTTCCGTTGTAGCTCCTTTTGGTATGCCTTGTCGCGGTCGGTTGTACGTTTCTTTTGTTTACACTCGCCTTCATACCGAGGGTTGAAGTAGTTTGCCCGCACAAACTGCTCCAAGGCCGAGTGGAAAAGCACCCACATCTAGTTGGCATAGTGGAGAGTCTCTCACTGAGTTGCTCTTCGTAGACTCTGGCAATCGCCGGTGTGCTCAGGTGTCCAACGTTCAAATTTCTCTCTGTTGGCTGGTACAACATTCTGACATTGGACATCCGGCTCGCCTGAATGTTCGCACATCTAGGATATTTGACCACATGGTCGATTTGGTTGGCGGTTCGACCGTCGGCAGACCGCCCAGTTTCTGTGTGGATTCTTTTCCGAGGGATCCACGTGCTACTCACTACCATTCTTTTAACTACCTCAAAGATCTGACAATCGAAAATATCAAAGTCGCTCTAAACTGGCCCAAAGCGGGCATCGGAATAGGACCACATTCTCCAAACCAGTAGAACAAAAGCAAGCTCAACGATGAGTCAGGCAAAGGTGCACACTGCATGCATGGGACCATAAGCGTCTAAGTGGAGCATAGTTCTCGTCTTTATTTGCAATTAAATGAAGAAATGGCCAAAATTTACCCAAAAAACGTCTCCCTCAAGTCGCCGTGACGCCCATATCGATTACTCCCCCCTTCACCACATAATCCCTTCGTTGATTGTGACATCAAAAAATAATCCGTGACACATTTTCCCTGCCGTAGAATAAAAATTCAATCGTCGAAGCCACTGCGCACCCGTCTCCGTCTCGGTGGCCCCAATCCACCGCATTTCTTCGCCTATCTTCGGTTCTTTTTTACCCATCATCATCGCTACAGATCGTAAAATATAAAGAAAAACATAATTTGCGGTCCTTTACCTCTCAACATCGACACCATATCCCATTATCCGTTCATGGCATGATAGAGCTTAATATTCCCTCAAAACATTGCACACCATTACCCGCTCAATCTAGCCTTACCAACCGAGAGCATCGAGCACACCAAGAACACGGAGAACACCGAATACCGAACACCGAGCACATGGTACATGGAACATCGGGGAGCACAAAAAAAAAAAAAAAAAAACGATAGAAGAGGAAAGCTAGAAGGCAAGGGTCGATAAATTTCTGATGAACTCATTCCGACTTCTAATCCATGAGACCGAATTGAAACATTCCACTTGTATGCGTGCGATGCGAGGAGGTAAAGCGGGCGAATTGATTGGAAGCCAAGTTCATCATTTTATCCGAAACCGAAAAGACACGATAAGACAGCACTGAAAGACCCCAAAACCGAGACAAGAGGGGGCAAAAAGAAAGGAAAAGAAAAGAAGCACCGAACATGTTGTCTCATTATCGTAAAATACCATCTCGTCCTCGAGACCTCCATCATACAAGCATATTTTTGTTGTTCCAGAAATCACCGTCATCCCTGTCCCAGCAGCTCGCCCGAAAAGAAAGGAAAAGAAAAAAAGCGCCCGAAACGAAGGAGAGGAGATAAAAAGCAACAAGGTACGAGGAATGTTTTTCCTTTTTTTTGGGTCCCCCCTCCTCAATCTCGGTGGAGCAGGAAGGTTTTTCATTTTGCCTTGCTTCTTTTTTGGCTTTGTCTTCGTTTATCATTGTTGTTCTGTGTCAACCCCGGGCGGCGGTGGTTGCGTCCTTCGTTCGATCGGACATACGCTCATTCGTCCATTCATTCGGACACCCACAATTGTGTAAGACAAATGAGGATATTTACGAAAATATCCCCCGATGAAACAAAAGGTGACACCGTCGCCGGTGAGTGTGTGCGGAGTGGACAAACGAACATGCACACAGTCCCCCCCCCCCCCCCCTCCCCCACACCCTTTGTAGCTATTTTAGCAATTTTCCAGACTTTTCCTTTGAATAATATTTTCCTCTCTGCCATATTGAGTTATTTTTTTTCTCCACCCTCCCTACGTCAACAGCACACAATGCGAGAGAGTGGTGCGCTCAAATTCCCTTTGAAGGTGTCCCATGCCCGTCCGTTGAATGTGAGATGGAGACGACACCTTTTCTTCGTTTTTTTTTCTTTCTTTCTCCCCCTTGTGCCCCTGCCGTTTATTTGATTGTTTGTTAGACGGTCGGATGCAAGAAGATCCTCGTTCAGGTGTGTGTGTGTGTGTGTCGATGGAGAATTTTATGAGTCTCCGGCAATCCGGAATGAAACTGACGCCAGGATTCAGGTGAAAAGGGATTTTACAACTTCTGACTTTTGGATTACACTACCGACGGGCATAAAGGTTAAAAGTGTGACAATCTGAGCGAGTCACTGATTGACAGAGCGAGCTGTGGTGTGATGTTTTATTTTATTTTTGCAACTTTGTGTGCAGGGATTTTGATGGAATTTGCTTTTAGCGGGGCCACGACACTGAATGTCTGCGAGAGATGTTTGCCAATCTTGTGCTGAAGCTAGTGACGCACGAATGATGTGCTGTGGAATTTGATTTGATTCACTTTTTTCGTGTTTATTGAAAGGAAGGCTGGCTATTCAGTAGTTTATGTTTCTAAGAGTGTTCACTTGAAGCAAGCATTCCTTGTACTCGTCGCATAAGCTGTCTCATTTCTGTTTGGCGTGTGGCATGCAATGCAATTGTGACCAAGTCGAATGCGTTGCTTAAAAGTGGAATTTGTCGTCGTCTCTGGTTGCGAATCCTTATCCCAGAGAGCATCCACCATAGCTCTGATTTTCGAATGAATGTCAGTGATTATTGTCCTTATATGCAACACTGCCTAGACTGCTGTCAAGTTTTGAGCAAGCTACTCCATTTGGTTAGTGTCTGACAGCCATTGAAAGCTGACAACCTCACATGTGCTCCTGGGGTGCTCAATAAAGCGAAAATAACTTCGATGGGCCTTTCTTCGCATTGAACAGTCATGGCTGACATCTTGCATTCCACGAGGGTAATCTGAGGTGCCAGCACTTATCATTCATGGACATTCATGGATTCATTGGGATTTGAGGTCTCTTTTTGTTCCTCCAAGTTTCACATTTTATAGACAATTGTCGCTGGAATGTAAAGGGTGATTTTTTAGCTATTATCTTTTTGGCGACACTGGTTTAAACAGCTGACGCACGTTTCGTGTTTTGTTTCACTGTCAAACATCTTCAGTTTGGTCTATAATTTAACCATGAATCGTCTTACAAACGAACAACGCTTGCAAATTATTGAATTTTGCGTGCTCTGTTAAGAAAGTTCATCGCGCGCTTCTTCCATTTTATGGTCAGTTTAATCGACCCACTGAAGCAACTCAATGGGTACGTAAATAAGCAGAATTGTCGATTTTGGGGTGAATATCAGCCAGAAGCATTGCAAGAGCTACCAATGCATCCAGAAAAAGTCACAGTTTGGTGCGGTTTATGGGCTGGTGGCATCATTGGACCGTACTTCTTCAAAGATGATGCGAATCGTAACGTAAATGTGAATGGTGAGCGCTACCGTGAGATGATATCCAACTTTTTTTTTGCCCAAATTGCAAGAGCTTGACTTGCATGACATGTGGTTTCAACAAGACGGTGCCACATGCCATACAGCACGCGCATCAGTGGACTTATTGAGGGGTTCGAGTTCGGTGAACATTTTATTTCACGTTCGGCACCGGTCAATTGGCCGCCTAGATCGTGCGATTTAACGCCTTTAGACTATTTTTTGTGGGGCTATGTTAAAGCTCATGTCTATACAGACAAGACGCATTGGTGGACAACATTGAAGCATTTATTCGTGAGATACCGGCCGAAATGTTGGAAAGAGTCTGCCAAAATTGGACTAAGCGGATGGACCACTTGAGACGCAGTCAAGGTCAACATTTGCATGAAATAATCTTCAAACATTAAATTATATGGACCGTACTATCGATTCAAATAAGGATTTCATGCATTTTTCTGAATTTTATGTGTTTTTTTTTTTGAAAGACTTTCCTATAGCTTTTAAAAAATCACCCTTTATAATCTTCGCCTACAAGCTTGTGGTATAGCTTAAGAGGGCCCCCACGATTGACCAGGAAAAAGTCCTTGGTCTGCCCGTGTTGATGGCAATTAGAGGCGAAGGTAGAACCACAAACTTCGACATGAGCCTATCCAGGCGGCTACGAATCCAATGTCAAAAGCGAATATACCACGTAGAGTCCATCGACAACCAAGCTCTAGCTTCCTAGCCTGTGTGGCCACGTTACAGACAACATATTTGTCAATAATTTCTATCGTGCTGGATTTTGAAGTTTTGTTGACTGGTTCGAGTCCCAGAAGAATTTTGGTGTCCCCCAAGAGTAAGGACTTAGGCCAATACTATTCCTAGATACCGAGGAGTCATGATTTCTGAGACTGCTTTTGAAGGAGTATCAGTCAAAAATTCGTATCGATTTTAAGAATCGCATAAACTCCCCCCTCATTGACTCTCCAAGTTAACATCCCCCCCGACACGCCCCCCACATGGCATCAAAGTCTATAAAATAAGAATGCCTCAGACAGACTCATACAAAAGATATTCCCTGCCCCAAATCCATGACCCATCACAGTCTGTCACATCCACTTCAAGCGACCGCAATGAAACGACAGCACCACATCCCGGACCAAATGAAGGACGAACTTTTATGGATGCATGAGTAAAAAAAAAAAGATGTCTCGTTTTATTTCAAATTTAAATTAGTCACAGTGCCTTTGAATGGCTCATAAACAATTCATCGTATCTCTGTCACAGCGCAAGACGGAATGTCGCTAATTTCCATACTTTCCACACAAAAAAAAAAAAACTGGCCTGTGCCTGTGTAGCGCACGCAGTTCTTTTGTTGTCTCTTTTTTTATGAACTAACCCGAAATACACATGCTCGAGTTAAACTGTTAGTACTTTTTAAATAGACACTTTTGTATTGAAGTTTATTTCTGAGGGAGGACACACACGTTCTTTTTGATTGTTGAACGTTTGAAATGTTTGCACAATCCGTTTGTTTTATGCCTCAAATTATTGGCAATTAAATTTTATATAAACTGAAGCCGCCGCCCACACGTTTATCGCGCTCCATGTGCTCGTACTAAATTCCTAAAAATATACATTCGGCATGTTTGTGAAGAGAAGAAAAAAAAGCGAATATTTTTCATCAAAAACAAAAAAAAAAAAATGAATAGATATGACTCGGAATTAATTAGGAGCAACAACATTTGGCGGGGACGATATTGAGCAACAGAAATCGAATGCAAAACTATTATTTAAACGAGACACAACAAATAAAATAGTATTTTTTATTTTTTGTATATACTTTATTTTTTTTAAAAAAAAAAGAAAAATTTCCACGGTGAATCCACCAATTAAGTGAACACAATTCTATTGTCTATCCATCCATCCATTCTCCTATTTATACACACGCCATGAATTAATTCCCGAAACCGAAATGGAAAAGTAAATAATCGAGAGCGAAGCACGAAATAAAACAACACCATCCACAGAGATCCTCTCTTCACAGAAAAAATGCTTACAGACACCCCGAGCCCTCCCCGGACTGAAGTGGATTTCGCTAAAAAGGCCTAAAAATAGCAATAAAATAAATATAAAAAATTAAAGAAAAAAGAAATTATGTGTCCCTCTCTGTCGCTCTCTTTGGTTATGCCGCAGCAATGATGGCGTGAATAAATAACAAACCCTGGCGACTGTATAAAACCCGATAAAAGCGGTCACACACAGTGCAATTAATTGAATTTACAACATGTACACGCAAACGCACGCAAATACACACACAAACACGCGCGCGTTCTCTCGGTATCAATGTAATTAATTTAAACACCATCCAGTTCCACTTTTCACAGCCATCATGGCCACTATCTTGTGTGCTCGGGACACGTTGGCGAACTCTGTTTAACCTGATTAGCGAGCCTGGCTTGTGCATCAATTATTTACCGTGCAGATTCGGTTTTCATAGCAATTATATTCGGTATCTATTACATTTGGTGAATCAAAAATAGCGAAGGTGGCAGCGGTACGGAACTGTTGCACCCGAACCGGGAGGGAGGAATCCGACCATTTTAATGGTTTAATGGAATTATTTTGTTTGCCTTTTTGGTTTGTTTGAATCAGTTTGCGGGCGGAGATCTAAATCGGATGCTTGTGGGACGGGAGTGTGAGTCTAGCTCGTGTTGAGTGTGTGCTAACTCCATCCGCACAACAACCTCACCGAGGACCTCAAACAGTGACTGTTTGCTGATTAAGTGTAACCCCACAACCAACTTTAAAATCCCCCCCCCCCCCCCCCATTTTTGTGACATGTTCAAACATGTAGTTCAGAATAGCTTTCCACAGAACATCACTCGTCCCTCAAAATGAAGCACAATTTATGAAAGCCCCTCGATCCATGCTCATTCAGAAATTCTCCCCCAAATCTGATTGTGATTTAATTGGTCATAAATAAGTTCAAATTCAGTTCTCTTCTCGGCTGCTGCTTCACGATAGCATTTCCATCGCCGGGAACGATGAAAGGGCGGCGTTTTTTTTTTCCCCCAGAATTGTAAAGATGAAAGTGGAGAGTTGTCTGTTCTGAGAAACGCCGGAAGAGCTGTTTTCCTTTGGCGTAGACTACATCGATTTTCGCGTTGTTCAGGAAACTGCCTTCAATGCTAGGTTAAATTGACGCCAGTTGTGGTACGGATTTAAGTGCTGTTGGTGGCTGTTGACCTACATTTAGTAACAGAAAGTCAAGTTCAAAGCCCGAGGAACAGGAAGAATGTTCTCTATCTCTCTCGATGTAACATTGCCGAAGGTGTCATTAGTTTGGGGACTTGAGGATTATCTTAATCTGACGTAATCGTGCGCCATTGTCAAAGGGACCAATCCTTAAATTTTGCCGCTCACGAGGCGTTCCGAAGAGAATGTCCACGCTATAGTTCAGGGTGATCTGGGCCTCGCACAGGAGACTTCATCAAATAGCCCCTGTTTCACGCTTCATCTGCCTTTGAATGCGCCACACCACAGTAGTTGAGGACCTTCTTCACTTGACGAAGACACTTTGGGTTTCTTCTTCTTCTATGGGTGGCAAAATTTACACGTTTGTTGTCAAATCTGTAGATTTGAGAAAAAATGTATAACATTTGAGAGCAAAAATACGACAAGCTCTGAAAATCATAACTCCACATTTTCTAGCAACAATATTGGCCCAAGAACTGACCCTTGGGGGGACGCCAATATTCATCTAGGACTCGAACCAGTCACAAGCCACATCTCGAAAACCAGCACGACAGAAATAATTGGCAAAAATGTTGTCTTTAGCGCTGACCCACGTCGGCTTGGAAACGAAGCCTCTTCAGGGCTTCTCTCATCACGGGGTGGTATAGTTCGTGGTTGAATCCTCTCGTCCAGCTGCCATTAATTAGTTTTCTTTGAAAAAAACCACACTCTGTCCCCCCTTCGGGTAGGGGTTAGAATATACCCGAGGTAGGCATGCCTGTCGTAAGAGGCGACTAAAATCCAGCCTTCGTACGCAAGGGTCGTTAAGTGTAAGTGCAGTAAAGTGCCGTGGATAAGGCACAAGCAGTAACGTCTCTGTCTCGTGACACGATCAAGAAATTATCCATCCTGGCCTCTTTCACAGTCAATTGGGAATAGAAATTCTCCACTTAACCAAACGGCTATTAAAACCCCTCGCCCCCCCCCCCCCCCCCATCTTTCCGACCACATCACCACTCCACTCAAAAAAGACAAACACTTGTTCTCCACCCAAACACTCACCACGAAAGGATTCCATTTCAGGATGCTTCCACTAATGAGCAAAATGTATTTCCCATTAAGAAGCCCCTCACCCCCACCCACCTGCCCACCCCCCACTCGCCATAGCGGTGGACAATTAGTGGACTCGCCCATTTGTTGCTTATGCAAATAATTAATTCGAAATAAATAATCATAATATTACTATTAACGAGATCAAAAATGTGCTCGGTATGTTATGCGGCGGGCAGCGGCGGCTGTGTGCGTTTATCATGCCCCGAGGAGGTGCAAATTACATTTAATTGGATGAAGCTGCTCGAGTGTGTGTGTGCTGCACAATTTATGGAGATTTGGTGTCACGATTATGCTTTTTTTTTTAGATGGCCCGTGGAAGGGCATTCCATTGAATTGCATTTATTGCACGAATAAATCGGGAATTATCTCTGCTGCATGGGGACGGGGACTGGACGGGCGTGGCATGGTGGCAAATCCTGACCGGAATGCGGTGTAAATTTGGATTATGTAAATCAATGCCAATGCGTATGGACTCGATGCATGAATAATGCGAATGAAAAGGGCAATTATCAGCAAAAAAAAAAAAAAAAAAGGAAAAACAAAGTTAGGCATTTGCTGGAATTTATTGTGAATGATATGTTTATTCGGTGAAATAGTTTGTTTATTCAACAATGTATGCATGGCATTTGGCATTCGATGACCTAGACGGAATGACCCCGCTGCTGTGGTGCAGGGCGATAGATGTTAGCCGCTCTTAATGAGGGGAGAAGAAATGAACGATCAATTTTCTATTGATGTCACAATAGTTATTTGTTCACAATTCACTGAAACAGCAGCAATGAAGGCACATGTTGGACTTGTGCAGGACACAAGTGGAAAAGGATGCAGCTACCAGAAGACCGTGATAGTCGAAGAGACCAACAAGTACCAACCGACGACTGGTAGTACTTAGAGACTCGATGGTTGAGGCCAGAAATAAATGAGTAAAGAGATATTCAACTTCTTCCTTTCTTGTCCCTTGATTTCATCTGACAGCGTTTTTTATACGCGTTTTCGTCCCCTGACTGTGAATACGTGTGAGCTCTTGCGAACAGCTGGTAAACAGTTGATACCCATCCCCAACCGTAGTCGTGGGGTGAATTAGAGTTCTTATTTAAAAATTCGATCGTTACTCGAACGTTTTTAAAATTTTGGTGTTAAATTTTCAACACAGTAAGGAGGGGGTAAGCAAACGAACAAAGCGTATGGTCATGAAGTAGCTTTCCTAGAGTTACAGTCTGGGGGACTAAATAATTTTACATTAATTATTAATGAAAAAGTGGTGTATGTATTTTTGCATATCCATAATACCGAAAAAATGCACACGAAACATGTGTACTGGTAAATAGTAATAGCAAAATTTGCTTGAATCACTTAAAATGACCAGCTTCTTTGCTTATTTTACTTGTTTTACAGAAATAGTGATGAAAGTTAATTGCAAATTTGTTTGAGTTAGGTATAGTTGAAGCGAAATTATGTAATTTAATTTGCAGAAGTTTTCACAATTCACGAATGAAGGACATAATACGAAGTTCATTTGCCAGTCAAGGCATATAAATAAGCTACATATTATTCTGAAGAATTTAAATGATGCAAAGTATTCCTGCAAATAGAGCGTAGAATTACATTTTAACTCACGCAACCCCCAATAAAAAATATATGCTCTCTTAAAAATATGAGTCATCTTCTGAACACCCTCCAAATAATACCACATAAGCAAATTCACGAATCGGCGGCCATGTTGCTAAAAAATCCGCGAATTTTCCGCCATTTTCGTGGTCAATCCGGGAATCTTATAAAAGTATGTGTGAAATACAAGGAAGTTCCACTACACACTAATCCTTCACGGCCTACACTTCAGAATTTCCGCCATGGACTAGGGGTAAAAATGGCCGAAGTTCAATATCTCTTTACTCATTTATTTCTGGTTGAGGCCCAGATTCCTTCCAGACTGAAGCGTCAAAACTAGAACTCGACCTGGCGAAGTAAAGGAACCCTTAGAACCACAAAATTCGAACGGTGGCTAAGGGCGACATTATAGATGAAAATAACACACTGTGCGTCGACTGTAAGACTGAAGCGTCAAAACTAGAACTCGACCTGGCGAAGTAAAGGAACCCTTAGAACCACAAAATTCGAACGGCGGCTAAGGGCGACATTATAGATGAAACTTTGTAGTTGTGACGCCATCGTGGTTGCGACAGAGATGTCCAGAGTAGGTAGTCTTGGAAGAGTAGTGAAGGCAGTAGTCTTAATAGAATGATACAGCAGTCGTCCAATAGGAATTGCCACGATGATACAGTCGACGCACAGTGTGTTATTTTCGACATCTAGTGAAACTTTATTCCTGTTGCGCTTGCTATAGCTAAACTATGGATTTTCCTATTCGGTGAAGGAAAAAAAGGATTTCTATCATTTTTTTTTAAAACAAATAGCTATATGTGGTCACCGATACTGGCCGTATAGCCTACGCCATCCATCCTCCATAAACCTCATGGATACAAACGTCTTTAACTAAAAGAGCGCTGAACCGATTTTGTTCAAATCACCACCAATGTGTTCAGAAAAGACAGTAGAAAAATCACTTCTTTTATTCTAACTGATTATCTCAAATAAATACCAAGATATTTTGATAAAACTAACACATTATACGTCCATCATCACATTCATCATTTGTCAGTAAAACGTAAATAAAAGATTTACAAATTTTTATAATTGTGTATTTGTTGATTTAATTTATGTTTAATTTATGTTTTATGTCAGTTGCTCTCATCATCATCTTCATCGGAACTGCTACTAGGTGGTGCCTTTCGTGGTCTTTAACAGGACAATACATTCTTGAGGTAGTGGGTTCCTTTTTCTATGGGGCGCTGCACTATGACTCGAAAGATATGGATCTGATGATATTAAAAACCCATTTAATACATCTCTATTCGTATTTTTTGCTGGAAGATTTCCGACTAAAATGCTCTCGAAATCGTTTGTATTCCTTATTGCTCGCTTCTTGGGCTTCCTCGAACAATTGACCAAGTGACAGTATGCAGGCTTGAATTATCTCTTTTGAATGTATCAGAAGTGTATGTATGCTTACAGGCGTAGTGCGATAGATATATGTTTTTTGTTTTATTGTCATAGCTTGCAAACTTGTCTGCATCAATTTCATATTCACTCGATATTATAAAGGGCGATTTTTTAGCTATTACCTTTTTGGCAACACTGGCTTAAACAGCTGACGCACGTTTCGTGTTTTGCTTCACTGTCAAACATCTTCAGTTTGGTCTATAATTTAATCATGAATCATCTTACAAACGTACAACGCTTGCAAATTATTGAATTTTATTATCAAAATGCGTGCTCTGTTAAGAAAGTTCATCGCGCGCTTCATCGCTTTCAGCGACGAAGCTCATTTTTGGCTCAATGGGTACGTAAATAAGCAGAATTGTCGATTTTGGGTTGAATATCAGCCAGAAGCATTGCAAGAGCTACCAATGCATCCAGAAAAAGTCACAGTTTGGTGCGGTTTATGTGCTGGTGGCATCATTGGACCGTACTTCTTCAAAGATGATGCGAATCGTAACGTAACTGTGAATGGTGAGCGCTACCGTGAGATGATATCCAACTTTTTTTTGCCCAAAATGCAAGAGCTTGACTTGCATGACATGTGGTTTCAACAAGACGGTGCCACATGCCATACAGCACGCGCAACAATGGACTTATTGAGGGGCGAGTTCGGTGAACATTTTATTTCACGTTCGGCACCGGTTAATTGGCCGCCTAGATCGTGCGATTTAACGCCTTTAGACTAGTTTTTGTGGGGCTTGTGTTAAAGCTCATGTCTATACAGACAAGCTCGCTTCAATTGACACATTGGAAGACAACATTGAAGCATTTATTCGTGAGATACCGGCCGAAATGTTGGAAAGAGTCTGCCAAAATTGGACTAAGCGGATGGACCACTTGAGACGCAGTCAAGGTCAACATTTGCATGAAATAATCTTCAAACATTAAATTATATGGACCGTACTCTCGATTCAAATAAAGATTTCATGCATTTTTCTGAATTCTATGTGTTTTGTTTTGAAAAATAGCTTTTAAAAAATCACCCTTTATAAAATAATATGAGTGGCGCTACAGCCAGTAGAGGGCCAGGGCCTAGCTTCTCAGCAACCACTCGTGTTGTGCGTGCTATTGTTCTATCACGAGTGGAAGGGACAAACACTGTTATGCCGACTCCGAACGGCCAAGTTTGAGAAGCTTTTTCTAGACAGTTACACTCTTTGAGCATTGTCAGTGACTCGAAAGAGTTGGGGCCGTGGAAAGTTTTTCTTGTGGTACCAGGAATCGAACCTAGTACGTAGGAGTCGACGCACATACCCACAACGCCACGGGCCACCACAACACTCGATATTACTTCGAGTAAAATTCGGAAATGGTAGATCAGATCAATGCTGATATCTGTTATATCCGCACTCATCTCAACGTTTCTAAAAAATGTTCGCGCTGTGTTACCATCATTCGTATTGCCTGCTACTTGCTTTGGCATGTCAACTAGCAGTCCCATTTCATCCCGAAATCATGTGATCTTTCTTTCTTTCTTTCCATTTCTCAACGTCTAACTTGTAAGAAACGTATAACAGACATTCAAATCATCGAATCCAAGAATACAAGGGAGAAATCCCAAAGTTGTGTATTTTTCTTCTTGAGAGCAGCCGAGTTGTATTGCTAGATAGATAAATAATCGCTAATTATTTGAGCGATGTTAAATCAAAAAAAAAAAAAAAAAAATTGTATGCGTTGCGCAGCTGAGCGCAAAATGTCTCAACGGATTCTGGAAGTATATAGACCGGAGAAGGTAATAAATAACACCTCGAGGCGGCTACACTCGGATACATTTTGAAAACTCTGCACAAAGTCAGAATATAAAAAAATGCGGATAATTGTAAGGCCTTCAAGCAAATCGGTAATTACCACCATTTGCTGAGGTCGTACAAGGTTCAAACTTACCAAAAAGTTTCTTTAGATAACAGGCAAGAAATTGGATAGAAAAATAGCAAGATAGCGTTGCTACTTACTTCACACGAACACGATGAATTTGAGTCACATAATGCCAACTAATGTTTTACATTTCTCTTGCTCAAAAATGATTGCTGTTGGCAATGTCACACGGGAAATACCGTTTCCATGAATTTTGTTTGCGGAACGTTAATACCTTGGTTTATACCTGTCGTTTGATACCAAACATTTGTCATTCGGATGACTTTGATTGTTGAATTAAGTTCCGCTAGATTCACAATAGAACACACTGTGCGTCGCGACGGCAACACAGTTCGACATAGTGCAGCAAATTCCAACGCCGCTCAACGAATCATATGATGCTTCACACAGTTCAGAGCAGTGGCGACTTCGTTGAGTATTCTCGCAAAGGAAAAAACTCCAACATCAACTGCTATTTAGGCACGTAGAGAAAGATTGATTAAGTAGGTTAAAAGTAACAAAACTTAACGAAACTGAATGAAGTGACTGTTGTAGTGGCTGTGTATTCTTGTAATTTTTTTTTCAAATATTCATTCCAACACCAACTGTCACTGACATACGTATAGAGCAATCGATTCAGTAGGCAAATTTTAACGAAATTTAACCAAACTCAGTCAAGTTTGTGTTATAGTGGCCGTGTATCACTTCTCTTTATTCTCGTCAATTTTCCCAACATCAACTGTCACTGATGTCTGCATAAAGCAATTGATTCTTTGGGCGAAATTTAACGAAACTTAACCAAACTCAGTGAAGGTGCTGTTGCAGTGGCAGTGTATAATTTCTGTGAATTCTGGTCAATGTTTTCAACATTCACTCCAACACCAACTGTCATTTACTACGTTGAAAGCAATTTATTCAGTAAGCAAAAATGAACGAAACTGAATGAAACTGAGTGATTGTATCATTTCTGATAAATTTTGTCCAACAGTCATTCCAGTACCAACTTAACGAAACTTAACGAAACGGATAAAAGATGTTATTGCGGTCACTGTGTATTATTTTTTATTATTTGGGCGGTTTGTTGAGTTGGCTTAGGTCTTATTGCGTTCATTAAGGCTTTGTTTTAGTTGCCAGAGAATGGATTGGAAGAATCTTGAGGTTTTACAGACTCCCAATAGTCGTTTTTTTCTTCCACTTACACTCGAACCCCATCTTGCTGACATCAAGCTTCTTGTCACAAATGTAGATTGATGTTCATCTCACTTCCACCATGCAGCCCATCGTAGTGACATCAAACTCCTTGCCACAAGTGTACATTGATCCTCATCCCATTAAAAACAAAGTGACATATGTATGTATCCCCAAGATTATGCAACAACTTCTCCTCCCATACACATGTTCCTGATCCCCGTTCACACCCAAAACTGTCGTTAGCACAAACGAAGCAAATAACCCCTCTCGAGTCGCTAAGCCGACGGAGGAAGAAAAAAGGTCGCCAATCGAACTAGGACATCACACACGGTGCACACGTTCACCCGTGCTGACCTTCCCTCATACATCATCCCTGTCAAACAAAGTACATTCCAATTTACAATGACAAAAACCGCAAATCTTCTTCGAATTGCAATATGTACACCGTCCTGCATCGCAACGAATGTGCAGCGTCTCTTTCCGCAAGTCCCCAACCAAAGGACGCAAGCAAGCAAACAATAGAAGAAGGAAAAAACCCTGCCGCTCTGATATCCTTGTGAGACATTTTGTAATCCTATTTCTCAATTGTCCAATGCAATTCTGTTTCTTCATGGATTTGTGTCTCTCCCGTCCTCCTCGGGGCTTTTGTGCTGTGCCGTTTTTTTTTTCTTTGGTGGTGTGTGGAGTGACCGGGGAGAAATAAAAACCCCGAATAAAGGACACCCGCACAAGACTGATTTGTGATTCCTTACGTAATTCTTGTTCGTTTTATTCGTCGTCGTCGTCTCTTCTCCTTCGTCCTCGTCAACACCATATTCTCTGAGTCCCCCTCCCGCCCCCTACCCACCGCTCTGTGTTTTCTTGTGTTCTGCTTTGTTGTTGATCTGAAAGACATGAAGCAATCCCTCTTAAGGACCACATAAGGATACATAAAATAAGGATATCTCTATTATATTTTGTTGAACTTCACTGCCACCCCCCCGCCGCCCAGTTCATAACGTTGGGATAAGCAAAAATATCCCAGACACAGCACCGACCGGCACACACACACACACACACACACAGGCACACATCCATATGCCCATCTCGCAGAACCATAGAAATAACTGAAAAGTTTGAGTGGAAAAAAAGGATTTCTCATGTTTGTGGCATCATCGTCGTCGTCGTCGTCGTCGTCGGGGAAAACGAATGCGATTTGTACGTGCTTATCTCAGATTTTCTTGTTCCTGTAAAAAGGACGAAGAAGCAACAGAAATGTGTGGGTACGAGGCGAAAATAAAAACCGGACCGGGAAAGGAAACTCAGGAGCGTCCCCGTCCGTCGTTTTTGTTCACTTAAATTTCCCCGCTCGGGTGGTGTGTGGTGGGGAGGGGGAAGAAATTGTGCAAATAAGGACGAAGGATTTTCTAATGTTCATATGGAAGTGTATTAATGTTCACTTGGTGCGGGCTAGGCCCCAATCCAACTCCACCCGCAAACGGCCAAACCACTTGGTGTTACTGCCGCAATAGCAATAAAAACTAGTATCAAGGATTTGAAGGAGTTTCTTGGTTTTTCTTTCTGTTTTTTTTTTTTTCCCATTTCTCTCACTCGCTTGTTAGTTTGCCTTGCCCCGTTGAGCATCATTTGGATGAATTACTGCTCTGCGGGGAGAGACAGAGACAAAGAGAGAGAGGGAGAGCGAGAGAGAGATGGGATTGTGCGGCGAATTGTGCTCCGAGATGGCGATAAGAACGATTGAAGTCCTTGAAGTGCGTTTGGTTAGTTTTTCGTGCCACAATTATTATGCCTGAATATCGCTGCGGATGTGTGTGTGAATGGGAGGAAGTGGGAGTGTTGGCCAGTGTATTATATTTCATCGCATCACTAAGCTGGAAATTGATTGTTGTTTTCGTTTACACACTTGTGTCGACTGTGTTTGCCGTCGTGTCGGTGGCGCGGGGGCCATTGTGAAGATGAAAGAAAAGGGATATGGTCGGTCCGATTGTTTGATATGATATTTGATATTTTGTTCGCCGGAAATTGATTAGCTTGATAAGATGGGGGGCGGGCGAGTTTCGATGGTGTGAACTTGTTGATCGACGGCTGTGGGGTAAATTGAGTGAACGAAGTGTGGGCTGTAGAGGGTGCACTGGAATGATGTTGATAAGGCATGGTCACTGAGCTGAGGACATTGGAATTAGTAGTGTGTGGTCATTTCAGACACTTTGGGTTGAGTGGCGAATCGAGATCGATTTGAGACACCCACCGAAGCGTAGGTAATTGGCATTTGTTGCATTCGCGTTCGGGGTGTGTTCGAAAATGTGCACAAACTCAATTTTTTTTTGGCACATCTATGAGAGGCAACTGAAGTGGTTTAGGACTTCAATAATGTAACATTTTCACAACACACCGCTCCGCAAATACCGACATTTGTTGCATTTCATTTACAGGATGTGTTCAAAAATCTAGTCGAAATACGTTTCTTTGACACACCGACGAGTAGAAACTGGGCTCACTTTAAGGATGTGTTAAACAATGTACAATTTTTGCCGTAATGAATCGTATGTATTAACATTTGTCGCATTTATTGGTGGGATGTGTTCAAGAATGTGTACATTTTTTTGTGGGAACTGACGTCCCTTTTTAAGATATGTTTAAAAACGTATCATTTTCGACACCCCCAAGCGTATATACCGACATTTGGTGCATAAATTATCGGAGTGTGTTCAAAAATTTGGTCGAAATTCATTTCTATGACACACTGACGCGTAGGAACTAGAATCACTTTAAGGATGTGTTCAACAACGTATAATTTCTGCCGCAGTGAAGCGTATGTATTAGCATTTGTCGCGTTTATTGGTGGGATGTGTTCAAGAATGTGTGAATTTCCTGTAGGAACTGACGTCCCTTTTGAAGATATGTTTAAAAACGTATCATTTTTGACACATCGAAGCGTATATACCGCCATTTTTTGCATAAATTATCGGGGTGTGTTCAAAAATTTGTTCGAAACTCATTTCTATGACAAACTGACACGTAGGAACTAGAATCACTTTAAGGATGTGTTCAATAGTGTACAATTTTTGCCGTAATGAAGCGTATGTATTAACATTTGTCGCATTTATTGGTGGGATGTGTTCAGAAATGTGTGCATTATTTTGTAGGAACCAACGTCACTTTTAAGATATGTTTAAAACCGTATCATTTTTGACACGCCGAAGCGCATATTACGCCATTTGTTGCGTAAGTTCTTCGGGTGTGTTCAAAAATTTGTTCGAAATACATTTCTTGGAGACACCGACGAGTACGAACTGGAGTCATTTTAAGGATGTGTTCAACAACGTATAATTTCTGCCGCAGTGAAGCGTATGTACGGAGAGAGTTGCGTTAGTTTGTAGGATGTGTTCAAAAAGTTGCAAAACTTGATGATGCTGCTTGATTATTGTGGCTTGACACTAGTGAATGAAAGGACTTGGTCTTCCAAGTGCAGCACAATATGATTGGGAGGTTTTAGAGAGAGGACAACGTGTACACAAATCCATCCAGAGTCCTTCATACTCTTTCCTTAATGCCAATCTCCACAATCATTCAATGTCGTATACCCTAGATTGTCTTCGACTGATGACTGATTCAATGGGATCTGACGAGGATTTCTTTTTTAATTGAATTTGTGGTCCCTGACAAGGAGCTGAACCAAATCCGTGGGCAAGGCTGGCATTGTATTGCTCAGACGAGTGGAACGTCAACCAACTCCTTGAGCGAGACTCTACACAACTAGAATTGTTTGGAATATGTGGTCCCTGAGGTTCTTCAGGCGAGTGGAGAAAGGCATCGAACAACTCGATAGGAGCCAGCTGCCTCGCAAGGCTTCTTAGTTGAGGCCCAGGGCGACTCTGAACTAACGCCGTACTCAAAGAAATACAAAAATAAATGCCTATCTATCCCTCTTTCGAATTCGTTCATCTGGTTCACAGTGCGAGACTGCACACAGCCGACTATCTGGAGAGCCTTGTTAGTAGCGCACCAGCCGACCAGGGAACTGTGGTAGCCGCTGACAACCCCTCCTTAAATTCGAGACCAGTTCATAGCCAGAAAGCAGTCAGAAATGCCTGCACAATCGCCTCCTCGATCTGCATTGCAATCCGCTCCATGCCCGAGCTCTTGGCGACATATTCCTGACGATATTTTGGCTTGGCGTCAAACAACCTGCGAACACGCCTGACAACATCAACAGACGCAACAGCAATTTACAAACAAACTCACGACACAAATGAGTTTCTGGAACTCTGGCGACGATACCCCGCCCCTCTCGCTCTCTCACACCACTTGTCAATGCGGACGGAAATATCTTTTCGAAGAATTAAATTCTCTGTTGTTCGGTCTCGCATCCGAGCGCTGAAAATAGCCGCAGATGAGTCTGTCTCTCCTGCAGAATGCCCCCTTAAATCCGCCGGCACACGCACGCACTTATCGCGATTCCAGTGTGAAACAACGCGAAAGAATGCGCACTCAGCGAACAAACCTCGCGCGCTAATTATCGACAAACTACACTCGTCGTCGTCGTCGTCCATCAACAGACATCAACAGCCATCGGACCCTGAAAGGCAATCACACACGCACACACAGAAACAAAATGCATACCGATAGTTTTAGTCCACTGCGCTGGGGGCCTCCAGTCGGGATAGTGCTTGGGAAACAATTCGCGCGTCCAGTACGTGTGCAGGACCACTTTATAGACCACCAATCGGTCCAGAGTGCATCCACTCGCCGACGCTGCGGTGCCGGGTACTCCATCAGTGCTATCCTTGTAGTAAACACTTCTGCCGTTCGGCTCCGGATTGTAGCCGAAATTTGCGGTGTAATTCACAATTGCATTGTCGATCTCATTATTGTGATTGGCGACGGTGTACGCGTAGAGGGAGGAGGGGACCGTTGCCACCGCTGCACTGGCAACAGTCACGGCTGCGGTCAGCAGGAGCACCGCATCCAACAGATACCACACAGCACTAAGCAAGGACTTCATTTTTTTTCCCAAATTTATATATTTTCTTTTTTTTCTTCTTTTATTTGCCTTTTCTTTCTCTTTTTTTTTTCTTCTTTTCTTTCCACTTTCACTTGGCGAGGATCACATATCCCCTGCGATGGGGGGACAGCGAACGACACCGAACACTCAAACCGAACAACTGGGGCTCAGCACCGCGGGGCCGCTTCAAAACTGAGGACAAACTTTTCCAAACTGAGGGCACACAGAACTTTGTGATTTCTTTTCGAGCTGTCTCCACACACACTGAATAGAAGGCGACCTCGGCATCCGTATCCGTTACAGAGTCGATTCAAACTGAACTCAAGTGAGTTGTGTGTGGATTTTTCATTTCAAACGACGACGACGACGACGACGATGGTGGTGCGTTGTGTATTCGAAGAGAGGCCGCGCGAGAGAGAGGCACGGTCTTTCGAAAATTGGGGAAAAACAGATTTCGCTTCGAAAAGGGACTTTCTGGGGGCAGGGAAATTTTTGTCTAGGAAGTGGACTTTTGACTTTGGCCACCCCTTTTTGTTGTGAGGCCACGGAGCGTATACGCAACGTGGGCGATGTGGTTGAAGGTGTTTATTACCTGTTGTTGTCATTGATGTAATTGATGATGGGGGTTGAAATATTGGTGAGGCGGTTGTCGTTGGATGGTAGCCATGCATCGAATGGTTTTAGAGAGTGTTTTTGGAGATGGTTGGTTGTTTTTTCAAGGGAATTTCGGCAGTTGCTTGACTTGGATAGTGCTTACCATCAGACAGCATTGCCGTCTTTCTTAGAAGGAGACAACATTGCCATCGTTCTTGTAAGTAGACAGCATTGCCATCGTTCTCAAAAGTGTACAGCATTGCCATCGTTCTCAAAAGTGGACAGCATTGCCATCGTTCTTGCAAGTAGGCAGCATTGTCGTACTTCTTAGAACGAGACAGCATTGCCATCGTTCTTGTAAGTAGACAGCATTGCCATCGTTCTTGCAAGTAGGCAGCATTGTCGTACTTCTAGAAGGAGACAACATTGCCATCGTTCTTGTAAGTAGACAGCATTGCCATCGTTCTCAAAAGTGAACAGCATTGCCATCGTTCTCAAAAGTGTACAGCATTGCCATCGTTCTCAAAAGTGGACAGCATTGCCATCGTTCTTGCATGTAGGTAGCATTGCCATCGTTCTCAAAGGTGGACAGCATTGCCATCGTTCTTGCAAGTAGGCAGTATTGTCGTACTTCTTAGAAGTAGACAGCATTGCCATCGTTCTTGCATGTAGATAGCATTGCCATCGTTCTCAAAAGTGAACAGCATTGCCATCGTTCTCAAAAGTGTACAGCATTGCCATCGTTCTCAAAAGTGAACAGCATTGCCATCGTTCTCAAAAGTGGACAGCATTGCCATCGTTCTTGCATGTAGATAGCATTGCCATCGTTCTCAACAGTGGACAGCATTGCCATCGTTCTTGCATGTAGATAGCATTGCCATCGTTCTTGCAAGTTGACAGAATTGCCGTCCTTCTTAGAAGTTGACAGCATTACCGTCCTTCTTAGAAGTATACAGCATTGCCATCGTTCTTGGAAGTGGACAGCACCAAATTTCCTGCCTTAAAATTCAACTGAACTGCGACATTAATTCGATCCCCACTCGATTGCCACTGTCAACTCGTCGTTCCCTGAAATCGCCATCAAATCACCTTAAAACAATTGACCCACTCTTCAGTCCGCGCCCCTGCCCCCTCGTCGAATCAATTCTTCGATCGCCCTTCACGACGTCATCCCGGCGACAACGGCGGCTATTCGACATCATTGCCTGTGCCATCCCATCGGTCGCCACCTCCGCTGGTTAATTAAATTAATCGTCAATTAAAAATGTCAAATAAATCATCAATTAACCGTTGACGCTGTGCGTTGTAATTACACACCAACTGACCGTCCGCGTCGTCGTCGGGGGTCGGCCACCAGGCACACTGCCCATCGCCCCTCAAAAAGGGAAATTTCCCCCATCGAAGGGGAAACATCGAAAGTCTCTCTCTCTCTCCGAGAGTCTGGCCGCGTCACGTCGGTGGTCGACACTCGGCCATGCGTGGTAGCTGAGGTTCTCTCTCGTCTCGTAGAATCGTCTTCGGATGTTCATCGTCACGAAGACACGACAACGACAATGGGTCCGCGACATCCTCCCACCTGTTTCCTTTGGGAACCAGTCGCTCGATTCGTTTCTTTTTCCTGCAACCGGGAGGGTGCTAGACTAAGTGTGTGTGTGTGTGTTGCTTCTATGGAATCTGTGTTTGTTCAAAGGACCGAGTCACCGTTCCCCCCGCAGCAAGAGGACGCAAAAAGAATGAAAATTGCAATTACATTGTGCAACGAGCGCAAGGATAACAAAAGCCAGAAACTGGGTAAAGAGCTATTCCTGGAGGATACTCTCTGTTTTTCTTTCGAATTGTTTCTCCGTTCTCTGGGCGATGCTTGTCTCTCCCGCACACACACACAGCCACACGCACTCGTTCTCTCTTCATCTCGTGCGGTGCAGTGCACTGCAACAAGTTTGAGTTTCGCAAACGCAAAGGAAAAGTAAAAGATGTGGCTTCAATTTTTTGACACACTTTCGTGCTGCCGTGCTGCATCCTGTTACTCGGAAGAGGATACGCTCACCACCACCACCCCCAGCATCTCCATCGGCGTCTTCATCTGGGGATGTTAATGAGAAATATTTTCCACATAATTACACGGCATATTTGCGAGCGAGCAGCAGCGGCAGCAGCAACTGAAGGAGCGATGAATTCAAGGGGTTATGGGCGTCCTTTGAATGGCCATTAGCTGCTCCCCGGTGCAGTTGTGCATGCAACCCACTCAAGGATGCTCGTGCGGAGCCCGAGGAGCTGTAGAACAACAGGCGCAAGCTATCCCTTTGTCGAGTGTAAATGATGGGAATTATGATTGCATTGTGCTGTGTTGCCTTTGAATCGAGTTAGGGGATGATTGCGAGGGTTGCCGTGGAAGATGAAAGCGGGACTAAGCCCGGTGGGCTTCACTAGGTCAACTTGAAAACTGAAAACGGGAAGTGAGCCAATTAAGGCGACAGAGAGGTGTATCTTTTCTCTGCTTTTTTTTTTTCTTGTTTCCTTCGTTGAATTCCACGGTTTGCTTTTACTTTTGCATCATCCTGTGCTGTGTCGGCCTGTCATTAGAAAGGGATTTCAACTTTTAATTAGGCAAAGGGAATGTTGAGAAGTGGCATCCTGTGGCTGTGCGGACCACTTGAAGGGACTGATTCCGACTGAAGTTTCGTGGATATTTAATTCAGTCCGTTCCGTACTCTAATGAGGTTTAATGGTGTTTTCTTTCTAGATCTAGCTGGAGGCTGGGGGGCACTCTTAATTTATGAAATGACATGATCTGCTGAAGGTAAAGCAATGAAATATTTAAAATTTGTCATTCCTTTGCGTCTCTAATTGTAATCAGAATTGTAGGCAATTTGAAGTTTCGTAGAGTAGATGAGAGTGGGCGCGATGTGGACGTTGGTGGAGGGAAAAGTTTTTTTGTTTTTTTTTTTTTTTTTAATCGCTTCGTTATCCTTGTCAACGTGGACAGTTGGATGTTAAAAATAACTTTCATCTCAGCAATCAGTGTGTTAATTATGAAAATAATTAGGAAGTGTACAAGTGCTTTACGTTTTTGTTTGGATTATTTGCTGCCATCCTCGGACTTGTGACGTGGCACGGGCTTCTAAACAGAAGCGAGTCGTTGATGAAATGGGTCTGACAGTAGGCGAGACTAAAGCGATTTCTGAGCCGTCTGTCAGATGGGACCAGGCAACGTTGACGACTTGGTCAGAACGTCGCAATGGGCAGCTGAATCTTCAGTGCAGTCAGACACGTCGTTTATTTCTTCTTCATGGACCTGGGCCTTAACAAACATGCTCTAGCTGCGGCCTCTAGTTACGCGCACAAAGTTGGTTGAGGGCGTTACGTTTTTCTTCTGGTTTTTTGTTTGGATTATTTCCTGCCATCCTCGGTATAGAGAGACTTGTGACGTGGCATGGGCTTTTAAAAGGAAGCGAGTCGTTGATGAAATGGGTATGACAGTAGGCGAGGTCTGAGCTGTTTTTCAGATGGGACCAGGCAACGTTGACGACTTGGTCAGATCGTCACAATGGGCAGCTGAATCTCCAGTGCAGTCAGAGACGTCGTTTATTTCTTCTTCGTGGGCCTGGGCCTCAACAAACACGCTCTAGCTGCGGCCTCTAGTTACGCGCACAAAGTTGGTTGAGGGCGTTACGTTTTTCTTCTGGTTTTTTGTTTGGATTATTTCCTGCCATCCTCGGTATAGAGAGACTTGTGACGTGGCATGGGCTTTTAGAAGGAAGCGAGTCGTTGATGAAATGGGTATGACAGTAGGCGAGGTCTGAGCTGTCTTTCAGATGGGACCAGGCAACGTTGACGACTTGGTCAGATCGTCACAATGGGCAGCTGAATCTCCAGTGCAGTCAGAGACGTCGTTTATTTCTTCTTCGTGGGCCTGGGCCTCAACAAACACGCTAAGGATGCCACCTCCAGTTACGCCCACCAAGTTGGCTGAGCGCGTTCTGTGCGGCCCCTTAAACGCGAACGTCCTCTGTCGCGTTGCAAAGTTCTCCATGCGGTCTACATGGCCCAGCCACCTTAGGCGTTGGATTCGTAGACCAATAGATTGTCGCTGTACAGTCCGTGGTTGCATCTTCTTCTCCCGACGCCTTCAATGCAAACAGGACCAAAGACCGCATGCAAAACTAGTCTCTCGAAGAGATCGAGGACTTATTCGTGCATGCCGCTGCGCCGTACACCAGGACTGCGATGATCAGTGTCTTATATGCAGTCAGCTTGGTGCTTCGACGAACCACTCAATTTCCACTTGAGGCGGAAAAAACAGCGGTTGGCAGGAGTTATTCTGCGTTTGATCGCGATGAGGTGGGCAAGGTAGACGAATTCCTTAACCACCTCGAAGGTATAGTTGCCCTTTGTGACGCTCTGCCCAAGACGTCGATGCTGTACACCCTTCCTTGATGAAAGCCTTTCCTTCGTTTTGCCCCCATTCACCGACAGCCCCACTTGAGCCGCTTCCATCTCAATGCCCCAGCAAATGCCTCATTGACTGCTTGCTGTGTTCTGCCAATCACGTCAAATGTCATCCGCGTAGCTCATCCATTGTGTGTAGTGGAACATTCTGCCTGACAGCGGGATTTGTGTTTTCATCGCCGTTTAGCCGTCGACAGAAGAGGATCTTTCCAGATTTTCGGTATCGACTGCGACTAAACTACGAGCTATTCCGACAGGCTTCTGTCCGAAGTTCATACCCAATGGATGATCACTGGGCTAGACTTGACAATACTCCGCCAACCACAATCTGAAGTGAACTTGTGGCCAACTTCTAGAGCAACCACTAGTGTTTTGTTTCCTCACGAGCGGAGGGCGCCAAACAGTCTTATTCCGACTGCGAAGGGCGAAGTTTACTCTCAGAGCATTGCCAACGACCCGAGAAACTGTTGTTCGTGTCGCAACTTGACCCTCACCATAGGACTCAACGCATTTAACCACGCCGCCACAGTGAGCACGCTTTAAGACAACATTGAGTCAGTCAGTTCCTGAGCATGTCACAATTGTCACAAGCTCCGTTAAAGCCTCCCGCTTAAACATCAAAAAAGCGCCTTCAGTGTGTTCCCGATTGTCACAACCCGCCGTGGAGTAATCCAAATTCTATAGCCGATAATTTGTTGTGCGTCAAGTCGAGCACTCAATCATATGTGCCACCTCTCCACTGAAGTGCGCCGTCTCGCGTTCAGCTCATGTGCTCTGCTCAATCAGACTGAAGTGCATCTCCGCCTAATCACATGTGCTCCGAGTTAATTAAAGCGAATCAAGCACAAAAAATTCAACACAACGATCGCAGATCTCACCCTCCACCGAATCTGGATATAAATCAAACTCACGTGGTCCGACGGCCACTTAGACGATGTTTTCGCAGTGAATGCCTCATTTCACGTCAACTCTTCATAATTCACTCCGCACTTGGCTCTCACTCACTTCGGTGCGCAGAGCAGAGCCTTCGCTTCAATTTGTATCTGATTAGTGAGTACTTCACATCTCTCAGAAGCACAAAGTGTGTACATCTCCCTGACGGCACTCCCACTACCATCAGCGGTCGTCGACTGTCTGCCGATGCTCGGGCTCGTTAGTTTTGATGGGAATTGCAATCTCATTAGAAGCAGACCAGAGAAGAGCCGAAATTGCAGCCGCAAAGCACGACCAAAGAAGCGATGGGGATCCACTGTGTCTGCCTGTCCACCTCCAGTGCGCTGTCGAGCGTCCTCCAGACGACGGCATAATGATATCCTAATTCGCAATTGAATTTGAGAGGGAATATATTTGATGCAATTGGCTGTGTCTGTTCTGTCGTTCCGTGCACCGTTCCGGAGGTGAGGTGTATTTTTAAATCCCCAGCTCCGCCAGCACAGGACAGATATGAACGGAGACGGATGAGCGGATGGATGTGTGTATATGCTGTGAATGCTCTGTGGCTTAATCAATTTAATAAATCAGTTCGCCTGTGAGGCCGGGAGAGAGGTCGACTGAACGTTTTAAGTGTGCGCACGATTTATAGGTGACAGTTCCGAAAATAAGTTTCGGGATTGTGGCGAGTGCGAGGAGCTGCAGGGCAACTTGTGAGGAGGTGACATTGATGGGCATGGACAGACGAAAGACGAGAGACTGAGGAGGAAGTTTATGGTTTCGTTTAAACTTCCGCGCGATGGCACCTGACAGACGAGATGGGGAGCGGGCGACTAATGTGGGGCACTTTTGATGGAGTGCTGAGGAGATTTCTGATTTTCCACGTTGAATGTTGGACCTGGGACTAGTTTCTGCAGAGCAAACACTCGTGCTATTGTCCGAGTGAAGGAAACCTGCTGTGGTCCCTAGAATCTCCAACGCCGAGCGTGCGGTACAAGGCACCTTTGAGAGAGCTTGCTCTGTCTCCGACTCAAGTGTATTCATGGCGAAGAGCAGTTCCTTGTGGAGTTCAAAAATTGATCTTACTTACTTACTTACTGATCAGGCCGGCGACCCATGGAGGATGCGAGCCTGAGCAATTGCTGCCTGCCATCGTTGACGGTCCTGGGCACGCTGCTTCCAGTCATCAAGACCAAGCTGTCTTGCATCCGCGATTACTTGGTCTTTATACCGAAGATGCGGTCTTCCTCTCCTTCTCGAACCAGTAGGCTTGACTTCAAAGACCCTCCTTGCTGGATCATTGTTGTCCATGCGCTCGATGTGGCCGAGCCGGTGTAGTCGACGGATTTTTGCCTTCCACATCCTGGTACAGATCGTAGAGTTCGCGGTTATGCCTTCTCCTCCAATCGCCTTCCTCGCAGACGGGACCATATATCCGACGTAGAACTTTTCTTTCGAAGGTACCAAGAATCAACTCTGCAGTTTTGCTTAGCGTCCAGCTTTCGGCTCCATAGAGCAGGTCTGGCAAAATAAAGAGTTTTGTAGAGTCCTTCGAGTCAGGAGTTTTGAGCCCAGTTGTTTTGACAAACCGAAGTAGCACCGGTTGCCAAGGCCGATTCTACGACCGATCTCCACTGTGATGTCGTTTGTGGAGTTCACGTTTGCCCCGAGGTAGACAAACTCCTTTACTACCTCGAAATTGTAAAGGGTGGTTAAATTTTAAGGGCCGATGTTGATTTTGAATAAAACACAAATTATTTAGGAAATTATTGTCATTTCTTTTTATTATGATAATATTGGTACGGTTCAATTATGTATGGAACAAAATATCGGCCAAATGGCCGCCGCGACCTCGGCGGCACACCTCCATTCGATGGTCCAAATTTTCGATGACGCTGAAGCATAATTGAGGTTCTGTGCCGTAAATGTGCCAAATTATCTCATCGTTTAGCTCTTGAGTTGTTTGCTGGCTCATCGACGTACACCTTGTCTTTCAAATAACCCCAAAGAAAAAAATCCAACGGTGTCAAATCACATGATCTTGGCGGCCAATTGACATCGCCACCACGTGAGACAACACGGCCATTGAATTTGTCGCGCAAAAGAGCCATTGTTTCGTTAGCTGTGTGGCAAGTGGCACCGTCCTGTTGAAACCACATATCGTCCACATTCATATCTTCCAATGCGGGCCATAAAAAGTGCGTTATCATTTCACGATAGTGAAAACCATTCACGGAAGCTGCCTGACCACCGGCCTCATTTTGGAAAAAATACGGCCCGATGATGCCGCCAGCCCATAAACCGCACTCTTTGTAGGTGCATTGGTTTGTCGACAATCACTCTTGGATTATCATTGGCCCAAATGCGGCAATTCTGCTTATTGACGAATCCACTGAGGTGAAAATGTGCCTCATCATCATCTTCGAAAATTGATCATCCACTGTTGCCATTTCTTGCCACCATTCTGACCATTGACGACGCTTGAAATGGTCAAGAGGCTTTAGTTTTTGAGTCAATTGCACCTTGTAAGCGCGTAAATGCAAGTCTTTATGCATAATGTTCATCAACGACGAGCGTGAGCGGTGCAATTGTTGGGCACGACGACGAGTTGAGGTGGACGGCTCTTCAGCCACACTAACGCGAACAGCAGCAATATTTTCTGCAGTACGAGCTGTACGAGCATGCCCTGGTATTTTCACAACTCCTACAGACCCGGTTTGGTCAAATTTTTGCACGATTTTTCCGATTGTACGCACATTTGGACGATTAAATTGATCGAAAAAATCACGAAGTGCATTTTGATTTGAACGCCCATTTTCATAATAAGCCTGAATAACTTTAACGCTTTGCTCGATTGTGTATCTTTCCATGGTTCAAATTGAGTTAGTCTTAAATTGAGAAATGTTAAATGAAATGCAGAAAAAAACTTGACGTTTAGGAGTGGTTCACATTCAACATCGGCCCTTAAAGTTTAACCACCTGTCGATCGTGAAATTGTGTCCAAGGTGCTGTGTGACGGAACGTTTTTTGGTCGACAGCATATATTTCGTTTTGTCCTCATTGACCTTGAGACCTGTTCGTTTCGCCTGTTCTTCAAGCGTCGTAAAAGCCTCCACTGCGGCACGTTGAGAACGCGCGACGATGTCGATGTCATCTGCGTTGGACCCAACAGTTGGACCGACTTGTAGAAGATAGTGCCTTCCGTGTTTACAGCTGCCCTCCGCACTATCTTCTCCAGTACCAGATTGAAGAAGTCACACGACAGCGCATCTCCTTGCCGAAATCCAGTGCAAGCTTCAAACGGCTCAGAAATCCTTGAGCCGAACTGCACGGTGCATTTCGTGTGTGTTAGCGTGGTGCGACACAACCGGATCAGTTTTCCCGGGATCCCGAATTCGGCCATCGCATCGAATAGCTCCTTGCGATGAATGCTGTCGTATGCGGCTTTGAAATCGATGAAAAGATGGTGCGTATCGATTTGAAACTCACTGGTCTTCTCCAGTATTTGTCTTAGTGTGAAGATTTGGTCTATAGTCGATTTGCCGGGCCGGAAGCCGCACAGTGTCGATTAGTGCGGTGCAAAACCGCTTTAGACGTTCACACAGTGCGCTGGACAGAATCTTGTAGGCGACGTTGAGCAGGGATATACCTCTATAGTTGTTGCAAGAGGTAAGCAACAACTATAGAGGTATATCCCTGCTCAACGTCACCTACAAGATCCTGTCCAGCGCCTTTTTTGAGGCAGACATTCTAAAAAGTCTCTACTAAAATGAACAGCATTTCATTTACTGCATCGTTCCAAGGAAGAGAATCCGTCGAAGTACCAAAAATTCCTCTTTTCACACTGATTCATTTTGCTTGATAACAGGAACAAGCCAAACAACACAACTACCTTCCGTTTGGAATTCCGGCACTTCGCTGATGTGTGAGGAAGTTAAAGTACTATGAGATCTGACCATTCGAGGGTAGAAATTCCGATTCGGCCTGCTCATCCAAGACGTTGACATTGCCCGGCAAACCAGTCCTGGGTTTACAGATTTAGAAATAAAGTTCTGCCGCCAAGCTCTCTTCTTTTGAGGCACTCATCGTTCTTCCTCGCACTGATCTAAGAACCTATCAAAATCAGATGTTTACCTAAATGCATCTCACAAAATGTCGTAAATACATAGAATAACAACAAAAAAAAAAACCATACAGACATTTCTTAACGGGGTTTATTTGTGCTCCAGTGCGGCAGGAGAAAGCCTCAGCGAACTGCACAGAATTGGCAACAACATTATTGACTCGTTCCTTGTTGGATGAATGCAGTCGAAATCTTTGCGTTGAGTCCCCCGAGCTGCACCAAATTTGTGCAAAGCTTACAAAGAACAGCTGCTCCTCAGCGACATCGTCTGACCGCCCGTGTGGTTGGTCCTGTGAGAGCCTCTTGTAGGCACTGTATGCCAGATGAAGACCTTCGTTGTCCGCGATGTCATCGTTCACAGCTGCACCGATTCTGTTGCCATATTGGTCCAAGTAGCACTTCACTGGAACTCCGAATTGAATCAGCGGTTTTGGACTAATCTGGGATCTTACGTTGCCGTTGGCGTCATAGCCCTGGCCATCGTAGTCAAAGCCGTGCACCAGCTCATGCCCCATAATTGCACCCAAGAAGCCCTCTGTTTGTGCCCAAGTCGCGTGTTCTCTGTGTATCGGTGGTTGCAGGGTACCGATGGGGATGTATAAGGAGTTTGTGGTCAGCCGATAGTAGGCATTCACGTTCAGTGCTTCGATTTGTCTGCCACTTCCAGGTGTCGAGTGATCATTGAGCAAGTCCAGTTCGTTATTTACAGCCAACTGTGCCAGCAGCATTCGCGACTTTTGATAGTTTTCTGGATCGATTTGGATATCTGGCAAGGAACGGAGATCAGATTCAAGATATCCTATCCGTAGACGAACTGATGCCAATTTGCTGAGCAGCTCCTGCTTGGAAGTACTGTCATACCAGGTTGTGGCGTTGATGGCCTGCTTCAGCTCTTCCCGAATAATTTCAAATATACTACGCACCTTGGAGGGAGAGAAGTTGTCTGCCCGCAGGGAGAGGAATTTCTTTGGAACGTGGACAGGCAGCCTTAGGTTGACTTCCTCCATGGAGCTTCTCCAATCTGGTTGATCCATTCTGAAGCTAAAATGCCGCAAGAATCTCGTGACCTGAGCCAGTGCTATCGTTTCCTTCTTAGTCTTGGAGAGAAGTGTCATTAGTTTTTTGAAGAAGTTCACGACGACCTGCTGGGAAGGCTTTGGCAGCTTCCCCAGCAGCAGTCAAAAGTAGCGCATCCAATCCATGCCTGGCAGTTCTGTGGCTAGCTCACGCAGTGAAATTGGTTCCGACAGGGAGCTCGGCATATCTGAAGAGAGCTTGTCAAGATCGACTTCGAAGTCAACAACTTCCCGAGCCAACGCCTTTGCTTTTCTGACACGAACGCCGAGGTCTAAAAGAATATACTTCACGTGGGTCTCGTACATGAACGACATTGCCTCATCCCACGGACTGTCCGACTTCGATCTGGAAAGATAAACGATATACTCGTCTGAGTTCTTCCACGAACGCTGGATGTTGAGTTGAAACAGAGCGTCTACTTGGCGGGCGAAAGTGAAGGCAGCTAGACGGAGATCCCGCTAGAAGTTCGGTCTTTAAGCTTTTGTCTTCTCCGAGCTGTCATTGACCCCGTTTTTCTCTTGTTGAAGCTCCTCATTAGAGATCCTTAGTGTTCGTCAGTCCAAGTCGATGCTCCTACTGACCTCCCTCCATCGGTACTCTCAAGTCGTCATCCCCGACACTCCTCCCCCGCACACAACGTGTGCATCTCCTTTGAAATCCAATGCACCGCCGACGGCTATTTCGAGTCGCCTCTGTACTTCCTCATATGACCACTTGTCTAAAAATGTCACACCAAAGTCCCACTCGCTAAAGGCAGTCATTTTAAAATATCTTCTGCACCACTTGACATTATTTTTAGTCGAGGATGCACAGCACCTTTCAGCACGACCCTGCGGTGCTCTGTGTGTACGTGTGGTGTTATGACAGCAAACGAACGAACGAACGAGACTTCTGTCAATGTCACATCACCTCGTCGTCGTCGTCGTCGCTATCATCCTTTTTGTTCGCCCGTCGTCAGGCAGCACCGCCCGCCAGCATCCAGTTCACACTGTTACCGTGGAACGTGGAAGAATAGCAGCGCGCCTGACACACTCATTGAATATCATCGTCGTGTGACTAATTAACTCATGTGTCACCCCCACACAAGCCTCTTCGCCGCCCCACCCCTTGGGCAGTGCCAGTGTGAGTGTACATATCCCTCCACTGATTCAGAGAGATCTTTGACTAAAAATACCGCCCGAGACCTATTGCGCGCTCTCGCTTGCCCTCCACCCCGGCACAAGAGAAACTGGCGAAATCTGAAAGAAAAAAAAAAGGAGAAGAAGCCACCCCAGGTCCCCACTCGCACGGAGATCTTTCAAATCATCAACTAATTAGCGTCTGACAATTCCATTCACCATAAATCCATGTGTGCCGGGGCTCCCTCCTCTGGCTCCCTCTTGGCGGTGTCCTTATTAAAGTGGCTCACAGCGTGCGCTCGGGAGAGACCGACAGAGAGAGAGAGAGAGAGAGATTGGCTAAAAATAGGACAACACAGCAGAGAGGCGGCGTACACACTCTTCGAACGCGGTGATTTGGTGAGTAATGGCCGAGCGTGCGTTGGCTGCAGATACGGCAATCCACAAGGAGCGACAAGGAGACTCAAATTAATTTTGCCTCGAGGCGGAACCCAGTCAAATGGCATAAGATACGAGCGGCAATCGGAGCCTGAAATGAGTCACGTGTCGGATATCAGAAGCACCCGGTGTACCCGGTCCGTAACCCAAACTCAACTCACACTCGCACGCCATGCCATGCCACCGGTGTGACATTCAATTTCTGTGATTTTCTCCTCGTTTTTCTTTTTTTTGCCGCCAATTTCTTGCGTGTGACAAATTTTGCGCGCACCCGACTGACTGCTGACTGAGGCTGAGTGGCAAATGACTGTGCACCGTTCGCTCGTTCACATTTTATTTTGAATTTATTTTTTCGATCAATTTATGAGGCATGCCCGCGGAGTGACATGATGCGTTCTATCGTTGGGCGCCAGATTTTCACTCGAATTTCGTGAATTTCAAATAATTCACATCACGCGTTGTAGGCGGCCAGAGCGACTCGGCTATTTGTGGCTGTGTTCGCTTGACAATTGTTGAATTGGTTCAAGGCTGAGAGGGAGATTTGAGAATTTCGTTTGGTACACCGCGCCGGCGGGATTAGGAAACATTTTTTTTTTTGTTTTGTTTTGTTGTGTCGCGAGTGTGAACTTGTTGATTGGTGGGAAGGGAAAATAAATGAGATGACAGCGAGCGGGATTAGACGAGGGATTAGTGTAGTGAAAATGCAGGTGACGACTGCGACATGAATCATTTTTTTTTCTTTTCTTTTTTGGGTTTAGTTTGTCGTGCGAACAGAAATGGATTTCAAATGTAAATCCCTTCAATTATTCATTGATGGGAGTAGAATGGATACAGATGGGCTAGACATTTTGATGTTCTTGGCATGCATGACATGGCGGATGACTCTGGGAGTACCCGGAAGGCAGTAGGAATGGCCCTCAGAACATTTTTGCGATACCCTCTAGGACCCTACATACTAGCCCATGGATTGAATTATGGGAAAGTCAGTGGCCTATATCCTAATCCAGACCATGAGCAATCTGTCCACCAAGGCTCATTCAAATCCGAAGCGTCGTCCAAGAGCTGGAGCTCCTCAAGCAGGCAAACAAATTGCTGTGTTATTCGTACATCTTTACATAGACGCTGACAAAAAAATAGAAGTTCTTGTCAAACTTGTGAAGTATGGCCTCAACTACGTGCATTCGTAATGCGTTTGCGGAGTCGAAGGCGGCGAATGATATGCCAAGACTCCCCTCGTTTCACGTCAAAATCCCGTGGTACGTCAAACCTCGTCAATTTTCTAAAGGATCGCCTCATGCATAGCTTGTAACTATGTTTCACATCCAACCAGCAGAGTCAGCTCTCTTCATCCTCCCTCCCCCTCCCCCACATTCACGCCTCGTCACACAACCAGTCCGTCGCCCCGCACAGGAAAACAGCACAGAATGTGTCAGTCAGTGATGCTTCCCCAAAGCCTGCTGTCAGTCTAAGGTTTGCAAACATTAATGACATCATGATGCCTCTTGCCATTTCACATCCGTTGGCAAATAGACTGTCCTGTCCTATTTTACGAGACGCCCTCCCCCCATCCCACGCGCGCTCCCACACACACACACACAGAAAGCAAACATGTGAGGAATGTCAATGCACTTCGGGTTCGCAGTTAACATGTGTAACCTGGTCGCAGCCCTTACACGGGTGTATTCACTTGCAATCGTACTTGACATCTAATTTACATTAAATACTCCCACCACACCCACACTCACTGACGAATTCCAGGAAATCCCTAGGAAGAGCTCTCCTCATCTGACAGACATCGCTCTCTCTCTCTCTCTCATTTTCCCCCACACCCAGTCGCAGCAGAGTGGTCCTTGTTTACCGGAAACGTGCTTAATGTAGCATTATACGAGCCGTATAAATATGCTGATGATTTGCCGCTCGGATGACTGAAATGATGGACGAAGGAAGCACTGCAGGCAACGACGACCAGCGATCATCATCAGCAGCGCCATTAGGACTGGACTGTGGGACACTCAACTCGGGCTCAGTCCATCTCCAACCCCCACACTCCCCTTGCAGTTTCACCTCATGAAACACCAATAAACAGATGAGGAGTGGACCTCTGGGACCGGTGCCGGACAAAGGATCACATCTGGGTCATCACCAAGGCCGGCTTTTGCTTTGATTATGAAATAATTCGCAAAAGTTGAAAGCGCTTGGCGTCGGTGCATGAGTGGCGGCGTTTCATGTGGTCTCTCTGCCCTCTCCTCTCCCAGTGGTCGCTGTGGACCGTGTAATTAGAAATTCACTTCGCAAAACGATAACAAATCCTTTTGCTGCTCGCCTTTGTTTCGTCCTTTTTTCGTGTGTCTTGTTGTGGAGTTTTTTTTTTCTTTCTTTCTTGGTTGTGTGTGTGTGTGCTCTGCTTTGTGGTCAGCACTGAGGGAGGAAAATAATTATGCGCTGAATTCCGTCGGATGGGGATGGGGACGGACGATGGGTGGTTTTAATTAAAAAAAAAAAAAAAAAGAAGAAATTAAGAGAAAAGCATTCAAAGCGAGCGCGTTCGTTGCTTTGCCTGATTGTGGTATTCAATTACGTCGCGATCATCGTTTCACCCTTCTATGGGAGCTGGAGGGGAGAGAGGGGAGAGCAATCAAAAAGACCCGCAGCAGAGACGGAACTTGTGGAATCTAGTCGGGTGCAGTTGGAGTTGGGGGGGCGCTTGAAAGACGGGGTATGAGTATGAAGCTGCAAATTTGTCCGCATGACAGGTCAGTGGAGAGAAGACCGACTTCAGCAACGGAATGTCATAGAATGGTAGTCAGGCGTGGTTTGAGGGAGTGAACCAGCGGTTCTATATGAAGGCTTACAAGACAGAAGAGGGAATCGTTGCCATTGACTATGGGAAATTCCCGCGATTACCTAGAGTAAGTTCCTGGGCTTCAAAATGTGGCTTGAATGATGAGCGGAATTGATGAGATGAGCCATACACTGAAGCCACCCGCCATCCGCCTCCTGCAACAAACCACTTCAGACGGGCAACTTCCCACTTGCCCGTCGGAATGATCAACCGCTCTCTATCTAAAGCGATTCCAAAACTCAGCTGGAAGCTAAACGTAGACCAGCGAGTTAAGGAACGAGAAGTAGAAACTTCGGTAAAAAGTGGGGCCTCCAACCAAAGCTGGCAGAAGTTCGCACGATTCTAACACATGAATCACTATTATGGTGGCAGGACCTTAGAAAAAAAGCAAAGCAAAATGGAGTCTCACTTATACGAATATGAGTGATTTTTCGTATAAGTGAATACTTCGTATAAGTGAATAGTATGAGGGTTAAATGGAGTGCCGTCCGGGAACGAGATATTTTTCGCATAAGCATAACAAAGTGGAGTCTCACTTAAACGAATATGAGTGATTTTTCGTATAAGTGAATACTTCGTATAAGTGAATAGTATCAGGGTTAAATGGAGGAGTGCCGTCCGGGAACGAGACATTTTTCGAATAAGCCAAACAAAATGGAGTCTCACTTATACGAATATGAGTGATTTTTCGTATAAGTGAATACTTCGTATAAGTGAATAGTATGAGGGTTAAATGGAGTGCCGTCCGAGAACGAGATATTTTTCGCATAGGCATAACAAAGTGGAGTCTCACTTATACGAATATGAGTGATTTTTCGTATAAGTGAATACTTCGTATAAGTGAATAGTATGAGGGTGAAATGGAGTGCCGTCCGAGAACGAGATATTTTTCGCATAAGCATAACAAAGTAGAGTCTCACTTATACAAATATGAGTGATTTTTCGTATAAGTGAATACTTCGTATAAGTGAATAGTATCAGGGTTAAATGAGACTCCACTGTTTTACAAAACTCAATAAGGTACACCAACAGCTTGCATTGGCAGTGGCACAACAGACGCTCTGCGGTCGACACCATCAGACGCTGTGACGCTGATTTTGTCGGAAGCACTCAGAGTCAAAAACTGATCCAGTGTACCCCCAGTCAGCAACCTACATTTGCTTAGATTTCTTGGTCCTCCGGAGGAATACCAGCAGGCGCTACTGTGATGAGAAGCCTCCATCATCAGCTCTGACCTCATCAGCACCCACTAACTGCCACCTGACCCGAACAAAGGCAGGACAGTGGCAAAGGAAGTGCTCTCCAGTGTCGTCGTCTTCTCTACAGGCGTCTTTTAGGCCAAATTCATTTATGGTGTTCATTCCAATACAAGCAGTTAAGCTAATTCAATCTCTATGCACCGCCAGACTGACAAACTGTGCTGCATCAAGAAAAATATCGTCGCCTCGCTACAACTGTTCCCTTTTGGCGAATTTGTAGCTGCACGGCTCTTGCTAGAGTCGGACAGCGAGCGCTTGGTTGAGTATGCATGTCACGAGTATTATGACACCTCCCATGCTTCCACGCTCTACCGTAGTGTTGCCAATACACTACAGACCGCAACGAGGTCGAAGGTAGCCACATTTCACGGATTCACCCTCAGATTCAATGAGACATCGTGGCCTCATCAGCTGCAACAAAGTCGATGATGTCATCATCCTTCGTGGCTACTAGTCAAAATCATTGTCAACAACTGTCGTCTCTCCCACCACATCAGCGGCACGACAGTGTAATCCAAGCTCTTTGCCTCCTCTAATCTCAACTTTCCCCGCACGTCTTCGCCTTCGACAGATTCCATTAGGTTCTGATTTGAATTTCTCCGAAATTGATTGATGTCAGGCGACAGCGACACTAAAGGTGCCGAGCTGCTGTAAGCTGACTCCGTGAGCAATTCGCTGTGCTGCCCACTCTCCTCCACATGTCGTCCCCCACCGTCTCTCTCTGTCTCACACACACACACAGGATACAAATAAAAGGGAGTCTTCCGCCATTTGTTGTCGTCATTTAACAAATTGGGTCGAGCTCATATTTCTCATTATCAACGTTTCTTGCTCACGGATTCGTTGTGGGCGGGTGGTGGGTGGGCGGTTTTGGAGGAAATCAAAAATAAAGGACGCATAAATTATCCTGTCACAAAAATATTTTCCCTCCTTCGCCAGCGCCCCTCGGGAGCTCACGCCAGTGTCTCTCGTCTATGTTACATCGTGCGTTGTCGTCGTTGCCCTGACAATGGAAACATTGTTCGATTCATTGTTCGCCACCCCCCAGCCCCCAGCCCCCAGCCCCAAGCCGGGTGTCATGTTTTCCTCGAAAATATTACTTCCGAGTGAAATCTGAGATTTTTCATATGCGTAAGGTGGGCCATTCAACTGAAAGAAATGCTCAAATCCGACTTCGTTCACACCACCCACCGCCCAGCAGACAGCCAGACCCCGGTTGACAGATTTATTTCGCCAAGGTTATGCCATTTGACTGCCGTGTCAGGGAGGGAGGGAGAGATGTGTGACGGGGAAATCGAGTGGGCATGACGCCGACAAAGATTGGTTGTAACTGGGTCGCGAGTGACTGGTGATACATCTGCTCTGTGATTTGTATGATCGATGGGCCCAGGGCAGGCGTATTTATATCTTGTGGGAGGGCGTTTCGAAGATCCATCGGAAGGGGGCGATTTGGTTTTGGAGGCGGTTGTGTAATCCGTCTGACAGCTGGGCGACGCATGTAGCCTGACGTGGGGTGAAGGATTAAGTCAATTGTGCAGGCCTATGATGCAAGCGGTTGTCATGATTAGGAGAACGGCAAGACAGCCGGATGCATGCAGAGGGCCGTGATCAAAGCCGATGTGCGTGTGGGCGCGAGGGTGGCAGTAGTGATTGACGCAATGTGTAAATGTCAGCGTTGATTGCCAAAGTGATTCATTTTGTGCCAACGTCTAGTTTTGGTTCAGAAATTTTGGATTTTGGCTGTTTGCGGAGTACTAGCTCTTAGACGGCGCTTCGGATTTCAATGAATCTTGGTGGGTGGTTGGTTTATGTTCTGGACAAGGATGTAGAAAGTAGTCACTAGCCACAACTTTTCAAAATCGACTGCAAAACTATTGATTCGCCGTCGATAAAGATTTTTCAAGAAATCGTGGATCTTCTCGAATGTTTAGCCATCACCCGTGGCGCCCTCTGAAACCCCCCTATCGACATGAAATCTTCTCAAAGCAGCACCAATTAAGTTCCATTCGCGTTGATTCACCGTCGCAAACAGGATATATGTCCTCGCCGCGCCCGAGAAAGATGATCCCCCTGCAATGCGACTCACATTAATCCGCGCGAATCCTTTGACTCGCATTTTTGTTTTGTTTCTTTTCTTTTTCACGCTCCGCACAACTTTGCTAACAGCACACATTCAATTCCACTGCCACTGCTTTCACTCGTATCACATGTTACACGATACCCCGTCTCCATCGCATCCCGCCGGAACACAAACACAATGGCAGCCAGGCAAGCGGCGAACTCCCACTCCCACTCCCACAACTCAGCGGGCAGTTGTGCCATTTTTAACTCGAATCTTAAATTGCCACGAGAGTTCAACCCCGCGTCACACCACGGAGGACCGAAGGAGTTGCACACAGCCAAGGCTGGCTGCCATAAACAGGAGAGCCATTCTCTTCTCAGTGAATTCTCTCAGCCAGGACGTTTTTGTATTCGCAGTGGCCTCCTTGCCATGTCGGGCATAACCATTCCGTTGGGTGCATCCCCCTCACAACATACACACACACACACACATCCTGGCATGCACCACGACTATTTAGCAAGTCCGCCGAGTGCATTACACCGTAGTGCCATGCTGTCATGCTGCCATGCATCCACCCCCAAAGCATAAAATGTAGGAAACGACAGAAAAAGAAGATCCTTTCCTCGTCTATCTTCTATTCATGTTCGCGTTTTGTCATACTGACTTACATCGCTGGAAAGGATTACACGGGGTGGGGGGGAAACAAGAAGGAAACAACAGTCCAGCCAGCGATATGAATTATTATCCTTTTTTCTGCGGAGTCGAAGTTGGAGTTTCTTTTCAAAACAAATCTCTATTCCCGCTCAGGGACTCATTGTCTATTGCAGATGGCAGTCTGCTCTTTCTCTCTCTCTCTGTGTGTGTGTGTGTGTCCTTAGGCTCAAGAGGAGCAAGCGATTATTCCCGTTGCCATCTTTTTCGACTCGGAAGTGCATTCATTCATCTCACGACGAGGGAGTGTGTTTTTGACAGACGACGGATTCACGGCTTCACAGATTCCTTGGATGACACAAGAACACCCACCAACAACAGCAAGCAAGCAAGCAAGCAACGAGATAATGTTCCCAGTGCCAGTGCACAGATCATCGTCATCGTTCTCCGGGGGTGCTTTGGTGTCCTCAACGCGCCAAGGGGACATTCACATCCATTATGTATAATTCACAAGTGGAAATTTGCAATTTTAAGTGGACGAGCACAAAAGGAGGACTCTTCATCATTCGCTCCGTGTCTCTGGGGCTGGGCCTCTTGGTCTCTCGCACTGCAAGCGGTGTGTGGCCGCCATGGGATTCAGATGATTTATGAAAAAAATTGAAGCAGACTTTACCGAGTCGAGGAGATGCTGTTCCGTCCGTGTCGGCAAAAGCGGATTTATCTTAACCTCGTTTTTGTCGGAATTTTGCCTTGAATTGGGTTACAGTTTTATTTTTTGTGTGTGTGAGTCAGGTGAGACAGAGGTTGATTCTGTTGACAGGGTGTTGAAGCTTTGGCAAGTCTCTGGAGGAGAATGGATGCTCATCATCTTCTGACCCGCATGATCCACTAAAGGGGTCGCGGGGGTAAACCACACACGGGAGATCTCCAGGCAACTCGATCCTCCGCCATCGACTCTAACTCATCAGGAGCTATGCCCAAGCGTAACCCGGCGAGTTTTTGGACTTGGTCCAACCACCTCGTCCTGGGTCTGCCAAGCGGTCGCCTACCTGATGGAATCGCATTCAACGCCCGCCTCGGAAGTCGTGATGAAGGGGACATTCGTACCACGTGACCAAACCACCGAAGAATAGCCCTTTCCGTTCGAAGAAGCAGCTGCTCAATGTTGAGTTCCTCGCGCACTGCCTTGTTTCTCACCCTATCCCGGCGGGGTAATTCCCACAACAGCACGAAGAAATCTTATCTCAGCAGCTTGCACTCGCCATCTTATTCTTTCGGTCATTACCCAAATTTCATGACCATAGGTGAGAGTTGGAACAAATACTGAGTTGAAAACCGCTAACTCGGCTTTGACACCAAGCACGATCAAAACTGACCCAGCTTGAGCAATCCTTACAATCCTACCGAAAAGCTCAGCATTACTCCTTCCATCACTCGTGAAAAAGACCCCGAGGTACTTAAACTTCTCCACCTGCTGGGACTCCACTATCACGCAGAGTGCATTGAACAGGCTTTCTGGAAATGACCATAACCTCCGATTTGTCCACGTTAACCTTCATTCCAGCATCAGCACATACGGCCACAAACCTATCGAATGCGCATTGGAATTCCGTCTGGGAGGATAACCAAGTCATCTGCAAAAAGAAGATGTCTTACCCTCAACTCTCCCAATGTGAAACATTCCTCACATCGGCTGCGCTGCAACATCCAGTCCATCTATACAATGAAAAGGAGAGGTGACAAGACACATCCTTGGCGAAGTCCAAAGCCCACGGAGAAAGGTGTTGATTTAGCACCGTTTACCCGAACACATCTGCTACAGTTTGTGTATAGAGACTGAATGGCCCTCGGAAGAGGACCATCAATCCCATACTCCTGCAGGACACTCCAGAGTTTACCTCGAGGGACTCGGTCATATGCCTTTTCCAAATCTACAAAACAACTGTAGATGGGTTTGGCATACTCCCAAGCCTTCTCAAGTACCATTCTTAGAGTGAAAAGCTGGTCGGTTGTAGTTCTGCCGGGACGAAAGCCGCACTGTTCATCCCCCATCCGCGGCTCGACCATAGCTCTAGAACGCGCTTCCAACACCTTAGCATAGACTTTGCCCCTATAGTTGGAGCAATCTCTTTTGTCCCCCTTCTTGAAAAGTCTGACAATCACCCCAGTTTGCTGGCGGATTTTCCAATTTTTAGCGATTCAATCGCTAAAATGACTTCCTCCACCGTAGGACTATTCTACGCCCCATTCAAGACTACGGGTCTGTCATCCTCAGTGCCCTGTTCGGGATTGAGCAGCTCCGAAAAGTGCTCGCTCCATCTGCCCAAGATGTCCGCCTCGATGGAAAGCAATACCCCATCTTTGAATTTGACTCCTTCGATGATGTTGAATTTCCTTCCTCTGAGTCGGCAAATGGTTTGCCAGAACACCTCTTTCGCAGATCTATGGTCGCTTTCCAGCTTCTCGCCGAACTCCTTCCAAGACTGCTCTTTAGCTGCTCGCACAGCCAATTCGCGCCTCAGTGTACCGGTCACGAGAAACAGTGCCCCCCAAGAGAATCCAGTCTCTGTAGGTCTTCTTCTTCTCTCTGATGGCTCCTTGAACTCCAGCTGCCACACCAAGCCGCTTCACTCCACAAACATCCCGTGCAGGGGCAATGACTGCTGTTGAAAACAGTCGCCATTCTTCCTCTACATGCGATGGAACAGTTGGAAGTCGCTCAAACCTCTCAGATATGTGCCGCGCAAAATTTAGCTCTAACTCAGTAGTTTCTCCCACTGTATGCGTGTCACCACTCTTGGTTTCCGCCTTGGCAGAAAAGGTTCTTTATCAGTGAGGTACAGCGTACACAACACCAAGAATGGATGCTTTTGGTTCCAAACCCAGGACACTATGCAGTCGATCCTCACGGAACTTGAAAAGTAGGCGCAGTCTAGATTCCTGCCGTTGGCTTCTTACTTACGAGAGGCGTTCGATATTTTCTCGGTATCGATATGAAGGAAAATGCGAATTCAATTTAAATTGTTTTTATTTTTGAATATAATCTCCCTAACATCAATGATTTTGTTACATCTTGAGATAAGCTTTCTTAAACCTGCAAAAAAATAAATTTCCTCTTTCTCTGCAAAATACCCATTTATTGCCGACTTGAGTTCTTCATCATCTGAAAAACTTTTTCCACGAAGACATTTTTTTCAAATCCGGAAACAGGAAATAATCACTAGGGGCAAGGTTTGGACTATAGGGTGGGTGTTGGATTTCTTCGAAACCAGCTTCACCCCGATACCGAGAATATATTGAACGCCCGTCGTACACCCGGGCGACCCCCTCCGGCGAAAGATTTAATCGGCAGACAGATAGCGGCCCGCAGGTCGGTTCGACAGCAATCACAGCAAATCCGGAAGGAACTCCGCGCCGGACAACCTTACACCTGATTCCTAAGCTCCCCTTCAAGAAGAACCTACTTAGCCAGCATCCCCGTCGAGCTCATACTCGAAGGATGACCATCAGACGCTGGATGGTGGCATGGGCACAATATCCAAGCACATGCTGACCAGATGAAAACGATAGGAAAAGGAATTCAAATAAAACAACAACGGCGTGTGATGTAAAATTGATTTCGGCTTTGTTTTGAAGCTTAATTCATGCCATTATCTACTTATTCAAATGGCCACCTTCGCCTTCGCCAGCACAGGTCTTCAAGCGGTCGGTCCAATGGTTGATGATTCGGTTCGGTTCACGCAATAGCGTCTCAAATGTTAGCCTCGAGCTCTTTCATCGTCCAACTTCTGTGTTGGTGTCGGAGACAGCGACCTGCCAGACAGTTGGGAATCAGTAAAGCTCAGTACTCTCTCTTTCTCTGGGTGGGGATCTGGCATCTACTGAAGCTTCAAACGCATGTGCCTGGCTGACGGTGGCTCACAACGAATCAATTATGACCCATTTTCCGTTCGAGACGACTGAACAGGCCGTCTCTCTGAACTCTTAACGGCGTCATTACAGGCGCAGTGTCGCCATTAAAACCTGGGGTTTGGCAACGGCTTCTACAGCAGACACCAGGAAGAGGCGGACACTGTTGTGCACCTTCTCTGCAATCGCAGCACCCTTTCCTCCTGAAGGATAAGCCATTTGGAGGCTTACTTCTTCTCACGACCTGGCCGCGAGCTAAGCAGCATCTCATCGTCCTTTTTCCAAGCACCAACTGGTTCGCGGAATTGGATCCATTATATTCGCCATAACACACGACACCGATGGGGAAGGACCTCAGCAAACTTTCCGTGAGCAATTGGAGGCATCTGCCTAATGATCGTCCCAGTTGGAGAGGCTTGTTGTATGAGACGCGCGGCCACATCGGACTGTAGCAGAAGATCCGCGTGGTAACACAACGGGCTTACACCGGCACCGGTGTGACAGCCTTAGTACGTCAGGTACCCTAAACCTAACCAAAACTCAGCAAAGCTCCTGCTCTATGGCCCAAGACCATAGGATAGGACAGGAATGTGGGTAGACGTGCGGAAGCACGTCTCACTTAGGTCCGTGTGGACCCATTGTGTTGCCCATAGGGAGAAATGTTCCTCCTTGTACCCTTATCGCACCCATCGAGACGTTGTATTCGTTGTTGACCTCTCGTCGTCGAGCCAGCCCGACATCCTAATGTACCTGAAAACAGTTAGATAGTCTGATGTTATGGATTTCTTTCAGGTCATGAAAGAAGAATTCTCCCATGGTCCTGTATCGCAGTTGGCTGAGGCTTGGGCAGTAGCAGAGATGGTGAGGAGTGTCCTATCTTTCTTCCACATCGCCGCATCCTCTGCATATGTAGTCATGGGATAGTCCCATTTTTGTTTCATGGTATTTCAGATGATTATGTCCCGTTAGAGATCCGACCACCATCCTCAGTAGGCTTTTGATACACTGGGTTATTAATATCGGACCATAGCATCTTAGTAGTCTTAAGTTTGAACCACCTACGAGGGGCGTTCAATATATTCTCGGTATCGGGGTGAAGCTGTGGTTGTATATATAAATTGACTTATTTATCAAGTAATACTATTATTTTAGTACATTCATGTAACATTTCATATAAATGTGATTATTAATTCGCGTTTTATCTCTAGTTAAACAGAATCATAATGGCAACTGAGACGATGATGGTGAAAATTAAGCATCGCGCTGTAATTAAATTTCTCACTAAGCAAGGAAAAAGTCAAAAAACTATTCATGGAGGGATGGTGGCTGTTTACCAGGGTTCCGCACCTTCATTAGCAACTGTGCAAAAGTGGTCAAGTGAGTTCAAGAGAGGCAGAGAGAGCATTGAAGACGACCCCAGCTCCGGAGCCCCGGCTACTGCTTGTACGGGAGAAAGCATCAAAGAAGTCGAAAAACTTGTTCTTGAAGATGTCCGAATAAAGGTGAACATGATGGCAGAGATCACCAAGCTTTCAATTGGTACCATTCACACTATTCTTCATTTCAAAGGTCAGTGCAAGGTGGGTGCAACGAATGCTCACAGCGCCTCAGAAAAAAATGAGAATCGCATGCTGTAGAGAGCTTTTGGAGATGTGTAGTGAGAACGCGGACGGTTTTATGGATTGTTACTGGTGACGAAACATGGGTCCACCACTATGACCCTGAAAGCACACAAGAGTCCATGCAGTGGCATAAAAAAGGAACAGACCCCCCGAAGAAGTACAAAGTCACTCCGTCTGCCGGGAAGCTCATGGCCACAGTTTTTTGGGACTCAAAGGGAATCTTGCTCATTGAGTACAAAAAAAAAAGGCAAAACCATCAACGCCACATCCTACGCTTCCACTTTGCATAATTTGCGGGAGAAAGTTAAAAAAAAAGACGGGGTAAGCTCGCAGCGAGTGTGTTGCTTCTTCATGACAAACGCTCCTGTTCACACGGCGCGACTTTCCAAGGCTGCTGCGCGAGATTATGATTTCGAAGAAATCCAACACCCACCCTATGGTCCAGACCTATTGTGTGATTATTTCCTGTTTCTAGATATGAAAAAATGTCTTCGTGGAAAATGATCTTCGGATGATGAAGAACTCAAGTCGGCAATAAATGGGTATTTTGCAGAGAAAGAGATAAAATGCGAATTAATAATCACATTTATATGAAATTTTACACGAATGCACTAAAATAATAGTATTACTTGATAAATAAGTCAATTTATATATACAACCACAGCTTCACCCCGATACCGAGAATATATTGAACGACCCTCGTATTTCTTGCTATTTCTAGAATTTTATCATCCTTCCTGACATCGGCCAGTGGTAGTTGAATCAATTCGATTGCCTGGGATGGGTCTTTTTCGGCTCCTTTTCTAGCAAGTTCATCAGCTGCCTCGTTGCCGGATATGTCCCTGTGTCCTGGGACCCAGCATAGAGTTATCGTGTGTTGCACGCTTAGAGTTTTGAGCTCCTCGCGGCAGCTCGCGACCGCCTTGGACTTGATTTCTTTTGCCGAAATTGCTTTGATGGCCGCTTGACTGGTGGTATTTCCAACATTGTTATCATTCTGGCCGCTTCTTTGACAGCCAGGACCTCCGCTTGAAAGACGCTGCCATAATCAGGGATCCTGATACAGCAGTGTATGTTTAACAATTCGGGGAAAATGCTAGCACCTGTGCCTGTTTCCATCTTCGATCCATCAATGTATACTTGGATGCTCGAATTATTGATGGGTTTCGTTTGTGGTCCACTCTCATTCCTTCGTCGGGAAATAGCATCTGAAGGGTATTTCAAAGTCGAGGAAAGGGAGTGTATAGTCCCTTTCGGACTGTTCTACTTGTAGTCTATTCAGTATACTAGCATGGCCAATGGGACTTGAGAGCCAGCATTTAGATTGAATGCTTCGAATGGCACTTTTAGCAGCGTTAGCTTGCATGTAAAGGTCAAGTGGGAGAAGGTTTAGTAGTACCTCCAGGCCCGCGGTTGGGGTAGTGCATATAGCGCCTGTAACTCAAAGACATGCTAGTCTCTGTATTGTCTGAGGTTGGTGGATTTCAGTGGCGGCTTGCCACTATACCACGCTGCCGTATGTCAAAATTGGCCTTACAATCGATGTGGACATCCACAGAATTGTCTTGCGGTTCGGACCCCACTTTTTGTTGCTCAGGTAAAGGGCACAAGCTGCCTTCTTGACTTTTTCCATTAGGTTGAGTTGCCAGGTTAGTTTCTTGTCTAGGATGATCCCTAGGTATTTCGCGCTATCCGCCAGATTGAGGGTCGTGCCTTTTATTGGTGGGGGAGGGGGGTTAAAGCGTGGAATGACCCTTTTGTTGGTGAAGAGTACCAACTCAGTTTTTTTTAGGGTTGATTCCTAGACCACAGGATTTCGCCCATATTAGGAGGGTTCTCATTGCGTTCTCGATTAGCTCGCTAAGAGTCGGGAGAAATTTACCGCGAGCCATAATCACCACGTCATCAGCGTAGGCAATTGCTGTGGTTCCCGTTTGTCTGAGCTCTTCTAGTACTTCATTAATTGCTAGTACCCATAGGAGCGGAGATATAACCCCTCCTTGAGGAGTTCCTCTTGCAGCTGCAACTTTAATTGTGCAGCCTCCTAAGGTAGCATTAATGATTCTCTTGCTGAGCAGACCTATCACTGTAGTTAGTGATTGCTCCACTTTGGCTTTTTCAAGGGCGGACTTAATTGAAGGTTCCCTCTATGTCTAGGAAAGCAGCAAGTGCATATTCCTTGACATGTAGGGACTTTTCAATCACACTAACCACTTCGTGTAGTGCGGTTTCTACGCCTTTGCATGCTGTGCCCTTGAGATGGTATAATGCGGGAAGCTACTGCGAATGTAGATATTGAGGAGCTTTTCGAACGTCTTCAAGACGAAGGAAGTGAGGCTTATAGGTCTGTAGTCCTTCGCCGTGCAGTGGCTGGTCTTGCCGGCTTTGGGAATGAAATATCCATAGACCAGGCTACTGTGGATTAGTTCTTCCAGTATAGGAGTAATAATGTCGTTTGTCGTTTGTCGTTTGCAGCATGATGCGAATAATTCCATCCACTCCCGGTGATTTATACGAATCAAAGGAATCGATGGCCCATCTGATTCTGCTTGCGCTGACAATATTGCTCGGAACGTTGTTATCACTAACTGGGATCTCTACAGCTGTCGAGAGTCCACTTTGCGAGCTGCCCGGACTATACTACTTCCCCCCTGCTGGTCATCGGTACGAGGTGGTGTTCTGAACACCCAAAAAATATGAACAAAATAACGACCGTTGACATTTGAAAAATTCCCCAAAAATCCAGCAATTTCAATGAAGCGCCCACCCTAAGCACGGCAGTCCCAAAATTTCACACCTTAATTATGGATTACCTCAAACTATCCGTGGGGAGAGTGGAGGGAAAAAAAGTTTTCTGTTGAAACAAAAATTTCGAAATGTTTTCACAAAAGTTATGCTCCAGACATCGCCGGCAATCATCCGTCCATCGTCATATCTCGCGCGTGGAACACCCGTGCCAGCACGATGACAGGCAAACGTCCGTCCGGAACGAGAATATGTACACGTTACCACTGGCAGGTTCCAGTGCCATGCCGCGCCGTTCTACGCAACGCCAAAAAGCGGAAACTTTTCTAGCAAATTTAATTAACTTGACTTTTGGCAAAGTCCAAAAACCCCATCTGCTGTGCATTGTTAAAGGATATTAATTAAGTCCTTATTCAATTTTGCATGTTCAGCAGGAGTTTCGCCACCAGTCGCCAGTCTCGGCGGCAGTCGGCAGTCGGCAGTCGGTAGTCGCCATTCGCCAGTCGTTCCAGCAGCCATTGGCATTCGACGTTGGCGTTGCCGTTTGGTGGTGGCTGAACTCGTACCAAATGCTGACGTTGTCATTTTTCCTTTCAAAGAGTCCTACAGTCGAGCCTGGGGGCAGGTTTTGGAGATGAGACGGAGGGGTGGGGGTTTACCCCTTTTCGGTTGAACAGGGTTTCACGAGATGGAATCATAAATTCGGTTTCCTAGTCGCCACTGATGTTCAAGTACACACCCGTGTGTAGTGGCAGTCAACAAACCAGCAACTCCTTCGTCATTATCTCGGGTGAGCGGGTGAGGAGAGGAGGATGAGATCCCTTTCAAGATAAATTACATTTGTGGATTTTTCTCCAGAAGCGTCAACACCAGCCAGCACACCCGGCGAAAGGACACACTGGCATGTCGGATTCTGCTGGGTTTGCTGAGTTTCTGGGTATTCCCAGATAATGATGAGCATCCTGCTCCTCGTAGTGGTGTGTAGGATTTCACCTGGGTCGACGGGGGGAGAGACAGACAAGGAGATAGAGAGAGTGAGAGAGAGAGAGAGACAGAAACACTTTGATTTGATTAATTGTGATTTTATGCGAATTAACTTTTCATTGGGTTGCCGGTACCGTGCCGAGACGAGGGACGCCAGATAGCTGCGGTGACTCGTCTCGCTCGCAGAATAGAGAGAACGAAAGTGCTGACAATAGGGGCACTTCGTGCGTCTTGAAGACGACGGAGCGGAGGAAGTGATAATTAAGTTAAAGTTTCGCCATGATAAATGTGTACATCCTCCGAACAAAGAGCGTGATGGTGTTAATTTAATTTATTCATGTGTTGAATATGGCTGGCTGAGGAGAAAATGAGTACCCAAGGATTGTTGTATGCAAATCGCGCAAGGAGTGAGTGACAAATGGAATTCCAGGAGAGATTTTCATCGCGTAATTAGCTGAAGCAGGGGGGGGGGGGGGGGTTGGGTTGATGTTACATGTTGCGGGTTATGAATATAAAGGATCAAGTAAATGAAACAAGGCACATCATCGCGGAGGAATGAACTGACAACATGACACATGTGATGGAAACTTGGGCTTCACTGGGTGGGGGGAGGGCATGCGGGCCGATGGTGTACTCTGGGTTCGTGTGTATCGTTGTGCTAATGCGGGTACACCTTGATACTTGAGGCTTCTTCGAGTAAATTGGAGAGTTCAACTGAGTGAATTAAAAGAAACTTTTAGGAGAACACTGCGGGGGATATTGTAAAGGGTGATTTTTTAAAAGCTATAGGAAAGTTTTTCAAAAAAAAACACATAAAATTCAGAAAAATGCATGAAATCTTCATTTGAATCTATAGTACGGTCCATCTAATTTAATGTTTGAAGATTATTTCATGCAAATGTTGACCTTGACTGCGCCTTAAATGGTCCATCCGGTTAGTCCAATTTTGGCATACTCTTTCCAACATTTCGGCCGGTATCTCACGAATAAATGCTTCAATGTTGTCTTCCAATGCGTCAATTGAAGCGGGCTTGTCTGTATAGACATGAGCTTTAACATAGCCACACAAAAAATAGTCTAAAGGCGTTAAATCGCACGATCTAGGCGGCCAATTGACCGGTCCCGAACGTGAAATAAAATGTTCACCGAACTCGCCCCTCAATAAGTCCATTGTTGCGCTTGCTGTGTGGCATGTGGCACCGTCTTGTTGAAACCACATGTCATGCAAGTCAAGCTCTTGCAATTTGGGCAAAAAAAAAGTTGGATATCATCTCACGGTAGCGCTCACCATTCACAGTTACGTTACGATTCGCATCATCTTTGAAGAAGTACGGTCCAATGATGCCACCAGCCCATAAACCGCACCAAACTGTGACATTTTCTGGATGCATTGGTAGCTCTTGCAATGCTTCTGGCTGATATTCACTCAGAAATCGACAATTCTGGTTATACCCATTGAGTTGCTTCAGTGGGTCGATTAAACTGACCATAAAATGGAAGAAGCGCGCGATGAACTTTCTTAACAGAGCACGCAAAATTCAATAATTTGCAAGCGTTGTACGTTTGTAAGACGATTCATGGTTAAATTATAGACCAAACTGAAGATGTTTGACAGTGAAACAAAACACGAAACGTGCGTCAGCTACTTAAACCAGTGTTGCCAAAAAGATAATAGCTAAAAAATCACCCTTCATTTATCGAGCGAAAACTTTTGTTTCAAACGTCATTTTCAAGTTTGTGTGCTGTCAAATCTGACGATACAATCGAGGATACGAGGATTGAACCAAAATAGATGCTGCCAATGTTCGATTGTATCGAGTCAACTCGATTGTCTCAAGTTACGTGCTGGCACCCCAGCTTTCGTAGTTTTGATGCAACTTATCTTGTAGACCTTAAGCTTCACTGATGCTTGCTTCGTCGCCGAACAAGAGGATTTTCCTCAGTGGTGTCGTAAGATTCAGCATGGTAGCTTTCTTGATGACTTCCGACATCGCCTCCGATCTTTTTTTCAACTGTTTGGACAGTCGCCGTTGAGAATTTCTGGGAAACTTGGTCCCAACAGTCCGCTGTCCGACGCTAAACCGAGGTGTTCTTCTTGGACTCGAGTCTATGTTGGCTCCTCTGAAGATGTCGACAACAGGGCTCTAATCGCGTATGACGACAAACGTATGAAGTTAGCGTGTCAATGACGTTTCCGCTTCCGGGAAGCACGGAAAAACGATAGCGACTGAAGCCATATCGTTTTGCCTGCTTCACGTAAACTGAAAAAAGTCAATTTCTATTATTCCAGCGACAGATTTTTGACATTATCTATTTCTGCAATATATGAGGCTGCATCCGATTGCATTGTAGACGCACGAGTAGCTTTGTTAGGTACAAATTCCTTTGTCTCTCCCCTCTCACCACCCTTGCCTTCTTCTTCTTCTAGTGGCACTACAGTCCGGGGTGGACCTGAGCCCCAGTCAACAAGCTTTTCCAGCTGGCACGATCTTTAGCCAGCTGTATCCAATTACGCGCACCAATTTGGTTGAGATCCTTTTCCACTTGTTGGCGCCATCGGTTTCGTGGGCGTCCTCTATTGCGTTGTCCCACTGGTTCGGAGTCGAAGACTCTTCGGGCTGGAGCAGTGTTGTCCATGCGCTCTACATGGTCTAGCCATCTTAGGCGCTGAATCCGTAGACGCCTGACTTGGCTCATGTCGCTGTACAGCCCGTACTGTTCATGGTTGTAGCTTCTTCTCCAGAAACCATCAACGCAAACAGGATCGAAGATGGAACGCAGAACTTTTCTCTCGAAAAGACCAAGGACTTCTTCATCTGCTCTTGAGACTGTCCAGGCTTCTGCGCCATACAGCAGGACAGGGATGATGAGGATCTTATATCCTTCGAGAGACAGCTCTACTACTCAATTGCCTCTTGAGCTCGAAGAAACAGCGGTTGGCAAGAGTTATTCTGCGTTTAATCTCGGTACTGATGTTGTTTGTACTGTTTACCTGGGAGCCGAGGTAGACGAAGTCTTACTACCTCGAAGTTAAAGCTGCCTACGGTGACGTTCTGGCCGAGACGTGGATGTTGTGAGTCCTTTCTCGATTACAGCATGTACTTCGTTTTGCCCTCATTCACTGTTGAACCCATTTTTGCAGCCTCCGCTTCAATACCAGCAAACGCTTCATTGACGGCTCGCTGTGTTCGACCAATCACGTCAATGTCGTCCGCGTATGCTAGCAATTCTACGGACTTCTAGAAAGATCGTGCCTCTAGTGTTGGCGTTTGTTGGTTTCGCACGATTTTCTCCAGGATGATGTTAAACCGCGTCACATGACAGCGCGTCGCCTTGTCTAAAACCTTTTTTGACATTGAAGGTCTCGGTGAGTTCGCTACCGACCTTGATGGAGCAGCGAGAGTTCTCCATCGTCATCCTGCACAACCTGACGACTTTGGCAGGAATGTCAAAACTAGACATGGCGTTGTATAGCTGGTCTCGGTGCACGCTGTCACATGCGGCCTTGAAATCGACGAATAGGTGGTGGGTGTCGATTTGCATCTCTTGGGTTTTTTTCCAGGATCTGCCGTAGTGTGAAGATTTGGTCGATGGTGGACTTCCCCGGCCTGAAACCGCACTGAGAAGGACTAGGTTATTCACGAATGGTTGCAGGCGCTCGCACAAAACGACAGAGATGGTCTTGTAGGCGATGCTTAGGAGACTTATCCCTCGGTAGTTGTCGCAATTGAAGGGGTCTCCTTTTTTGTGGATTCTTCTGCTATTTGAACTAAAAAGCGTATACGACACAAGTTGGCTACAATTCGAGGCAAATTACTTGAGAATTACTGCCACCGGAACATGCGTGAAACACAGTGGCTTCCAGAAATAAGTTGGAAAGACCTCCTGTCTTTGACTCCAACCCAGAGGGACAACGTGGTAAATGCGGTCCACTCCTCTGTTGGGGCACACAGCTTGAAAGGGACCCCAATCAGCTGCGTAGCTGGAAGCAACTAGCACAAGCCGCACTCCCGTCTGCTCTCATCGCAAAAAAAAAAATCCGTGTGAACTCTTTTTTTTTCATTTTCAAATCCTCGCACTTTTTTGGCAGACCTCGTGACACCATCAATCATCGTTAAGCGTTTCCGAAGCGGATGACAACTGAACGCATATCCACCACAAACAAGCTATCTCCTCTCTCTCTCTCTCTCTCTCTCTCTATCTAAACTGTGACAATCACTCGAAAGCTGTCACCTGTCCTGTCATTTGTTTCGGAATTACCGTTAATCATCCGAATGGCCTGATGAATTGCCAACAACGAAACAAAACAAAAAAAAGGCCAATCAAACCGATATTATTCCATGAATTTTAATTGAGAAACATACAATTTTAACCCTCAGCCAGGCTCGCACAGTGCTGGTGGCATACGCGAATGTGTGATGCGACGCTGAAATTAGCGTATTATCCCAATACGCTGGATACAAAATGCGCTTCGTTCGCCGTCACCTGTCAACTTGTCAAGGCTGTCTGTCACACGGGGCGCAGTGAGAGAGTGCCAGAACCATCATCTCACGTAATAATAAGTCCATGAATATTAATACGTGTCAGTTCCATTAATTCCGGCCGGGAAGGTTAATCCTATCCCTTTCTTTATTGTTTCCCTTTTTTTTTCCAGTTTTAGTCGGCGGATTTCGATGCTGGTAACAGCTGAGGGTCCCTCTAAATTAGTCCATTCGAAATCCATTTGGAAACAGTAGCTGCGCCACTGATGGACTCTCAGGGGGATTGCTGTCAAAAGTCAACCCTTGCACGGCAGCTACTCCAGACCAGTGACTGGGTACACCGATGGGGAGGGGGGGCAGATGTGAGCAATGGATGCGAGATATGCGGCGCCATTGTGAGGTGTTTTGCGCAAAGTGGAATGGGCTTTAAACCACACGGCCAGAGGTTGAGACGCAACCACACCACTTCACGGGGCGAAAATTATTTATTTGAGTCGGAAAATGATATATGACGGTTGTTATCTTTAGTTACAGGATATGTTAGTCTTGTTAATTACAACGTTGCTGGTTACTGGTTCAACTGATGCTGCTTGTAAGCGGCTCTTTTCCGCCGCAACTGGTTCCTTCCCCTGCAGCAAACTCTGATGGTCCTTTGCGTGTGCGCTCGTGTGATTCGTGTGTGCGGGCGAAAGGACTCTGTCACAGTGCTTTGTTTTATTATTCAGGATTTGGGAAATTATTATCATCATCTGTGCCAGTGATATACACATGCTCCACCATGTACGTGAGTATGTGTGGGTGATGAAGGGGGAAGACTAGGGTTGTTGTTTGGGGCAATTACTCGTATGATGGGGTTTCTTGTGCGTCGGCTGTTGCTGCGTATGCGGCACAAGTTAGCTACTAATTGCAATTACTTGAGATGAAATTCGATGAGGATAAATGTTATGGCAGTAAATTGTGTACCGGAAATAGGGTCAGGATGCGGAAGATCTGCGAGAGATTACCGAGTATCAGGTGGAACGAGAAATGGAGGAGAGCGAGCGAAGGTTATCTGTTTTAGAAATCCCTACGTCATCCAATCTGCGAACTAAACTACACAGACGCTTGAGAATGTCTCAACTGTGAGCTCCTTATTCAGTTTTGCCAGTGAACGCAACTTAACGAAACCTAACGAAACTTAACGAAAGTGTGTAACTTCTCTGTATTCTCCCGATCGCTCAATTTGACTTATGTAGCGCCTCTCAAAGCACGAGATGACAACTTTTGGAGTCCCTTCATCATTCACTAAGGAAATAGCACACACCCTTGCTCCCCTCCCTACACGTCAAAAATGCACACAACAGCCGTCCCATTTCGCACAGATTGTGAAACTTAATTACAACTGAAACGAGAACGATGCAATTCTTTTGGTCACTCGAGTCGTTTCCCCCCGTTTTTTTTTTCTCTCTTCCTTCCTTTATTTTAACATGGTCCCCGTTGGATAAACTCCATGTCCCCGAATTGCACACAGCAAAAGAGTATCTAGCACATTTTGTTTCCATCAAAACTTATTGCTTGCTTCGGGCAGTACTTGCAATGAAAACTTTTCACTTACCGAAACCGCCGCTGCCCCCCGATTGCCACGGCACCCAGCGGCACAGTGAACAATGCCGAAACGCATTTCATTCCGATTTCAGTACTAAATCTTTGCACCAGCACACAGCTGAAGCGAACTGCAGCAGCAGCAAGCAAGCCCATGGAGCCAAACGAAAGCAAAAACAAAGAGGTGACGCTACCAAAAAAACCAAAAAAAAAGGCAAAGAAAAAACGTAGCGCTAAACAACAAACGCAACAAATCCACATGACGGAAAGTTTTCCACTTCGTTTTTAATGCGAACTCTTGGGCGTCCTTGTGCTTCCTTGTGCGTCCTTGAGCGCCCTTCGGTTTGCTTGCAATATTGTTCGCGTTGCGTTACAAAAACAAAAATAAAAACGGAAAAAATATTATATGCATGGTAAGTTTCCCTATGCGCGATGGTTCTTAATTCTGATCCAGCAGCCGTGCCGTGCGTCGACAGACACGAAAGTATTGTCCTCGGCAAGGCGGAGAGTTCGTGGCGGTGACGAAGGAGTGCCTGAAGGAAGGGCACGAAGGGAAACATGAATATTGTACCCATCTGTGAAAATTGCCGAGCGAAAACTTATGAGGAAAACTTTTGTTTGCCACTCAGGTCCTGCAGACATGATGCAACTTGCCTCGCTCCCACTTTTGCGATGAGAAATTTCAAGCAACTGTGGCTTCGGGGCAAAACCAACCAACATTAAAATGAAAAAAAAAAAAAACGAAGCAGAAAACCACGACGATACTGAAGCGTACATACACCTCTCCTAAGCATACCCCCTCCACCATCACCATTTCAGCATTTGAAGATGGAATGGAATGTTAATGCGATTTCTTGGAGCATCATCGTCACACCAGCTAACGGGCGAGTTCATTAAATTAGCCCCAGTCGAGTGAATCTGTTGAAGGAAGTGTGTTTTGCTCACTGCTCCTACGCCCCAGCCTCGGTCGCTCCGATTTCATCCATCCTGGGGATGGGAACCGAAACCCAGCTGACAGTTGTGTGATAAGTTGCAGAAGCTTCTGATGTGTGGTGATGTGTTTTGAATTGAATTAGGAAACTTTTGCTCAAAGGATAAGTGGTGAATTTTAATCCTGTCTTCTTCTTTTTTTTCCCCCCCCTTTCTGCGGTCTCGTCCTCGTCTTGCGATTCTTTATGTTTTCTGTGGGAATGACAGACTATGGAGGAAGTGTCAATGTGCTCAGATCTGAATTTAATGAGCTTGTGTTTCTAATTAGAAGAATATTTGGCCGTCTTCACGCTGAGCTTTGTTCATATTTCTGAATGAACCCTTCGAACTAAGAATATGCGGAACTTTCTCCATGTGATCTTTACAATATGTTATTCTGGACTTGTATAACAACTCTATCTGCTCTATAAGTGACTTAGGTTTGTGTCAGAACTTAACGGCAAGTGTTCACAATTGCTTCTGAGAACTTACGTAGAAAATCATCACCAACTGTTATTAACGTCCGGAAAAAGAGATTCATTTCCATCCGACTGAAGTCAGGAAGAGTTAACGAAACTTAACGAAACTCAACGAAACTTAACGAAACTCAACGAAAGTGTATAATTTCAGCATTTCACGTATTTTTTCAGTATACAAGATCCTGGTCGTATCCTGATGGGTATCTGTGTCCATTACATGCATTTCACTTGATTTGGCTGCCCCGCAACTGATACCCTGTCAATTTCCCCACCACTTCTCAATCGAAACAATCCCCTGGGTTTTGTGCCTTAAGCAATTCAGACAGAAGAAAATTAATGACTGACGACTACCCATTCAAAGTGCAATGCCTCTTGATGATGAGCTCAAAGTCCAAATGATGAATCGATGCCCTCACGAATCCATCCTTCTCGTTCCAAGTCAATCTAAAGAGCCTTCTTCAAATGACAGCCTTTCATACACCCAGAAATGCTCCAAATAATATTGATGAATTTTCCTCATTTACTTGCACAAAACCTAATCCGAATCACCTACAATGCCTTGAATTACACATCTCGTCCAGATTGCATTTGATTCATAATTCACAGACCCACCCACTCCGTCATCCGTCCTCCATACTGTGCAGCCCACAGTCGGAGTTGGTGTTTTTGGTGCCAGCTCGCATGTCGATTTCTCATCTTCATCGGGCATCTGGAACGTTCCCTGTGTGCCACAATCCAAGGGAATCCCAGTGAAATTTAATCCAATTCACCAAACTCTACTCCAGTCATCCTTTGGTTGCCTCTGCCGCTGCCGCCGCCTCTCAGACACACTCGTACTAGTGTAGGCGAAATCCCACAACAGTCCATGAAATATTCAGACGAAAAAACGGAGAGACAGAAAGAGAGCGAGAGAGAGAGAGAGAGGAACTGAACTCTGACAGCTACTAACTTCCCGTATTAAAACCGAAATTCCAATTCAATTGTCCTCCCAATCCCGTCTGAGTGGGGGGGGAGGGGTATAGGTGTGTGTAGTACGACCACCCATCATCCTCCTACCCGATGGCAGAAGACACTCAAACGAAAGTCAGCAGAGGGACGTAAATTTTTAATAGAAATTGCAGCAATGCCCGACTAACACTCACTTCCTTGTGGGAGTATATTTGATTTCATGCTCCAAATGTAGCAAACTTGTGTGTGTGTGTTTGAGAGCGGAGAGGGGTGGGCTGAGGTAGAAAAGAAAACGGAAGTGACGGCTGAGGAGTGCAGAAACACAATTTCTAAGAAACACATCAACATTCTTATCATTCAACTGATTCTCTGCACACTCTCTCTCTCGCACGGTCTCGGTCTCGGTCCTTGTCGATGTAGCTCTCTTCATCGTCCTTGAGTCGTCGTCATCGGTCTTCCCCCACATCGTCCTCACCGTCATCGTCATCGTCGTCGTCGTCGTCAGCATCTAAACGAAATCAATTGGTAAATTTTTTATGAAGACGCAATCTTCATCGTTTTCTATTGAATTGAATCTTGAATCTTGAATCCTGAGTCCTGCAGCCTGACTCCTCAGCACTGAATCGTGTGTGAATCCCACTCACAGCGTGGTGTGCAAAGAGTACACATTGCGTCCTCACTAAGTCGCAAACAATAAACGACGCGCGTCTGTGAATTATTAAGGATCCTTCGCAAACTCCTTCACAGTTTGTTATTTAAATGCTAAATGCCATTCCGTTGGTTTCTTAATTTTGTTTCTCTCGTTTATTTGGGGGCGTGTTGAATTATCGAATAATTAATTGAAAGGAATTGCATTTCTATTCGTGGACCAAGGAGATGTGAATACCCGGCGAGTCCTTGCCTGACCCTTGAACTGTTGTGAAACACTGGAACTGGGGAAACTTAATCATTACATCGCTGGGTTTCTCTGTTTCTCTTTCATTTCTGTTTTTGTTCTGCAGACGAAATCGGGGGGAAATGATTGTCATTGTGTCTCGAATTCGGTTTGTTTCCACGGAGTTGATGAGAACAGGGGCGGAATGTGAGCCATTTTTTTTCGAAGAGGATGAATTGATTTGAGTTCTCTTACTGATCGCATCCCTCGCAAGGTGATGAAACACGGTTATCCCCCGTCATGCAATGTTTGCCTTTCCTATTGACTACTCGAGGCAGCTCTCATTTTTCATTTTACATTAATTTTTATTAATAGAAATTCATAATATAACTTAAATTTACTTACTTAAGGTGGCGCTACAGTCCGGGGTGGACCTGGGCCTCAACCAACAAGCGTCTCCAGCCAGCTCGATCTTTAGCTAGCTGTCTCCAGTTTCGCACGCATAGTTGGTTGAGGTCCCTTTCCACTTGCGTGCGCCACCTGAGTCGCGGTCTTCCTCTACTGCGCCGTCCCTCGGGGGTGGATTCGAAGACTTTTCGGGCCGGAGTATTTGTTTCCATCCGCTCTACATGACCTAGCCATCTCAGTCTTTGGATCTTCACTCTTCTGGCTAAGTCGATGTCGCTGAACAGCCCGTATAGTTCGTCATTATATCTCCTCCTCCACTCACCGTCTATGCAGACGGGACCGAAAATCACACGAAGAATTTTCCTCTCGAAGCAACCAAGGGCAGCTTCATCCGCTTTTGACAAAGTCCATGCCTCCGCGCCATATAGCAGGACTGGGACGATTAAGGTCTTGTAGATCGTTATCTTGGTTGTTCGAGAGAGGGCTTTGTTTACCAGTTGCTTTCTTAGCCCAAAGAAGCAGCGATTGGCAAGGGTTATTCTTCGTTTGATTTCAGCGCTGGTGTCATTGTCTGAGTTTATAGCGGTGCCTAGGTAGACAAAGTTTTTGACTACCTCAAAGTTATATCTGTCTGCTGTGACGTTCTGACCGAGACGTCGGTGTTGGATGTCCTTTCTCGTTGACAGCATATACTTGGTCTTATCCTCGTTTACCGCTAAACCCATCTTCGCGGCCTCCGTTGCAATACCCACAAAAGCGCCATTGACATCACGCTGCGTCAATATCGTCGGCATATGCGAGTAGTTGGACGGACTTCTGAAAGATTGTTCCTCTGGTGTTGGCGTTCGAGTTTTGAACAATTCGTTCAAGAACGATGTTGAAAAAGTCGCATGACAGCGCGTCGCCTTGTCTGAATCCTTTTTTGACATCAAAGGTCTCGGTTCGGTCTTTACCGACCTTGATGGAACAGCGTGCATTCTCCATCGCCATCCTACACAAACGGATGAGTTTGGTAGGGATGCCAAAACTAGACATTGCTCTGTATAGCTCGTCTCTATCGATGCTATCATACATACGCGGCCTTAAAATCGATTTGCTGCTCCTGGATCTTCTCCAAAATCTGCCGCAGTGTGAATATTTGGTCGATGGTGGATTTTCCTGGCCTAAAGCCACACTTGTATGCACCGACCAGGCTGTTGACGAATGGCTTTAGGCGTTCACACAGTACGGCAGATACGGTTGTAAGCGATAATTAGGAGACTGATGCCTCTGTAGTTGGCGCAGTTCAAAGGGTCTCCTTTTTTATGGATCGGGCAAACAATGCTGAGGTTCCATTCATCGGGCATGTTTTCCTCCGACCATATTTTACAGATGAGTTGGTGCATGCTCCTTACCAAATCATCGCCTGCGGCTTTAAAAAGCTCGGCGGGTAGGCCGTCAGCTCCCGCAGCCTTTTTGGATTTCAGTTTAGATATGGCAATCCTCACTTCATCCGGGTCGGGTGGACGGAATTGTTGATCTTCGTCGTCCCTTTCATTGGGGTTGAATGGTTCGTTCTGCCTGACAGCGGGATTTGGTTCTTCGTCGCCGTTATACAGTCTGCAGAAATGGTTTTTCCATATCCTCAGCATCGACTGTGACTCAACTACGATGTTCCCTTGATCATCCTTACAGGCTTCGGTTCGGACTTTATAACCTTGACTGGTTAACTTTACCCTTTGGTAAAACTTCCTCATCTCATTCCTGCAGTAATATCCCTCTATTCTGCCGATCGCGCGCTTCTCATGCTCCTTCTTTTTTCTCCTGAGAAGCCGGTGTTCGTCTCTCCTCTTCTGCTCGTAGAGCTCCCGAGCAGCTCTTGTCCTTCTTTGCAGTGCCGCTTTGTATGCTTCTTGCTTGGCTGCATTCGCCTGCCGACACTCGTTGTCAAACCAGGGGTTTCGTTGTGGTGGCGGATTGAAACCCAGCACATCAGAGGCGGCATCTCTGATGGCTTTTTGGCAATGCTGCCACTGGTCTTCAATACTTGATGTTGGCGGCGTAGGATTTCTTAAGAGGTTAAGGGAGACACGATCGGAAAAGGATTTGGCAATCTCTTGCGATTGTAGCCGGCTGACGTTGAACTTCTTCACAGTATTTCTTTGTCTTGGCGGTGTTCGGCATATCCGCAGCCTTACCTTGGCTACAACAAGGTGGTGGTCCGAATCAATGTTGGCGCCTCGGAACGTTCGGACATGTATGATACTGGAGGAGTGCCTTGCGTCTATCGCAATATGGTCAATCTGATTGACGGTTGATTGATCAGGAGATCGCCATGTTCCTTTGTGAATATCGAGATGTGGGAATCTTGTACTGGCTACTACAACATTTCGCCCCGCAGCAAAATCGATCAGCCTAAATCCGTTATCGGATGTGGTGTCGTGTAGGCTGTGCTTTCCGACCGTACTACCAAAGATGTTCTCTCTTCCTAGCTTTGCGTTAAAATCGCCAAGGACAATTTTAAAGTCGTAGCTAGGGCATTGCTCATACGTTTTGTTCAGGAGCTCATAGAACCTGTCTTTGGTGTCATCATCTTTCTCCTCTGTGGGGGCATGTGCGCATATAAGGCTTATGTTGGCAAATTTAGCCTGGATGCGAATTGTCGTGAGGCGCTCGTTCACGGACCTGAACGATAGGACTTCTTGCCTAAGTCTGCCTCTAACGACAAATCCACATCCAAATAGGCGCTGTTTTTGTTGTTTGTAGCAATCACCGTAGTATATATAACTTAAATACTAGACAAAAATGCTTATAACTAGTTGAACGAACAGTGCTCCTACTTCTAACTTACTGGCCCTAGGCGGGCACTCTAAGCTAAACTTAATCTTAAACTATGTCTTTCGACTTAACCGAACAATGCATATGTTTAAAATTATATGATTGACTGTACAATTTGAAATTAAGAAAACTTAAAAAAAAAAAAAACTTAATGACTGAACTGATTTTATTTAAAACCTATATGCTATCTTACATACTACCTTAAAATAACTTAAACTACCTTAAACTAAACATACATACATATATACATGTGTATATATATATATTCAAAAAAAAACAAAATTCAGAAAAATGCATGAAATCTTTATTTGAATCGATAGTACGGTCCATAGAGTCGAGTTTTGATATTGGACGCCTGAGCACAACAGAGATTGCCAGAGCCTACGAAGAGCAATTAAGCGAGCGACTCTCCGGTATGCCTACGTCAAACACCAACGCCAACGAGATGTGGTTGCATTGCCGCTCGGCCATCAAAGAGGTAGCGGAAAACACCTTAGGCTACCTACCGCCCCCGACAAGAAACGTGTGAGCAGAAGAAACGTGCAACCGACGAGGCATACCAAAAAGCGCTGCAACGGAAAACTAGAGCAGCGCAAGAGGAGTACCGGGCTAGAAGACGGGAGGAAAAGAAGCTTCTACGCCAGAAGAAAAGGTCTCCCGAGCCTAGGGATAGACAAAAAATACGGGCCTTTTATAAAAAAAGCCAAAAGCCTGGCTGCAGGCTTAAGGAAAGGCACCCAGGCTCTTCGAAATCGTGAGGGTAGCCTTGTTACTGACCCGCAGGGAATAATGGATGTGTTAAAACAGCACTTCCAACAACCGCCTGACTGGGCCTGACCAGGAGAGAGTGATAGGGAATCAGGAAATCCCAACTCCAGTCGATGGAGTAGTCCTCCCACCTAACTTTAAAGAAGTCGGAACAGCCATTAAAAGGCTGAAGAACAACAAAGCCGCAGGCTCCGATGGCCTACCATCAGAGCTCTGCAAGGCCGGGGGCGATGTTCTGGTGGGGAGCATGCACCAGATCATCTGTAAAATTTGAGAAGATGAAAGCATGCCCGACGACTGGAATATCAGCTCCATTTGCCCCATCCACAAAAAAGGCGATCTTGCCTCTTGCAACAACTATAGAGGTATATCCCTGCTCAACTTCGCCTACAAGATCCTGTCCAGCGCACTGTGTGAACGTCTAAAGCCGTTTTGCACCGCACTAATCGGCACGTACTAGTGCGGTTTCCGGCCCGGCAAATCGACTATAGACCAAATCTTCACACTAAGACAAATACTGGAGAAGACCAGTGAGTTTCAAATCGATACGCACCACCTGTTCATTGATTTCAAAGCCGTATAGGACAGCATTCATCGCAAGGAGCTATTCGATGCGATGGCCGAATTCGGGATCCCGGGAAAACTGATCCGGTTGTGTCGCACCACGCTAACACACACGCGATGCACCGTGCAGTTCGGCTCAAGGATTTCTGAGCCGTTTGAAACTTGCACTGGATTTCGGCAAGGAGATGCGCTGTCGTGTGACTTCTTCAATCTGGTACTGGAGAAGATAGTGCGGAGGGCAGCTGTAAACACGGAAGGCACTATCTTCTACAAGTCGGTCCAACTGTTGGGTCCAACGCAGATGACATCGACATCGTCGCGCGTTCTCAACGTGCCGTAGTAGAGGCTTTTACGGCGATTGAAGAACATGAGAAACGAACAGGTCTCACGGTCAATGAGGACAAAACGAAATATATGCTGTCGACCAAAAAACGTTCCGTCACACACCACCTTGGACAAAATTTCACGGTCGACAGCTACAATTTCGAGATAGTGAAGGAGTTTGTCTACCTCGGGGCAAACGTGAACTCCACAAACGACATCACAGTGGAGATCGGTCGTAGAATCGGCCTTGGCAACCGGTGCTACTTCGGTTTGTCAAAACAACTGGGCTCAAAACTCCTGACTCGAAGGACTCTACAAAATTCTTATTTTGCCAGTCCTGCTCTGTGGAGCCGAAAGCTGGACGCTAAGCAAAACTGCAGAGCTGATTCTTGGTAGCTTCGAAAGAAAAGTTCTACGACGGATATATGGTTCCGTCTGCGAGGAAGGCGAATGGAGGAGAAGACATAACCGCGAACTCTACGAGCTGTACCAGGATGTGGACATAGTCCGGAAAGCAAAAATCGAGCGCATGGACAACAATGCTCTAGCAAAGAGGGTCTTTGAATCCGGGTCTACTGGTTCGAGAAGAAGAGGAAGGTTTCCGGTATAAACACCAAGTAATCGCGAATGTAAGACAGCTCGGTCTTGATGACTGGAAGCCGCGTGCCCAGGACCGTCAACGATGGAAGGCAGCAATTGCTCAGGCTCGGACCCTTCATGGATCACCGGCCTGATCAGTAAGTAGTACGGTCCATGTAATTTAATGTTTGAAGATTATTTCATGCAAATGTTGACCTTGACTGCGCCTCAAATGGTCCATCCGCTTAGTCCAATTTTGGCATACTCTTTCCAACATTTCGGTCGGTATCTCACGAATAAATGCTTCAATGTTGTCTTCCAATGCGTCAATTGAAGCGGGCTTGTCTGTATAGACATGAGCTTTAACATAGCCACACAAAAAATAGTCTAAAGGCGTTAAATCGCACGATCTAGGCGGCCAATTGACCGGTCCCGAACGTGAAATAAAATGTTCACCGAACTCGAACCCCTCAATAAGTCCATTGTTGCGCGTGCTGTGTGGCATGTGGCACCGTCTTGTTGAAACCACATGTCATGCAAGTCAAGCTCTTGCATATTGGGCAAAAAAAAGTTGGATATCATCTCACGGTAGCGCTCACCATTCAAAGTTGGGCTACGATTCGCATCATTTTTGAAGAAGTACGGTCCAATGATGCCACCAGCCCATAAACCGCACCAAACTGTGACATTTTCTGGATGCATTGGTAGCTCTTGCAATGCTTCTGGCTGATATTCACTCCAAAATCGACAATTCTGCTTATTTACGTACCCATTGAGCCAAAAATGAGCCGCTTCAGTGGGTCGATTAAACTGACCATAAAATGGAAGAAGCGCGCGATGAACTTTCTTAACAGAGCACGCATTTTGATAATAAAATTCAATAATTTGCAAGCGTTGTTCGTTTGTAAGACGATTCATGGTTAAATTATAGACCAAACTGAAGATGTTTGAAAGTGAAACAAAAAACGAAACGTGCGTTAGCTGTTTAAACCAGTGTTGCCAAAAAGATAATAGCTAAAAAATCACCCTTTATATACTTAAGCTATTTACAGGGTGTAGACATAAGTACACACAATTGTACAAATGTGTATAAGTATTTGTTTTTTTTACATGTTTAGAGCTTACAAAACTACCTTAAAAACTACCTAAGATACATAGGTCGGCCATAGATTGCAGCTGAACTACTCAGCTGCAAGACAGAGACCGACTGCGCCCCATAAGGGGATCTGTACAACCCTTTCCCTAACCAGGGTCTAAAGGGTTCGATGATAGAGTTCCCTCGCTACACAGCCACCAGAATTTTCGGTGTTACATTGCAACATCTCGCCTTGATACCGCCGTACTGAACCGGAGGAGACCCTCCTCAGCTCGTTGTGCGACGGAACGGTCGTGGTTGAGTCGCCCATCCACAGTTGAACGGGCGATGTGGAAGAGGAGCGGTACCGCATTTTCATTTTGTATCAGACCGTGTTTGTCCAAATGGAGGAATGCTGCTGGGGGAGGGGGGCGAAGCCGTTATGACGTACTATTTCATGGTACTGAGGATTGGGGTAGTAAGCCCCAGAGATCAAGTTATTGACTGAGTTCATCGCTCTGGCAGTATGGCCTCGAATCAATTTCAACAGGAAATTGTCCACTCGTATCAGTTTCGCCCCGTTGTATTTTTTGTACTGAGACTCTGGTGTTCTGTAAAGGCGAAGGCAAGCCCTAAGACAGGCCCTCTCAAACACCCGAATCTTTTCCATCAAGCTTGCACTCACGTTGAACCACACGGGACAGCCGTAGGTGAGCATTGGCCGAATGAGGGCCATGTAGCAGATTACCTTCACCCTCGCATCGAGTTGGCTGTTGTTAAACAGTCTCTTTGTAAGAGCGAAAGCGCCTCGGGCTCGGGCTAGAGCAGCATCTACATGTTTGTTAAAATATAGATAATGATCTAGACAAATCCCCATGTATCTGACTACAGTCCTTTGCGCCAGTGGTTGCCCGTGTCGCCCAACAATTGTGAACTTTCGCGCCAATTCTTTTTTGTATCCGCCGAAGCCTTATACAACGGGGTCCTGAACAGTATGGTTTCCGACTTCGGAAAGTTGATATTCAACTTCCAGTCATCGCAACTTCTCATGAATGAGTCGAAGTCACCCTGCGCGAGAGTAGTGATGTCCTCGATCTTTTTACCTGATCTATACACGATCAAGTCGTCGGGGCGGCGGCATTCAGGGTTCCATTGTGACACCTATTCTATTTCCATTGTATTCAGCTACCTTGTCTGGTGGGGCGGACATCTCTGCCTTAGACTCCACTTTCAGAAATGATCTTCCATTCCATCAAGTCTGGCAGGTGAATGGCCGCTTATCTCTTAACGTGATGTCAACGTATTTTAGCATCCAACTTATGTGGATGTCAGGACACTGTGACATCTCAGAGAAGTGTGAGGCGGACTAACTCTAGACTTGTTTCGCACTCTTTCCGAGTGAATATCATAAATATTTGAAAATCATCCAACAAGTGAGAGATATCCATGCAAACTACCCGTATTCAGGGCCCCAGTATAGTCAGCTACAACTTCATATACCGACTGACAGATGTCAGATTGAAGTGACTGAAAATTATTTCAAATTGTTACGTCGTTAATTTGTCATCAATCACACTAGTTCATCAGTAAACCTGCGAAGTTGGGGCATTCTCATTTGTATCAGTAACAGCTGTCAAATCTGACATTTGACATCTGAAATCATTGACAGCTTTAAAGTGAGGTAAATATGACCGTTTTATTGACTGCATAACTACAGAGTTCGCTGAGTTGAATAAATTACGTCTTGTGGGGAAAATGGTGAACAAATGGTGACTCAGTGACAGCCGGCAAGTCTGACATGAGAATATCTTACGTCATTGAAAGGAGAAATGCAATGTCGTTGACAGCTGGCAAGTCCGACGTGCGACCATCTTTCGTCACTGAAAGGTGCAATGCAATGACAATAAACATTAAAATGACGTTTGTGTGTCTACAGAGCTGACTTGACTTACTTCACATCCTGAAGCAACCCATGAAGGTCCTGAGCCTGCGCAAATACTGCCTGCCATTGTTGCCGATCTCGGGCACGATGCTACCTTCCAGTCATCGACACCAAGCTGCCCAAATGTGTTACCATTACCAAAACATCCCGATTTCCCAAACCCGCTAAGCTCGCGTCCAACGAAGCATCTTACCCGTCCGACCGGCCTTGACTCCACCCCTGTGCTATAGCGTCATCGAATGCAATTACTCAGTTTTAATTCGATTTGCTTCAATTGAAATTCGAATCATCGATTCGGTGGCCCTGCTTTTAAGGTGAAGCAACTTTATATCTCTCTCCCTCTGCAGATGAACTCCTTCTCCTTCTCTTCAATCGTTCGTCCTTAATCCATCCACCGTCCCGACCGCAAAGTAATTTTGTCGATCGAAATGAACTTGCTCTCACTGGCTGTGGGTGTGTGTGCTGGTCGTCTCTCGTTCATTGTTGACATTTTCAATTTGAAATCCAACGGATTGTAATTATTCATTCGTAGCCAAGCCATTGAGTGGAGTAGACACTGGAGACAGTGGAGACAGAGTGATTGGGGGTAGGCATCGCTTAAATTCATCTGAAAAATGTAACAATTCGAAAGTGATTCATTTAAAGAATGTCAGTCGCAATTGAGACATCACACGAGATTCAATTAAGAAACTGTGTGCTGCTGCTCCTACAGTGGATCCATTTGAAATAGTTTCTGTTTTTTTTGTTCCTGTTGCCAGTCAGTCTTCGTAGTTATTTCGAGAGGAGCAAAGTGGCCAAAGTGGACAGCTGGCGGAGTCAGGCTAAGATCGATTTGGAATTTAATCAAGAAGACAGATGAGATGGATGGGGACGACGACAATGGCGGAGGGAGTGCCAATTAATGTATGGCGCCGAAGAAACTTTGCAAGTGCTCTTGACGTGGCACACATTTCAATGGGGGAGTGATAATTATTCTTTCGTTCGCAAGCAGGGAGGGCGGGGAGCTTCGGCTAAGTTCGATAAGTAGGTGACGTTTTTGCTGAGGAGTTTTGTAACAAATTTGTCTTCTTTTTTACGTGGCGCGGTGGATTTGGACAGCCAGTCCTTGGTCAGCTGCTGCTCATTGCCCGGGCAGCAAGTTGGTCTAGGTCGTTCTTCACTTGTGTGGCCCACCCTAGAAGCGGATGTGGGTTAGGGTCCGCTCTTCGTGCTAGAGCCAAGTCGATGGTCTGGCCCGGTCTGGATCCTTAGACGGCTGGATAGGCTAACGTCTCTGTACAACTTCTCCCGCACTGTAGTGGATCATGCGGGTCAGAAGATGATGATGACGATGAAAGGGTGAAGGGTGGGTTAGGTTAAAGTGGAGTCTTTTCTTGCAACAAAGCGCTTTTCCAAGCTTTTCCAACTCCAGATCTCGATAGATACACACGAGAGAACATCACCAGAGATGTACAGAAGTCGTAGCTAGGTCATAATGGGCCGCCATGGCAGTTGGAAGATGAACAAGGAAAAACCCTGGCTCATGCTGATGTCGTTCAGTTCGCTCCTAGATGTGAGTTCCCACGGCTAGCCCGAGTACAGAATGAGCAGACGAGATGTGGGTGGTCGACGCCTCCTCCGGTGGGCTGGGACCTTTATCAAGTTCTGAGTCCTTAATGGTGGTCTGAGTGACCGAAACGATGATCAGATTTCATATCCCCCGACTAAGACTTACGGAGGAGCTGGTGCATGTAGTCCAACGGCACATCATCATCCCATCTCTCACCTCATTCTCTCTCATCGCTTTTCATTGCCCCCAGATTGAACGGACTGCCTGTCGCCTGTGTCCGACTTCTCGTCGCCTATTAATTTCTTCAAATTCGCAGTAAGCACAAGCTATTCCTGCCCGCCCAACTTCTCCCCGACCTTGGTAAACGTTGGACAATTGTTTCTGTCAGACGTCATCTCCTCCAGCTCCTCGTGATGCTTCTGTTTCTTGAGATCGCTGCCCTTCTTCGTTCTACGAACAGCCTTCGAAGATCGATGCAGCGTTTCCCTGTAGGCGTCTTTCAGCGTCTGCTTCCAGTCGTTGTCAGATCGGAGATCTTTCCACGATGGTGGAGGGTCCAGCTTTCGCATTGCCTTGTGGGTTTTTTCCCGTCAATGCAGGTGCCTGCCTCCAGCCATTGTCAACCGATGATTTCCCTTAAATCTATCGCACCACTGGCGTCTTCTTTGATTCCTTCTTGACAAAGTCTGTAATCTTCTTGGATCCTTTATGCCGACGGCGCCCGTCCTCTGCTTACACGGAGTGTCCACTACACCGAGAGACTCATTCAGTTGCCCGCAACGACCGCTCGCCCATTCTGCCTCTTTCTCTCCTCACGGACGTGAACGTTCTTTTTCTCTGAATTTCAAGTGAATCATAACCTCATGAATATTCTGCCACTAAATCCACTGACGACACACCAAGCGACAGATGTGCGTACACCGGACCGCCCCGCATCTGGGGGAAAAAAAAAAAACCCAACTCAGTTCTGACGAATTTGAATACAAAATCAGAGACGCTGAACCTCCATCGCACTAGTTCCTAAAAGCCATTCGGCATTGAGCACACCCTGGGTCGACCCGTTTAATGAAACCGACCGACCCCGCGCATCATGAAAACCATCCATCAGCATCTGGCCGACAATAAATCATCCCCGGGGACTACTACTAAACTCCACGGTCTATATCCTTCAAACAAACGACTCCTTCATGTCACGGATAGAGCGAGTCCTCCTCGTCTGCCACAATCAAGTGAAATCTCAGCGGTGCCCCACAAAGCGACCAATCCTCTCCTTCATCTCTTCATTCTAAGCCGTTGCCGCGCTCTCTATTTAAAATTGAAACCCACTCCTTCGCCTTTGCAGCGCCTCGGTGTGGTGATGAGTCCTCATTCATTCGAAGAACAACGCTGCCGAGGCGGACCGAGGCATCGCGTAAAAACCGACTGAAGGAGCAGCAGCCTGAAGGATCTCCTTTAATTATCCTTTAATTTCGTCGCTTTTCTTCTGATATCGCGGATGGTAATTCAGGGAACCCCACCAGAACCATTATCAACCTCATCAGCGTCATTGTCACTCGGCTCCGGAGGAAGATCTAGAACAATGACTACACTCCAGGAGAGTGCCACGAACACGCGCACACCCAGACACGGCGGTAACAATGGGAAAACCTTCCGTCTACTTGTGACAATAATACGTCATTAGTTGTTTCGAATTCAGCATCGATGCGAGGAGGACCTGGGAGAGCAGCTTCTAGAAGGAGCAGCTTCGCTTTGCTTCCTCCATTCCGGCGGTAATAAGGCGAAAAATGTTGCGGCATTCCTTCAACCGTAGTTCACAGAGTGCGGGACTAAGTGGATTCCTCAAAGGACACAAAGTTAAGGGAATCCGAAGCCAGAGCAGAGTGCAGGCAGGAGAGTCTCCCTCCCCTCGTGCAGTGGCGGTCTCGAACTATTAATCACTGGAATACGCCAGAGCTCTGGTGGCCGGGATGCAGCTGCAGCTTCTGGAGCATCGGTGGCGGATTCACGTCGATAGTGTGAACTGGCAGTGGAATGCACTTTGGTGTGAAAAGAGACCTGCCCTGGCCTGCCCTGTGCTGCCATTGACTCTCCCACTCTTAACCACGTTTGACTGTAAGAAATGGCTTCAATTTCAGCTTAGATTGAACCGAGGCAAGAAGGTGAAGACGAAGACGATGAAGGAGACGGGGAGGAGGGCGCCACTCCTCAATGGCAGTGGCTTTTGGTGCAGTGAGCCACATCCGTTCGAGAACAAGAAAAACTCATTTGGAATGATTTATTCTGGACAGATGCTGGTTGGGGTGCCTGTGTGTGTGTGTGGCATGGTGGAGGTGAAGATAAGGCTGATGTATTCCCTTGTGGAATGTGAATCAAATGCACTGAGAGATTGAGTGTGAGGAGTGCGGACGGGGGAGGGAAGCAGAAGAGATCTTCAGTTGAATTTTAAGCTTCGATTGATGCGCGTTAAGATGTTTGCTTTCTGCTCGTGACGTAATGAGAAATGATAAGCGCACTCGGATACTGTTTTCAAAATGAAGTTGGAATATCCTCTAAGGAAATGATGGCGGGAGGGGGACGACTGAAGGTGAACGGAGGCACTCCTTGAAGTTCACAATCACTCATGGATCAGCACTGATGAAGATGTCACACGGGAACGTGTCTGGGACGAGCAAGGGGACCGCTGCAGGAAGCGAGAATGGCTTTTGATTGCACTCCAGCACGAAGGACCTACACTACGGACGTAAATCAAAATCCAACCGCAAAGTCTGCACTCCAGCACCATGGAGATGTTGACCACGGATGTAGACCAAAATCCACCCGCAAACAAAATCGGGTTGATCTCAGCTGCCTCATTTTCTGTCAACTTTCTCCCGGTTTTATTGCTATCTTGAGCCGGCCAATTCGATTTCTCTCCTCCATGTGCTTATGTGCTTCCGACGACATCGAATTTTTCACCTAAAAAAATTGACAGTGTATAGTAAGGATTTTGGAGCCTTTTCATGGCTCATCTTCCAACTGCCACAGCGGCCCAACTAGGCGTACCTACGACCTGTGTACACCTGTGGGTATGTGTTTAGATGTGTATTATCGAAATCCAAAGACTGGAGTGGATCCGACGACATCGAATTTTTCACCTAAAAAAATTGACAGTGTATAGTAAGGATTTTGGAGCCTTTTCATGGCTCATCTTCCAACTGCCACAGCGGCCCAACTAGGCGTACCTACGACCTGTGTACACCTGTGGGTATGTGTTTAGATGTGTATTATCGAAATCCAAAGACTGGAGTGGATCCGACGACATCGAATTTTTCACCTAAAAAAATTGACAGTGTATAGTAAGGATTTTGGAGCCTTTTCATGGCTCATCTTCCAACTGCCACAGCGGCCCAACTAGGCGTACCTACGACCTGTGTACACCTGTGGGTATGTGTTTAGATGTGTATTATCGAAATCCAAAGACTGGAGTGGATCCGACGACATCGAATTTTTCACCTAAAAAAATTGACAGTGTATAGTAAGGATTTTGGAGCCTTTTCATGGCTCATCTTCCAACTGCCACAGCGGCCCAACTAGGCGTACCTACGACCTGTGTACACCTGTGGGTATGTGTTTAGATGTGTATTATCGAAATCCAAAGACTGGAGTGGATCCGACGACATCGAATTTTTCACCTAAAAAAATTGACAGTGTATAGTAAGGATTTTGGAGCCTTTTCATGGCTCATCTTCCAACTGCCACAGCGGCCCAACTAGGGATACCTACGACCTGTGTACACCTGTGGGTATTTGTTTAGATGTGTATTATCGAAATCCAAAGACTGGAGTGGATCCGACGACATCGAATTTTTCACCTAAAAAAATTGACAGTGTATAGTAAGGATTTTGGAGCCTTTTCATGGCTCATCTTCCAACTGCCACAGCGGCCCAACTAGGTGTACCTACGACCTGTGTACACCTGTGGGTATTTGTTTAGATGTGTATTATCGAAATCCAAAGACTGGAGTGGATCCGACGACATCGAATTTTTCACCTAAAAAAATTGACAGTGTATAGTAAGGATTTTGGAGCCTTTTCATGGCTCATCTTCCAACTGCCACAGCGGCCCAACTAGGTGTACCTACGACCTGTGTACACCTGTGGGTATGTGTTTAGATGTGAATTATCGAAATCCAAAGACTGGAGTGGATCCGACGACATCGAATTTTTCACCTAAAAAAATTGACAGTGTATAGTAAGGATTTTGGAGCCTTTTCATGGCTCATCTTCCAACTGCCACAGCGGCCCAACTAGGTGTACCTACGACCTGTGTACACCTGTGGGTATTTGTTTAGATGTGTATTATCGAAATCCAAAGACTGGAGTGGATCCGACGACATCGAATTTTTCACCTAAAAAAATTGACAGTGTATAGTAAGGATTTTGGAGCCTTTTCATGGCTCATCTTCCAACTGCCACAGCGGCCCAACTAGGTGTACCTACGACCTGTGTACACCTGTGGGTATTTGTTTAGATGTGTATTATCGAAATCCAAAGACTGGAGTGGATCCGACGACATCGAATTTTTCACCTAAAAAAATTGACAGTGTATAGTAAGGATTTTGGAGCCTTTTCATGGCTCATCTTCCAACTGCCACAGCGGCCCAACTAGGTGTACCTACGACCTGTGTACACCTGTGGGTATTTGTTTAGATGTGTATTATCGAAATCCAAAGACTGGAGTGGATCCGACGACATCGAATTTTTCACCTAAAAAAATTGACAGTGTATAGTAAGGATTTTGGAGCCTTTTCATGGCTCATCTTCCAACTGCCACAGCGGCCCAACTAGGTGTACCTACGACCTGTGTACACCTGTGGGTATTTGTTTAGATGTGTATTATCGAAATCCAAAGACTGGAGTGGATCCGACGACATCGAATTTTTCACCTAAAAAAATTGACAGTGTATAGTAAGGATTTTGGAGCCTTTTCATGGCTCATCTTCCAACTGCCACAGCGGCCCAACTAGGTGTACCTACGACCTGTGTACACCTGTGGGTATGTGTTTAGATGTGTATTATCGAAATCCAAAGACTGGAGTGGATCCGACGACATCGAATTTTTCACCTAAAAAAATTGTCAGTGTATAGTAAGGATTTTGGAGCCTTTTCATGGCTCATCTTCCAACTGGCACAGCGGCCCAACTAGGTGTACCTACGACCTGTGTACACCTGTGGGTATTTGTTTAGATGTGTATTATCGAAATCCAAAGACTGGAGTGGATCCGACGACATCGAATTTTTCACCTAAAAAAATTGACAGTGTATAGTAAGGATTTTGGAGCCTTTTCATGGCTCATCTTCCAACTGCCACAGCGGCCCAACTAGGTGTACCTACGACCTGTGTACACCTGTGGGTATTTGTTTAGATGTGTATTATCGAAATCCAAAGACTGGAGTGGATCCGACGACATCGAATTTTTCACCTAAAAAAATTGACAGTGTATAGTAAGGATTTTGGAGCCTTTTCATGGCTCATCTTCCAACTGCCACAGCGGCCCAACTAGGTGTACCTACGACCTGTGTACACCTGTGGGTATGTGTTTAGATGTGTATTATCGAAATCCAAAGACTGGAGTGGATCCGACGACATCGAATTTTTCACCTAAAAAAATTGACAGTGTATAGTAAGGATTTTGGAGCCTTTTCATGGCTCATCTTCCAACTGCCACAGCGGCCCAACTAGGTGTACCTACGACCTGTGTACACCTGTGGGTATTTGTTTAGATGTGTATTATCGAAATCCAAAGACTGGAGTGGATCCGACGACATCGAATTTTTCACCTAAAAAAATTGACAGTGTATAGTAAGGATTTTGGAGCCTTTTCATGGCTCATCTTCCAACTGCCACAGCGGCCCAACTAGGTGTACCTACGACCTGTGTACACCTGTGGGTATGTGTTTAGATGTGTATTATCGAAATCCAAAGACTGGAGTGGATCCGACGACATCGAATTTTTCACCTAAAAAAATTGACAGTGTATAGTAAGGATTTTGGAGCCTTTTCATGGCTCATCTTCCAACTGCCACAGCGGCCCAACTAGGTGTACCTACGACCTGTGTACACCTGTGGGTATTTGTTTAGATGTGTATTATCGAAATCCAAAGACTGGAGTGGATCCGACGACATCGAATTTTTCACCTAAAAAAATTGACAGTGTATAGTAAGGATTTTGGAGCCTTTTCATGGCTCATATTCCAACTGCCACAGCGGCCCAACTAGGTGTACCTACGACCTGTGTACACCTGTGGGTATTTGTTTAGATGTGTATTATCGAAATCCAAAGACTGGAGTGGATCCGACGACATCGAATTTTTCACCTAAAAAAATTGACAGTGTATAGTAAGGATTTTGGAGCCTTTTCATGGCTCATCTTCCAACTGCCACAGCGGCCCAACTAGGTGTACCTACGACCTGTGTACACCTGTGGGTATTTGTTTAGATGTGTATTATCGAAATCCAAAGACTGGAGTGGATCCGACGACATCGAATTTTTCACCTAAAAAAATTGACAGTGTATAGTAAGGATTTTGGAGCCTTTTCATGGCTCATCTTCCAACTGCCACAGCGGCCCAACTAGGTGTACCTACGACCTGTGTACACCTGTGGGTATTTGTTTAGATGTGTATTATCGAAATCCAAAGACTGGAGTGGATCCGACGACATCGAATTTTTCACCTAAAAAAATTGACAGTGTATAGTAAGGATTTTGGAGCCTTTTCATGGCTCATCTTCCAACTGCCACAGCGGCCCAACTAGGTGTACCTACGACCTGTGTACACCTGTGGGTATTTGTTTAGATGTGTATTATCGAAATCCAAAGACTGGAGTGGATCCGACGACATCGAATTTTTCACCTAAAAAAATTGACAGTGTATAGTAAGGATTTTGGAGCCTTTTCATGGCTCATCTTCCAACTGCCACAGCGGCCCAACTAGGTGTACCTACGACCTGTGTACACCTGTGGGTATTTGTTTAGATGTGTATTATCGAAATCCAAAGACTGGAGTGGATCCGACGACATCGAATTTTTCACCTAAAAAAATTGACAGTGTATAGTAAGGATTTTGGAGCCTTTTCATGGCTCATCTTCCAACTGCCACAGCGGCCCAACTAGGTGTACCTACGACCTGTGTACACCTGTGGGTATTTGTTTAGATGTGTATTATCGAAATCCAAAGACTGGAGTGGATCCGACGACATCGAATTTTTCACCTAAAAAAATTGACAGTGTATAGTAAGGATTTTGGAGCCTTTTCATGGCTCATCTTCCAACTGCCACAGCGGCCCAACTAGGTGTACCTACGACCTGTGTACACCTGTGGGTATTTGTTTAGATGTGTATTATCGAAATCCAAAGACTGGAGTGGATCCGACGACATCGAATTTTTCACCTAAAAAAATTGTCAGTGTATAGTAAGGATTTTGGAGCCTTTTCATGGCTCATCTTCCAACTGCCACAGCGGCCCAACTAGGTGTACCTACGACCTGTGTACACCTGTGGGTATTTGTTTAGATGTGTATTATCGAAATCCAAAGACTGGAGTGGATCCGACGACATCGAATTTTTCACCTAAAAAAATTGACAGTGTATAGTAAGGATTTTGGAGCCTTTTCATGGCTCATCTTCCAACTGCCACAGCGGCCCAACTAGGTGTACCTACGACCTGTGTACACCTGTGGGTATTTGTTTAGATGTGTATTATCGAAATCCAAAGACTGGAGTGGATCCGACGACATCGAATTTTTCACCTAAAAAAATTGACAGTGTATAGTAAGGATTTTGGAGCCTTTTCATGGCTCATCTTCCAACTGCCACAGCGGCCCAACTAGGTGTACCTACGACCTGTGTACACCTGTGGGTATTTGTTTAGATGTGTATTATCGAAATCCAAAGACTGGAGTGGATCCGACGACATCGAATTTTTCACCTAAAAAAATTGACAGTGTATAGTAAGGATTTTGGAGCCTTTTCATGGCTCATCTTCCAACTGCCACAGCGGCCCAACTAGGTGTACCTACGACCTGTGTACACCTGTGGGTATTTGTTTAGATGTGTATTATCGAAATCCAAAGACTGGAGTGGATCCGACGACATCGAATTTTTCACCTAAAAAAATTGACAGTGTATAGTAAGGATTTTGGAGCCTTTTCATGGCTCATCTTCCAACTGCCACAGCGGCCCAACTAGGTGTACCTACGACCTGTGTACACCTGTGGGTATTTGTTTAGATGTGTATTATCGAAATCCAAAGACTGGAGTGGATCCGACGACATCGAATTTTTCACCTAAAAAAATTGACAGTGTATAGTAAGGATTTTGGAGCCTTTTCATGGCTCATCTTCCAACTGCCACAGCGGCCCAACTAGGTGTACCTACGACCTGTGTACACCTGTGGGTATGTGTTTAGATGTGTATTATCGAAATCCAAAGACTGGAGTGGATCCGACGACATCGAATTTTTCACCTAAAAAAATTGACAGTGTATAGTAAGGATTTTGGAGCCTTTTCATGGCTCATCTTCCAACTGCCACAGCGGCCCAACTAGGTGTACCTACGACCTGTGAACACCTGTGGGTATTTGTTTAGATGTGTATTATCGAAATCCAAAGACTGGAGTGGATCCGACGACATCGAATTTTTCACCTAAAAAAATTGACAGTGTATAGTAAGGATTTTGGAGCCTTTTCATGGCTCATCTTCCAACTGCCACAGCGGCCCAACTAGGTGTACCTACGACCTGTGAACACCTGTGGGTATTTGTTTAGATGTGTATTATCGAAATCCAAAGACTGGAGTGGATCCGACGACATCGAATTTTTCACCTAAAAAAATTGACAGTGTATAGTAAGGATTTTGGAGCCTTTTCATGGCTCATCTTCCAACTGCCACAGCGGCCCAACTAGGTGTACCTACGACCTGTGTACACCTGTGGGTATTTGTTTAGATGTGTATTATCGAAATCCAAAGACTGGAGTGGATCCGACGACATCGAATTTTTCACCTAAAAAAATTGACAGTGTATAGTAAGGATTTTGGAGCCTTTTCATGGCTCATCTTCCAACTGCCACAGCGGCCCAACTAGGTGTACCTACGACCTGTGTACACCTGTGGGTATTTGTTTAGATGTGTATTATCGAAATCCAAAGACTGGAGTGGATCCGACGACATCGAATTTTTCACCTAAAAAAATTGACAGTGTATAGTAAGGATTTTGGAGCCTTTTCATGGCTCATCTTCCAACTGCCACAGCGGCCCAACTAGGTGTACCTACGACCTGTGTACACCTGTGGGTATTTGTTTAGATGTGTATTATCGAAATCCAAAGACTGGAGTGGATCCGACGACATCGAATTTTTCACCTAAAAAAATTGGATTTTGGAGCCTTTTCATGGCTCATCTTCCAACTGCCACAGCGGCCCAACTAGGTGTACCTACGACCTGTGTACACCTGTGGGTATTTGTTTAGATGTGTATTATCGAAATCCAAAGACTGGAGTGGATCCGACGACATCGAATTTTTCACCTAAAAAAATTGGCAGTGTATAGTAAGGATTTTGGAGCCTTTTCATGGCTCATCTTCCAACTGCCACAGCGGCCCAACTAGGTGTACCTACGACCTGTGTACACCTGTGGGTATGTGTTTAGATGTGTATTATCGAAATCCAAAGACTGGAGTGGATCCGACGACATCGAATTTTTCACCTAAAAAAATTGACAGTGTATAGTAAGGATTTTGGAGCCTTTTCATGGCTCATCTTCCAACTGCCACAGCGGCCCAACTAGGTGTACCTACGACCTGTGTACACCTGTGGGTATGTGTTTAGATGTGTATTATCGAAATCCAAAGACTGGAGTGGATCCGACGACATCGAATTTTTCACCTAAAAAAATTGACAGTGTATAGTAAGGATTTTGGAGCCTTTTCATGGCTCATCTTCCAACTGCCACAGCGGCCCAACTAGGTGTACCTACGACCTGTGTACACCTGTGGGTATGTGTTTAGATGTGTATTATCGAAATCCAAAGACTGGAGTGGATCCGACGACATCGAATTTTTCACCTAAAAAAATTGACAGTGTATAGTAAGGATTTTGGAGCCTTTTCATGGCTCATCTTCCAACTGCCACAGCGGCCCAACTAGGTGTACCTACGACCTGTGTACACCTGTGGGTATTTGTTTAGATGTGTATTATCGAAATCCAAAGACTGGAGTGGATCCGACGACATCGAATTTTTCACCTAAAAAAATTGACAGTGTATAGTAAGGATTTTGGAGCCTTTTCATGGCTCATCTTCCAACTGCCACAGCGGCCCAACTAGGTGTACCTACGACCTGTGTACACCTGTGGGTATTTGTTTAGATGTGTATTATCGAAATCCAAAGACTGGAGTGGATCCGACGACATCGAATTTTTCACCTAAAAAAATTGACAGTGTATAGTAAGGATTTTGGAGCCTTTTCATGGCTCATCTTCCAACTGCCACAGCGGCCCAACTAGGTGTACCTACGACCTGTGTACACCTGTGGGTATTTGTTTAGATGTGTATTATCGAAATCCAAAGACTGGAGTGGATCCGACGACATCGAATTTTTCACCTAAAAAAATTGACAGTGTACAGTAAGGATTTTGGAGCCTTTTCATGGCTCATCTTCCAACTGCCACAGCGGCCCAACTAGGTGTACCTACGACCTGTGTACACCTGTGGGTATTTGTTTAGATGTGTATTATCGAAATCCAAAGACTGGAGTGGATCCGGCGACATCGAATTTTTCACCTAAAAAAATTGACAGTGTATAGTAAGGATTTTGGAGCCTTTTCATGGCTCATCTTCCAACTGCCACAGCGGCCCAACTAGGTGTACCTACGACCTGTGTACACCTGTGGGTATTTGTTTAGATGTGTATTATCGAAATCCAAAGACTGGAGTGGATCCGACGACATCGAATTTTTCACCTAAAAAAATTGACAGTGTATAGTAAGGATTTTGGAGCCTTTTCATGGCTCATCTTCCAACTGCCACAGCGGCCCAACTAGGTGTACCTACGACCTGTGTACACCTGTGGGTATTTGTTTAGATGTGTATTATCGAAATCCAAAGACTGGAGTGGATCCGACGACATCGAATTTTTCACCTAAAAAAATTGACAGTGTATAGTAAGGATTTTGGAGCCTTTTCATGGCTCATCTTCCAACTGGCACAGCGGCCCAACTAGGTGTACCTACGACCTGTGTACACCTGTGGGTATTTGTTTAGATGTGTATTATCGAAATCCAAAGACTGGAGTGGATCCGACGACATCGAATTTTTCACCTAAAAAAATTGACAGTGTATAGTAAGGATTTTGGAGCCTTTTCATGGCTCATCTTCCAACTGCCACAGCGGCCCAACTAGGTGTACCTACGACCTGTGTACACCTGTGGGTATTTGTTTAGATGTGTATTATCGAAATCCAAAGACTGGAGTGGATCCGACGACATCGAATTTTTCACCTAAAAAAATTGACAGTGTATAGTAAGGATTTTGGAGCCTTTTCATGGCTCATCTTCCAACTGCCACAGCGGCCCAACTAGGTGTACCTACGACCTGTGTACACCTGTGGGTATTTGTTTAGATGTGTATTATCGAAATCCAAAGACTGGAGTGGATCCGACGACATCGAATTTTTCACCTAAAAAAATTGACAGTGTATAGTAAGGATTTTGGAGCCTTTTCATGGCTCATCTTCCAACTGCCACAGCGGCCCAACTAGGTGTACCTACGACCTGTGTACACCTGTGGGTATGTGTTTAGATGTGTATTATCGAAATCCAAAGACTGGAGTGGAGCCGACGACATCGAATTTTTCACCTAAAAAAATTGACAGTGTATAGTAAGGATTTTGGAGCCTTTTCATGGCTCATCTTCCAACTGCCACAGCGGCCCAACTAGGTGTACCTACGACCTGTGTACACCTGTGGGTATGTGTTTAGATGTGTATTATCGAAATCCAAAGACTGGAGTGGATCCGACGACATCGAATTTTTCACCTAAAAAAATTGACAGTGTATAGTAAGGATTTTGGAGCCTTTTCATGGCTCATCTTCCAACTGCCACAGCGGCCCAACTAGGTGTACCTACGACCTGTGTACACCTGTGGGTATGTGTTTAGATGTGTATTATCGAAATCCAAAGACTGGAGTGGATCCGACGACATCGAATTTTTCACCTAAAAAAATTGACAGTGTATAGTAAGGATTTTGGAGCCTTTTCATGGCTCATCTTCCAACTGCCACAGCGGCCCAACTAGGTGTACCTACGACCTGTGTACACCTGTGGGTATGTGTTTAGATGTGTATTATCGAAATCCAAAGACTGGAGTGGATCCGACGACATCGAATTTTTCACCTAAAAAAATTGACAGTGTATAGTAAGGATTTTGGAGCCTTTTCATGGCTCATCTTCCAACTGCCACAGCGGCCCAACTAGGTGTACCTACGACCTGTGTACACCTGTGGGTATGTGTTTAGATGTGTATTATCGAAATCCAAAGACTGGAGTGGATCCGACGACATCGAATTTTTCACCTAAAAAAATTGACAGTGTATAGTAAGGATTTTGGAGCCTTTTCATGGCTCATCTTCCAACTGCCACAGCGGCCCAACTAGGTGTACCTACGACCTGTGTACACCTGTGGGTATTTGTTTAGATGTGTATTATCGAAATCCAAAGACTGGAGTGGATCCGACGACATCGAATTTTTCACCTAAAAAAATTGACAGTGTATAGTAAGGATTTTGGAGCCTTTTCATGGCTCATCTTCCAACTGCCACAGCGGCCCAACTAGGTGTACCTACGACCTGTGTACACCTGTGGGTATGTGTTTAGATGTGTATTATCGAAATCCAAAGACTGGAGTGGAGCCGACGACATCGAATTTTTCACCTAAAAAAATTGACAGTGTATAGTAAGGATTTTGGAGCCTTTTCATGGCTCATCTTCCAACTGCCACAGCGGCCCAACTAGGTGTACCTACGACCTGTGTACACCTGTGGGTATGTGTTTAGATGTGTATTATCGAAATCCAAAGACTGGAGTGGATCCGACGACATCGAATTTTTCACCTAAAAAAATTGACAGTGTATAGTAAGGATTTTGGAGCCTTTTCATGGCTCATCTTCCAACTGCCACAGCGGCCCAACTAGGTGTACCTACGACCTGTGTACACCTGTGGGTATGTGTTTAGATGTGTATTATCGAAATCCAAAGACTGGAGTGGATCCGACGACATCGAATTTTTCACCTAAAAAAATTGACAGTGTATAGTAAGGATTTTGGAGCCTTTTCATGGCTCATCTTCCAACTGCCACAGCGGCCCAACTAGGTGTACCTACGACCTGTGTACACCTGTGGGTATGTGTTTAGATGTGTATTATCGAAATCCAAAGACTGGAGTGGATCCGACGACATCGAATTTTTCACCTAAAAAAATTGACAGTGTATAGTAAGGATTTTGGAGCCTTTTCATGGCTCATCTTCCAACTGCCACAGCGGCCCAACTAGGTGTACCTACGACCTGTGTACACCTGTGGGTATTTGTTTAGATGTGTATTATCGAAATCCAAAGACTGGAGTGGATCCGACGACATCGAATTTTTCACCTAAAAAAATTGACAGTGTATAGTAAGGATTTTGGAGCCTTTTCATGGCTCATCTTCCAACTGCCACAGCGGCCCAACTAGGTGTACCTACGACCTGTGTACACCTGTGGGTATTTGTTTAGATGTGTATTATCGAAATCCAAAGACTGGAGTGGAACCGACGACATCGAATTTTTCACCTAAAAAAATTGACAGTGTATAGTAAGGATTTTGGAGCCTTTTCATGGCTCATCTTCCAACTGCCACAGCGGCCCAACTAGGTGTACCTACGACCTGTGTACACCTGTGGGTATTTGTTTAGATGTGTATTATCGAAATCCAAAGACTGGAGTGGATCCGACGACATCGAATTTTTCACCTAAAAAAATTGACAGTGTATAGTAAGGATTTTGGAGCCTTTTCATGGCTCATCTTCCAACTGCCACAGCGGCCCAACTAGGTGTACCTACGACCTGTGTACACCTGTGGGTATGTGTTTAGATGTGTATTATCGAAATCCAAAGACTGGAGTGGAGCCGACGACATCGAATTTTTCACCTAAAAAAATTGACAGTGTATAGTAAGGATTTTGGAGCCTTTTCATGGCTCATCTTCCAACTGCCACAGCGGCCCAACTAGGTGTACCTACGACCTGTGTACACCTGTGGGTATTTGTCTAGATGTGTATTATCGAAATCCAAAGACTGGAGTGGATCCGACGACATCGAATTTTTCACCTAAAAAAATTGACAGTGTATAGTAAGGATTTTGGAGCCTTTTCATGGCTCATCTTCCAACTGCCACAGCGGCCCAACTAGGTGTACCTACGACCTGTGTACACCTGTGGGTATTTGTTTAGATGTGTATTATCGAAATCCAAAGACTGGAGTGGATCCGACGACATCGAATTTTTCACCTAAAAAAATTGACAGTGTATAGTAAGGATTTTGGAGCCTTTTCATGGCTCATCTTCCAACTGCCACAGCGGCCCAACTAGGTGTACCTACGACCTGTGTACACCTGTGGGTATTTGTTTAGATGTGTATTATCGAAATCCAAAGACTGGAGTGGATCCGACGACATCGAATTTTTCACCTAAAAAAATTGACAGTGTATAGTAAGGATTTTGGAGCCTTTTCATGGCTCATCTTCCAACTGCCACAGCGGCCCAACTAGGTGTACCTACGACCTGTGTACACCTGTGGGTATTTGTTTAGATGTGTATTATCGAAATCCAAAGACTGGAGTGGATCCGACGACATCGAATTTTTCACCTAAAAAAATTGACAGTGTATAGTAAGGATTTTGGAGCCTTTTCATGGCTCATCTTCCAACTGCCACAGCGGCCCAACTAGGTGTACCTACGACCTGTGTACACCTGTGGGTATTTGTTTAGATGTGTATTATCGAAATCCAAAGACTGGAGTGGATCCGACGACATCGAATTTTTCACCTAAAAAAATTGACAGTGTATAGTAAGGATTTTGGAGCCTTTTCATGGCTCATCTTCCAACTGCCACAGCGGCCCAACTAGGTGTACCTACGACCTGTGTACACCTGTGGGTATTTGTTTAGATGTGCATTATCGAAATCCAAAGACTGGAGTGGATCCGACGACATCGAATTTTTCACCTAAAAAAATTGACAGTGTATAGTAAGGATTTTGGAGCCTTTTCATGGCTCATCTTCCAACTGCCACAGCGGCCCAACTAGGTGTACCTACGACCTGTGTACACCTGTGGGTATGTGTTTAGATGTGTATTATCGAAATCCAAAGACTGGAGTGGATCCGACGACATCGAATTTTTCACCTAAAAAAATTGACAGTGTATAGTAAGGATTTTGGAGCCTTTTCATGGCTCATCTTCCAACTGCCACAGCAGCCCAACTAGGTGTACCTTCGACCTGTGTACACCTGTGGGTATTTGTTTAGATGTGTATTATCGAAATCCAAAGACTGGAGTGGATCCGACGACATCGAATTTTTCACCTAAAAAAATTGACAGTGTATAGTAAGGATTTTGGAGCCTTTTCATGGCTCATCTTCCAACTGCCACAGCGGCCCAACTAGGTGTACCTACGACCTGTGTACACCTGTGGGTATGTGTTTAGATGTGTATTATCGAAATCCAAAGACTGGAGTGGATCCGACGACATCGAATTTTTCACCTAAAAAAATTGACAGTGTATAGTAAGGATTTTGGAGCCTTTTCATGGCTCATCTTCCAACTGCCACAGCGGCCCAACTAGGTGTACCTACGACCTGTGTACACCTGTGGGTATTTGTTTAGATGTGTATTATCGAAATCCAAAGACTGGAGTGGATCCGACGACATCGAATTTTTCACCTAAAAAAATTGACAGTGTATAGTAAGGATTTTGGAGCCTTTTCATGGCTCATCTTCCAACTGCCACAGCGGCCCAACTAGGTGTACCTACGACCTGTGTACACCTGTGGGTATTTGTTTAGATGTGTATTATCGAAATCCAAAGACTGGAGTGGATCCGACGACATCGAATTTTTCACCTAAAAAAATTGACAGTGTATAGTAAGGATTTTGGAGCCTTTTCATGGCTCATCTTCCAACTGCCACAGCGGCCCAACTAGGTGTACCTACGACCTGTGTACACCTGTGGGTATTTGTTTAGATGTGTATTATCGAAATCCAAAGACTGGAGTGGATCCGACGACATCGAATTTTTCACCTAAAAAAATTGACAGTGTATAGTAAGGATTTTGGAGCCTTTTCATGGCTCATCTTCCAACTGCCACAGCGGCCCAACTAGGTGTACCTACGACCTGTGTACACCTGTGGGTATTTGTTTAGATGTGTATTATCGAAATCCAAAGACTGGAGTGGATCCGACGACATCGAATTTTTCACCTAAAAAAATTGACAGTGTATAGTAAGGATTTTGGAGCCTTTTCATGGCTCATCTTCCAACTGCCACAGCGGCCCAACTAGGTGTACCTACGACCTGTGTACACCTGTGGGTATTTGTTTAGATGTGTATTATCGAAATCCAAAGACCGGAGTGGATCCGACGACATCGAATTTTTCACCTAAAAAAATTGACAGTGTATAGTAAGGATTTTGGAGCCTTTTCATGGCTCATCTTCCAACTGCCACAGCGGCCCAACTAGGTGTACCTACGACCTGTGTACACCTGTGGGTATGTGTTTAGATGTGTATTATCGAAATCCAAAGACTGGAGTGGATCCGACGACATCGAATTTTTCACCTAAAAAAATTGACAGTGTATAGTAAGGATTTTGGAGCCTTTTCATGGCTCATCTTCCAACTGCCACAGCGGCCCAACTAGGTGTACCTACGACCTGTGTACACCTGTGGGTATTTGTTTAGATGTGTATTATCGAAATCCAAAGACTGGAGTGGATCCGACGACATCGAATTTTTCACCTAAAAAAATTGACAGTGTATAGTAAGGATTTTGGAGCCTTTTCATGGCTCATCTTCCAACTGCCACAGCGGCCCAACTAGGTGTACCTACGACCTGTGTACACCTGTGGGTATTTGTTTAGATGTGTATTATCGAAATCCAAAGACTGGAGTGGATCCGACGACATCGAATTTTTCACCTAAAAAAATTGACAGTGTATAGTAAGGATTTTGGAGCCTTTTCATGGCTCATCTTCCAACTGCCACAGCGGCCCAACTAGGTGTACCTACGACCTGTGTACACCTGTGGGTATTTGTTTAGATGTGTATTATCGAAATCCAAAGACTGGAGTGGATCCGACGACATCGAATTTTTCACCTAAAAAAATTGACAGTGTATAGTAAGGATTTTGGAGCCTTTTCATGGCTCATCTTCCAACTGCCACAGCGGCCCAACTAGGTGTACCTACGACCTGTGTACACCTGTGGGTATTTGTTTAGATGTGTATTATCGAAATCCAAAGACTGGAGTGGATCCGACGACATCGAATTTTTCACCTAAAAAAATTGACAGTGTATAGTAAGGATTTTGGAGCCTTTTCATGGCTCATCTTCCAACTGCCACAGCGGCCCAACTAGGTGTACCTACGACCTGTGTACACCTGTGGGTATTTGTTTAGATGTGTATTATCGAAATCCAAAGACTGGAGTGGATCCGACGACATCGAATTTTTCACCTAAAAAAATTGACAGTGTATAGTAAGGATTTTGGAGCCTTTTCATGGCTCATCTTCCAACTGCCACAGCGGCCCAACTAGGTGTACCTACGACCTGTGTACACCTGTGGGTATTTGTTTAGATGTGTATTATCGAAATCCAAAGACTGGAGTGGATCCGACGACATCGAATTTTTCACCTAAAAAAATTGACAGTGTATAGTAAGGATTTTGGAGCCTTTTCATGGCTCATCTTCCAACTGCCACAGCGGCCCAACTAGGTGTACCTACGACCTGTGTACACCTGTGGGTATTTGTTTAGATGTGTATTATCGAAATCCAAAGACTGGAGTGGATCCGACGACATCGAATTTTTCACCTAAAAAAATTGACAGTGTATAGTAAGGATTTTGGAGCCTTTTCATGGCTCATCTTCCAACTGCCACAGCGGCCCAACTAGGTGTACCTACGACCTGTGTACACCTGTGGGTATTTGTTTAGATGTGTATTATCGAAATCCAAAGACTGGAGTGGATCCGACGACATCGAATTTTTCACCTAAAAAAATTGACAGTGTATAGTAAGGATTTTGGAGCCTTTTCATGGCTCATCTTCCAACTGCCACAGCGGCCCAACTAGGTGTACCTACGACCTGTGTACACCTGTGGGTATTTGTTTAGATGTGTATTATCGAAATCCAAAGACTGGAGTGGATCCGACGACATCGAATTTTTCACCTAAAAAAATTTACAGTGTATAGTAAGGATTTTGGAGCCTTTTCATGGCTCATCTTCCAACTGCCACAGCGGCCCAACTAGGTGTACCTACGACCTGTGTACACCTGTGGGTATTTGTTTAGATGTGTATTATCGAAATCCAAAGACTGGAGTGGATCCGACGACATCGAATTTTTCACCTAAAAAAATTGACAGTGTATAGTAAGGATTTTGGAGCCTTTTCATGGCTCATCTTCCAACTGCCACAGCGGCCCAACTAGGTGTACCTACGACCTGTGTACACCTGTGGGTATTTGTTTAGATGTGTATTATCGAAATCCAAAGACTGGAGTGGATCCGACGACATCGAATTTTTCACCTAAAAAAATTGACAGTGTATAGTAAGGATTTTGGAGCCTTTTCATGGCTCATCTTCCAACTGCCACAGCGGCCCAACTAGGTGTACCTACGACCTGTGTACACCTGTGGGTATGTGTTTAGATGTGTATTATCGAAATCCAAAGACTGGAGTGGATCCGACGACATCGAATTTTTCACCTAAAAAAATTGACAGTGTATAGTAAGGATTTTGGAGCCTTTTCATGGCTCATCTTCCAACTGCCACAGCGGCCCAACTAGGTGTACCTACGACCTGTGTACACCTGTGGGTATGTGTTTAGATGTGTATTATCGAAATCCAAAGACTGGAGTGGATCCGACGACATCGAATTTTTCACCTAAAAAAATTGACAGTGTATAGTAAGGATTTTGGAGCCTTTTCATGGCTCATCTTCCAACTGCCACAGCGGCCCAACTAGGTGTACCTACGACCTGTGTACACCTGTGGGTATTTGTTTAGATGTGTATTATCGAAATCCAAAGACTGGAGTGGATCCGACGACATCGAATTTTTCACCTAAAAAAATTGACAGTGTATAGTAAGGATTTTGGAGCCTTTTCATGGCTCATCTTCCAACTGCCACAGCGGCCCAACTAGGTGTACCTACGACCTGTGTACACCTGTGGGTATTTGTTTAGATGTGTATTATCGAAATCCAAAGACTGGAGTGGATCCGACGACATCGAATTTTTCACCTAAAAAAATTGACAGTGTATAGTAAGGATTTTGGAGCCTTTTCATGGCTCATCTTCCAACTGCCACAGCGGCCCAACTAGGTGTACCTACGACCTGTGTACACCTGTGGGTATGTGTTTAGATGTGTATTATCGAAATCCAAAGACTGGAGTGGATCCGACGACATCGAATTTTTCACCTAAAAAAATTGACAGTGTATAGTAAGGATTTTGGAGCCTTTTCATGGCTCATCTTCCAACTGCCACAGCGGCCCAACTAGGTGTACCTACGACCTGTGTACACCTGTGGGTATTTGTTTAGATGTGTATTATCGAAATCCAAAGACTGGAGTGGATCCGACGACATCGAATTTTTCACCTAAAAAAATTGACAGTGTATAGTAAGGATTTTGGAGCCTTTTCATGGCTCATCTTCCAACTGCCACAGCGGCCCAACTAGGTGTACCTACGACCTGTGTACACCTGTGGGTATTTGTTTAGATGTGTATTATCGAAATCCAAAGACTGGAGTGGATCCGACGACATCGAATTTTTCACCTAAAAAAATTGACAGTGTATAGTAAGGATTTTGGAGCCTTTTCATGGCTCATCTTCCAACTGCCACAGCGGCCCAACTAGGTGTACCTACGACCTGTGTACACCTGTGGGTATGTGTTTAGATGTGTATTATCGAAATCCAAAGACTGGAGTGGATCCGACGACATCGAATTTTTCACCTAAAAAAATTGACAGTGTATAGTAAGGATTTTGGAGCCTTTTCATGGCTCATCTTCCAACTGCCACAGCGGCCCAACTAGGTGTACCTACGACCTGTGTACACCTGTGGGTATTTGTTTAGATGTGTATTATCGAAATCCAAAGACTGGAGTGGATCCGACGACATCGAATTTTTCACCTAAAAAAATTGACAGTGTATAGTAAGGATTTTGGAGCCTTTTCATGGCTCATCTTCCAACTGCCACAGCGGCCCAACTAGGTGTACCTACGACCTGTGTACACCTGTGGGTATGTGTTTAGATGTGTATTATCGAAATCCAAAGACTGGAGTGGATCCGACGACATCGAATTTTTCACCTAAAAAAATTGACAGTGTATAGTAAGGATTTTGGAGCCTTTTCATGGCTCATCTTCCAACTGCCACAGCGGCCCAACTAGGTGTACCTACGACCTGTGTACACCTGTGGGTATTTGTTTAGATGTGTATTATCGAAATCCAAAGACTGGAGTGGATCCGACGACATCGAATTTTTCACCTAAAAAAATTGACAGTGTATAGTAAGGATTTTGGAGCCTTTTCATGGCTCATCTTCCAACTGCCACAGCGGCCCAACTAGGTGTACCTACGACCTGTGTACACCTGTGGGTATGTGTTTAGATGTGTATTATCGAAATCCAAAGACTGGAGTGGATCCGACGACATCGAATTTTTCACCTAAAAAAATTGACAGTGTATAGTAGGGATTTTGGAGCCTTTTCATGGCTCATCTTCCAACTGCCACAGCGGCCCAACTAGGTGTACCTACGACCTGTGTACACCTGTGGGTATTTGTTTAGATGTGTATTATCGAAATCCAAAGACTGGAGTGGATCCGACGACATCGAATTTTTCACCTAAAAAAATTGACAGTGTATAGTAAGGATTTTGGAGCCTTTTCATGGCTCATCTTCCAACTGCCACAGCGGCCCAACTAGGTGTACCTACGACCTGTGTACACCTGTGGGTATGTGTTTAGATGTGTATTATCGAAATCCAAAGACTGGAGTGGATCCGACGACATCGAATTTTTCACCTAAAAAAATTGACAGTGTATAGTAAGGATTTTGGAGCCTTTTCATGGCTCATCTTCCAACTGCCACAGCGGCCCAACTAGGTGTACCTACGACCTGTGTACACCTGTGGGTATTTGTTTAGATGTGTATTATCGAAATCCAAAGACTGGAGTGGATCCGACGACATCGAATTTTTCACCTAAAAAAATTGACAGTGTATAGTAAGGATTTTGGAGCCTTTTCATGGCTCATCTTCCAACTGCCACAGCGGCCCAACTAGGTGTACCTACGACCTGTGTACACCTGTGGGTATGTGTTTAGATGTGTATTATCGAAATCCAAAGACTGGAGTGGATCCGACGACATCGAATTTTTCACCTAAAAAAATTGACAGTGTATAGTTAGGATTTTGGAGCCTTTTCATGGCTCATCTTCCAACTGCCACAGCGGCCCAACTAGGTGTACCTACGACCTGTGTACACCTGTGGGTATGTGTTTAGATGTGTATTATCGAAATCCAAAGACTGGAGTGGATCCGACGACATCGAATTTTTCACCTAAAAAAATTGACAGTGTATAGTAAGGATTTTGGAGCCTTTTCATGGCTCATCTTCCAACTGCCACAGCGGCCCAACTAGGTGTACCTACGACCTGTGTACACCTGTGGGTATGTGTTTAGATGTGTATTATCGAAATCCAAAGACTGGCGTGGATCCGACGACATCGAATTTTTCACCTAAAAAAATTGACAGTGTATAGTAAGGATTTTGGAGCCTTTTCATGGCTCATCTTCCAACTGCCACAGCGGCCCAACTAGGTGTACCTACGACCTGTGTACACCTGTGGGTATGTGTTTAGATGTATATTATCGAAATCCAAAGACTGGAGTGGATCCGACGACATCGAATTGTTCACCTAAAAAAATTGACAGTGTATAGTAAGGATTTTGGAGCCTTTTCATGGCTCATCTTCCAACTGCCACAGCGGCCCAACTAGGTGTACCTACGACCTGTGTACACCTGTGGGTATGTGTTTAGATGTGTATTATCGAAATCCAAAGACTGGAGTGGATCCGACGACATCGAATTTTTCACCTAAAAAAATTGACAGTGTATAGTAAGGATTTTGGAGCCTTTTCATGGCTCATCTTCCAACTGCCACAGCGGCCCAACTAGGTGTACCTACGACCTGTGTACACCTGTGGGTCTGTGTTTAGATGTGTATTATCGAAATCCAAAGACTGGAGTGGATCCGACGACATCGAATTTTTCACCTAAAAAAATTGACAGTGTATAGTAAGGATTTTGGAGCCTTTTCATGGCTCATCTTCCAACTGCCACAGCGGCCCAACTAGGTGTACCTACGACCTGTGTACACCTGTGGGTATGTGTTTAGATGTATATTATCGAAATCCAAAGACTGGAGTGGATCCGACGACATCGAATTTTTCACCTAAAAAAATTGACAGTGTATAGTAAGGATTTTGGAGCCTTTTCATGGCTCATCTTCCAACTGCCACAGCGGCCCAACTAGGTGTACCTACGACCTGTGTACACCTGTGGGTATTTGTTTAGATGTGTATTATCGAAATCCAAAGACTGGAGTGGATCCGACGACATCGAATTTTTCACCTAAAAAAATTGACAGTGTATAGTAAGGATTTTGGAGCCTTTTCATGGCTCATCTTCCAACTGCCACAGCGGCCCAACTAGGTGTACCTACGACCTGTGTACACCTGTGGGTATGTGTTTAGATGTGTATTATCGAAATCCAAAGACTGGAGTGGATCCGACGACATCGAATTTTTCACCTAAAAAAATTGACAGTGTATAGTAAGGATTTTGGAGCCTTTTCATGGCTCATCTTCCAACTGCCACAGCGGCCCAACTAGGTGTACCTACGACCTGTGTACACCTGTGGGTATTTGTTTAGATGTGTATTATCGAAATCCAAAGACTGGAGTGGATCCGACGACATCGAATTTTTCACCTAAAAAAATTGACAGTGTATAGTAAGGATTTTGGAGCCTTTTCATGGCTCATCTTCCAACTGCCACAGCGGCCCAACTAGGTGTACCTACGACCTGTGTACACCTGTGGGTATGTGTTTAGATGTGTATTATCGAAATCCAAAGACTGGAGTGGATCCGACGACATCGAATTTTTCACCTAAAAAAATTGACAGTGTATAGTAAGGATTTTGGAGCCTTTTCATGGCTCATCTTCCAACTGCCACAGCGGCCCAACTAGGTGTACCTACGACCTGTGTACACCTGTGGGTATGTGTTTAGATGTGTATTATCGAAATCCAAAGACTGGAGTGGATCCGACGACATCGAATTTTTCACCTAAAAAAATTGACAGTGTATAGTAAGGATTTTGGAGCCTTTTCATGGCTCATCTTCCAACTGCCACAGCGGCCCAACTAGGTGTACCTACGACCTGTGTACACCTGTGGGTATTTGTTTAGATGTGTATTATCGAAATCCAAAGACTGGAGTGGATCCGACGACATCGAATTTTTCACCTAAAAAAATTGACAGTGTATAGTAAGGATTTTGGAGCCTTTTCATGGCTCATCTTCCAACTGCCACAGCGGCCCAACTAGGTGTACCTACGACCTGTGTACACCTGTGGGTATTTGTTTAGATGTGTATTATCGAAATCCAAAGACTGGAGTGGATCCGACGACATCGAATTTTTCACCTAAAAAAATTGACAGTGTATAGTAAGGATTTTGGAGCCTTTTCATGGCTCATCTTCCAACTGCCACAGCGGCCCAACTAGGTGTACCTACGACCTGTGTACACCTGTGGGTATTTGTTTAGATGTGTATTATCGAAATCCAAAGACTGGAGTGGATCCGACGACATCGAATTTTTCACCTAAAAAAATTGACAGTGTATAGTAAGGATTTTGGAGCCTTTTCATGGCTCATCTTCCAACTGCCACAGCAGCCCAACTAGGTGTACCTACGACCTGTGTACACCTGTGGGTATTTGTTTAGATGTGTATTATCGAAATCCAAAGACTGGAGTGGATCCGACGACATCGAATTTTTCACCTAAAAAAATTGACAGTGTATAGTAAGGATTTTAGAGCCTTTTCATGGCTCATCTTCCAACTGCCACAGCGGCCCAACTAGGTGTACCTACGACCTGTGTACACCTGTGGGTATTTGTTTAGATGTGTATTATCGAAATCCAAAGACTGGAGTGGATCCGACGACATCGAATTTTTCACCTAAAAAAATTGACAGTGTATAGTAAGGATTTTGGAGCCTTTTCATGGCTCATCTTCCAACTGCCACAGCGGCCCAACTAGGTGTACCTACGACCTGTGTACACCTGTGGGTATGTGTTTAGATGTGTATTATCGAAATCCAAAGACTGGAGTGGATCCGACGACATCGAATTTTTCACCTAAAAAAATTGACAGTGTATAGTAAGGATTTTGGAGCCTTTTCATGGCTCATCTTCCAACTGCCACAGCGGCCCAACTAGGTGTACCTACGACCTGTGTACACCTGTGGGTATTTGTTTAGATGTGTATTATCGAAATCCAAAGACTGGAGTGGATCCGACGACATCGAATTTTTCACCTAAAAAAATTGACAGTGTATAGTAAGGATTTTGGAGCCTTTTCATGGCTCATCTTCCAACTGCCACAGCGGCCCAACTAGGTGTACCTACGACCTGTGTACACCTGTGGGTATTTGTTTAGATGTGTATTATCGAAATCCAAAGACTGGAGTGGATCCGACGACATCGAATTTTTCACCTAAAAAAATTGACAGTGTATAGTAAGGATTTTGGAGCCTTTTCATGGCTCATCTTCCAACTGCCACAGCGGCCCAACTAGGTGTACCTACGACCTGTGTACACCTGTGGGTATTTGTTTAGATGTGTATTATCGAAATCCAAAGACTGGAGTGGATCCGACGACATCGAATTTTTCACCTAAAAAAATTGACAGTGTATAGTAAGGATTTTGGAGCCTTTTCATGGCTCATCTTCCAACTGCCACAGCGGCCCAACTAGGTGTACCTACGACCTGTGTACACCTGTGGGTATTTGTTTAGATGTGTATTATCGAAATCCAAAGACTGGAGTGGATCCGACGACATCGAATTTTTCACCTAAAAAAATTGACAGTGTATAGTAAGGATTTTGGAGCCTTTTCATGGCTCATCTTCCAACTGCCACAGCGGCCCAACTAGGTGTACCTACGACCTGTGTACACCTGTGGGTATTTGTTTAGATGTGTATTATCGAAATCCAAAGACTGGAGTGGATCCGACGACATCGAATTTTTCACCTAAAAAAATTGACAGTGTATAGTAAGGATTTTGGAGCCTTTTCATGGCTCATCTTCCAACTGCCACAGCGGCCCAACTAGGTGTACCTACGACCTGTGTACACCTGTGGGTATTTGTTTAGATGTGTATTATCGAAATCCAAAGACTGGAGTGGATCCGACGACATCGAATTTTTCACCTAAAAAAATTGACAGTGTATAGTAAGGATTTTGGAGCCTTTTCATGGCTCATCTTCCAACTGCCACAGCGGCCCAACTAGGTGTACCTACGACCTGTGTACACCTGTGGGTATGTGTTTAGATGTGTATTATCGAAATCCAAAGACTGGAGTGGAGCCGACGACATCGAATTTTTCACCTAAAAAAATTGACAGTGTATAGTAAGGATTTTGGAGCCTTTTCATGGCTCATCTTCCAACTGCCACAGCGGCCCAACTAGGTGTACCTACGACCTGTGTACACCTGTGGGTATTTGTTTAGATGTGTATTATCGAAATCCAAAGACTGGAGTGGATCCGACGACATCGAATTTTTCACCTAAAAAAATTGACAGTGTATAGTAAGGATTTTGGAGCCTTTTCATGGCTCATCTTCCAACTGCCACAGCGGCCCAACTAGGTGTACCTACGACCTGTGTACACCTGTGGGTATTTGTTTAGATGTGTATTATCGAAATCCAAAGACTGGAGTGGATCCGACGACATCGAATTTTTCACCTAAAAAAATGGACAGTGTATAGTAAGGATTTTGGAGCCTTTTCATGGCTCATCTTCCAACTGCCACAGCGGCCCAACTAGGTGTACCTACGACCTGTGTACACCTGTGGGTATTTGTTTAGATGTGTATTATCGAAATCCAAAGACTGGAGTGGATCCGACGACATCGAATTTTTCACCTAAAAAAATTGACAGTGTATAGTAAGGATTTTGGAGCCTTTTCATGGCTCATCTTCCAACTGCCACAGCGGCCCAACTAGGTGTACCTACGACCTGTGTACACCTGTGGGTATTTGTTTAGATGTGTATTATCGAAATCCAAAGACTGGAGTGGATCCGACGACATCGAATTTTTCACCTAAAAAAATTGACAGTGTATAGTAAGGATTTTGGAGCCTTTTCATGGCTCATCTTCCAACTGCCACAGCGGCCCAACTAGGTGTACCTACGACCTGTGTACACCTGTGGGTATTTGTTTAGATGTGTATTATCGAAATCCAAAGACTGGAGTGGATCCGACGACATCGAATTTTTCACCTAAAAAAATTGACAGTGTATAGTAAGGATTTTGGAGCCTTTTCATGGCTCATCTTCCAACTGCCACAGCGGCCCAACTAGGTGTACCTACGACCTGTGTACACCTGTGGGTATGTGTTTAGATGTGTATTATCGAAATCCAAAGACTGGAGCGGATCCGACGACATCGAATTTTTCACCTAAAAAAATTGACAGTGTATAGTAAGGATTTTGGAGCCTTTTCATGGCTCATCTTCCAACTGCCACAGCGGCCCAACTAGGTGTACCTACGACCTGTGTACACCTGTGGGTATTTGTTTAGATGTGTATTATCGAAATCCAAAGACTGGAGTGGATCCGACGACATCGAATTTTTCACCTAAAAAAATTGACAGTGTATAGTAAGGATTTTGGAGCCTTTTCATGGCTCATCTTCCAACTGCCACAGCGGCCCAACTAGGTGTACCTACGACCTGTGTACACCTGTGGGTATTTGTTTAGATGTGTATTATCGAAATCCAAAGACTGGAGTGGATCCGACGACATCGAATTTTTCACCTAAAAAAATTGACAGTGTATAGTAAGGATTTTGGAGCCTTTTCATGGCTCATCTTCCAACTGCCACAGCGGCCCAACTAGGTGTACCTACGACCTGTGTACACCTGTGGGTATGTGTTTAGATGTATATTATCGAAATCCAAAGACTGGAGTGGATCCGACGACATCGAATTGTTCACCTAAAAAAATTGACAGTGTATAGTAAGGATTTTGGAGCCTTTTCATGGCTCATCTTCCAACTGCCACAGCGGCCCAACTAGGTGTACCTACGACCTGTGTACACCTGTGGGTATGTGTTTAGATGTGTATTATCGAAATCCAAAGACTGGAGTGGATCCGACGACATCGAATTTTTCACCTAAAAAAATTGACAGTGTATAGTAAGGATTTTGGAGCCTTTTCATGGCTCATCTTCCAACTGCCACAGCGGCCCAACTAGGTGTACCTACGACCTGTGTACACCTGTGGGTCTGTGTTTAGATGTGTATTATCGAAATCCAAAGACTGGAGTGGATCCGACGACATCGAATTTTTCACCTAAAAAAATTGACAGTGTATAGTAAGGATTTTGGAGCCTTTTCATGGCTCATCTTCCAACTGCCACAGCGGCCCAACTAGGTGTACCTACGACCTGTGTACACCTGTGGGTATGTGTTTAGATGTGTATTATCGAAATCCAAAGACTGGAGTGGATCCGACGACATCGAATTTTTCACCTAAAAAAATTGACGGTGTATAGTAAGGATTTTGGAGCCTTTTCATGGCTCATCTTCCAACTGCCACAGCGGCCCAACTAGGTGTACCTACGACCTGTGTACACCTGTGGGTATGTGTTTAGATGTGTATTATCGAAATCCAAAGACTGGAGTGGATCCGACGACATCGAATTTTTCACCTAAAAAAATTGACAGTGTATAGTAAGGATTTTGGAGCCTTTTCATGGCTCATCTTCCAACTGCCACAGCGGCCCAACTAGGTGTACCTACGACCTGTGTACACCTGTGGGTATTTGTTTAGATGTGTATTATCGAAATCCAAAGACTGGAGTGGATCCGACGACATCGAATTTTTCACCTAAAAAAATTGACAGTGTATAGTAAGGATTTTGGAGCCTTTTCATGGCTCATCTTCCAACTGCCACAGCGGCCCAACTAGGTGTACCTACGACCTGTGTACACCTGTGGGTATTTGTTTAGATGTGTATTATCGAAATCCAAAGACTGGAGTGGATCCGACGACATCGAATTTTTCACCTAAAAAAATTGACAGTGTATAGTAAGGATTTTGGAGCCTTTTCATGGCTCATCTTCCAACTGCCACAGCGGCCCAACTAGGTGTACCTACGACCTGTGTACACCTGTGGGTATTTGTTTAGATGTGTATTATCGAAATCCAAAGACTGGAGTGGATCCGACGACATCGAATTTTTCACCTAAAAAAATTGACAGTGTATAGTAAGGATTTTGGAGCCTTTTCATGGCTCATCTTCCAACTGCCACAGCAGCCCAACTAGGTGTACCTACGACCTGTGTACACCTGTGGGTATTTGTTTAGATGTGTATTATCGAAATCCAAAGACTGGAGTGGATCCGACGACATCGAATTTTTCACCTAAAAAAATTGACAGTGTATAGTAAGGATTTTAGAGCCTTTTCATGGCTCATCTTCCAACTGCCACAGCGGCCCAACTAGGTGTACCTACGACCTGTGTACACCTGTGGGTATTTGTTTAGATGTGTATTATCGAAATCCAAAGACTGGAGTGGATCCGACGACATCGAATTTTTCACCTAAAAAAATTGACAGTGTATAGTAAGGATTTTGGAGCCTTTTCATGGCTCATCTTCCAACTGCCACAGCGGCCCAACTAGGTGTACCTACGACCTGTGTACACCTGTGGGTATGTGTTTAGATGTGTATTATCGAAATCCAAAGACTGGAGTGGATCCGACGACATCGAATTTTTCACCTAAAAAAATTGACAGTGTATAGTAAGGATTTTGGAGCCTTTTCATGGCTCATCTTCCAACTGCCACAGCGGCCCAACTAGGTGTACCTACGACCTGTGTACACCTGTGGGTATTTGTTTAGATGTGTATTATCGAAATCCAAAGACTGGAGTGGATCCGACGACATCGAATTTTTCACCTAAAAAAATTGACAGTGTATAGTAAGGATTTTGGAGCCTTTTCATGGCTCATCTTCCAACTGCCACAGCGGCCCAACTAGGTGTACCTACGACCTGTGTACACCTGTGGGTATTTGTTTAGATGTGTATTATCGAAATCCAAAGACTGGAGTGGATCCGACGACATCGAATTTTTCACCTAAAAAAATTGACAGTGTATAGTAAGGATTTTGGAGCCTTTTCATGGCTCATCTTCCAACTGCCACAGCGGCCCAACTAGGTGTACCTACGACCTGTGTACACCTGTGGGTATTTGTTTAGATGTGTATTATCGAAATCCAAAGACTGGAGTGGATCCGACGACATCGAATTTTTCACCTAAAAAAATTGACAGTGTATAGTAAGGATTTTGGAGCCTTTTCATGGCTCATCTTCCAACTGCCACAGCGGCCCAACTAGGTGTACCTACGACCTGTGTACACCTGTGGGTATTTGTTTAGATGTGTATTATCGAAATCCAAAGACTGGAGTGGATCCGACGACATCGAATTTTTCACCTAAAAAAATTGACAGTGTATAGTAAGGATTTTGGAGCCTTTTCATGGCTCATCTTCCAACTGCCACAGCGGCCCAACTAGGTGTACCTACGACCTGTGTACACCTGTGGGTATGTGTTTAGATGTGTATTATCGAAATCCAAAGACTGGAGTGGAGCCGACGACATCGAATTTTTCACCTAAAAAAATTGACAGTGTATAGTAAGGATTTTGGAGCCTTTTCATGGCTCATCTTCCAACTGCCACAGCGGCCCAACTAGGTGTACCTACGACCTGTGTACACCTGTGGGTATTTGTTTAGATGTGTATTATCGAAATCCAAAGACTGGAGTGGATCCGACGACATCGAATTTTTCACCTAAAAAAATTGACAGTGTATAGTAAGGATTTTGGAGCCTTTTCATGGCTCATCTTCCAACTGCCACAGCGGCCCAACTAGGTGTACCTACGACCTGTGTACACCTGTGGGTATTTGTTTAGATGTGTATTATCGAAATCCAAAGACTGGAGTGGATCCGACGACATCGAATTTTTCACCTAAAAAAATGGACAGTGTATAGTAAGGATTTTGGAGCCTTTTCATGGCTCATCTTCCAACTGCCACAGCGGCCCAACTAGGTGTACCTACGACCTGTGTACACCTGTGGGTATTTGTTTAGATGTGTATTATCGAAATCCAAAGACTGGAGTGGATCCGACGACATCGAATTTTTCACCTAAAAAAATTGACAGTGTATAGTAAGGATTTTGGAGCCTTTTCATGGCTCATCTTCCAACTGCCACAGCGGCCCAACTAGGTGTACCTACGACCTGTGTACACCTGTGGGTATTTGTTTAGATGTGTATTATCGAAATCCAAAGACTGGAGTGGATCCGACGACATCGAATTTTTCACCTAAAAAAATTGACAGTGTATAGTAAGGATTTTGGAGCCTTTTCATGGCTCATCTTCCAACTGCCACAGCGGCCCAACTAGGTGTACCTACGACCTGTGTACACCTGTGGGTATTTGTTTAGATGTGTATTATCGAAATCCAAAGACTGGAGTGGATCCGACGACATCGAATTTTTCACCTAAAAAAATTGACAGTGTATAGTAAGGATTTTGGAGCCTTTTCATGGCTCATCTTCCAACTGCCACAGCGGCCCAACTAGGTGTACCTACGACCTGTGTACACCTGTGGGTATGTGTTTAGATGTGTATTATCGAAATCCAAAGACTGGAGCGGATCCGACGACATCGAATTTTTCACCTAAAAAAATTGACAGTGTATAGTAAGGATTTTGGAGCCTTTTCATGGCTCATCTTCCAACTGCCACAGCGGCCCAACTAGGTGTACCTACGACCTGTGTACACCTGTGGGTATTTGTTTAGATGTGTATTATCGAAATCCAAAGACTGGAGTGGATCCGACGACATCGAATTTTTCACCTAAAAAAATTGACAGTGTATAGTAAGGATTTTAGAGCCTTTTCATGGCTCATCTTCCAACTGCCACAGCGGCCCAACTAGGTGTACCTACGACCTGTGTACACCTGTGGGTATTTGTTTAGATGTGTATTATCGAAATCCAAAGACTGGAGTGGATCCGACGACATCGAATTTTTCACCTAAAAAAATTGACAGTGTATAGTAAGGATTTTGGAGCCTTTTCATGGCTCATCTTCCAACTGCCACAGCGGCCCAACTAGGTGTACCTACGACCTGTGTACACCTGTGGGTATGTGTTTAGATGTGTATTATCGAAATCCAAAGACTGGAGTGGATCCGACGACATCGAATTTTTCACCTAAAAAAATTGACAGTGTATAGTAAGGATTTTGGAGCCTTTTCATGGCTCATCTTCCAACTGCCACAGCGGCCCAACTAGGTGTACCTACGACCTGTGTACACCTGTGGGTATTTGTTTAGATGTGTATTATCGAAATCCAAAGACTGGAGTGGATCCGACGACATCGAATTTTTCACCTAAAAAAATTGACAGTGTATAGTAAGGATTTTGGAGCCTTTTCATGGCTCATCTTCCAACTGCCACAGCGGCCCAACTAGGTGTACCTACGACCTGTGTACACCTGTGGGTATTTGTTTAGATGTGTATTATCGAAATCCAAAGACTGGAGTGGATCCGACGACATCGAATTTTTCACCTAAAAAAATTGACAGTGTATAGTAAGGATTTTGGAGCCTTTTCATGGCTCATCTTCCAACTGCCACAGCGGCCCAACTAGGTGTACCTACGACCTGTGTACACCTGTGGGTATGTGTTTAGATGTGTATTATCGAAATCCAAAGACTGGAGTGGATCCGACGACATCGAATTTTTCACCTAAAAAAATTGACAGTAAGGATTTTGGAGCCTTTTCATGGCTCATCTTCCAACTGCCACAGCGGCCCAACTAGGTGTACCTACGACCTGTGTACACCTGTGGGTATTTGTTTAGATGTGTATTATCGAAATCCAAAGACTGGAGTGGATCCGACGACATCGAATTTTTCACCTAAAAAAATTGACAGTGTATAGTAAGGATTTTGGAGCCTTTTCATGGCTCATCTTCCAACTGCCACAGCGGCCCAACTAGGTGTACCTACGACCTGTGTACACCTGTGGGTATTTGTTTAGATGTGTATTATCGAAATCCAAAGACTGGAGTGGATCCGACGACATCGAATTTTTCACCTAAAAAAATTGACAGTGTATAGTAAGGATTTTGGAGCCTTTTCATGGCTCATCTTCCAACTGCCACAGCGGCCCAACTAGGTGTACCTACGACCTGTGTACACCTGTGGGTATTTGTTTAGATGTGTATTATCGAAATCCAAAGACTGGAGTGGATCCGACGACATCGAATTTTTCACCTAAAAAAATTGACAGTAAGGATTTTGGAGCCTTTTCATGGCTCATCTTCCAACTGCCACAGCGGCCCAACTAGGTGTACCTACGACCTGTGTACACCTGTGGGTATTTGTTTAGATGTGTATTATCGAAATCCAAAGACTGGAGTGGATCCGACGACATCGAATTTTTCACCTAAAAAAATTGACAGTGTATAGTAAGGATTTTGGAGCCTTTTCATGGCTCATCTTCCAACTGCCACAGCGGCCCAACTAGGTGTACCTACGACCTGTGTACACCTGTGGGTATGTGTTTAGATGTGTATTATCGAAATCCAAAGACTGGAGTGGATCCGACGACATCGAATTTTTCACCTAAAAAAATTGACAGTAAGGATTTTGGAGCCTTTTCATGGCTCATCTTCCAACTGCCACAGCGGCCCAACTAGGTGTACCTACGACCTGTGTACACCTGTGGGTATTTGTTTAGATGTGTATTATCGAAATCCAAAGACTGGAGTGGATCCGACGACATCGAATTTTTCACCTAAAAAAATTGACAGTGTATAGTAAGGATTTTGGAGCCTTTTCATGGCTCATCTTCCAACTGCCACAGCGGCCCAACTAGGTGTACCTACGACCTGTGTACACCTGTGGGTATTTGTTTAGATGTGTATTATCGAAATCCAAAGACTGGAGTGGATCCGACGACATCGAATTTTTCACCTAAAAAAATTGACAGTGTATAGTAAGGATTTTGGAGCCTTTTCATGGCTCATCTTCCAACTGCCACAGCGGCCCAACTAGGTGTACCTACGACCTGTGTACACCTGTGGGTATGTGTTTAGATGTGTATTATCGAAATCCAAAGACTGGAGTGGATCCGACGACATCGAATTTTTCACCTAAAAAAATTGACAGTGTATAGTAAGGATTTTGGAGCCTTTTCATGGCTCATCTTCCAACTGCCACAGCGGCCCAACTAGGTGTACCTACGACCTGTGTACACCTGTGGGTATGTGTTTAGATGTGTATTATCGAAATCCAAAGACTGGAGTGGATCCGACGACATCGAATTTTTCACCTAAAAAAATTGACAGTGTATAGTAAGGATTTTGGAGCCTTTTCATGGCTCATCTTCCAACTGCCACAGCGGCCCAACTAGGTGTACCTACGACCTGTGTACACCTGTGGGTATGTGTTTAGATGTGTATTATCGAAATCCAAAGACTGGAGTGGATCCGACGACATCGAATTTTTCACCTAAAAAAATTGACAGTGTATAGTAAGGATTTTGAAGCCTTTTCATGGCTCATCTTCCAACTGCCACAGCGGCCCAACTAGGTGTACCTACGACCTGTGTACACCTGTGGGTATTTGTTTAGATGTGTATTATCGAAATCCAAAGACTGGAGTGGATCCGACGACATCGAATTTTTCACCTAAAAAAATTGACAGTGTATAGTAAGGATTTTGGAGCCTTTTCATGGCTCATCTTCCAACTGCCACAGCGGCCCAACTAGGTGTACCTACGACCTGTGTACACCTGTGGGTATTTGTTTAGATGTGTATTATCGAAATCCAAAGACTGGAGTGGATCCGACGACATCGAATTTTTCACCTAAAAAAATTGACAGTGTATAGTAAGGATTTTGGAGCCTTTTCATGGCTCATCTTCCAACTGCCACAGCGGCCCAACTAGGTGTACCTACGACCTGTGTACACCTGTGGGTATTTGTTTAGATGTGTATTATCGAAATCCAAAGACTGGAGTGGATCCGACGACATCGAATTTTTCACCTAAAAAAATTGACAGTGTATAGTAAGGATTTTGGAGCCTTTTCATGGCTCATCTTCCAACTGCCACAGCGGCCCAACTAGGTGTACCTACGACCTGTGTACACCTGTGGGTATTTGTTTAGATGTGTATTATCGAAATCCAAAGACTGGAGTGGATCCGACGACATCGAATTTTTCACCTAAAAAAATTGACAGTGTATAGTAAGGATTTTGGAGCCTTTTCATGGCTCATCTTCCAACTGCCACAGCGGCCCAACTAGGTGTACCTACGACCTGTGTACACCTGTGGGTATTTGTTTAGATGTGTATTATCGAAATCCAAAGACTGGAGTGGATCCGACGACATCGAATTTTTCACCTAAAAAAATTGACAGTGTATAGTAAGGATTTTGGAGCCTTTTCATGGCTCATCTTCCAACTGCCACAGCGGCCCAACTAGGTGTACCTACGACCTGTGTACACCTGTGGGTATTTGTTTAGATGTGTATTATCGAAATCCAGAGACTGGAGTGGATCCGACGACATCGAATTTTTCACCTAAAAAAATTGACAGTGTATAGTAAGGATTTTGGAGCCTTTCCATGGCTCATCTTCCAACTGCCACAGCGGCCCAACTAGGTGTACCTACGACCTGTGTACACCTGTGGGTATGTGTTTAGATGTGTATTATCGAAATCCAAAGACTGGAGTGGATCCGACGACATCGAATTTTTCACCTAAAAAAATTGACAGTGTATAGTAAGGATTTTGGAGCCTTTTCATGGCTCATCTTCCAACTGCCACAGCGGCCCAACTAGGTGTACCTACGACCTGTGTACACCTGTGGGTATTTGTTTAGATGTGTATTATCGAAATCCAAAGACTGGAGTGGATCCGACGACATCGAATTTTTCACCTAAAAAAATTGACAGTGTATAGTAAGGATTTTGGAGCCTTTTCATGGCTCATCTTCCAACTGCCACAGCGGCCCAACTAGGTGTACCTACGACCTGTGTACACCTGTGGGTATTTGTTTAGATGTGTATTATCGAAATCCAAAGACTGGAGTGGATCCGACGACATCGAATTTTTCACCTAAAAAAATTGACAGTGTATAGTAAGGATTTTGGAGCCTTTTCATGGCTCATCTTCCAACTGCCACAGCGGCCCAACTAGGTGTACCTACGACCTGTGTACACCTGTGGGTATGTGTTTAGATGTGTATTATCGAAATCCAAAGACTGGAGTGGATCCGACGACATCGAATTTTTCACCTAAAAAAATTGACAGTGTATAGTAAGGATTTTGGAGCCTTTTCATGGCTCATCTTCCAACTGCCACAGCGGCCCAACAAGGTGTACCTACGACCTGTGTACACCTGTGGGTATGTGTTTAGATGTGTATTATCGAAATCCAAAGACTGGAGTGGATCCGACGACATCGAATTTTTCACCTAAAAAAATTGACAGTGTATAGTAAGGATTTTGGAGCCTTTTCATGGCTCATCTTCCAACTGCCACAGCGGCCCAACTAGGTGTACCTACGACCTGTGTACACCTGTGGGTATGTGTTTAGATGTGTATTATCGAAATCCAAAGACTGGAGTGGATCCGACGACATCGAATTTTTCACCTAAAAAAATTGACAGTGTATAGTAAGGATTTTGGAGCCTTTTCATGGCTCATCTTCCAACTGCCACAGCGGCCCAACTAGGCGTACCTACGACCTGTGTACACCTGTGGGTATGTGTTTAGATGTGTATTATCGAAATCCAAAGACTGGAGTGGATCCGGTAAGGATTTTGGAGCCTTTTCATGGCTCATCTTCCAACTGGCACAGCGGCCCAACTAGGCGTACCTACGACCTGTGTACACCTGTGGGTATGTGTTTAGATGTGTATTATCGAAATCCAAAGACTGGAGTGGATCCGACGACATCGAATTTTTCACCTAAAAAAATTGACAGTGTATAGTAAGGATTTTGGAGCCTTTTCATGGCTCATCTTCCAACTGCCACAGCGGCCCAACTAGGCGTACCTACGACCTGTGTACACCTGTGGGTATGTGTTTAGATGTGTATTATCGAAATCCAAAGACTGGAGTGGACCCGACGACATCGAATTTTTCACCTAAAAAAATTGACAGTGTATAGTAAGGATTTTGGAGCCTTTTCATGGCTCATCTTCCAACTGCCACAGCGGCCCAACTAGGCGTACCTACGACCTGTGTACACCTGTGGGTATGTGTTTAGATGTGTATTATCGAAATCCAAAGACTGGAGTGGACCCGACGACATCGAATTTTTCACCTAAAAAAATTGACAGTGTATAGTAAGGATTTTGGAGCCTTTTCATGGCTCATCTTCCAACTGCCACAGCGGCCCAACTAGGCGTACCTACGACCTGTGTACACCTGTGGGTATGTGTTTAGATGTGTATTATCGAAATCCAAAGACTGGAGTGGATCCGACGACATCGAATTTTTCACCTAAAAAAATTGACAGTGTATAGTAAGGATTTTGGAGCCTTTTCATGGCTCATCTTCCAACTGCCACAGCGGCCCAACTAGGCGTACCTACGACCTGTGTACACCTGTGGGTATGTGTTTAGATGTGTATTATCGAAATCCAAAGACTGGAGTGGACCCGACGACATCGAATTTTTCACCTAAAAAAATTGACAGTGTATAGTAAGGATTTTGGAGCCTTTTCATGGCTCATCTTCCAACTGCCACAGCGGCCCAACTAGGCGTACCTACGACCTGTGTACACCTGTGGGTATGTGTTTAGATGTGTATTATCGAAATCCAAAGACTGGAGTGGATCCGGTAAGGATTTTGGAGCCTTTTCATGGCTCATCTTCCAACTGGCACAGCGGCCCAACTAGGCGTACCTACGACCTGTGTACACCTGTGGGTATGTGTTTAGATGTGTATTATCGAAATCCAAAGACTGGAGTGGATCCGACGACATCGAATTTTTCACCTAAAAAAATTGACAGTGTATAGTAAGGATTTTGGAGCCTTTTCATGGCTCATCTTCCAACTGCCACAGCGGCCCAACTAGGTGTACCTACGACCTGTGTACACCTGTGGGTATGTGTTTAGATGTGTATTATCGAAATCCAAAGACTGGAGTGGATCCGACGACATCGAATTTTTCACCTAAAAAAATTGACAGTGTATAGTAAGGATTTTGGAGCCTTTTCATGGCTCATCTTCCAACTGCCACAGCGGCCCAACTAGGCGTACCTACGACCTGTGTACACCTGTGGGTATGTGTTTAGATGTGTATTATCGAAATCCAAAGACTGGAGTGGACCCGACGACATCGAATTTTTCACCTAAAAAAATTGACAGTGTATAGTAAGGATTTTGGAGCCTTTTCATGGCTCATCTTCCAACTGCCACAGCGGCCCAACTAGGCGTACCTACGACCTGTGTACACCTGTGGGTATGTGTTCAGATGTGTATTATCGAAATCCAAAGACTGGAGTGGATCCGACGACATCGAATTTTTCACCTAAAAAAATTGACAGTGTATAGTAAGGATTTTGGAGCCTTTTCATGGCTCATCTTCCAACTGCCACAGCGGCCCAACTAGGCGTACCTACGACCTGTGTACACCTGTGGGTATGTGTTTAGATGTGTATTATCGAAATCCAAAGACTGGAGTGGATCCGACGACATCGAATTTTTCACCTAAAAAAATTGACAGTGTATAGTAAGGATTTTGGAGCCTTTTCATGGCTCATCTTCCAACTGCCACAGCGGCCCAACTAGGCGTACCTACGACCTGTGTACACCTGTGGGTATGTGTTTAGATGTGTATTATCGAAATCCAAAGACTGGAGTGGATCCGACGACATCGAATTTTTCACCTAAAAAAATTGACAGTGTATAGTAAGGATTTTGGAGCCTTTTCATGGCTCATCTTCCAACTGCCACAGCGGCCCAACTAGGCGTACCTACGACCTGTGTACACCTGTGGGTATGTGTTTAGATGTGTATTATCGAAATCCAAAGACTGGAGTGGATCCGACGACATCGAATTTTTCACCTAAAAAAATTGACAGTGTATAGTAAGGATTTTGGAGCCTTTTCATGGCTCATCTTCCAACTGCCACAGCGGCCCAACTAGGCGTACCTACGACCTGTGTACACCTGTGGGTATGTGTTTAGATGTGTATTATCGAAATCCAAAGACTGGAGTGGATCCGACGACATCGAATTTTTCACCTAAAAAAATTGACAGTGTATAGTAAGGATTTTGGAGCCTTTTCATGGCTCATCTTCCAACTGCCACAGCGGCCCAACTAGGCGTACCTACGACCTGTGTACACCTGTGGGTATGTGTTTAGATGTGTATTATCGAAATCCAAAGACTGGAGTGGATCCGACGACATCGAATTTTTCACCTAAAAAAATTGACAGTGTATAGTAAGGATTTTGGAGCCTTTTCATGGCTCATCTTCCAACTGCCACAGCGGCCCAACTAGGTGTACCTACGACCTGTGTACACCTGTGGGTATGTGTTTAGATGTGTATTATCGCAATCCAAAGACTGGAGTGGATCCGACGACATCGAATTTTTCACCTAAAAAAATTGACAGTGTATAGTAAGGATTTTGGAGCCTTTTCATGGCTCATCTTCCAACTGCCACAGCGGCCCAACTAGGTGTACCTACGACCTGTGTACACCTGTGGGTATGTGTTTAGATCTGTATTATCGAAATCCAAAGACTGGAGTGGATCCGATAAGGATTTTGGAGCCTTTTCATGGCTCATCTTCCAACTGGCACAGCGGCCCAACTAGGCGTACCTACGACCTGTGTACACCTGTGGGTATGTGTTTAGATGTGTTTTATCGAAATCCAAAGACTGGAGTGGATCCGACGACATCGAATTTTTCACCTAAAAAAATTGACAGTGTATAGTAAGGATTTTGGAGCCTTTTCATGGCTCATCTTCCAACTGCCACAGCGGCCCAACTAGGCGTACCTACGACCTGTGTACACCTGTGGGTATGTGTTTAGATGTGTATTATCGAAATCCAAAGACTGAAGTGGATCCGACGACATCGACTTTTTCACCTAAAAAAATTGACAGTGTATAGTAAGGATTTTGGAGCCTTTTCATGGCTTATTTTCCAACTGCCACAGCGGCCCAACTAGGCGTACCTACGACCTGTGTACACCTGTGGGTATGTGTTTAGATGTGTATTATCGAAATCCAAAGACTGGAGTGGATCCGACGACATCGAATTTTTCACCTAAAAAAATTGACAGTGTATAGTAAGGATTTTGGAGCCTTTTCATGGCTCACCTTCCAACTGCCACAGCGGCCCAACAAGGCGTACCTACGACCTGTGTACACCTGTGGGTATGTGTTTAGATGTGTATTATCGAAATCCAAAGACTGGAGTGGATCCGACGACATCGAATTTTTCACCTAAAAAAATTGACAGTGTATAGTAAGGATTTTGGAGCCTTTTCATGGCTCATCTTCCAACTGCCACAGCGGCCCAACTAGGCGTACCTACGACCTGTGTACACCTGTAGGTATGTGTTTAGATGTGTATTATCGAAATCCAAAGACTGGAGTGGATCCGACGACATCGAATTTTTCACCTAAAAAAATTGACAGTGTATAGTAAGGATTTTGGAGCCTTTTCATGGCTCATCTTCCAACTGCCACAGCGGCCCAACTAGGCGTACCTACGACCTGTGTACACCTGTGGGTATGTGTTTAGATGTGTATTATCGGATCCACTCCACTCCAGTCTTTGGATTTCGATAATACACATCTAAACACATACCCACAGGTGTACACAGGTCGTAGGTACGCCTAGTTGGGCCGCTGTGGCAGTTGGAAGATGAGCCATGAAAAGGCTCCAAAATCCTTACTATACACTGTCAATTTTTTTAGGTGAAAAATTCGATGTCGTCGGATCCACTCCAGTCTTTGGATTTCGATAATACACATCTAAACACATACCCACAGGTGTACACAGGTCGTAGGTACGCCTAGTTGGGCCGCTGTGGCAGTTGGAAGATGAGCCATGAAAAGGCTCCAAAATCCTTACTATACACTGTCAATTTTTTTAGGTGAAAAATTCGATGTCGTCGGATCCACTCCAGTCTTTGGATTTCGATAATACACATCTAAACACATACCCACAGGTGTACACAGGTCGTAGGTACGCCTAGTTGGGCCGCTGTGGCAGTTGGAAGATGAGCCATGAAAAGGCTCCAAAATCCTTACTATACACTGTCAATTTTTTTAGGTGAAAAATTCGATGTCGTCGGATCTACTTCAATTTTTTATATTTCGATAATACACATCTAAACACATACCCACAGGTGTACACAGGTCGTAGGTACGCCTAGTTGGGCCGCTGTGGCAGTTGGAAGATGAGCCATGAAAAGGCTCCAAAATCCTTACTATACACTGTCAATTTTTTTAGGTGAAAAATTCGATGTCGTCGGATCCACTCCAGTCTTTGGATTTCGATAATACACATCTAAACACATACCCACAGGTGTACACAGGTCGTAGGTACGCCTAGTTGGGCCGCTGTGGCAGTTGGAAGATGAGCCATGAAAAGGCTCCAAAATCCTTACTATACACTGTCAATTTTTTTAGGTGAAAAATTCGATGTCGTCGGATCCACTCCAGTCTTTGGATTTCGATAATACTCATCTAAACACATACCCACAGGTGTACACAGGTCGTAGGTACGCCTAGTTGGGCCGCTGTGGCAGTTGGAAGATGAGCCATGAAAAGGCTCCAAAATCCTTACTACACAGTGTCAATTTTTTTAGGTGAAAAATTCGATGTCGTCGGATCCACTCCAGTCTTTGGATTTCGATAATACACATCTAAACACATACCCACAGGTGTACACAGGTCGTAGGTACGCCTAGTTGGGCCGCTGTGGCAGTTGGAAGATGAGCCATGAAAAGGCTCCAAAATCTTTACTATACACTGTCAATTTTTTTAGGTGAAAAATTCGATGTCGTCGGATCCACTCCAGTCTTTGGATTTCGATAATACACATCTAAACACATACCCACAGGTGTACACAGGTCGTAGGTACGCCTAGTTGGGCCGCTGTGGCAGTTGGAAGATGAGCCATGAAAAGGCTCCAAAATCCTTACTATACACTGTCAATTTTTTTAGGTGAAAAATTCGATGTCGTCGGATCCACTCCAGTCTTTGGATTTCGATAATACACATCTAAACAAATACCCACAGGTGTACACAGGTCGTAGGTACGCCTAGTTGGGCCGCTGTGGCAGTTGGAAGATGAGCCATGAAAAGGCTCCAAAATCCTTACTATACACTGTCAATTTTTTTAGGTGAAAAATTCGATGTCGTCGGATCCACTCCAGTCTTTGGATTTCGATAATACACATCTAAACACATACCCACAGGTGTACACAGGTCGTAGGTACGCCTAGTTGGGCCGCTGTGGCAGTTGGAAGATGAGCCATGAAAAGGCTCCAAAATCCTTACTATACACTGTCAATTTTTTTAGGTGAAAAATTCGATGTCGTCGGATCCACTCCAGTCTTTGGATTTCGATAATACACATCTAAACACATACCCACAGGTGTACACAGGTCGTAGGTACGCCTAGTTGGGCCGCTGTGGCAGTTGGAAGATGAGCCATGAAAAGGCTCCAAAATCCTTACTATACACTGTCAATTTTTTTAGGTGAAAAATTCGATGTCGTCGGATCCACTCCAGTCTTTGGATTTCGATAATACACATCTAAACACATACCCACAGGTGTACACAGGTCGTAGGTACGCCTAGTTGGGCCGCTGTGGCAGTTGGAAGATGAGCCATGAAAAGGCTCCAAAATCCTTACGCTGTCAATTTTTTTAGGTGAAAAATTCGATGTCGTCGGATCCACTCCAGTCTTTGGATTTCGATAATACACATCTAAACACATACCCACAGGTGTACACAGGTCGTAGGTACGCCTAGTTGGGCCGCTGTGGCAGTTGGAAGATGAGCCATGAAAAGGCTCCAAAATCCTTACTATACACTGTCAATTTTTTTAGGTGAAAAATTCGATGTCGTCGGATCCACTCCAGTCTTTGGATTTCGATAATACACATCTAAACACATACCCACAGGTGTACACAGGTCGTAGGTACGCCTAGTTGGGCCGCTGTGGCAGTTGGAAGATGAGCCATGAAAAGGCTCCAAAATCCTTACTATACACTGTCAATTTTTTTAGGTGAAAAATTCGATGTCGTCGGATCCACTCCAGTCTTTGGATTTCGATAATACACATCTAAACACATACCCACAGGTGTACACAGGTCGTAGGTACGCCTAGTTGGGCCGCTGTGGCAGTTGGAAGATGAGCCATGAAAAGGCTCCAAAATCCTTACTATACACTGTCAATTTTTTTAGGTGAAAAATTCGATGTCGTCGGATCCACTCCAGTCTTTGGATTTCGATAATACACATCTAAACACATACCCACAGGTGTACACAGGTCGTAGGTACGCCTAGCTGGGCCGCTGTGGCAGTTGGAAGATGAGCCATGAAAAGGCTCCAAAATCCTTACTATACACTGTCAATTTTTTTAGGTGAAAAATTCGATGTCGTCGGATCCACTCCAGTCTTTGGATTTCGATAATACACATCTAAACACATACCCACAGGTGTACACAGGTCGTAGGTACGCCTAGCTGGGCCGCTGTGGCAGTTGGAAGATGAGCCATGAAAAGGCTCCAAAATCCTTACTATACACTGTCAATTTTTTTAGGTGAAAAATTCGATGTCGTCGGATCCACTCCAGTCTTTGGATTTCGATAATACACATCTAAACACATACCCACAGGTGTACACAGGTCGTAGGTACGCCTAGTTGGGCCGCTGTGGCAGTTGGAAGATGAGCCATGAAAAGGCTCCAAAAACCTTACTATACACTGTCAATTTTTTTAGGTGAAAAATTCGATGTCGTCGGATCCACTCCAGTCTTTGGATTTCGATAATACACATCTAAACACATACCCACAGGTGTACACAGGTCGTAGGTACGCCTAGTTGGGCCGCTGTGGCAGTTGGAAGATGAGCCATGAAAAGGCTCCAAAATCCTTACTATACACTGTCAATTTTTTTAGGTGAAAAATTCGATGTCGTCGGATCCACTCCAGTCTTTGGATTTCGATAATACACATCTAAACACATACCCACAGGTGTACACAGGTCGTAGGTACGCCTAGTTGGGCCGCTGTGGCAGTTGGAAGATGAGCCATGAAAAGGCTCCAAAATCCTTACTATACACTGTCAATTTTTTTAGGTGAAAAATTCGATGTCGTCGGATCCACTCCAGTCTTTGGATTTCGATAATACACATCTAAACAAATACCCACAGGTCGTAGGTACACCTAGTTGGGCCGCTGTGGCAGTTGGAAGATGAGCCATGAAAAGGCTCCAAAATCCTTACTATACACTGTCAATTTTTTTAGGTGAAAAATTCGATGTCGTCGGATCCACTCCAGTCTTTGGATTTCGATAATACACATCTAAACACATACCCACAGGTGTACACAGGTCGTAGGTACACCTAGTTGGGCCGCTGTGGCAGTTGGAAGATGAGCCATGAAAAGGCTCCAAAATCCTTACTATACACTGTCAATTTTTTTAGGTGAAAAATTCGATGTCGTCGGATCCACTCCAGTCTTTGGATTTCGATAATACACATCTAAACACATACCCACAGGTGTACACAGGTCGTAGGTACACCTAGTTGGGCCGCTGTGGCAGTTTGAAGATGAGCCATGAAAAGGCTCCAAAATCCTTACTATACACTGTCAATTTTTTTAGGTGAAAAATTCGATGTCGTCGGATCCACTCCAGTCTTTGGATTTCGATAATACACATCTAAACAAATTCCCACAGGTGTACACAGGTCGTAGGTACACCTAGTTGGGCCGCTGTGGCAGTTGGAAGATGAGCCATGAAAAGGCTCCAAAATCCTTACTATACACTGTCAATTTTTTTAGGTGAAAAATTCGATGTCGTCGGATCCACTCCAGTCTTTGGATTTCGATAATACACATCTAAACAAATACCCACAGGTGTACACAGGTCGTAGGTACACCTAGTTGGGCCGCTGTGGCAGTTGGAAGATGAGCCATGAAAAGGCTCCAAAATCCTTACTATACACTGTCAATTTTTTTAGGTGAAAAATTCGATGTCGTCGGATCCACTCCAGTCTTTGGATTTCGATAATACACATCTAAACAAATACCCACAGGTGTACACAGGTCGTAGGTACACCTAGTTGGGCCGCTGTGGCAGTTGGAAGATGAGCCATGAAAAGGCTCCAAAATCCTTACTATACACTGTCAATTTTTTTAGGTGAAAAATTCGATGTCGTCGGATCCACTCCAGTCTTTGGATTTCGATAATACACATCTAAACAAATACCCACAGGTGTACACAGGTCGTAGGTACACCTAGTTGGGCCGCTGTGGCAGTTGGAAGATGAGCCATGAAAAGGCTCCAAAATCCTTACTATACACTGTCAATTTTTTTAGGTGAAAAATTCGATGTCGTCGGATCCACTCCAGTCTTTGGATTTCGATAATACACATCTAAACACATACCCACAGGTGTACACAGGTCGTAGGTACACCTAGTTGGGCCGCTGTGGCAGTTGGAAGATGAGCCATGAAAAGGCTCCAAAATCCTTACTATACACTGTCAATTTTTTTAGGTGAAAAATTCGATGTCGTCGGATCCACTCCAGTCTTTGGATTTCGATAATACACATCTAAACAAATACCCACAGGTGTACACAGGTCGTAGGTACACCTAGTTGGGCCGCTGTGGCAGTTGGAAGATGAGCCATGAAAAGGCTCCAAAATCCTTACTATACACTGTCAATTTTTTTAGGTGAAAAATTCGATGTCGTCGGATCCACTCCAGTCTTTGGATTTCGATAATACACATCTAAACACATACCCACAGGTGTACACAGGTCGTAGGTACACCTAGTTGGGCCGCTGTGGCAGTTGGAAGATGAGCCATGAAAAGGCTCCAAAATCCTTACTATACACTGTCAATTTTTTTAGGTGAAAAATTCGATGTCGTCGGATCCACTCCAGTCTTTGGATTTCGATAATACACATCTAAACAAATACCCACAGGTGTACACAGGTCGTAGGTACACCTAGTTGGGCCGCTGTGGCAGTTGGAAGATGAGCCATGAAAAGGCTCCAAAATCCTTACTATACACTGTCAATTTTTTTAGGTGAAAAATTCGATGTCGTCGGATCCACTCCAGTCTTTGGATTTCGATAATACACATCTAAACAAATACCCACAGGTGTACACAGGTCGTAGGTACACCTAGTTGGGCCGCTGTGGCAGTTGGAAGATGAGCCATGAAAAGGCTCCAAAATCCTTACTATACACTGTCAATTTTTTTAGGTGAAAAATTCGATGTCGTCGGATCCACTCCAGTCTTTGGATTTCGATAATACACATCTAAACAAATACCCACAGGTGTACACAGGTCGTAGGTACACCTAGTTGGGCCGCTGTGGCAGTTGGAAGATGAGCCATGAAAAGGCTCCAAAATCCTTACTATACACTGTCAATTTTTTTAGGTGAAAAATTCGATGTCGTCGGATCCACTCCAGTCTTTGGATTTCGATAATACACATCTAAACAAATACCCACAGGTGTACACAGGTCGTAGGTACACCTAGTTGGGCCGCTGTGGCAGTTGGAAGATGAGCCATGAAAAGGCTCCAAAATCCTTACTATACACTGTCAATTTTTTTAGGTGAAAAATTCGATGTCGTCGGATCCACTCCAGTCTTTGGATTTCGATAATACACATCTAAACAAATACCCACAGGTGTACACAGGTCGTAGGTACACCTAGTTGGGCCGCTGTGGCAGTTGGAAGATGAGCCATGAAAAGGCTCCAAAATCCTTACTATACACTGTCAATTTTTTTAGGTGAAAAATTCGATGTCGTCGGATCCACTCCAGTCTTTGGATTTCGATAATACACATCTAAACAAATACCCACAGGTGTACACAGGTCGTAGGTACACCTAGTTGGGCCGCTGTGGCAGTTGGAAGATGAGCCATGAAAAGGCTCCAAAATCCTTACTATACACTGTCAATTTTTTTAGGTGAAAAATTCGATGTCGTCGGATCCACTCCAGTCTTTGGATTTCGATAATACACATCTAAACAAATACCCACAGGTGTACACAGGTCGTAGGTACACCTAGTTGGGCCGCTGTGGCAGTTGGAAGATGAGCCATGAAAAGGCTCCAAAATCCTTACTATACACTGTCAATTTTTTTAGGTGAAAAATTCGATGTCGTCGGATCCACTCCAGTCTTTGGATTTCGATAATACACATCTAAACACATACCCACAGGTGTACACAGGTCGTAGGTACACCTAGTTGGGCCGCTGTGGCAGTTGGAAGATGAGCCATGAAAAGGCTCCAAAATCCTTACTATACACTGTCAATTTTTTTAGGTGAAAAATTCGATGTCGTCGGATCCACTCCAGTCTTTGGATTTCGATAATACACATCTAAACAAATACCCACAGGTGTACACAGGTCGTAGGTACACCTAGTTGGGCCGCTGTGGCAGTTGGAAGATGAGCCATGAAAAGGCTCCAAAATCCTTACTATACACTGTCAATTTTTTTAGGTGAAAAATTCGATGTCGTCGGATCCACTCCAGTCTTTGGATTTCGATAATACACATCTAAACAAATACCCACAGGTGTACACAGGTCGTAGGTACACCTAGTTGGGCCGCTGTGGCAGTTGGAAGATGAGCCATGAAAAGGCTCCAAAATCCTTACTATACACTGTCAATTTTTTTAGGTGAAAAATTCGATGTCGTCGGATCCACTCCAGTCTTTGGATTTCGATAATACACATCTAAACAAATACCCACAGGTGTACACAGGTCGTAGGTACACCTAGTTGGGCCGCTGTGGCAGTTGGAAGATGAGCCATGAAAAGGCTCCAAAATCCTTACTATACACTGTCAATTTTTTTAGGTGAAAAATTCGATGTCGTCGGATCCGCTCCAGTCTTTGGATTTCGATAATACACATCTAAACAAATACCCACAGGTGTACACAGGTCGTAGGTACACCTAGTTGGGCCGCTGTGGCAGTTGGAAGATGAGCCATGAAAAGGCTCCAAAATCCTTACTATACACTGTCAATTTTTTTAGGTGAAAAATTCGATGTCGTCGGATCCACTCCAGTCTTTGGATTTCGATAATACACATCTAAACAAATACCCACAGGTGTACACAGGTCGTAGGTACACCTAGTTGGGCCGCTGTGGCAGTTGGAAGATGAGCCATGAAAAGGCTCCAAAATCCTTACTATACACTGTCAATTTTTTTAGGTGAAAAATTCGATGTCGTCGGATCCACTCCAGTCTTTGGATTTCGATAATACACATCTAAACACATACCCACAGGTGTACACAGGTCGTAGGTACACCTAGTTGGGCCGCTGTGGCAGTTGGAAGATGAGCCATGAAAAGGCTCCAAAATCCTTACTATACACTGTCAATTTTTTTAGGTGAAAAATTCGATGTCGTCGGATCCACTCCAGTCTTTGGATTTCGATAATACACATCTAAACAAATACCCACAGGTGTACACAGGTCGTAGGTACACCTAGTTGGGCCGCTGTGGCAGTTGGAAGATGAGCCATGAAAAGGCTCCAAAATCCTTACTATACACTGTCAATTTTTTTAGGTGAAAAATTCGATGTCGTCGGATCCACTCCAGTCTTTGGATTTCGATAATACACATCTAACCAAATACCCACAGGTGTACACAGGTCGTAGGTACACCTAGTTGGGCCGCTGTGGCAGTTGGAAGATGAGCCATGAAAAGGCTCCAAAATCCTTACTATACACTGTCAATTTTTTTAGGTGAAAAATTCGATGTCGTCGGATCCACTCCAGTCTTTGGATTTCGATAATACACATCTAAACAAATACCCACAGGTGTACACAGGTCGTAGGTACACCTAGTTGGGCCGCTGTGGCAGTTGGAAGATGAGCCATGAAAAGGCTCCAAAATCCTTACTATACACTGTCAATTTTTTTAGGTGAAAAATTCGATGTCGTCGGATCCACTCCAGTCTTTGGATTTCGATAATACACATCTAACCAAATACCCACAGGTGTACACAGGTCGTAGGTACACCTAGTTGGGCCGCTGTGGCAGTTGGAAGATGAGCCATGAAAAGGCTCCAAAATCCTTACTATACACTGTCAATTTTTTTAGGTGAAAAATTCGATGTCGTCGGATCCACTCCAGTCTTTGGATTTCGATAATACACATCTAAACAAATACCCACAGGTGTACACAGGTCGTAGGTACACCTAGTTGGGCCGCTGTGGCAGTTGGAAGATGAGCCATGAAAAGGCTCCAAAATCCTTACTATACACTGTCAATTTTTTTAGGTGAAAAATTCGATGTCGTCGGATCCACTCCAGTCTTTGGATTTCGATAATACACATCTAAACAAATACCCACAGGTGTACACAGGTCGTAGGTACACCTAGTTGGGCCGCTGTGGCAGTTGGAAGATGAGCCATGAAAAGGCTCCAAAATCCTTACTATACACTGTCAATTTTTTTAGGTGAAAAATTCGATGTCGTCGGATCCACTCCAGTCTTTGGATTTCGATAATACACATCTAAACACATACCCACAGGTGTATACAGGTCGTAGGTACACCTAGTTGGGCCGCTGTGGCAGTTGGAAGATGAGCCATGAAAAGGCTCCAAAATCCTTACTATACACTGTCAATTTTTTTAGGTGAAAAATTCGATGTCGTCGGATCCACTCCAGTCTTTGGATTTCGATAATACACATCTAAACAAATACCCACAGGTGTACACAGGTCGTAGGTACACCTAGTTGGGCCGCTGTGGCAGTTGGAAGATGAGCCATGAAAAGGCTCCAAAATCCTTACTATACACTGTCAATTTTTTTAGGTGAAAAATTCGATGTCGTCGGATCCACTCCAGTCTTTGGATTTCGATAATACACATCTAAACAAATACCCACAGGTGTACACAGGTCGTAGGTACACCTAGTTGGGCCGCTGTGGCAGTTGGAAGATGAGCCATGAAAAGGCTCCAAAATCCTTACTATACACTGTCAATTTTTTTAGGTGAAAAATTCGATGTCGTCGGATCCACTCCAGTCTTTGGATTTCGATAATACACATCTAAACAAATACCCACAGGTGTACACAGGTCGTAGGTACACCTAGTTGGGCCGCTGTGGCAGTTGGAAGATGAGCCATGAAAAGGCTCCAAAATCCTTACTATACACTGTCAATTTTTTTAGGTGAAAAATTCGATGTCGTCGGATCCACTCCAGTCTTTGGATTTCGATAATACACATCTAAACAAATACCCACAGGTGTACACAGGTCGTAGGTACACCTAGTTGGGCCGCTGTGGCAGTTGGAAGATGAGCCATGAAAAGGCTCCAAAATCCTTACTATACACTGTCAATTTTTTTAGGTGAAAAATTCGATGTCGTCGGATCCACTCCAGTCTTTGGATTTCGATAATACACATCTAAACAAATACCCACAGGTGTACACAGGTCGTAGGTACACCTAGTTGGGCCGCTGTGGCAGTTGGAAGATGAGCCATGAAAAGGCTCCAAAATCCTTACTATACACTGTCAATTTTTTTAGGTGAAAAATTCGATGTCGTCGGATCCACTCCAGTCTTTGGATTTCGATAATACACATCTAAACACATACCCACAGGTGTACACAGGTCGTAGGTACACCTAGTTGGGCCGCTGTGGCAGTTGGAAGATGAGCCATGAAAAGGCTCCAAAATCCTTACTATACACTGTCAATTTTTTTAGGTGAAAAATTCGATGTCGTCGGATCCACTCCAGTCTTTGGATTTCGATAATACACATCTAAACACATACCCACAGGTGTACACAGGTCGTAGGTACACCTAGTTGGGCCGCTGTGGCAGTTGGAAGATGAGCCATGAAAAGGCTCCAAAATCCTTACTATACACTGTCAATTTTTTTAGGTGAAAAATTCGATGTCGTCGGATCCACTCCAGTCTTTGGATTTCGATAATACACATCTAAACACATACCCACAGGTGTACACAGGTCGTAGGTACACCTAGTTGGGCCGCTGTGGCAGTTGGAAGATGAGCCATGAAAAGGCTCCAAAATCCTTACTATACACTGTCAATTTTTTTAGGTGAAAAATTCGATGTCGTCGGATCCACTCCAGTCTTTGGATTTCGATAATACACATCTAAACACATACCCACAGGTGTACACAGGTCGTAGGTACACCTAGTTGGGCCGCTGTGGCAGTTGGAAGATGAGCCATGAAAAGGCTCCAAAATCCTTACTATACACTGTCAATTTTTTTAGGTGAAAAATTCGATGTCGTCGGATCCACTCCAGTCTTTGGATTTCGATAATACACATCTAAACAAATACCCACAGGTGTACACAGGTCGTAGGTACACCTAGTTGGGCCGCTGTGGCAGTTGGAAGATGAGCCATGAAAAGGCTCCAAAATCCTTACTATACACTGTCAATTTTTTTAGGTGAAAAATTCGATGTCGTCGGATCCACTCCAGTCTTTGGATTTCGATAATACACATCTAAACAAATACCCACAGGTGTACACAGGTCGTAGGTACACCTAGTTGGGCCGCTGTGGCAGTTGGAAGATGAGCCATGAAAAGGCTCCAAAATCCTTACTATACACTGTCAATTTTTTTAGGTGAAAAATTCGATGTCGTCGGGTCCACTCCAGTCTTTGGATTTCGATAATACACATCTAAACAAATACCCACAGGTGTACACAGGTCGTAGGTACACCTAGTTGGGCCGCTGTGGCAGTTGGAAGATGAGCCATGAAAAGGCTCCAAAATCCTTACTATACACTGTCAATTTTTTTAGGTGAAAAATTCGATGTCGTCGGATCCACTCCAGTCTTTGGATTTCGATAATACACATCTAAACACATACCCACAGGTGTACACAGGTCGTAGGTACACCTAGTTGGGCCGCTGTGGCAGTTGGAAGATGAGCCATGAAAAGGCTCCAAAATCCTTACTATACACTGTCAATTTTTTTAGGTGAAAAATTCGATGTCGTCGGATCCACTCCAGTCTTTGGATTTCGATAATACACATCTAAACACATACCCACAGGTGTACACAGGTCGTAGGTACACCTAGTTGGGCCGCTGTGGCAGTTGGAAGATGAGCCATGAAAAGGCTCCAAAATCCTTACTATACACTGTCAATTTTTTTAGGTGAAAAATTCGATGTCGTCGGATCCACTCCAGTCTTTGGATTTCGATAATACACATCTAAACAAATACCCACAGGTGTACACAGGTCGTAGGTACACCTAGTTGGGCCGCTGTGGCAGTTGGAAGATGAGCCATGAAAAGGCTCCAAAATCCTTACTATACACTGTCAATTTTTTTAGGTGAAAAATTCGATGTCGTCGGATCCACTCCAGTCTTTGGATTTCGATAATACACATCTAAACAAATACCCACAGGTGTACACAGGTCGTAGGTACACCTAGTTGGGCCGCTGTGGCAGTTGGAAGATGAGCCATGAAAAGGCTCCAAAATCCTTACTATACACTGTCAATTTTTTTAGGTGAAAAATTCGATGTCGTCGGATCCACTCCAGTCTTTGGATTTCGATAATACACATCTAAACACATACCCACAGGTGTACACAGGTCGTAGGTACACCTAGTTGGGCCGCTGTGGCAGTTGGAAGATGAGCCATGAAAAGGCTCCAAAATCCTTACTATACACTGTCAATTTTTTTAGGTGAAAAATTCGATGTCGTCGGATCCACTCCAGTCTTTGGATTTCGATAATACACATCTAAACAAATACCCACAGGTGTACACAGGTCGTAGGTACACCTAGTTGGGCCGCTGTGGCAGTTGGAAGATGAGCCATGAAAAGGCTCCAAAATCCTTACTATACACTGTCAATTTTTTTAGGTGAAAAATTCGATGTCGTCGTATCCACTCCAGTCTTTGGATTTCGATAATACACATCTAAACAAATACCCACAGGTGTACACAGGTCGTAGGTACACCTAGTTGGGCCGCTGTGGCAGTTGGAAGATGAGCCATGAAAAGGCTCCAAAATCCTTACTATACACTGTCAATTTTTTTAGGTGAAAAATTCGATGTCGTCGGATCCACTCCAGTCTTTGGATTTCGATAATACACATCTAAACACATACCCACAGGTGTACACAGGTCGTAGGTACACCTAGTTGGGCCGCTGTGGCAGTTGGAAGATGAGCCATGAAAAGGCTCCAAAATCCTTACTATACACTGTCAATTTTTTTAGGTGAAAAATTCGATGTCGTCGGATCCACTCCAGTCTTTGGATTTCGATAATACACATCTAAACACATACCCACAGGTGTACACAGGTCGTAGGTACACCTAGTTGGGCCGCTGTGGCAGTTGGAAGATGAGCCATGAAAAGGCTCCAAAATCCTTACTATACACTGTCAATTTTTTTAGGTGAAAAATTCGATGTCGTCGGATCCACTCCAGTCTTTGGATTTCGATAATACACATCTAAACACATACCCACAGGTGTACACAGGTCGTAGGTACACCTAGTTGGGCCGCTGTGGCAGTTGGAAGATGAGCCATGAAAAGGCTCCAAAATCCTTACTATACACTGTCAATTTTTTTAGGTGAAAAATTCGATGTCGTCGGATCCACTCCAGTCTTTGGATTTCGATAATACACATCTAAACAAATACCCACAGGTGTACACAGGTCGTAGGTACACCTAGTTGGGCCGCTGTGGCAGTTGGAAGATGAGCCATGAAAAGGCTCCAAAATCCTTACTATACACTATCAATTTTTTTAGGTGAAAAATTCGATGTCGTCGGATCCACTCCAGTCTTTGGATTTCGATAATACACATCTAAACAAATACCCACAGGTGTACACAGGTCGTAGGTACACCTAGTTGGGCCGCTGTGGCAGTTGGAAGATGAGCCATGAAAAGGCTCCAAAATCCTTACTATACACTGTCAATTTTTTTAGGTGAAAAATTCGATGTCGTCGGATCCACTCCAGTCTTTGGATTTCGATAATACACATCTAAACACATACCCACAGGTGTACACAGGTCGTAGGTACACCTAGTTGGGCCGCTGTGGCAGTTGGAAGATGAGCCATGAAAAGGCTCCAAAATCCTTACTATACACTGTCAATTTTTTTAGGTGAAAAATTCGATGTCGTCGGATCCACTCCAGTCTTTGGATTTCGATAATACACATCTAAACAAATACCCACAGGTGTACACAGGTCGTAGGTACACCTAGTTGGGCAGCTGTGGCAGTTGGAAGATGAGCCATGAAAAGGCTCCAAAATCCTTACTATACACTGTCAATTTTTTTAGGTGAAAAATTCGATGTCGTCGGATCCACTCCAGTCTTTGGATTTCGATAATACACATCTAAACAAATACCCACAGGTGTACACAGGTCGTAGGTACACCTAGTTGGGCCGCTGTGGCAGTTGGAAGATGAGCCATGAAAAGGCTCCAAAATCCTTACTATACACTGTCAATTTTTTTAGGTGAAAAATTCGATGTCGTCGGATCCACTCCAGTCTTTGGATTTCGATAATACACATCTAAACACATACCCACAGGTGTACACAGGTCGTAGGTACACCTAGTTGGGCCGCTGTGGCAGTTGGAAGATGAGCCATGAAAAGGCTCCAAAATCCTTACTATACACTGTCAATTTTTTTAGGTGAAAAATTCGATGTCGTCGGATCCACTCCAGTCTTTGGATTTCGATAATACACATCTAAACAAATACCCACAGGTGTACACAGGTCGTAGGTACACCTAGTTGGGCCGCTGTGGCAGTTGGAAGATGAGCCATGAAAAGGCTCCAAAATCCTTACTATACACTGTCAATTTTTTTAGGTGAAAAATTCGATGTCGTCGGATCCACTCCAGTCTTTGGATTTCGATAATACACATCTAAACAAATACCCACAGGTGTACACAGGTCGTAGGTACACCTAGTTGGGCAGCTGTGGCAGTTGGAAGATGAGCCATGAAAAGGCTCCAAAATCCTTACTATACACTGTCAATTTTTTTAGGTGAAAAATTCGATGTCGTCGGATCCACTCCAGTCTTTGGATTTCGATAATACACATCTAAACAAATACCCACAGGTGTACACAGGTCGTAGGTACACCTAGTTGGGCCGCTGTGGCAGTTGGAAGATGAGCCATGAAAAGGCTCCAAAATCCTTACTATACACTGTCAATTTTTTTAGGTGAAAAATTCGATGTCGTCGGATCCACTCCAGTCTTTGGATTTCGATAATACACATCTAAACACATAACCACAGGTGTACACAGGTCGTAGGTACACCTAGTTGGGCCGCTGTGGCAGTTGGAAGATGAGCCATGAAAAGGCTCCAAAATCCTTACTATACACTGTCAATTTTTTTAGGTGAAAAATTCGATGTCGTCGGATCCACTCCAGTCTTTGGATTTCGATAATACACATCTAAACAAATACCCACAGGTGTACACAGGTCGTAGGTACACCTAGTTGGGCCGCTGTGGCAGTTGGAAGATGAGCCATGAAAAGGCTCCAAAATCCTTACTGTCAATTTTTTTAGGTGAAAAATTCGATGTCGTCGGATCCACTCCAGTCTTTGGATTTCGATAATACACATCTAAACAAATACCCACAGGTGTACACAGGTCGTAGGTACACCTAGTTGGGCCGCTGTGGCAGTTGGAAGATGAGCCATGAAAAGGCTCCAAAATCCTTACTATACACTGTCAATTTTTTTAGGTGAAAAATTCGATGTCGTCGGATCCACTCCAGTCTTTGGATTTCGATAATACACATCTAAACAAATACCCACAGGTGTACACAGGTCGTAGGTACACCTAGTTGGGCCGCTGTGGCAGTTGGAAGATGAGCCATGAAAAGGCTCCAAAATCCTTACTATACACTGTCAATTTTTTTAGGTGAAAAATTCGATGTCGTCGGATCCACTCCAGTCTTTGGATTTCGATAATACACATCTAAACAAATACCCACAGGTGTACACAGGTCGTAGGTACACCTAGTTGGGCCGCTGTGGCAGTTGGAAGATGAGCCATGAAAAGGCTCCAAAATCCTTACTATACACTGTCAATTTTTTTAGGTGAAAAATTCGATGTCGTCGGATCCACTCCAGTCTTTGGATTTCGATAATACACATCTAAACAAATACCCACAGGTGTACACAGGTCGTAGGTACACCTAGTTGGGCCGCTGTGGCAGTTGGAAGATGAGCCATGAAAAGGCTCCAAAATCCTTACTATACACTGTCAATTTTTTTAGGTGAAAAATTCGATGTCGTCGGATCCACTCCAGTCTTTGGATTTCGATAATACACATCTAAACAAATACCCACAGGTGTACACAGGTCGTAGGTACACCTAGTTGGGCCGCTGTGGCAGTTGGAAGATGAGCCATGAAAAGGCTCCAAAATCCTTACTATACACTGTCAATTTTTTTAGGTGAAAAATTCGATGTCGTCGGATCCACTCCAGTCTTTGTATTTCGATAATACACATCTAAACAAATACCCACAGGTGTACACAGGTCGTAGGTACACCTAGTTGGGCCGCTGTGGCAGTTGGAAGATGAGCCATGAAAAGGCTCCAAAATCCTTACTATACACTGTCAATTTTTTTAGGTGAAAAATTCGATGTCGTCGGATCCACTCCAGTCTTTGGATTTCGATAATACACATCTAAACAAATACCCACAGGTGTACACAGGTCGTAGGTACACCTAGTTGGGCCGCTGTGGCAGTTGGAAGATGAGCCATGAAAAGGCTCCAAAATCCTTACTATACACTGTCAATTTTTTTAGGTGAAAAATTCGATGTCGTCGGATCCACTCCAGTCTTTGGATTTCGATAATACACATCTAAACAAATACCCACAGGTGTACACAGGTCGTAGGTACACCTAGTTGGGCCGCTGTGGCAGTTGGAAGATGAGCCATGAAAAGGCTCCAAAATCCTTACTATACACTGTCAATTTTTTTAGGTGAAAAATTCGATGTCGTCGGATCCACTCCAGTCTTTGGATTTCGATAATACACATCTAAACACATACCCACAGGTGTACACAGGTCGTAGGTACACCTAGTTGGGCCGCTGTGGCAGTTGGAAGATGAGCCATGAAAAGGCTCCAAAATCCTTACTATACACTGTCAATTTTTTTAGGTGAAAAATTCGATGTCGTCGGATCCACTCCAGTCTTTGGATTTCGATAATACACATCTAAACACATACCCTCAGGTGTACACAGGTCGTAGGTACACCTAGTTGGGCCGCTGTGGCAGTTGGAAGATGAGCCATGAAAAGGCTCCAAAATCCTTACTATACACTGTCAATTTTTTTAGGTGAAAAATTCGATGTCGTCGGATCCACTCCAGTCTTTGGATTTCGATAATACACATCTAAACAAATACCCTCAGGTGTACACAGGTCGTAGGTACACCTAGTTGGGCCGCTGTGGCAGTTGGATGATGAGCCATGAAAAGGCTCCAAAATCCTTACTATACACTGTCAATTTTTTTAGGTGAAAAATTCGATGTCGTCGGATCCACTCCAGTCTTTGGATTTCGATAATACACATCTAAACAAATACCCACAGGTGTACACAGGTCGTAGGTACACCTAGTTGGGCCGCTGTGGCAGTTGGAAGATGAGCCATGAAAAGGCTCCAAAATCCTTACTATACACTGTCAATTTTTTTAGGTGAAAAATTCGATGTCGTCGGATCCACTCCAGTCTTTGGATTTCGATAATACACATCTAAACACATACCCACAGGTGTACACAGGTCGTAGGTACACCTAGTTGGGCCGCTGTGGCAGTTGGAAGATGAGCCATGAAAAGGCTCCAAAATCCTTACTATACACTGTCAATTTTTTTAGGTGAAAAATTCGATGTCGTCGGATCCACTCCAGTCTTTGGATTTCGATAATACACATCTAAACAAATACCCACAGGTGTACACAGGTCGTAGGTACACCTAGTTGGGCCGCTGTGGCAGTTGGAAGATGAGCCATGAAAAGGCTCCAAAATCCTTACTATACACTGTCAATTTTTTTAGGTGAAAAATTCGATGTCGTCGGATCCACTCCAGTCTTTGGATTTCGATAATACACATCTAAACAAATACCCACAGGTGTACACAGGTCGTAGGTACACCTAGTTGGGCCGCTGTGGCAGTTGGAAGATGAGCCATGAAAAGGCTCCAAAATCCTTACTATACACTGTCAATTTTTTTAGGTGAAAAATTCGATGTCGTCGGATCCACTCCAGTCTTTGGATTTCGATAATACACATCTAAACACATACCCACAGGTGTACACAGGTCGTAGGTACACCTAGTTGGGCCGCTGTGGCAGTTGGAAGATGAGCCATGAAAAGGCTCCAAAATCCTTACTATACACTGTCAATTTTTTTAGGTGAAAAATTCGATGTCGTCGGATCCACTCCAGTCTTTGGATTTCGATAATACACATCTAAACAAATACCCACAGGTGTACACAGGTCGTAGGTACACCTAGTTGGGCCGCTGTGGCAGTTGGAAGATGAGCCATGAAAAGGCTCCAAAATCCTTACTATACACTGTCAATTTTTTTAGGTGAAAAATTCGATGTCGTCGGATCCACTCCAGTCTTTGGATTTCGATAATACACATCTAAACAAATACCCACAGGTGTACACAGGTCGTAGGTACACCTAGTTGGGCCGCTGTGGCAGTTGGAAGATGAGCCATGAAAAGGCTCCAAAATCCTTACTATACACTGTCAATTTTTTTAGGTGAAAAATTCGATGTCGTCGGATCCACTCCAGTCTTTGGATTTCGATAATACACATCTAAACAAATACCCACAGGTGTACACAGGTCGTAGGTACACCTAGTTGGGCCGCTGTGGCAGTTGGAAGATGAGCCATGAAAAGGCTCCAAAATCCTTACTATACACTGTCAATTTTTTTAGGTGAAAAATTCGATGTCGTCGGATCCACTCCAGTCTTTGGATTTCGATAATACACATCTAAACACATACCCACAGGTGTACACAGGTCGTAGGTACACCTAGTTGGGCCGCTGTGGCAGTTGGAAGATGAGCCATGAAAAGGCTCCAAAATCCTTACTATACACTGTCAATTTTTTTAGGTGAAAAATTCGATGTCGTCGGATCCACTCCAGTCTTTGGATTTCGATAATACACATCTAAACACATACCCTCAGGTGTACACAGGTCGTAGGTACACCTAGTTGGGCCGCTGTGGCAGTTGGAAGATGAGCCATGAAAAGGCTCCAAAATCCTTACTATACACTGTCAATTTTTTTAGGTGAAAAATTCGATGTCGTCGGATCCACTCCAGTCTTTGGATTTCGATAATACACATCTAAACAAATACCCACAGGTGTACACAGGTCGTAGGTACACCTAGTTGGGCCGCTGTGGCAGTTGGATGATGAGCCATGAAAAGGCTCCAAAATCCTTACTATACACTGTCAATTTTTTTAGGTGAAAAATTCGATGTCGTCGGATCCACTCCAGTCTTTGGATTTCGATAATACACATCTAAACAAATACCCACAGGTGTACACAGGTCGTAGGTACACCTAGTTGGGCCGCTGTGGCAGTTGGAAGATGAGCCATGAAAAGGCTCCAAAATCCTTACTATACACTGTCAATTTTTTTAGGTGAAAAATTCGATGTCGTCGGATCCACTCCAGTCTTTGGATTTCGATAATACACATCTAAACACATACCCACAGGTGTACACAGGTCGTAGGTACACCTAGTTGGGCCGCTGTGGCAGTTGGAAGATGAGCCATGAAAAGGCTCCAAAATCCTTACTATACACTGTCAATTTTTTTAGGTGAAAAATTCGATGTCGTCGGATCCACTCCAGTCTTTGGATTTCGATAATACACATCTAAACAAATACCCACAGGTGTACACAGGTCGTAGGTACACCTAGTTGGGCCGCTGTGGCAGTTGGAAGATGAGCCATGAAAAGGCTCCAAAATCCTTACTATACACTGTCAATTTTTTTAGGTGAAAAATTCGATGTCGTCGGATCCACTCCAGTCTTTGGATTTCGATAATACACATCTAAACAAATACCCACAGGTGTACACAGGTCGTAGGTACACCTAGTTGGGCCGCTGTGGCAGTTGGAAGATGAGCCATGAAAAGGCTCCAAAATCCTTACTATACACTGTCAATTTTTTTAGGTGAAAAATTCGATGTCGTCGGATCCACTCCAGTCTTTGGATTTCGATAATACACATCTAAACACATACCCACAGGTGTACACAGGTCGTAGGTACACCTAGTTGGGCCGCTGTGGCAGTTGGAAGATGAGCCATGAAAAGGCTCCAAAATCCTTACTATACACTGTCAATTTTTTAGGTGAAAAATTCGATGTCGTCGGATCCACTCCAGTCTTTGGATTTCGATAATACACATCTAAACAAATACCCACAGGTGTACACAGGTCGTAGGTACACCTAGTTGGGCCGCTGTGGCAGTTGGAAGATGAGCCATGAAAAGGCTCCAAAATCCTTACTATACACTGTCAATTTTTTTAGGTGAAAAATTCGATGTCGTCGGATCCACTCCAGTCTTTGGATTTCGATAATACACATCTAAACAAATACCCACAGGTGTACACAGGTCGTAGGTACACCTAGTTGGGCCGCTGTGGCAGTTGGAAGATGAGCCATGAAAAGGCTCCAAAATCCTTACTATACACTGTCAATTTTTTTAGGTGAAAAATTCGATGTCGTCGGATCCACTCCAGTCTTTGGATTTCGATAATACACATCTAAACAAATACCCACAGGTGTACACAGGTCGTAGGTACACCTAGTTGGGCCGCTGTGGCAGTTGGAAGATGAGCCATGAAAAGGCTCCAAAATCCTTACTATACACTGTCAATTTTTTTAGGTGAAAAATTCGATGTCGTCGGATCCACTCCAGTCTTTGGATTTCGATAATACACATCTAAACAAATACCCACAGGTGTACACAGGTCGTAGGTACACCTAGTTGGGCCGCTGTGGCAGTTGGAAGATGAGCCATGAAAAGGCTCCAAAATCCTTACTATACACTGTCAATTTTTTTAGGTGAAAAATTCGATGTCGTCGGATCCACTCCAGTCTTTGGATTTCGATAATACACATCTAAACACATACCCACAGGTGTACACAGGTCGTAGGTACACCTAGTTGGGCCGCTGTGGCAGTTGGAAGATGAGCCATGAAAAGGCTCCAAAATCCTTACTATACACTGTCAATTTTTTTAGGTGAAAAATTCGATGTCGTCGGATCCACTCCAGTCTTTGGATTTCGATAATACACATCTAAACAAATACCCACAGGTGTACACAGGTCGTAGGTACACCTAGTTGGGCCGCTGTGGCAGTTGGAAGATGAGCCATGAAAAGGCTCCAAAATCCTTACTATACACTGTCAATTTTTTTAGGTGAAAAATTCGATGTCGTCGGATCCACTCCAGTCTTTGGATTTCGATAATACACATCTAAACAAATACCCACAGGTGTACACAGGTCGTAGGTACACCTAGTTGAGCCGCTGTGGCAGTTGGAAGATGAGCCATGAAAAGGCTCCAAAATCCTTACTATACACTGTCAATTTTTTTAGGTGAAAAGTTCGATGTCGTCGGATCCACTCCAGTCTTTGGATTGCGATAATACACATCTAAACAAATACCCACAGGTGTACACAGGTCGTAGGTACACCTAGTTGGGCCGCTGTGGCAGTTGGAAGATGAGCCATGAAAAGGCTCCAAAATCCTTACTATACACTGTCAATTTTTTTAGGTGAAAAATTCGATGTCGTCGGATCCACTCCAGTCTTTGGATTTCGATAATACACATCTAAACAAATACCCACAGGTGTACCTACGACCTGTGTACACCTGTGGGTATTTGTTTAGATGGTACACCTAGTTGGGCCGCTGTGGCAGTTGGAAGATGAGCCATGAAAAGGCTCCAAAATCCTTACTATACACTGTCAATTTTTTTAGGTGAAAAATTCGATGTCGTCGGATCCACTCCAGTCTTTGGATTTCGATAATACACATCTAAACAAATACCCACAGGTGTACACAGGTCGTAGGTACACCTAGTTGGGCCGCTGTGGCAGTTGGAAGATGAGCCATGAAAAGGCTCCAAAATCCTTACTATACACTGTCAATTTTTTTAGGTGAAAAATTCGATGTCGTCGGATCCACTCCAGTCTTTGGATTTCGATAATACACATCTAAACACATACCCACAGGTGTACACAGGTCGTAGGTACACCTAGTTGGGCCGCTGTGGCAGTTGGAAGATGACCCATGAAAAGGCTCCAAAATCCTTACTATACACTGTCAATTTTTTTAGGTGAAAAATTCGATGTCGTCGGCTCCACTCCAGTCTTTGGATTTCGATAATACACATCTAAACAAATACCCACAGGTGTACACAGGTCGTAGGTACACCTAGTTGGGCCGCTGTGGCAGTTGGAAGATGAGCCATGAAAAGGCTCCAAAATCCTTACTATACACTGTCAATTTTTTTAGGTGAAAAATTCGATGTCGTCGGATCCACTCCAGTCTTTGGATTTCGATAATACACATCTAAACACATACCCACAGGTGTACACAGGTCGTAGGTACACCTAGTTGGGCCGCTGTGGCAGTTGGAAGATGAGCCATGAAAAGGCTCCAAAATCCTCACTATACACTGTCAATTTTTTTAGGTGAAAAATTCGATGTCGTCGGATCCACTCCAGTCTTTGGATTTCGATAATACACATCTAAACAAATACCCACAGGTGTACACAGGTCGTAGGTACACCTAGTTGGGCCGCTGTGGCAGTTGGAAGATGAGCCATGAAAAGGCTCCAAAATCCTTACTATACACTGTCAATTTTTTTAGGTGAAAAATTCGATGTCGTCGGATCCACTCCAGTCTTTGGATTTCGATAATACACATCTAAACAAATACCCACAGGTGTACACAGGTCGTAGGTACACCTAGTTGGGCCGCTGTGGCAGTTGGAAGATGAGCCATGAAAAGGCTCCAAAATCCTTACTATACACTGTCAATTTTTTTAGGTGAAAAATTCGATGTCGTCGGATCCACTCCAGTCTTTGGATTTCGATAATACACATCTAAACACATACCCACAGGTGTACACAGGTCGTAGGTACACCTAGTTGGGCCGCTGTGGCAGTTGGAAGATGAGCCATGAAAAGGCTCCAAAATCCTTACTATACACTGTCAATTTTTTTAGGTGAAAAATTCGATGTCGTCGGATCCACTCCAGTCTTTGGATTTCGATAATACACATCTAAACAAATACCCACAGGTGTACACAGGTCGTAGGTACACCTAGTTGGGCCGCTGTGGCAGTTGGAAGATGAGCCATGAAAAGGCTCCAAAATCCTTACTATACACTGTCAATTTTTTTAGGTGAAAAATTCGATGTCGTCGGATCCACTCCAGTCTTTGGATTTCGATAATACACATCTAAACAAATACCCACAGGTGTACACAGGTCGTAGGTACACCTAGTTGGGCCGCTGTGGCAGTTGGAAGATGAGCCATGAAAAGGCTCCAAAATCCTTACTATACACTGTCAATTTTTTTAGGTGAAAAATTCGATGTCGTCGGATCCACTCCAGTCTTTGGATTTCGATAATACACATCTAAACAAATACCCACAGGTGTACACAGGTCGTAGGTACACCTAGTTGGGCCGCTGTGGCAGTTGGAAGATGAGCCATGAAAAGGCTCCAAAATCCTTACTATACACTGTCAATTTTTTTAGGTGAAAAATTCGATGTCGTCGGATCCGCTCCAGTCTTTGGATTTCGATAATACACATCTAAACAAATACCCACAGGTGTACACAGGTCGTAGGTACACCTAGTTGGGCCGCTGTGGCAGTTGGAAGATGAGCCATGAAAAGGCTCCAAAATCCTTACTATACACTGTCAATTTTTTTAGGTGAAAAATTCGATGTCGTCGGATCCACTCCAGTCTTTGGATTTCGATAATACACATCTAAACAAATACCCACAGGTGTACACAGGTCGTAGGTACACCTAGTTGGGCCGCTGTGGCAGTTGGAAGATGAGCCATGAAAAGGCTCCAAAATCCTTACTATACACTGTCAATTTTTTTAGGTGAAAAATTCGATGTCGTCGGATCCACTCCAGTCTTTGGATTTCGATAATACACATCTAAACACATACCCACAGGTGTACACAGGTCGTAGGTACACCTAGTTGGGCCGCTGTGGCAGTTGGAAGATGAGCCATGAAAAGGCTCCAAAATCCTTACTATACACTGTCAATTTTTTTAGGTGAAAAATTCGATGTCGTCGGATCCACTCCAGTCTTTGGATTTCGATAATACACATCTAAACAAATACCCACAAGTGTACACAGGTCGTAGGTACACCTAGTTGGGCCGCTGTGGCAGTTGGAAGATGAGCCATGAAAAGGCTCCAAAATCCTTACTATACACTGTCAATTTTTTTAGGTGAAAAATTCGATGTCGTCGGATCCACTCCAGTCTTTGGATTTCGATAATACACATCTAAACAAATACCCACAGGTCGTAGGTACACCTAGTTGGGCCGCTGTGGCAGTTGGAAGATGAGCCATGAAAAGGCTCCAAAATCCTTACTATACACTGTCAATATTTTTAGGTGAAAAATTCGATGTCGTCGGATCCACTCCAGTCTTTGGATTTCGATAATACACATCTAAACAAATACCCACAGGTGTACACAGGTCGTAGGTACACCTAGTTGGGCCGCTGTGGCAGTTGGAAGATGAGCCATGAAAAGGCTCCAAAATCCTTACTATACACTGTCAATTTTTTTAGGTGAAAAATTCGATGTCGTCGGATCCACTCCAGTCTTTGGATTTCGATAATACACATCTAAACAAATACCCACAGGTGTACACAGGTCGTAGGTACACCTAGTTGGGCCGCTGTGGCAGTTGGAAGATGAGCCATGAAAAGGCTCCAAAATCCTTACTATACACTGTCAATTTTTTTAGGTGAAAAATTCGATGTCGTCGGATCCACTCCAGTCTTTGGATTTCGATAATACACATCTAAACAAATACCCACAGGTGTACACAGGTCGTAGGTACACCTAGTTGGGCCGCTGTGGCAGTTGGAAGATGAGCCATGAAAAGGCTCCAAAATCCTTACTATACACTGTCAATTTTTTTAGGTGAAAAATTCGATGTCGTCGGATCCACTCCAGTCTTTGGATTTCGATAATACACATCTAAACAAATACCCACAGGTGTACACAGGTCGTAGGTACACCTAGTTGGGCCGCTGTGGCAGTTGGAAGATGAGCCATGAAAAGGCTCCAAAATCCTTACTATACACTGTCAATATTTTTAGGTGAAAAATTCGATGTCGTCGGATCCACTCCAGTCTTTGGATTTCGATAATACACATCTAAACAAATACCCACAGGTGTACACAGGTCGTAGGTACACCTAGTTGGGCCGCTGTGGCAGTTGGAAGATGAGCCATGAAAAGGCTCCAAAATCCTTACTATACACTGTCAATTTTTTTAGGTGAAAAATTCGATGTCGTCGGATCCACTCCAGTCTTTGGATTTCGATAATACACATCTAAACAAATACCCACAGGTGTACACAGGTCGTAGGTACACCTAGTTGGGCCGCTGTGGCAGTTGGAAGATGAGCCATGAAAAGGCTCCAAAATCCTTACTATACACTGTAAATTTTTTTAGGTGAAAAATTCGATGTCGTCGGATCCACTCCAGTCTTTGGATTTCGATAATACACATCTAAACAAATACCCACAGGTGTACACAGGTCGTAGGTACACCTAGTTGGGCCGCTGTGGCAGTTGGAAGATGAGCCATGAAAAGGCTCCAAAATCCTTACTATACACTGTCAATTTTTTTAGGTGAAAAATTCGATGTCGTCGGATCCACTCCAGTCTTTGGATTTCGATAATACACATCTAAACACATACCCACAGGTGTACACAGGTCGTAGGTACACCTAGTTGGGCCGCTGTGGCAGTTGGAAGATGAGCCATGAAAAGGCTCCAAAATCCTTACTATACACTGTCAATTTTTTTAGGTGAAAAATTCGATGTCGTCGGATCCACTCCAGTCTTTGGATTTCGATAATACACATCTAAACACATACCCACAGGTGTACACAGGTCGTAGGTACACCTAGTTGGGCCGCTGTGGCAGTTGGAAGATGAGCCATGAAAAGGCTCCAAAATCCTTACTATACACTGTCAATTTTTTTAGGTGAAAAATTCGATGTCGTCGGATCCACTCCAGTCTTTGGATTTCGATAATACACATCTAAACAAATACCCACAGGTGTACACAGGTCGTAGGTACACCTAGTTGGGCCGCTGTGGCAGTTGGAAGATGAGCCATGAAAAGGCTCCAAAATCCTTACTATACACTGTCAATTTTTTTAGGTGAAAAATTCGATGTCGTCGGATCCACTCCAGTCTTTGGATTTCGATAATACACATCTAAACACATACCCACAGGTGTACACAGGTCGTAGGTACACCTAGTTGGGCCGCTGTGGCAGTTGGAAGATGAGCCATGAAAAGGCTCCAAAATCCTTACTATACACTGTCAATTTTTTTAGGTGAAAAATTCGATGTCGTCGGATCCACTCCAGTCTTTGGATTTCGATAATACACATCTAAACAAATACCCACAGGTGTACACAGGTCGTAGGTACACCTAGTTGGGCCGCTGTGGCAGTTGGAAGATGAGCCATGAAAAGGCTCCAAAATCCTTACTATACACTGTCAATTTTTTTAGGTGAAAAATTCGATGTCGTCGGATCCACTCCAGTCTTTGGATTTCGATAATACACATCTAAACAAATACCCACAGGTGTACACAGGTCGTAGGTACACCTAGTTGGGCCGCTGTGGCAGTTGGAAGATGAGCCATGAAAAGGCTCCAAAATCCTTACTATACACTGTCAATTTTTTTAGGTGAAAAATTCGATGTCGTCGGATCCACTCCAGTCTTTGGATTTCGATAATACACATCTAAACAAATACCCACAGGTGTACACAGGTCGTAGGTACACCTAGTTGGGCCGCTGTGGCAGTTGGAAGATGAGCCATGAAAAGGCTCCAAAATCCTTACTATACACTGTCAATTTTTTTAGGTGAAAAATTCGATGTCGTCGGATCCACTCCAGTCTTTGGATTTCGATAATACACATCTAAACAAATACCCACAGGTGTACACAGGTCGTAGGTACACCTAGTTGGGCCGCTGTGGCAGTTGGAAGATGAGCCATGAAAAGGCTCCAAAATCCTTACTATACACTGTCAATTTTTTTAGGTGAAAAATTCGATGTCGTCGGATCCACTCCAGTCTTTGGATTTCGATAATACACATCTAAACAAATACCCACAGGTGTACACAGGTCGTAGGTACACCTAGTTGGGCCGCTGTGGCAGTTGGAAGATGAGCCATGAAAAGGCTCCAAAATCCTTACTATACACTGTCAATTTTTTTAGGTGAAAAATTCGATGTCGTCGGATCCACTCCAGTCTTTGGATTTCGATAATACACATCTAAACAAGTACCCACAGGTGTACACAGGTCGTAGGTACACCTAGTTGGGCCGCTGTGGCAGTTGGAAGATGAGCCATGAAAAGGCTCCAAAATCCTTACTATACACTGTCAATTTTTTTAGGTGAAAAATTCGATGTCGTCGGATCCACTCCAGTCTTTGGATTTCGATAATACACATCTAAACAAATACCCACAGGTGTACACAGGTCGTAGGTACACCTAGTTGGGCCGCTGTGGCAGTTGGAAGATGAGCCATGAAAAGGCTCCAAAATCCTTACTATACACTGTCAATTTTTTTAGGTGAAAAATTCGATGTCGTCGGATCCACTCCAGTCTTTGGATTTCGATAATACACATCTAAACACATACCCACAGGTGTACACAGGTCGTAGGTACACCTAGTTGGGCCGCTGTGGCAGTTGGAAGATGAGCCATGAAAAGGCTCCAAAATCCTTACTATACACTGTCAATTTTTTTAGGTGAAAAATTCGATGTCGTCGGATCCACTCCAGTCTTTGGATTTCGATAATACACATCTAAACACATACCCACAGGTGTACACAGGTCGTAGGTACACCTAGTTGGGCCGCTATGGCAGTTGGAAGATGAGCCATGAAAAGGCTCCAAAATCCTTACTATACACTGTCAATTTTTTTAGGTGAAAAATTCGATGTCGTCGGATCCACTCCAGTCTTTGGATTTCGATAATACACATCTAAACAAATACCCACAGGTGTACACAGGTCGTAGGTACACCTAGTTGGGCCGCTGTGGCAGTTGGAAGATGAGCCATGAAAAGGCTCCAAAATCCTTACTATACACTGTCAATTTTTTTAGGTGAAAAATTCGATGTCGTCGGATCCACTCCAGTCTTTGGATTTCGATAATACACATCTAAACAAGTACCCACAGGTGTACACAGGTCGTAGGTACACCTAGTTGGGCCGCTGTGGCAGTTGGAAGATGAGCCATGAAAAGGCTCCAAAATCCTTACTATACACTGTCAATTTTTTTAGGTGAAAAATTCGATGTCGTCGGATCCACTCCAGTCTTTGGATTTCGATAATACACATCTAAACAAATACCCACAGGTGTACACAGGTCGTAGGTACACCTAGTTGGGCCGCTGTGGCAGTTGGAAGATGAGCCATGAAAAGGCTCCAAAATCCTTACTATACACTGTCAATTTTTTTAGGTGAAAAATTCGATGTCGTCGGATCCACTCCAGTCTTTGGATTTCGATAATACACATCTAAACACATACCCACAGGTGTACACAGGTCGTAGGTACACCTAGTTGGGCCGCTGTGGCAGTTGGAAGATGAGCCATGAAAAGGCTCCAAAATCCTTACTATACACTGTCAATTTTTTTAGGTGAAAAATTCGATGTCGTCGGATCCACTCCAGTCTTTGGATTTCGATAATACACATCTAAACAAATACCCACAGGTGTACACAGGTCGTAGGTACACCTAGTTGGGCCGCTGTGGCAGTTGGAAGATGAGCCATGAAAAGGCTCCAAAATCCTTACTATACACTGTCAATTTTTTTAGGTGAAAAATTCGATGTCGTCGGATCCACTCCAGTCTTTGGATTTCGATAATACACATCTAAACAAATACCCACAGGTGTACACAGGTCGTAGGTACACCTAGTTGGGCCGCTGTGGCAGTTGGAAGATGAGCCATGAAAAGGCTCCAAAATCCTTACTATACACTGTCAATTTTTTTAGGTGAAAAATTCGATGTCGTCGGATCCACTCCAGTCTTTGGATTTCGATAATACACATCTAAACAAATACCCACAGGTGTACACAGGTCGTAGGTACACCTAGTTGGGCCGCTGTGGCAGTTGGAAGATGAGCCATGAAAAGGCTCCAAAATCCTTACTATACACTGTCAATTTTTTAGGTGAAAAATTCGATGTCGTCGGATCCACTCCAGTCTTTGGATTTCGATAATACACATCTAAACAAATACCCACAGGTGTACACAGGTCGTAGGTACACCTAGTTGGGCCGCTGTGGCAGTTGGAAGATGAGCCATGAAAAGGCTCCAAAATCCTTACTATACACTGTCAATTTTTTTAGGTGAAAAATTCGATGTCGTCGGATCCACTCCAGTCTTTGGATTTCGATAATACACATCTAAACACATACCCACAGGTGTACACAGGTCGTAGGTACACCTAGTTGGGCCGCTGTGGCAGTTGGAAGATGAGCCATGAAAAGGCTCCAAAATCCTTACTATACACTGTCAATTTTTTTAGGTGAAAAATTCGATGTCGTCGGATCCACTCCAGTCTTTGGATTTCGATAATACACATCTAAACAAATACCCACAGGTGTACACAGGTCGTAGGTACACCTAGTTGGGCCGCTGTGGCAGTTGGAAGATGAGCCATGAAAAGGCTCCAAAATCCTTACTATACACTGTCAATTTTTTTAGGTGAAAAATTCGATGTCGTCGATCCACTCCAGTCTTTGGATTTCGATAATACACATCTAAACACATAACCACAGGTGTACACAGGTCGTAGGTACACCTAGTTGGGCCGCTGTGGCAGTGGAAGATGAGCCATGAAAAAGGCTCCAAAATCCTTACTATACACTGTCAATTTTTTTAGGTGAAAAATTCGATGTCGTCGGATACACTCCAGTCTTTGGATTTCGATAATACACATCTAAACAAATACCCACAGGTGTACACAGGTCGTAGGTACACCTAGTTGGGCCGCTGTGGCAGTTGGAAGATGAGCCATGAAAAGGCTCCAAAATCCTTACTATACACTGTCAATTTTTTTAGGTGAAAAATTCGATGTCGTCGGATCCACTCCAGTCTTTGGATTTCGATAATACACATCTAAACACATACCCACAGGTGTACACAGGTCGTAGGTACACCTAGTTGGGCCGCTGTGGCAGTTGGAAGATGAGCCATGAAAAGGCTCCAAAATCCTTACTATACACTGTCAATTTTTTTAGGTGAAAAATTCGATGTCGTCGGATCCACTCCAGTCTTTGGATTTCGATAATACACATCTAAACAAATACCCACAGGTGTACACAGGTCGTAGGTACACCTAGTTGGGCCGCTGTGGCAGTTGGAAGATGAGCCATGAAAAGGCTCCAAAATCCTTACTATACACTGTCAATTTTTTTAGGTGAAAAATTCGATGTCGTCGGATCCACTCCAGTCTTTGGATTTCGATAATACACATCTGAACAAATACCCACAGGTGTACACAGGTCGTAGGTACACCTAGTTGGGCCGCTGTGGCAGTTGGAAGATGAGCCATGAAAAGGCTCCAAAATCCTTACTATACACTGTCAATTTTTTTAGGTGAAAAATTCGATGTCGTCGGATCCACTCCAGTCTTTGGATTTCGATAATACACATCTAAACAAATACCCACAGGTGTACACAGGTCGTAGGTACACCTAGTTGGGCCGCTGTGGCAGTTGGAAGATGAGCCATGAAAAGGCTCCAAAATCCTTACTATACACTGTCAATTTTTTTAGGTGAAAAATTCGATGTCGTCGGATCCACTCCAGTCTTTGGATTTCGATAATACACATCTAAACAAATACCCACAGGTGTACACAGGTCGTAGGTACACCTAGTTGGGCCGCTGTGGCAGTTGGAAGATGAGCCATGAAAAGGCTCCAAAATCCTTACTATACACTGTCAATTTTTTTAGGTGAAAAATTCGATGTCGTCGGATCCACTCCAGTCTTTGGATTTCGATAATACACATCTGAACAAATACCCACAGGTGTACACAGGTCGTAGGTACACCTAGTTGGGCCGCTGTGGCAGTTGGAAGATGAGCCATGAAAAGGCTCCAAAATCCTTACTATACACTGTCAATTTTTTTAGGTGAAAAATTCGATGTCGTCGGATCCACTCCAGTCTTTGGATTTCGATAATACACATCTAAACAAATACCCACAGGTGTACACAGGTCGTAGGTACACCTAGTTGGGCCGCTGTGGCAGTTGGAAGATGAGCCATGAAAAGGCTCCAAAATCCTTACTATACACTGTCAATTTTTTTAGGTGAAAAATTCGATGTCGTCGGATCCACTCCAGTCTTTGGATTTCGATAATACACATCTAAACACATACCCACAGGTGTACACAGGTCGTAGGTACACCTAGTTGGGCCGCTGTGGCAGTTGGAAGATGAGCCATGAAAAGGCTCCAAAATCCTTACTATACACTGTCAATTTTTTTAGGTGAAAAATTAGTTGGGCCGCTGTGGCAGTTGGAAGATGAGCCATGAAAAGGCTCCAAAATCCTTACTATACACTGTCAATTTTTTTAGGTGAAAAATTCGATGTCGTCGGATCCACTCCAGTCTTTGGATTTCGATAATACACATCTAAACAAATACCCACAGGTGTACACAGGTCGTAGGTACACCTAGTTGGGCCGCTGTGGCAGTTGGAAGATGAGCCATGAAAAGGCTCCAAAATCCTTACTATACACTGTCAATTTTTTTAGGTGAAAAATTCGATGTCGTCGGATCCACTCCAGTCTTTGGATTTCGATAATACACATCTAAACACATACCCACAGGTGTACACAGGTCGTAGGTACACCTAGTTGGGCCGCTGTGGCAGTTGGAAGATGAGCCATGAAAAGGCTCCAAAATCCTTACTATACACTGTCAATTTTTTTAGGTGAAAAATTCGATGTCGTCGGATCCACTCCAGTCTTTGGATTTCGATAATACACATCTAAACACATACCCACAGGTGTACACAGGTCGTAGGTACACCTAGTTGGGCCGCTGTGGCAGTTGGAAGATGAGCCATGAAAAGGCTCCAAAATCCTTACTATACACTGTCAATTTTTTTAGGTGAAAAATTCGATGTCGTCGGATCCACTCCAGTCTTTGGATTTCGATAATACACATCTAAACACATACCCACAGGTGTACACAGGTCGTAGGTACACCTAGTTGGGCCGCTGTGGCAGTTGGAAGATGAGCCATGAAAAGGCTCCAAAATCCTTACTATACACTGTCAATTTTTTTAGGTGAAAAATTCGATGTCGTCGGATCCACTCCAGTCTTTGGATTTCGATAATACACATCTAAACACATACCCACAGGTGTACACAGGTCGTAGGTACACCTAGTTGGGCCGCTGTGGCAGTTGGAAGATGAGCCATGAAAAGGCTCCAAAATCCTTACTATACACTGTCAATTTTTTTAGGTGAAAAATTCGATGTCGTCGGATCCACTCCAGTCTTTGGATTTCGATAATACACATCTAAACAAATACCCACAGGTGTACACAGGTCGTAGGTACACCTAGTTGGGCCGCTGTGGCAGTTGGAAGATGAGCCATGAAAAGGCTCCAAAATCCTTACTATACACTGTCAATTTTTTTAGGTGAAAAATTCGATGTCGTCGGATCCACTCCAGTCTTTGGATTTCGATAATACACATCTAAACACATACCCACAGGTGTACACAGGTCGTAGGTACACCTAGTTGGGCCGCTGTGGCAGTTGGAAGATGAGCCATGAAAAGGCTCCAAAATCCTTACTATACACTGTCAATTTTTTTAGGTGAAAAATTCGATGTCGTCGGATCCACTCCAGTCTTTGGATTTCGATAATACACATCTAAACAAATACCCACAGGTGTACACAGGTCGTAGGTACACCTAGTTGGGCCGCTGTGGCAGTTGGAAGATGAGCCATGAAAAGGCTCCAAAATCCTTACTATACACTGTCAATTTTTTTAGGTGAAAAATTCGATGTCGTCGGATCCACTCCAGTCTTTGGATTTCGATAATACACATCTAAACACATACCCACAGGTGTACACAGGTCGTAGGTACACCTAGTTGGGCCGCTGTGGCAGTTGGAAGATGAGCCATGAAAAGGCTCCAAAATCCTTACTATACACTGTCAATTTTTTTAGGTGAAAAATTCGATGTCGTCGGATCCACTCCAGTCTTTGGATTTCGATAATACACATCTAAACACATACCCACAGGTGTACACAGGTCGTAGGTACACCTAGTTGGGCCGCTGTGGCAGTTGGAAGATGAGCCATGAAAAGGCTCCAAAATCCTTACTATACACTGTCAATTTTTTTAGGTGAAAAATTCGATGTCGTCGGATCCACTCCAGTCTTTGGATTTCGATAATACACATCTAAACAAATACCCACAGGTGTACACAGGTCGTAGGTACACCTAGTTGGGCCGCTGTGGCAGTTGGAAGATGAGCCATGAAAAGGCTCCAAAATCCTTACTATACACTGTCAATTTTTTTAGGTGAAAAATTCGATGTCGTCGGATCCACTCCAGTCTTTGGATTTCGATAATACACATCTAAACACATACCCACAGGTGTACACAGGTCGTAGGTACACCTAGTTGGGCCGCTGTGGCAGTTGGAAGATGAGCCATGAAAAGGCTCCAAAATCCTTACTATACACTGTCAATTTTTTTAGGTGAAAAATTCGATGTCGTCGGATCCACTCCAGTCTTTGGATTTCGATAATACACATCTAAACAAATACCCACAGGTGTACACAGGTCGTAGGTACACCTAGTTGGGCCGCTGTGGCAGTTGGAAGATGAGCCATGAAAAGGCTCCAAAATCCTTACTATACACTGTCAATTTTTTTAGGTGAAAAATTCGATGTCGTCGGATCCACTCCAGTCTTTGGATTTCGATAATACACATCTAAACAAATACCCACAGGTGTACACAGGTCGTAGGTACACCTAGTTGGGCCGCTGTGGCAGTTGGAAGATGAGCCATGAAAAGGCTCCAAAATCCTTACTATACACTGTCAATTTTTTTAGGTGAAAAATTCGATGTCGTCGGATCCACTCCAGTCTTTGGATTTCGATAATACACATCTAAACACATACCCACAGGTGTACACAGGTCGTAGGTACACCTAGTTGGGCCGCTGTGGCAGTTGGAAGATGAGCCATGAAAAGGCTCCAAAATCCTTACTATACACTGTCAATTTTTTTAGGTGAAAAATTCGATGTCGTCGGATCCACTCCAGTCTTTGGATTTCGATAATACACATCTAAACACATACCCACAGGTGTACACAGGTCGTAGGTACACCTAGTTGGGCCGCTGTGGCAGTTGGAAGATGAGCCATGAAAAGGCTCCAAAATCCTTACTATACACTGTCAATTTTTTTAGGTGAAAAATTCGATGTCGTCGGATCCACTCCAGTCTTTGGATTTCGATAATACACATCTAAACACATACCCACAGGTGTACACAGGTCGTAGGTACACCTAGTTGGGCCGCTGTGGCAGTTGGAAGATGAGCCATGAAAAGGCTCCAAAATCCTTACTATACACTGTCAATTTTTTTAGGTGAAAAATTCGATGTCGTCGGATCCACTCCAGTCTTTGGATTTCGATAATACACATCTAAACAAATACCCACAGGTGTACACAGGTCGTAGGTACACCTAGTTGGGCCGCTGTGGCAGTTGGAAGATGAGCCATGAAAAGGCTCCAAAATCCTTACTATACACTGTCAATTTTTTTAGGTGAAAAATTCGATGTCGTCGGATCCACTCCAGTCTTTGGATTTCGATAATACACATCTAAACAAATACCCACAGGTGTACACAGGTCGTAGGTACACCTAGTTGGGCCGCTGTGGCAGTTGGAAGATGAGCCATGAAAAGGCTCCAAAATCCTTACTATACACTGTCAATTTTTTTAGGTGAAAAATTCGATGTCGTCGGATCCACTCCAGTCTTTGGATTTCGATAATACACATCTAAACAAATACCCACAGGTGTACACAGGTCGTAGGTACACCTAGTTGGGCCGCTGTGGCAGTTGGAAGATGAGCCATGAAAAGGCTCCAAAATCCTTACTATACACTGTCAATTTTTTTAGGTGAAAAATTCGATGTCGTCGGATCCACTCCAGTCTTTGGATTTCAATAATACACATCTAAACAAATACCCACAGGTGTACACAGGTCGTAGGTACACCTAGTTGGGCCGCTGTGGCAGTTGGAAGATGAGCCATGAAAAGGCTCCAAAATCCTTACTATACACTGTCAATTTTTTTAGGTGAAAAATTCGATGTCGTCGGATCCACTCCAGTCTTTGGATTTCGATAATACACATCTAAACAAATACCCACAGGTGTACACAGGTCGTAGGTACACCTAGTTGGGCCGCTGTGGCAGTTGGAAGATGAGCCATGAAAAGGCTCCAAAATCCTTACTATACACTGTCAATTTTTTTAGGTGAAAAATTCGATGTCGTCGGATCCACTCCAGTCTTTGGATTTCGATAATACACATCTAAACAAATACCCACAGGTGTACACAGGTCGTAGGTACACCTAGTTGGGCCGCTGTGGCAGTTGGAAGATGAGCCATGAAAAGGCTCCAAAATCCTTACTATACACTGTCAATTTTTTTAGGTGAAAAATTCGATGTCGTCGGATCCACTCCAGTCTTTGGATTTCGATAATACACATCTAAACAAATACCCACAGGTGTACACAGGTCGTAGGTACACCTAGTTGGGCCGCTGTGGCAGTTGGAAGATGAGCCATGAAAAGGCTCCAAAATCCTTACTATACACTGTCAATTTTTTTAGGAGAAAAATTCGATGTCGTCGGATCCACTCCAGTCTTTGGATTTCGATAATACACATCTAAACAAATACCCACAGGTGTACACAGGTCGTAGGTACACCTAGTTGGGCCGCTGTGGCAGTTGGAAGATGAGCCATGAAAAGGCTCCAAAATCCTTACTATACACTGTCAATTTTTTTAGGTGAAAAATTCGATGTCGTCGGATCCACTCCAGTCTTTGGATTTCGATAATACACATCTAAACACATACCCACAGGTGTACACAGGTCGTAGGTACACCTAGTTGGGCCGCTGTGGCAGTTGGAAGATGAGCCATGAAAAGGCTCCAAAATCCTTACTATACACTGTCAATTTTTTTAGGTGAAAAATTCGATGTCGTCGGATCCACTCCAGTCTTTGGATTTCGATAATACACATCTAAACACATACCCACAGGTGTACACAGGTCGTAGGTACACCTAGTTGGGCCGCTGTGGCAGTTGGAAGATGAGCCATGAAAAGGCTCCAAAATCCTTACTATACACTGTCAATTTTTTTAGGTGAAAAATTCGATGTCGTCGGATCCACTCCAGTCTTTGGATTTCGATAATACACATCTAAACACATACCCACAGGTGTACACAGGTCGTAGGTACACCTAGTTGGGCCGCTGTGGCAGTTGGAAGATGAGCCATGAAAAGGCTCCAAAATCCTTACTATACACTGTCAATTTTTTTAGGTGAAAAATTCGATGTCGTCGGATCCACTCCAGTCTTTGGATTTCGATAATACACATCTAAACACATACCCACAGGTGTACACAGGTCGTAGGTACACCTAGTTGGGCCGCTGTGGCAGTTGGAAGATGAGCCATGAAAAGGCTCCAAAATCCTTACTATACACTGTCAATTTTTTTAGGTGAAAAATTCGATGTCGTCGGATCCACTCCAGTCTTTGGATTTCGATAATACACATCTAAACAAATACCCACAGGTGTACACAGGTCGTAGGTACACCTAGTTGGGCCGCTGTGGCAGTTGGAAGATGAGCCATGAAAAGGCTCCAAAATCCTTACTATACACTGTCAATTTTTTTAGGTGAAAAATTCGATGTCGTCGGATCCACTCCAGTCTTTGGATTTCGATAATACACATCTAAACAAATACCCACAGGTGTACACAGGTCGTAGGTACACCTAGTTGGGCCGCTGTGGCAGTTGGAAGATGAGCCATGAAAAGGCTCGTCGGATCCACTCCAGTCTTTGGATTTCGATAATACACATCTAAACACATACCCACAGGTGTACACAGGTCGTAGGTACACCTAGTTGGGCCGCTGTGGCAGTTGGAAGATGAGCCATGAAAAGGCTCCAAAATCCTTACTATACACTGTCAATTTTTTTAGGTGAAAAATTCGATGTCGTCGGATCCACTCCAGTCTTTGGATTTCGATAATACACATCTAAACACATACCCACAGGTGTACACAGGTCGTAGGTACACCTAGTTGGGCCGCTGTGGCAGTTGGAAGATGAGCCATGAAAAGGCTCCAAAATCCTTACTATACACTGTCAATTTTTTTAGGTGAAAAATTCGATGTCGTCGGATCCACTCCAGTCTTTGGATTTCGATAATACACATCTAAACACATACCCACAGGTGTACACAGGTCGTAGGTACACCTAGTTGGGCCGCTGTGGCAGTTGGAAGATGAGCCATGAAAAGGCTCCAAAATCCTTACTATACACTGTCAATTTTTTTAGGTGAAAAATTCGATGTCGTCGGATCCACTCCAGTCTTTGGATTTCGATAATACACATCTAAACAAATACCCACAGGTGTACACAGGTCGTAGGTACACCTAGTTGGGCCGCTGTGGCAGTTGGAAGATGAGCCATGAAAAGGCTCCAAAATCCTTACTATACACTGTCAATTTTTTTAGGTGAAAAATTCGATGTCGTCGGATCCACTCCAGTCTTTGGATTTCGATAATACACATCTAAACAAATACCCACAGGTGTACACAGGTCGTAGGTACACCTAGTTGGGCCGCTGTGGCAGTTGGAAGATGAGCCATGAAAAGGCTCCAAAATCCTTACTATACACTGTCAATTTTTTTAGGTGAAAAATTCGATGTCGTCGGATCCACTCCAGTCTTTGGATTTCGATAATACACATCTAAACACATACCCACAGGTGTACACAGGTCGTAGGTACACCTAGTTGGGCCGCTGTGGCAGTTGGAAGATGAGCCATGAAAAGGCTCCAAAATCCTTACTATACACTGTCAATTTTTTTAGGTGAAAAATTCGATGTCGTCGGATCCACTCCAGTCTTTGGATTTCGATAATACACATCTAAACACATACCCACAGGTGTACACAGGTCGTAGGTACACCTAGTTGGGCCGCTGTGGCAGTTGGAAGATGAGCCATGAAAAGGCTCCAAAATCCTTACTATACACTGTCAATTTTTTTAGGTGAAAAATTCGATGTCGTCGGATCCACTCCAGTCTTTGGATTTCGATAATACACATCTAAACACATACCCACAGGTGTACACAGGTCGTAGGTACACCTAGTTGGGCCGCTGTGGCAGTTGGAAGATGAGCCATGAAAAGGCTCCAAAATCCTTACTATACACTGGCAATTTTTTTAGGTGAAAAATTCGATGTCGTCGGATCCACTCCAGTCTTTGGATTTCGATAATACACATCTAAACACATACCCACAGGTGTACACAGGTCGTAGGTACACCTAGTTGGGCCGCTGTGGCAGTTGGAAGATGAGCCATGAAAAGGCTCCAAAATCCTTACTATACACTGTCAATTTTTTTAGGTGAAAAATTCGATGTCGTCGGATCCACTCCAGTCTTTGGATTTCGATAATACACATCTAAACAAATACCCACAGGTGTACACAGGTCGTAGGTACACCTAGTTGGGCCGCTGTGGCAGTTGGAAGATGAGCCATGAAAAGGCTCCAAAATCCTTACTATACACTGTCAATTTTTTTAGGTGAAAAATTCGATGTCGTCGGATCCACTCCAGTCTTTGGATTTCGATAATACACATCTAAACAAATACCCACAGGTGTACACAGGTCGTAGGTACACCTAGTTGGGCCGCTGTGGCAGTTGGAAGATGAGCCATGAAAAGGCTCCAAAATCCTTACTATACACTGTCAATTTTTTTAGGTGAAAAATTCGATGTCGTCGGATCCACTCCAGTCTTTGGATTTCGATAATACACATCTAAACACATACCCACAGGTGTACACAGGTCGTAGGTACACCTAGTTGGGCCGCTGTGGCAGTTGGAAGATGAGCCATGAAAAGGCTCCAAAATCCTTACTATACACTGTCAATTTTTTTAGGTGAAAAATTCGATGTCGTCGGATCCACTCCAGTCTTTGGATTTCGATAATACACATCTAAACAAATACCCACAGGTGTACACAGGTCGTAGGTACACCTAGTTGGGCCGCTGTGGCAGTTGGAAGATGAGCCATGAAAAGGCTCCAAAATCTTTACTATACACTGTCAATTTTTTTAGGTGAAAAATTCGATGTCGTCGGATCCACTCCAGTCTTTGGATTTCGATAATACACATCTAAACACATACCCACAGGTGTACACAGGTCGTAGGTACACCTAGTTGGGCCGCTGTGGCAGTTGGAAGATGAGCCATGAAAAGGCTCCAAAATCCTTACTATACACTGTCAATTTTTTTAGGTGAAAAATTCGATGTCGTCGGATCCACTCCAGTCTTTGGATTTCGATAATACACATCTAAACAAATACCCACAGGTGTACACAGGTCGTAGGTACACCTAGTTGGGCCGCTGTGGCAGTTGGAAGATGAGCCATGAAAAGGCTCCAAAATCCTTACTATACACTGTCAATTTTTTTAGGTGAAAAATTCGATGTCGTCGGATCCACTCCAGTCTTTGGATTTCGATAATACACATCTAAACAAATACCCACAGGTGTACACAGGTCGTAGGTACACCTAGTTGGGCCGCTGTGGCAGTTGGAAGATGAGCCATGAAAAGGCTCCAAAATCCTTACTATACACTGTCAATTTTTTTAGGTGAAAAATTCGATGTCGTCGGATCCACTCCAGTCTTTGGATTTCGATAATACACATCTAAACACATACCCACAGGTGTACACAGGTCGTAGGTACACCTAGTTGGGCCGCTGTGGCAGTTGGAAGATGAGCCATGAAAAGGCTCCAAAATCCTTACTATACACTGTCAATTTTTTTAGGTGAAAAATTCGATGTCGTCGGATCCACTCCAGTCTTTGGATTTCGATAATACACATCTAACCAAATACCCACAGGTGTACACAGGTCGTAGGTACACCTAGTTGGGCCGCTGTGGCAGTTGGAAGATGAGCCATGAAAAGGCTCCAAAATCCTTACTATACACTGTCAATTTTTTTAGGTGAAAAATTCGATGTCGTCGGATCCACTCCAGTCTTTGGATTTCGATAATACACATCTAAACACATACCCACAGGTGTACACAGGTCGTAGGTACACCTAGTTGGGCCGCTGTGGCAGTTGGAAGATGAGCCATGAAAAGGCTCCAAAATCCTTACTATACACTGTCAATTTTTTTAGGTGAAAAATTCGATGTCGTCGGATCCACTCCAGTCTTTGGATTTCGATAATACACATCTAAACAAATACCCACAGGTGTACACAGGTCGTAGGTACACCTAGTTGGGCCGCTGTGGCAGTTGGAAGATGAGCCATGAAAAGGCTCCAAAATCCTTACTATACACTGTCAATTTTTTTAGGTGAAAAATTCGATGTCGTCGGATCCACTCCAGTCTTTGGATTTCGATAATACACATCTAAACAAATACCCACAGGTGTACACAGGTCGTAGGTACACCTAGTTGGGCCGCTGTGGCAGTTGGAAGATGAGCCATGAAAAGGCTCCAAAATCCTTACTATACACTGTCAATTTTTTTAGGTGAAAAATTCGATGTCGTCGGATCCACTCCAGTCTTTGGATTTCGATAATACACATCTAAACACATACCCACAGGTGTACACAGGTCGTAGGTACGCCTAGTTGGGCCGCTGTGGCAGTTGGAAGATGAGCCATGAAAAGGCTCCAAAATCCTTACTATACACTGTCAATTTTTTTAGGTGAAAAATTCGATGTCGTCGGATCCACTCCAGTCTTTGGATTTCGATAATACACATACCCACAGGTGTACACAGGTCGTAGGTACACCTAGTTGGGCCGCTGTGGCAGTTGGAAGATGAGCCATGAAAAGGCTCCAAAATCCTTACTATACACTGTCAATTTTTTTAGGTGAAAAATTCGATGTCGTCGGATCCACTCCAGTCTTTGGATTTCGATAATACACATCTAAACACATACCCACAGGTGTACACAGGTCGTAGGTACGCCTAGTTGGGCCGCTGTGGCAGTTGGAAGATGAGCCATGAAAAGGCTCCAAAATCCTTACTATACACTGTCAATTTTTTTAGGTGAAAAATTCGATGTCGTCGGATCCACTCCAGTCTTTGGATTTCGATAATACACATCTAAACACATACCCACAGGTGTACACAGGTCGTAGGTACGCCTAGTTGGGCCGCTGTGGCAGTTGGAAGATGAGCCATGAAAAGGCTCCAAAATCCTTACTATACACTGTCAATTTTTTTAGGTGAAAAATTCGATGTCGTCGGATCCACTCCAGTCTTTGGATTTCGATAATACACATCTAAACACATACCCACAGGTGTACACAGGTCGTAGGTACGCCTAGTTGGGCCGCTGTGGCATTTGGAAGATGAGCCATGAAAAGGCTCCAAAATCCTTACTATACACTGTCAATTTTTTTAGGTGAAAAATTCGATGTCGTCGGATCCACTCCAGTCTTTGGATTTCGATAATACACATCTAAACACATACCCACAGGTGTACACAGGTCGTAGGTACACCTAGTTGGGCCGCTGTGGCAGTTGGAAGATGAGCCATGAAAAGGCTCCAAAATCCTTACTATACACTGTCAATTTTTTTAGGTGAAAAATTCGATGTCGTCGGATCCACTCCAGTCTTTGGATTTCGATAATACACATCTAAACACATACCCACAGGTGTACACAGGTCGTAGGTACGCCTAGTTGGGCCGCTGTGGCAGTTGGAAGATGAGCCATGAAAAGGCTCCAAAATCCTTACTATACACTGTCAATTTTTTTAGGTGAAAAATTCGATGTCGTCGGATCTACTTAAATTTTTTATATTTCGATAATACACATCTAAACACATACCCACAGGTGTACACAGGTCGTAGGTACGCCTAGTTGGGCCGCTGTGGCAGTTGGAAGATGAGCCATGAAAAGGCTCCAAAATCCTTACTACACAGTGTCAATTTTTTTAGGTGAAAAATTCGATGTCGTCGGATCCACTCCAGTCTTTGGATTTCGATAATACACATCTAAACACATACCCACAGGTGTACACAGGTCGTAGGTACGCCTAGTTGGGCCGCTGTGGCAGTTGGAAGATGAGCCATGAAAAGGCTCCAAAATCCTTACTATACACTGTCAATTTTTTTAGGTGAAAAATTCGATGTCGTCGGATCCACTCCAGTCTTTGGATTTCGATAATACACATCTAAACACATACCCACAGGTGTACACAGGTCGTAGGTACGCCTAGTTGGGCCGCTGTGGCAGTTGGAAGATGAGCCATGAAAAGGCTCCAAAATCCTTACTATACACTGTCAATTTTTTTAGGTGAAAAATTCGATGTCGTCGGATCCACTCCAGTCTTTGGATTTCGATAATACACATCTAAACAAATACCCACAGGTGTACACAGGTCGTAGGTACGCCTAGTTGGGCCGCTGTGGCAGTTGGAAGATGAGCCATGAAAAGGCTCCAAAATCCTTACTATACACTGTCAATTTTTTTAGGTGAAAAATTCGATGTCGTCGGATCCACTCCAGTCTTTGGATTTCGATAATACACATCTAAACACATACCCACAGGTGTACACAGGTCGTAGATACGCCTAGTTGGGCCGCTGTGGCAGTTGGAAGATGAGCCATGAAAAGGCTCCAAAATCCTTACTACACAGTGTCAATTTTTTTAGGTGAAAAATTCGATGTCGTCGGATCCACTCCAGTCTTTGGATTTCGATAATACACATCTAAACACATACCCACAGGTGTACACAGGTCGTAGATACGCCTAGTTGGGCCGCTGTGGCAGTTGGAAGATGAGCCATGAAAAGGCTCCAAAATCCTTACTATACACTGTCAATTTTTTTAGGTGAAAAATTCGATGTCGTCGGATCCACTCCAGTCTTTGGATTTCGATAATACACATCTAAACACATACCCACAGGTGTACACAGGTCGTAGGTACGCCTAGTTGGGCCGCTGTGGCAGTTGGAAGATGAGCCATGAAAAGGCTCCAAAATCCTTACTATACACTGTCAATTTTTTTAGGTGAAAAATTCGATGTCGTCGGTTCCACTCCAGTCTTAGGATTTCGATAATACACATCTAAACACATACCCACAGGTGTACACAGGTCGTAGGTACGCCTAGTTGGGCCGCTGTGGCAGTTGGAAGATGAGCCATGAAAAGGCTCCAAAATCCTTACTATACACTGTCAATTTTTTTAGGTGAAAAATTCGATGTCGTCGGATCTACTTCAATTTTTTATATTTCGATAATACACATCTAAACACATACCCACAGGTGTACACAGGTCGTAGGTACGCCTAGTTGGGCCGCTGTGGCAGTTGGAAGATGAGCCATGAAAAGGCTCCAAAATCCTTACTATACACTGTCAATTTTTTTAGGTGAAAAATTCGATGTCGTCGGATCCACTCCAGTCTTTGGATTTCGATAATACACATCTAAACACATACCCACAGGTGTACACAGGTCGTAGGTACGCCTAGTTGGGCCGCTGTGGCAGTTGGAAGATGAGCCATGAAAAGGCTCCAAAATCCTTACTATACACTGTCAATTTTTTTAGGTGAAAAATTCGATGTCGTCGGTTCCACTCCAGTCTTAGGATTTCGATAATACACATCTAAACACATACCCACAGGTGTACACAGGTCGTAGGTACGCCTAGTTGGGCCGCTGTGGCAGTTGGAAGATGAGCCATGAAAAGGCTCCAAAATCCTTACTATACACTGTCAATTTTTTTAGGTGAAAAATTCGATGTCGTCGGATCCACTCCAGTCTTTGGATTTCGATAATACACATCTAAACACATACCCACAGGTGTACACAGGTCGTAGGTACGCCTAGTTGGGCCGCTGTGGCAGTTGGAAGATGAGCCATGAAAAGGCTCCAAAATCCTTACTATACACTGTCAATTTTTTTAGGTGAAAAATTCGATGTCGTCGGATCCACTCCAGTCTTTGGATTTCGATAATACACATCTAAACACATACCCACAGGTGTACACAGGTCGTAGGTACGCCTAGTTGGGCCGCTGTGGCAGTTGGAAGATGAGCCATGAAAAGGCTCCAAAATCCTTACTATACACTGTCAATTTTTTTAGGTGAAAAATTCGATGTCGTCGGATCCACTCCAGTCTTTGGATTTCGATAATACACATCTAAACACATACCCACAGGTGTACACAGGTCGTAGGTACGCCTAGTTGGGCCGCTGTGGCAGTTGGAAGATGAGCCATGAAAAGGCTCCAAAATCCTTACTATACACTGTCAATTTTTTTTAGGTGAAAAATTCGATGTCGTCGGTTCCACTCCAGTCTTAGGATTTCGATAATACACATCTAAACACATACCCACAGGTGTACACAGGTCGTAGGTACGCCTAGTTGGGCCGCTGTGGCAGTTGGAAGATGAGCCATGAAAAGGCTCCAAAATCCTTACTATACACTGTCAATTTTTTTAGGTGAAAAATTCGATGTCGTCGGATCCACTCCAGTCTTTGGATTTCGATAATACACATCTAAACACATACCCACAGGTGTACACAGGTCGTAGGTACGCCTAGTTGGGCCGCTGTGGCAGTTGGAAGATGAGCCATGAAAAGGCTCCAAAATCCTTACTATACACTGTCAATTTTTTTAGGTGAAAAATTCGATGTCGTCGGATCTACTTCAATTTTTTATATTTCGATAATACACATCTAAACACATACCCACAGGTGTACACAGGTCGTAGGTACGCCTAGTTGGGCCGCTGTGGCAGTTGGAAGATGAGCCATGAAAAGGCTCCAAAATCCTTACTATACACTGTCAATTTTTTTAGGTGAAAAATTCGATGTCGTCGGATCCACTCCAGTCTTTGGATTTCGATAATACACATCTAAACACATACCCACAGGTGTACACAGGTCGTAGGTACGCCTAGTTGGGCCGCTGTGGCAGTTGGAAGATGAGCCATGAAAAGGCTCCAAAATCCTTACTATACACTGTCAATTTTTTTAGGTGAAAAATTCGATGTCGTCGGATCTACTTCAATTTTTTATATTTCGATAATACACATCTAAACACATACCCACAGGTGTACACAGGTCGTAGGTACGCCTAGTTGGGCCGCTGTGGCAGTTGGAAGATGAGCCATGAAAAGGCTCCAAAATCCTTACTATACACTGTCAATTTTTTTAGGTGAAAAATTCGATGTCGTCGGATCCATTCCAGTCTTTGGATTTCGATAATACACATCTAAACACATACCCACAGGTGTACACAGGTCGTAGGTACGCCTAGTTGGGCCGCTGTGGCAGTTGGAAGATGAGCCATGAAAAGGCTCCAAAATCCTTACTATACACTGTCAATTTTTTTAGGTGAAAAATTCGATGTCGTCGGATCCACTCCAGTCTTTGGATTTCGATAATACACATCTAAACACATACCCACAGGTGTACACAGGTCGTAGGTACGCCTAGTTGGGCCGCTGTGGCAGTTGGAAGATGAGCCATGAAAAGGCTCCAAAATCCTTACTATACACTGTCAATTTTTTTAGGTGAAAAATTCGATGTCGTCGGATCCACTCCAGTCTTTGGATTTCGATAATACACATCTAAACACATACCCACAGGTGAACACAGGTCGTAGGTACGCCTAGTTGGGCCGCTGTGGCAGTTGTAAGATGAGCCATGAAAAGGCTCCAAAATCCTTACTATACACTGTCAATTTTTTTAGGTGAAAAATTCGAAGTCGTCGGATCCACTCCAGTCTTTGGATTTCGATAATACACATCTAAACACATACCCACAGGTGTACACAGGTCGTAGGTACGCCTAGTTGGGCCGCTGTGGCAGTTGGAAGATGAGCCATGAAAAGGCTCCAAAATCCTTACTATACACTGTCAATTTTTTTAGGTGAAAAATTCGATGTCGTCGGATCCACTCCAGTCTTTGGATTTCGATAATACACATCTAAACACATACCCACAGGTGTACACAGGTCGTAGGTACGCCTAGTTGGGCCGCTGTGGCAGTTGGAAGATGAGCCATGAAAAGGCTCCAAAATCCTTACTATACACTGTCAATTTTTTTAGGTGAAAAATTCGATGTCGTCGGATCCACTCCAGTCTTTGGATTTCGATAATACACATCTAAACACATACCCACAGGTGTACACAGGTCGTAGGTACGCCTAGTTGGGCCGCTGTGGCAGTTGGAAGATGAGCCATGAAAAGGCTCCAAAATCCTTACTATACACTGTCAATTTTTTTAGGTGAAAAATTCGATGTCGTCGGATCCACTCCAGTCTTTGGATTTCGATAATACACATCTAAACACATACCCACAGGTGTACACAGGTCGTAGGTACGCCTAGTTGGGCCGCTGTGGCAGTTGGAAGATGAGCCATGAAAAGGCTCCAAAATCCTTACTATACACTGTCAATTTTTTTAGGTGAAAAATTCGATGTCGTCGGATCCACTCCAGTCTTTGGATTTCGATAATACACATCTAAACACATACCCACAGGTGTACACAGGTCGTAGGTACGCCTAGTTGGGCCGCTGGGGCAGTTGGAAGATGAGCCATGAAAAGGCTCCAAAATCCTTACTATACACTGTCAATTTTTTTAGGTGAAAAATTCGATGTCGTCGGATCCACTCCAGTCTTTGGATTTCGATAATACACATCTAAACACATACCCACAGGTGTACACAGGTCGTAGGTACGCCTAGTTGGGCCGCTGTGGCAGTTGGAAGATGAGCCATGAAAAGGCTCCAAAATCCTTACTATACACTGTCAATTTTTTTAGGTGAAAAATTCGATGTCGTCGGATCCACTCCAGTCTTTGGATTTCGATAATACACATCTAAACACATACCCACAGGTGTACACAGGTCGTAGGTACGCCTAGTTGGGCCGCTGTGGCAGTTGGAAGATGAGCCATGAAAAGGCTCCAAAATCCTTACTATACACTGTCAATTTTTTTAGGTGAAAAATTCGATGTCGTCGGATCCACTCCAGTCTTTGGATTTCGATAATACACATCTAAACACATACCCACAGGTGTACACAGGTCGTAGGTACGCCTAGTTGGGCCGCTGTGGCAGTTGGAAGATGAGCCATGAAAAGGCTCCAAAATCCTTACTATACACTGTCAATTTTTTTAGGTGAAAAATTCGATGTCGTCGGATCCACTCCAGTCTTTGGATTTCGATAATACACATCTAAACACATACCCACAGGTGTACACAGGTCGTAGGTACGCCTAGTTGGGCCGCTGTGGCAGTTGGAAGATGAGCCATGAAAAGGCTCCAAAATCCTTACTATACACTGTCAATTTTTTTAGGTGAAAAATTCGATGTCGTCGGATCCACTCCAGTCTTTGGATTTCGATAATACACATCTAAACACATACCCACAGGTGTACACAGGTCGTAGGTACGCCTAGTTGGGCCGCTGTGGCAGTTGGAAGATGAGCCATGAAAAGGCTCCAAAATCCTTACTATACACTGTCCATTTTTTTAGGTGAAAAATTCGATGTCGTCGGATCCACTCCAGTCTTTGGATTTCGATAATACACATCTAAACACATACCCACAGGTGTACACAGGTCGTAGGTACGCCTAGTTGGGCCGCTGTGGCAGTTGGAAGATGAGCCATGAAAAGGCTCCAAAATCCTTACTATACACTGTCAATTTTTTTAGGTGAAAAATTCGATGTCGTCGGATCCACTCCAGTCTTTGGATTTCGATAATACACATCTAAACACATACCCACAGGTGTACACAGGTCGTAGGTACGCCTAGTTGGGCCGCTGTGGCAGTTGGAAGATGAGCCATGAAAAGGCTCCAAAATCCTTACTATACACTGTCAATTTTTTTAGGTGAAAAATTCGATGTTGTCGGATCCACTCCAGTCTTTGGATTTCGATAATACACATCTAAACACATACCCACAGGTGTACACAGGTCGTAGGTACGCCTAGTTGGGCCGCTGTGGCAGTTGGAAGATGAGCCATGAAAAGGCTCCAAAATCCTTACTATACACTGTCAATTTTTTTAGGTGAAAAATTCGATGTCGTCGGATCCACTCCAGTCTTTGGATTTCGATAATACACATCTAAACACATACCCACAGGTGTACACAGGTCGTAGGTACGCCTAGTTGGGCCGCTGTGGCAGTTGGAAGATGAGCCATGAAAAGGCTCCAAAATCCTTACTATACACTGTCAATTTTTTTAGGTGAAAAATTCGATGTCGTCGGATCCACTCCAGTCTTTGGATTTCGATAATACACATCTAAACACATACCCACAGGTGTACACAGGTCGTAGGTACGCCTAGTTGGGCCGCTGTGGCAGTTGGAAGATGAGCCATGAAAAGGCTCCAAAATCCTTACTATACACTGTCAATTTTTTTAGGTGAAAAATTCGATGTCGTCGGATCCACTCCAGTCTTTGGATTTCGATAATACACATCTAAACACATACCCACAGGTGTACACAGGTCGTAGGTACGCCTAGTTGGGCCGCTGTGGCAGTTGGAAGATGAGCCATGAAAAGACTCCAAAATCCTTACTATACACTGTCCATTTTTTTAGGTGAAAAATTCGATGTCGTCGGATCCACTCCAGTCTTTGGATTTCGATAATACACATCTAAACACATACCCACAGGTGTACACAGGTCGTAGGTACGCCTAGTTGGGCCGCTGTGGCAGTTGGAAGATGAGCCATGAAAAGGCTCCAAAATCCTTACTATACACTGTCAATTTTTTTAGGTGAAAAATTCGATGTCGTCGGATCCACTCCAGTCTTTGGATTTCGATAATACACATCTAAACACATACCCACAGGTGTACACAGGTCGTAGGTACGCCTAGTTGGGCCGCTGTGGCAGTTGGAAGATGAGCCATGAAAAGGCTCCAAAATCCTTACTATACACTGTCAATTTTTTTAGGTGAAAAATTCGATGTCGTCGGATCCACTCCAGTCTTTGGATTTCGATAATACACATCTAAACACATACCCACAGGTGTACACAGGTCGTAGGTACGCCTAGTTGGGCCGCTGTGGCAGTTGGAAGATGAGCCATGAAAAGGCTCCAAAATCCTTACTATACACTGTCAATTTTTTTAGGTGAAAAATTCGATGTCGTCGGATCCACTCCAGTCTTTGGATTTCGATAATACACATCTAAACACATACCCACAGGTGTACACAGGTCGTAGGTACACCTAGTTGGGCCGCTGTGGCAGTTGGAAGATGAGCCATGAAAAGGCTCCAAAATCCTTACTATACACTGTCAATTTTTTTAGGTGAAAAATTCGATGTCGTCGGATCCACTCCAGTCTTTGGATTTCGATAATACACATCTAAACAAATACCCACAGGTGTACACAGGTCGTAGGTACACCTAGTTGGGCCGCTGTGGCAGTTGGAAGATGAGCCATGAAAAGGCTCCAAAATCCTTACTATACACTGTCAATTTTTTTAGGTGAAAAATTCGATGTCGTCGGATCCACTCCAGTCTTTGGATTTCGATAATACACATCTAAACACATACCCACAGGTGTACACAGGTCGTAGGTACGCCTAGTTGGGCCGCTGTGGCAGTTGGAAGATGAGCCATGAAAAGGCTCCAAAATCCTTACTATACACTGTCAATTTTTTTAGGTGAAAAATTCGATGTCGTCGGATCCACTTCAATTTTTTATATTTCGATAATACACATCTAAACACATACCCACAGGTGTACACAGCTCGTAGGTACGCCTAGTTGGGCCGCTGTGGCAGTTGGAAGATGAGCCATGAAGGGATTACTGTCTCTTTCAACAGGGGTGAGAGGGCATCCTCTTTGTTGCTCTATAGTGCAAGGAGGTGTACCAAATGTGCGCATCTTGCGATCTCGTCCGCTGCTCATTTACCCAAGATGTCTCTGTACCGGAAACGGAGGGATAGCCTAAAGTCTGGAGGCATCAGCTGCAGAGATTGAGATGATAACAGAAGCTTAAAGCACTCCAGACTTCAGGTGGACTTGATTCTTGATGAGTGAGATCAGCCATGACTCTGACATCCTCCATCTTCCTCCATCAGTAGTCAACATTGTTAAGCAGAGAGCAGTCGAAATTTTCTGAAACTTGTCGCTCCTCAAAAGACTGCCTGGAATTCCATTTCGTCCTCCTCACCTACTATCATCATCATCAGTGGTCTGTTGCACTCTCGCAAGCACCAGCAATCAATATCAATGTGCCCCCAAGCGCCCGCCACAGGACCGAGAATAAATGCAGCTCATTACGATGCCCAAAAAGGAACTGCAATAAATCGTGAAGCATCGCCCCCGACTGGGTTGACTGGGCTGCCATCAGCATCAAAAGACGAGAAAATCTGGTAACCAGCAACTATCAAGATGTCCTTATGCCCCAGTTCCACCGTCTCATTGTGTGTCGTCCTCCCCTCCCCCACCCATCACGGAGACCAGCAAACTTATTCAAGATTTCCATGTGACACATATTGGTGTCACTCAGCCAAGCCAGGCAAGGCAGGACTCAGTCAAGGAGTCTCCCGCATAATTTCACGTACATCCACAACCGCCATCAATGAGCAAGAGAATCTCAACTGGCGGTCTGCCTTGCAGTGACACCGCAAACCTATTTGCCACAGCATCGCCCTCCAGAGTGCATCTGGATAGTGCACGGGGGCAATGCCGACAACGATGACGTTGATGGCACGGGGAGACGCAGGCCGCGCGGGCATACAAACATCGAACGTGGTTGCTGTTATTTCTACTCGAAGACGCTGAGTGGATGCTAATTCCGTATTCCATTTAATTTTATTGCAAAAGGGGTGAGAAACGACTTCTGGTGCACACCAGATTGTCGAGGAGCAGGAGGAGAAGGAGGAGGAGGAGCAGAAGGAGAAGTAGGAGGCTCCTCTGAAATTAGATTTCGAACGAGCGAATATTGAGTGTCAATGGGAGATGCAAATGGGAATGGGAATGGCAATGGAGATGGCTGTGGTGGATGGTGGATGGCAAGATGTTTATTTGGCAAATGAATAATTCAAGATAAGCCGGGCTGGAGTACATCCTATGCCGAATGTCCTGAATATTGAAAGTCGAACGTTGGGCGGCGCTAGCGTTTACTTCGAGTCCTCGAAATTTTGTTGGGAATTTAAGTCAATTTATGTGCGCGCCTGTGGGTTAAGTTGCATCATTCAGCAACATGTGGTGCAATGGCATCGTAACTCCAGCCAACATCTTCGGCGAGCAACTGACATCCGACCAAAGTCGAAAGAAGATTTTTCTCAATTCACAAATGTGTCTGCAGTCGGTTGCCGTGGTGGCTGTGGTCTTGGTGGGTGTACACCCTTAAATCTGTCCAGTTTGAGGTTATTTTCTCCTTAAGTGGTCAACGATTCGGAGTTGGGTTCGCATGCAGTTCCGTTCCGTTCGTTCGTTCGTTCGCTCGCCTACTCTCGAGAGCTGAAAGTGCTGGCTGAAGTTTATTGCCTCGAAAGTGGTATTCAATTCATTGCAGGAGGTGGTCGAGATGTGAACTTTAAGGAATTTCAAATTGCTTGGGGTGGTTTCTTTTTCTGACAGCGCAACCTCACATCCCTTCCAAATCCATTCAGCAACAGATACGCCTTACCCTTAAATCCTTCCCCCCCCTCGTCTGCACCCATCTGCAAAGTGTAAATGTTTGCCAAGTGAAGATCCCTTCTCGAAAATGACGTGACAAATATGACCATTTTCGATTAAGCTCCCTTCGACGGAAGACTTTCGTCCTTTCGCACAAACACACACACACACATACACCGTCGCGCGACGAAACGAATCCTTGAAGTGGAGGAAGGATAAAAATCTCTCAACATCAGTGCCATGTGTTGCCTCATCAATAAAATCATCGAGGTCATTAAGTGTATTAACTGCCACCCATCAGTATCACATGGTGCCGCCTGGTCGTCTTCTTCGCGTTCTCTTTCTCTCCAAGAGACCAAACGCAACCCCATTTAGCCAGGTTCACTCCACCGGCTGGCGCGCATCCCTTAATTTAGTGTTTTCATTTATTTTCTTCGATCCAGTATGAGGCTGGCTGGCTGGCTGGTTGGCTGGCTGGGAGGAGGGCAACTCAACCATCTCTTGAATTTCTTGAATTTAAGAACTGCCCCAGATTCCGGTTGAACGAGGTTTATCACTCCCCCTCCGTGAGGGGCCATTGTCTGGCGATGATGTTATTGCCCTAAAACGAGAGTTACTCTGCATATTTGAACCGATATGCGATTGGCAAGCTACTTAGAATGGAAATTCAATTTTGTCACTCGGCGTCATTGAATCCTTTTTTCCCCGAGACTTGAATCTTGCTGACTGGCTGTCCGCCTTTGATGTGTGCGTGTGTGTGCTCGTCGGGATTGAACTCTAATGAGGTGATATGGAGTCAAGGGAATTTCACAAAGTGGTGCCTGACACAATGTGCTTCGGAATGACGGCCGTTGGAACGAATGTGGATTGTGTTCAGCACTCGTTGGCACAGATGTCTGGGTTCTGGGATGCAGTCGAGGGTGGTGGATAAATATTTAATTTTTCGAATTGGTTTCAGGCCGCTTATGGGTTGACTGTTGATTTCTGATGGATGGAGGAAGGTAGAGGAGGATGCAAAGGCCCAGGTCGGTGAACAGGTTGGATTGACGTCACTTATTGACTGTTGTGGCATTGTACGTGGTCTACTTGGACCTTAACTGAAGGCTGCAATGGGCATTTCCTTGGCCCAGGCCAGCCGTAGGCTAGGTAAGAGTAGCTGAGTGCGGAATGCAGTCACTCTTAGGCACGTTTCCAAAGGTTGTCTTAGCTCTTCTCTCTTGGGTGTGACCAATAACCTCACGAACGTGATCCTTATCAGACCTGCCACCCCTGGAGAGTCTCAAGCTGAGCCAAGCTGTGATGACTTGCTCTTTATACCAGAGATTCGGTCTTCCGCTCCTTCTCGGCCCAGGAGGCTCGGATTTGCTTGAAGACCCTCATAGCTGGTGTCCATGCGTTTGATGTGGTCGAGGCAGTACAGTTGACGAGGAAGAGACAATCGCCCTTCGGATTACATCCACATCTTGCCACAGCTCATGGAATTCGCGGTTGTGTCCTCCCCTCTTATATCCGCCGCAGAATTTTTTAGAGAACCTGACATCTCTCGAAAACGGTGCATCCGAAATCGGAAATCTCTGGCCCAGCGATAGAGGTCGAAAAGGCGCATCTGACCATGCCAACATTTTTTTGCTAACCTCACCAGGAGCCTGGAAAATCACTTCTTTTAGAGAACCTGACATCTCTCGAAAACGGTGCGTCCAGGGTCGAAGATCTCTGACCCATCGATAGGGGTCGAAAAGGCGCATCTGACCATGCCTTTAAAAACCACCAAGACGCAGCTCTGCCGATTTGCTTACCGCCCAGCTTTCGTCTCCATGTAGCAGGACAGCGAAACTAATAGTTTGGTGGAGCGTGCTTTGTTTATCAGTTTGATTTCGGCGCTCGTGTCGTTGTCTGAGTTGATCGCGGTTCCTAGGGCGGACAAAGTCTTTGACTAGCACAAGGTGGTGCGGTTCTGTCCGCGAAGTCGGCATTAGGTGTCCTTTCTCGCTGACAGCACATACTTGGTCATGTCCCCGTTTACTGTTCGTACCCATCTTCACGGCCTCCGTTGCAATACTCACCAACCACTGCCACCTGTCACTGAATTCACGCTGCGTTCTTCCGATTAAGTCGACATACGCGAGTAGTTGGACGGACTTCTGAATGATTGTGCCTCTGCGTGCGAGTTTTGAGCAATTCTTTCAAGAATGATGTTAAGAAAGTAGCTTGACATCGCGTCGCCTTGCCTGAATCCTTTTTTGACATCAAAGGTCTCGGTTAGGTCTTTACCGACCTTGATGGAGCTGCGTTGCATTCTTTATCGTCATCCTACACAAACGGGAGAGTTTGGTAGGGATGGCAGAACTAGACTGGGCTCTGTATAGTTCGTCTCTGTAGATGCTGTCCTACGAGGCCTTTAGGTTATGTGGCTGCCATCAAAAGCGATGGATTCACTTGGACCCAAGGATCCATTGTGTTGCCACTGAGTCGGTTACCGTCCGTTACTCCTGGAACCATTTTATTTGTTGGACGAATGCCCAGCTTGATTTGACATCCTTTTCAGATGTGTCCGTAATTCGTTTAAGTGATATTCTGCAAGGGTTTCTTTCCTTATGGAGGACAGTACAGGGCAGTTGCAGAGTAGATTCGAGGGGTTTTCCTCTTCTTCTTCACCCATGCATCTGCTACAGAAGTCAGTAAATGGTATTCCTAGCATTGCGGCGTGTCTACCCATTGCGCAGAGTCCAACTGGGTTACCAACTAGGTGTCCAACTAGGTCCTGTGTCCTGTTCAACTAGTGGTAGTGGGGCAACACCCCCAATTTATTAAGCTTAATACAAGCGGATAACTTAAACAATCTAAACTTAAAAACTAAAGCTTAACCTAGATGGTAGAGAAAGAAAGGGAGGACTAGCGCAGGAGAGAATGGGACTGGAGGTGGTTTCGAAGTGAGGTTTTCCTAAGGTGAAAATCGAAAGAGTATTCCATAGTGTTAGCCAGGCTTAACATTCTTGGTACCGGTGAGTTTAAGCCGTAATTAGTCCGATGTGATCTAATGCGGAAGAGGGCTGCAGACCTTAAATTGTAGTGGTTGACGCTAAGAGACACAAATTCAAGAAGTGCGGGGCAGTCTGTGTTGCCAGTGATCAGTTGGTGGAGGAAGAGCAGATCGGCGACGGTTTTTGAGGGACTGTGCAATCAGAGTAAGGAGGTAAGTTGGTCGCTGTCAGTCCAGGCAAGATCACGTAGAGCGAAACGTAGAAACCTACGCTGGACAGCTTCGATGACAACGCATGTGGACCGCGTAACGAGGTGACCATACTTGGCTGGCATATTCGAGAATGGGTCTGACGAAGGTGATGTATAGAGATTTTGTGACATAGGGATTCGAAAATTCTTTTGACCAGCGTTTGATAAAGCCAAGCGTAGAATTTGCTCTACTTATAATATTGGCAATATGGGAACGAAAGTTGAGCTCACGATCACAGATAACGCCTAAGTCGCGTAAAGATGATACTGAAGGGACTAGTTCATTGCTGAGGAAATAGTTTCTATGTGGATGCGGTGGACGTTTGCGGGAGCATGTAATGGATTGACATTTATCGATGTTAAGTTGGAGATCGTTTTTTTTACACCAAATAGAAAAACTAAAGGGTGGTTAAATTTTAAGGGCCGATGTTGATTTTGAATAAAACACAAATTATTTAGGAAATTATTGTAATTTCTTTTTATTATGATAATATTGGTATGGTTCAATTATGTGTGGAATAATATATCGGCCATATGGCAGCCGCGACCTCGCGGCACACCTCCATCCGATGGTCCAAATTTTCGATGACGCTGAAGCATAATTGAGGTTCCATGCAGTTTATGTGCCGTATTATCTAATCCTTTAGCTCTTGAATTGTTGCTGGCTTATCGACGTACACCTTTTCTTTCAAATAACCCCAAAGAAAATCAAATCAAATCACATGATCTTGGCGGCCAATTGACATCGCCACCACGTGAGATAACACGGCCATTGAATTTGTCGCGCAAAAGAGCCATTGTTTCGATAGCTGTGTGGCAAGTGGCACCGTCCTGTTGAAACCGCATATCGTCCACATTCATATCTTCCAATTCGGGCCATAAAAAGTGCGTTATCATTTCACGATAGTGAACACCATTCACAATACCTGCCTGACCGGCCTCATTTTGGAAAAAATACGGCCCGATGATGCCGCCAGCCCATAGACGGCACCAAACAGTCACTCTTTGTGGGTGCATTGGTTTTTCGACAATCACTCTTGGATTATCATTCGCCCAAATGCGGCAATTCTGCTTATTGACGAATGTATTCAGGTGAAAATGTGCCTCATCACTGAGGATGATTTTCTTCGAAAATTGATCATCCACTGTTGCCATTTCTTGCCACCATTCTGACCATTGACGACGCTTGAAATGGTGAAGAGGCTTTAGTTCTTGAGTCAATTGCACCTTGTAAGCGTGCAAATGCAAGTCTTTATGCATAATGTTCATCAACGATCAGGTGTTTTCACATCTCCTACAGACCCGGTTTGGTGAAATTTTTCCGATTGTACGCACATTTGGACGATTAAATTGACCGAAAAAATCACGAAGTGCACGATATGCATTTCGATTTGAACGCCCATTTTTATAATAAGCCTGAACAACTTTAACGCGTTGCTCGATTGTTTATCTTTATATAGTTCATGTTGAGTAAGTCTGAAATTGAGAAATGTCAAATGAAATGGTAAAAAAAACTTGACGTTTAGGTGTGGTATACATTCAACATCGGCCCTTAAAATTTAACCACCTTTATTTAGGTCATCTTCAAGAGAGTAGTAGTCAGAGGAGGAGGAGATGAACGAATAGATTTTCATGTCATCGGCGTAAACAGGGAGATGAGAGTTTATAATAATACGGTCAACATCGTTGATGGCAAGTACGAATAATAGTGGACCGAGGTGGCTACCTTGCGGTACGCCAGAAGTGGCTTTGATCGGCTTGGAGACAGATGATCTGAAGGTAACTGCGTATTGTCTGCTTTCCAAATAGGATTTGATCCATTTGATGAAGTGAGGTTGAAAACCGAGAGCTGTCAGTTTAAATATAATGACTGGGGGCGAAATTTTATCGAATGCTTTACTAAAGTCGGTGACTATTACATGGACTTCTTTGCCGTCTTCAAATGCGCATAATGCCTTAGACACAAATTCAGTCGTCGATCTGCCTTTCAGAAAACCGTGTTAGGAAGTTAAAAATAATGCTTTGCAGTGAAAAAACATAGAATCGTACACAATGCTTTCGAATAGTTTATTTACGCAAGATAGCTTAGCGATTGGACGATAGTTACTTATGTCGTTTTTTGGACCTTTCATGTGTATAGGGACAATAAAGGAGTTCTTCCAAAGCTGAGGGAAACATCCTTGTGAGAGGGACACATTGAAAAGAGTTGCTAGGGGTTGAGCCAGGTGTCCAGCGCATTTCTTAAGGACAATTGCAGACAACCCATCGGAATCTGGGTTACAGTCGTCCTTAAGTGTGTTGATCTTTTCTGCAACAAGGCGCGCAGTAACGTGAATAGAAGCTAATGATGTTTGGGCGGAATTGTTCAGATATGAGAAATAATCTTGATCGAGCTCACTGAAGACTGAAGAAATCGGCGACTAGGTTCGCGATGGTTTGGGGATCAACTAGGTTACTCAGATTTTTCCTGCTCAGACTGAGAATGGCCGTAGTTGTTTGTAAGTCCATTTTTGGCCATATTTGTTTTGCATGTAGGCACGTGCTAAGATTCTTCCGGGCCCTGTAGGTTTTTTTGAGTTTCTATTTGCATCCAGATGTTTTCAATCGTTGGTCCGTTTCTGGCTAGCTCGTCTATGTTTCCAGGAACCCAGCACACCGTTAGGCTGCAATGTCTTAATATCTCGTGAAGAGACATACGGCAGAGTCTTACCAATTTTGATCTTAAAAATGGTTCCATAATGGCTTGTTGACTGTCGGTGTAAATGACGATGATCTAGTTCGATATCGTTCTCATCAGCAGCCACTCACAGACTACAGTAATCTGGTAGTCTAAAAAAAACCGGCTGATCTGGATTCTGCGGCCGATTCTGAGTATATCCCCGACTTACTCCACTATCGGCTTTAGATCCATCTGTGTAGATTGGCGTTCTTATTGTTCCCATAGTCGCCTGCTCGCTATTCTGGGTATTTTTTGATACAATTGTAGCTTACAATAGTTTACCTGCAAAGCTAAATACTTATCTGCAGGTAATTGTAAATTGATCGTTACAAATTTTGAAGTGATTTTGAATAACATTTTTTTTTTAAAGTTAACATTTCATTAAGATTAATATTTATGAACCTAAAATTCGGAATTACTTTAAGACACTGTGGCTGAGAATTCCCAAATTTGGGGACGGTGCAACGTAGTTCTCTGTCTCCATATAAGTTTTATGCTCTCGGAACATCAAGCATCCCTTGGGCACGTCTTCTGGTGTTAAGCGTGTGACTTAATGATTGCTGGAACCGTGGGTCGCTCATGTACTGCGGCAGTATTGTCATCTGGAAAATAGCTTTGACATGAAAAGTTGAGTTAAAGTGTCTAACAATTTTTGAGAAGAGCATGTTGCGTGCTCGATATCTTATCCAGGTGGGATTTTGCAGCGTTTCTCCAGGCCAGAATGCCGTATCTGATGCGCGATTCTGCTAACGAGTAATACACCTGCTTAAGCACTTCTACATTTGTGTAACGCTTAAGATACGTCATTGCGAAGGCGGTGCTCTCTTAAGTTACAGGCGCAGGACGTTGTTGTGCTGACGCTCGTCGATGGTGATTCCTAAGTATTTGATACTTCTAAAAACTTCGATTTCATTGCTGTTGGTTGATTGCGGACAGCGGTGTTGATGGAATGTGAATGTGCATCGCCTTTGTTTCCGTAGCATTTATGACCTGTCCATTATCAGGGCACCATTCGGCGTTGAATTCGTCCTGCATTATCTGCACAGCTGAATGCGAGTTTTGGTGTTTCACGATTATGCTATGTCGTCGGCATACGCATAAGCAGTAGTTTTTTTTTTCAATAACTTCAGTAGCTCGTTCGTGAAAGGGATGAATAAAATGGGGCTCAATTTTGAGCCTTGTGGCACACCGTATTTGACTTCCTTTTCAGTACTCAATGTATCAGCTACTTTGACTTGGATAGTTCTGTCAGTCAGATAACCTTTGAGCCAGTTTGCCATGACTCCTCTCAACCCCATTCTGCTGACACATTCTACGAGCTTTTCATGTGTCAAAGTTTGCTGAAGTCGATAAATAGCACAATTAAATACGTGATGATTCTTGTTAAGGCCCTGCATTGATGACATTTGTAAGCTCCCCCAGCAGTGATTGGGTGCTCTTGCCTTTTTGGAAGCCGCACTGATTCGGGTGTAGTACTTTATCTTGCAATAGAAGACAATTGACACGATTAACAAGCACTTCTTCCAGGTATTTTTCAACAGCGAGTAGGATTGCAATCGGCATGTAGTTCCTTGTTTCGCTTTTAACCCCTCCCTTGTAAATTGGCGATGGAAAACTGATCGATATCGATCTGTTGCTCCTGGGTTTTTTTTCCAAAAATTTGCCGTAGTGTGAATATTTGGTCTATGGTGGATTTTTTCAGGCCTAAGCCTGGTGGCCCGTGGCGTTGTGGGTATGTGCGTCGACTCCTACGCACTTGGACCTAGCTGTCTAGGTTCGATTCCTGGTACGACAAGAAATACTTTTCACGGCCCCACCTCTTTCGAGTCACTGACAATGCTCAAAGAGTATAACTGTCTAGAAAAAGCTTCTCAAACTTGGCCGTTCGGAGTCGGCATTAAACTGTAGGTCCCTTCCACTCGTGATAGAACAGTAGCACGCACAACACGAGTGGTTGCTGAGAAGCTAGGTCCTGGCCCTCTACGGGCTGTAGCGCCACCCATATATTATATTAAGCCACACAGGTATGGACAGACGAACGGCTTTAGGCGATCACACAACACGGCAGCGATGTTCAGACGCCAGACGCCTGACGCCTCAATAGTTGGCGCAATTCAGAGGGTGTCCCCTTCGTGCGTATTCTCCAGCTGTAGCCTGTGACTATTTCCTATTTCCAAGACTGGGCTCAGTAAGATTTGGTTCGATCGAAGAGGCCATCACAGAAACAAACGCCTTGAATGGGATCCACAAAATTGGAAGAAAACGCTGGACACCATATCAGCGTACGCCTCTAGTATTATTCGATGAAACAACCTGGCCCCCGTTTACGTCCAGAATCACATCTCTGACAGGAAGGATGGCAACTCACGAGACCGAGATTCCCCCAAAAAGAACCCCTGATTACTCTATTCAAGTGCAATTACCCTCTCCCGTCGCTGGGCTCTTCTAACAAAAGACCACCACACCACCATCCGACTGATGAGACGCCTACACAACCACAAAAAGCTACCACGTCCCCACTATCACTGCATAAATTGAATCCGCACTATAAGTTCTAAAGAAGATAATTACGACGATGGAGATGTATGTGTATGGGATGAAAATGAACCACGAACACAGCGTCGCCAACAGGTGGCAGTTGCTAGTGACAGGCGACAGCATTCCTGCCGTGTGAATGGGGTGGGGAGGGGGGCCAAAAGTGGCCCAAAGTGTGCTTAGTCTCCTTAAAGTTTTTTGTGTGCCGAGTTTAACTTTCGCAAAAGAGTGCGGGCACGTAAGTCAGTTCTATGAACAGCCAGAGAAGAAACAGTTACAATGGCAAAAGGACTTCATGTAATTAAGAAGCATTGACAGTCTGCCGCCTGAAGTTGATGTAAGAATTTCAAGTTTGTTTCCAGGTCTCCAGCGACTTGACGGATATCCAACACACCACACAGAACTGAGCACATTTTACATATGAGTTGAGTCGTAGCTTATGCACACATACACGCATCCGCATGGGATTGTGGGCGGCCGATGAGTAATGGAAAGGAAAGGACGTGTGCGAGAGTTGGTGATGGCGGCGACAGAGGACAGAGAACGGGTGGACGGAAGACGCGCAATGAAAACTAGGTTGAAACTTTGTCAACGCAGGATAATGGAAGATAACCAATCCCTTTTGTACTTTCAGTTGTCGGTGTCCTGGGAGTGCTCCTTTATTATTTTCTTTTTCTTTTTCTGCTTTTTTTTTTTCTTGTGATGTATTTTCCTTTTGGGGGGTCGTCACATATGAATGAAATGGAAATCTTTTTCGAACGTGATTCTGCTCGGGACATTCGTCTCTTTTGTCGCATTCGTTGGTTATTTTTTCAAAGAGAGCAAAATATGTATAAAGTTTCTTGATTCTTGGAAAAAAAAGGAAAAAGAAAGAAACTAAAAAAGTTTTGAAAATAAAATGAAATACGCGACGGATGTGGATGTGGAACGGCAGTGTGGAGATTCAAAAGTTTTCAATGTTTCCAGTGACGTCGGGCACTGAAGTCACAGAGTGTAGAGTGTTACCCAGCAGCAGTAGCAGCAGTAGCAGCAGCAGCACCGGCGTGTATCGCTTTGATTTATGAGGTTTATCCTTTTGTGTCATCGCAGAGAAATTGAAACTGGATAGTGTACTTTGGACAAGTTTAGGAGAACAACAAGAAGTCGACTATAATGAACTAAGTTGAGAGATGTCAGAATGGTCTGCTTGGCTGCTTGGCAGAGGCTATGGATGTTTCATAACTCTTTGAACATGGTGCGACGATGCGGAGACGGGGAAGGGACACTTGAAAAGTGGTGAAATCAATTTGAAGGAAGATTGGCAGTTTCCGAGTTGGCAGAGATGAATTGAGACTCAAATGGAGGAGAATGGCGAGAATAAGGGCGATCTGGTGTGAGTTTGACGATAAAACACGTAGGATGGAAATGCTGTGAGTCGAGCAGACTTGGGGACGTGGCTTGAATGTGAGCTTGGACGGAAGGAGATGTCTGCCACGCTGGCATGAAGGACAAGGATCTGAGACATATGCGGTCTCGGTCACATCCAGTTGAGATGGTCTTCTTCGCTCCAAAGAGCGTGCCGGGAACAGTGAAAGACTTAGCTAGTCAAAAACAAAAAATACTCACAAATTCCAAGTGTCCACCGCGGACTTGGAAGCGCAGGAAGAGAAAAGGCACATTTTTGGTTCGGAACAAGATCGGGGACCATGTCCAACAGCACTGACTTCAGACTCCAGTTGGGCTGGACTGCACAAGTGTTAAAGCCTCAACTTTACTACAGACGACAAGGAAACCTTAGCAATTGATGCCGAAGACTGTTGAGTTCAATCCACCCTTGATTGATGACAGATCTCCTCCCTTTTCATTTCGATCTTTTTGAATCACTCAGCTCCACAAGAACTGCATCCTCATCCTCATTCAACCTTCGCGTGGGTACAAGACGCGGTGCGACGGCTTAGTAATGGTCAATGACTCTTGGGAATTGTACTCCCTATGAGGAGACATGAAGCTAAAATGTAGCCAATGGCTGAGGATGTCAACATTCCCGTCAAGTGGGACATACCAGCCAATGAAATTGCTGGGCGTAGCAAGAAGCAGATGTAGACCGATCCTCCTCAAGAAGCAGACTAAGACGGAGCCTCCGCTGTGAAGGCCGAACCTCTGGTATAAAGGAGTACCTCCTCAAGAAGCAGATGAAGACCGAGCCGCCGCTGTGAAGGCCGAACTTCTCGTATAAATGAGAACCTCCTCTAGAAGGAGTGGAAGAAGGAGCCTTCGTTGTGAAGGCCGAACCTCTGCTATAAAGGAGAACCTCCTCAAGAAGCGCATGAAGACCGAGCCTCCGCTGTGAAGGCCGAACTTCTCGTATAAATGAGAACCTCCTCTAGACGGAGTGGAAGAACGAGCCTTCGTTGTGAAGGCCGAACTTCTCGTATAAATGAGAACCTCCTCTAGAAGGAGTGGAAGAACGAGCCTCCGGTGTGAAGGCCGAACCTCTGGTACAAAGGAGAACCTCCTCAAGAAGCAGATGAAGACCGAGCCTCCGCTGTGAAGGCCGAACCTCTGGTATAAAGGAGAACCTCCTCAAGAAGCAGATGAAGACCGAGCCTCCGCTGTGAAGGCCGAACCTCTGCTATAAAGGAGAACCTCCTCAAGAAGCAGATGAAGACCGAGCCTTCGCTGTGAAGGCCGAACCTCTGGAATAGAGGAGAACTTCCTCAAGAAGGAGTGGAAGGCCGAGCCTCCGCTGTGAAGGCCGAACCTCTGCTATAAAGGAGAACCTCCTCAAGAAGCAGATGAAGACCGAGCCTCCGCTGTGAAGGCCGAACCTCTGGTATAAAGGAGAACCTCCTCAAGAAGGATTGGAAGACCGAGCCTCCGGTGTGAAGGCCGAAGTTCTGGTATAAATGAGAACCTCCTCAAGAAAGAGTGGAAGACCGAATCTCCGCCATTTCGGTCACGAACACAGGGCAACTTGATCTTGATGACTGGATGCAGCGTGCCCTGAGAAGTAATATCCAAAAAATGTGCTCAACAGTCATTCCACTTCCCCGACAAATGCTGCCTTACCTCATCTACTCCATCATCACTGCATCCCACTGAGTTCCACAGAAAAAACCACACCATTTCCTGCGGTCACTGTAAAGGATGCCATCCAACAAGCCTCCCGCCAGTCAGCCCCCTATCCCCGGCGCATGCAATTGAACGTGAACAGCAAAAAAAAGAAAAGAAAAAAGAATGCAATTAAACAAGTCAAACAGATATCATTCCGTCCAGGCACCCACTTCATAGGCAACATGCACACGCACACATGTGCATTGCCGGAGGACGTTTTATCTGATATCCTCGGCATTTAATTAAAAACTAAATTACATTTATTTTCGCTGCAATTCTCCTCGCACCCACCCACCCAGGCGATCACTGTGCCACTCACGCAAAACAAACTGACCGGCACGAGGTGATTAATTATACACATCCTCGTCCGCGCGCCACCCTCCCCCGCCGGCACATGCACACAGGTGAATGTGGTCGACCTGAGCGTATCTCTTTGCGTCTCTGCTGCCATAATGACGATGATGAATGGACTGATTTCCACCACCATTGGCCAGTGTTTACTCTCTCTCTCTCTCTCTCTCTCTCTCTCCTCAGACAAAGCCCGATGAGAACAGAGAAAAAAAATGCACACAAATTTAATCACCACTGCAAGGGCATGCAGCTTCGAAGGAGTCGCAGCCGCGCCGCCTCTGCCGCTCCTTCCTGTATTTGACAAATTCAATTTGGAAACAAACAAACAAAAAAATGAAGCACACACGTAACAACTGCATCTGTTGCCAGAGCCGCAATCTAACTCAGCCGCAGGATAATTGAATTTGTTTGGCGCACTTTTGCCCGACTGCAAGTTGCCATATCTGATATTCCCCGTGATGCCTGCGGGCGGCAATCAGGAAGTATTCCGTAGAACCCTTAACCGCCTCTAACGAAGCGGTCAATGTGTTAAAGTTGACAATTCTGTGTGACGGAACACGGCCGCGATAAGCATTTATGCGATCGAGCGATGCGACGCACACTGCCAGCTGCTGCTTAGCCGGCGGTCGATTGCCGATGCGATTGACTGCATCATTTAATGAAAAGCAAAAAAACTCTCCTTTTCGGATAATTAATGCGAATTTTGCCACGAAATGAATCGGAAAATAATTTATTTTACATTTCGTTCGAAATGTCCTTTTGAAGCGCTTTTGGGCGAATAAACTTTGATTTATTGCGGGCAACTGTGCGTGTGTTGCGTAGGAACGCGAAATGTTAATTTAATTGGTGTTTAATCAATCACTTCACGAAATGCCGGGCAGATTGTTTAAATACACAAATTAAAGCGGTGACGGATTTAATCGAGTGAATGAGAGGGAATTCCTTTTTTTATTTGAGCCGCGCAGTGTTTTTGGTGTGACATCAGTGTTCTGTCAGGAAGTGCTTAGCAACAATCGGGATTTTATGAAGATGAGTGTGATTAAATTTATCAAAAAATTGAATCAGTGTGTTGGCCCCTCGAATTGAATCAGTTGAGGGATGATTTTCGGCATGTCCTGGTGGGGCTCTCTATCTTTTCGCGGTGTCAGAGCTTAAGTAGCTCACGCTGGTTGCAGGACTCGCATCTATTTGAAGTCTCTAGGTGGGTAGACTTCACGTTCGGCTAGCTTAGGTAAGTGGGTAGGCGCCATGTCTCACTTAAGGCCTGACGAACTCATCGAGATGCCCAAAGTGGGAAACAATTTCCTCTTCACATCTTCCTCGTGCCCATTGAGGTCTCTAACGCAGTCTTGTGCACAGACTCCGCCGCGATGCGGATCTCTATGGAACTGCCCAATTGTGCGCCGTTATGCCGTGAATATGAATCTTGTTGTATCCAGAATGACGGCTGTGGCATTGTGGGTCTGTGCGTCGACTCCTACGCACATGAACCTCGGCGTCTAGTTTCGAATTCCAGTACGGCAGAAACACTCGGTCCCACCTCTTTCGAGTCACTAACAATGCTCAAAGCCTAGAAAGATATTCTCAAACTTGGCCGTTCGAAGTCGGCATAAAACTGTTGGTCTCTTCCACTACTGAGGGAACAATAGCACTCACAACAGGAGTGCTTGCTAAGAAGCTAGGCCGTCGGCACCTCGACGGGATGTAGCGACGCCCATATTAATTATTTGTGTGTATCCAGAATCAAACGAAGACCCTTGGCGTTGGAGTCGACAAACTTGACGACTTGGCAGCCATGAGAAATTATGGAAATGAGTCAAAACTCTCAGACTTCAGGATTGGATCAGGATTCTTTGAAAGAGGGGAGATCGCTGCGATATATGAAGCCTTCTCCTGGCATTGAAAGTTCACAATGTAGCCTTCTGGTCGATTGCCACATATTTCGGCAATTAGAGCCGTAGCGTTGAATGTCTAAACTTCGAAACTTGTCAGATTATGCACACGGAACGTGGGTATCGTGACCTAATGTCGTCCAAAGAGTGGATAGTCTGGTGAAAGAGGACTATGAACGGGGAAAACACAACGCTGATCTCTCAATTCTGTCCAACGAGTTATGGGGAATCTGATACTAAGGTAATGGAGGAACCCCCGTCATCTTACTTACTCTAACTTATCAGGAGTTATTCCCAGGCGCTGGGTCTGGGTCGTGGGGCCTGGGTCTGCCAAGTGGTCGCCTACCAGATGGAATCGCATTCAAGGCACGCCTTGGAAGTCGTGATGCTGAGGACATTCGTGCTACGTGACCAAACCATTGAAGCATAGCCCTTTGCGTTCCTCGCGTACTGCCGTTTTGTTCACCCTGTTTCGAAATTCAGTCAGCTTGACCAATCCCACAGGAAAGCTCAGCATTACTCCTCACATCACTCGTGAAAAAGACCCCGAGATACGGGAACTTCCCCACTTGCTTCAACGGGACTCCACTAACATGTGGAGTGCTTTGAACAGGCGTTCTGGGAATGACCAATCTCTGATATGTCCACGATAACCCTCATCCCAGCATCTGCACATACGGCAACAAACCTATCAAGTACACGCTGGAGTAGCCTCTGGAAGGAAGTGAGGATAACTAAGTCATCTTTCAAAAAAATATTCCCCGCCTCGGCTGCGCTGCAACATTCAGTCCACACATATGTATATACAGTAAAAGCTCGTTAATTCGGAGTGGTTGGGGGGAAGGTCATTCCGAATAAACGAGTTTTCCGAATTAAAGAGTTCCGAATTAAAGGGCTTTTACTGTATAATGAAAAGGAGAGGTGACAAGACAAGACAAGACAAGACGCACCCTCGGCGAAGACCGACCTCTTCCGACTTACCATTTAAAATTTTCCACGCCACGCCATGGGGCTTGCCTATTATGTAAAGGGTGGTTAGATTTGAAGGGCCGATGTTGATTTTGAATAAAACACAAATTATTTAGGAAATTATTGTAATTTCTTTTTATTATGATAATATTGGTATGGTTCAATTATGTATGGAACAAAATATCGGCCAAATGGCCGCCGCGACCTCGGCGGCACACCTCCGATGGTCCAAATTTTCGATGACGCTGAAGTATAATTGAGGTTCTATGCCGTTAATGTGCCGAATTATCTCATCCTTTAGCTCTTAAATTGCTGCTGGCTTATCGACGTACACCTTTTCTTTCAAATAACCCCAAAGAAAAAATCAAATCACATGATCTTGGCGGCCAATTGACATCGCCACCACGTGAGATTACACGGCCATTGAATTTGTCGCGCAAAAGAGCCATTGTTTCGTTAGCTGTGTGGCAAGTGACACCGTCCTGTTGAAACCACATATCGTCCACATTCATATCTTCCAATTCGGGCCATAAAAAGTGCGTTATCATTTCACGATAGCGAACACCATTCACAGTAACTGCCTGTCTGGCCTCATTTTGGAAAAAATACGGCCCGATGATGCCGCCAGCCCATAGACCGCACCAAACAGTCACTCTTTGTGGGTGCATTGGTTTTTCGACAATCACTCTTGGATTATCATTCGCCCAAATGCGGCAATTCTGCTTATTGACGAATGTATTGAGGTGAAAATGTGCCTCATCACTGAGGATGATTTTCTTCGAAAAATGATCATCCACTGTTGCCATTTCTTGCCACCATTCTGACCATTGACGACGCTTGAAATGGTCAAGAGGCTTTAGTTCTTGAGTCAATTGCACCTTATAAGCGTGCAAATGCAAGTCTTTATGCATAATGTTCATCAACGACGAGCTTGAGAGGTGCAATAGTTGGGCACGACGACGAGTTGGAAAGGACGGCTCTTCAGCCACACTATCGCGAACAGCAGCAATATTTTCTGCAGTACGAGCTGTACGAGCATGCACTGGTGTTTTCACATCTCCTACAAACCCGGTTTGGTTAAATTTTTGCACGATTTTTCCGATTGTACGCACATTTGGACGATTAAATTGACCGAAAAAATCACGAAGTGCACGATATGCATTTCGATTTGAACGCCCATTTTTATAATAAGCCTGAACAACTTTAACGCGTTGCTCGATTGTTTATCTTTCCATAGTTCATATTGAGTAAGTCTGAAATTGAGAAATGTCAAATGAAATGGTAAAAAAAACTTGACGTTTAGGTGTGGTTCACATTCAACATCGGCCACATTTAACCACCCTTTATAAGACAAGCTCCGCTTAGACCATTGTGGTCCATTGTGCTGTAACCCCGGTTTTTCCTTCGAGCTTAATGCACTTCCTTTCCTGGATCGATTGGCCAGTTTAGATCTCTATTTCGATAATTTAGATATTGTAGGATATCTCTTATGTATACTTCTATTAGACAAATCTTCGAAGCAGGCCAATGAGCAGAAGCTGCCTCGCAGTCTTCTTCTTGTGTCTGCGATGGCGGGCCATGTTCTGAGGTACACTGCGCGAAATTAATATAGAGGCAACGCAATAAATGGGACATATGGCATGGCTTCCCATTGAATGCAATGACCGTTAACAAAACGGTATTTTTTCACATTTGATTTTGTGCTAATGAGATCGTGCGTTCCATGTTCACTTCCATATCAGTTGTCGTGCTCAACCATTACGCGTGTTTTTGAGAAGAACTGTGGTTTTTATAAATTTTACTGCGAAATTAATATAGAGGCGACTACAATTTTTCGAAAAATATCAATTTTTGGGTAAGTGTTTCGGTTACAGTTTAGCAGAATAGGTATTCAGAGTTATTTAGAGTTATTAAATTTAACAATACCGAGCTCAATAACTATTTTAAAATAATGGTACGTGGAAAAAAGCTCACCCAAGAGGAAAAAATTGAAATCCGACTCCTAAAACAAAATAACTATTCCAACCGGCAAATTGCTGTTAAAATAGGAAGATCCCTTAACGTTGTAGACCATTTTATAAATTTGGGTGAGATGGAACAAAAAAGCCAAAAGGAGCTCCAAAAAAGGTGACAAACCGACAAAAAAACCAAATTGTTCAAGAAGCACGCAAGAACAAACTCTAGGCGAAATTAGACCTTAAAATTGGTGTACGACGTGTCCAACAGCTATTGCAGGCAACTCCAACATTGGTTTTCACCAAAAAAACTGAAAAAAACCTGCACTTACTCCCGGGCACAAGGAAAGTCGACTCTTGTTTGCTAGAAATCACATGTCGTGGACCACAGAATGGAGACAAGTGATTTTTAGTGACGAAAAGAAGTTCAATTTGGATGGACGAGATGGTTTTCATAGCTATTGGCATGATTTGCGGGATAAACCGGAAGTGATAATGAGCCGCAACTTTGGAGGAGGCAGAGTGATGTTATGGGGAGCTTTCAGCTACAACGGAAAAATGCCTATCCTCTACGTTCCTCCAAAAATGAACTCTATGAAATATTTAGAAATGTTGGAATATGTCTTAGATGAATTTGCCGATGCAATTGGAGGGGAGAATTTCATCTTTCAACAAGATAATGCTGCTGTCCATTCTGCCAAAGTGATAAAGGAGTATTTTCTTAAGACAAATACACCTGTTTTAGAGTGGCCATCGCGATCCCCCTATTTGAATCGAATCGAAAATTTATGGGGAATAATAGCCAAAAAAAAGTTTATATGAATGGAAGGCAGTACAACACAGTCCACGAACTAAAACAATCCATTGAAGATGTTTGGAGGAACTTGGATGCGGAATACCTTCATTCTCTTATAAATTTAATGCCTAGCAGAATTTTTGAGGTCATCACCAACAAGGGGGGAAGTACCCATTATTAACATACAACATTTGTAAAACAAATTTAAAAATAAAATTAACAAAAACCATCAGAACAACTGTGCCTCTATTTTAATTTCGCACTAATTTCTTTAAAATGGTCGTTTTTACGGAACGTATTTGATCAAATTTATTTTTGTTCCGTTCTTTTGGTCTCTCGTTGGGCAGGCATTAAAGTATAACAAAAGATTTTATTCGGATGTATGATCTTACTTAATTATATATTATGCCTCTATATTAATTTCCCCCTGTCGTGGTTCATAAAAACCGTACATAGCACTGTGTGCCGTTTTAATGCCACCACTCTGGTTATGTAGTTGAGGAGTATAATTGAGATTTCACTAAAACCAACCTGAGGATTTTTTGAGGGACATTAGTTCTCAAATATCCTTTGTAGAAATCTCATCAAGTGAGTTTAAGAAGGTTCTACCAAGTGGTCGTTATCTTCAATCAATTACAAAGGACGTGTGGTAAGGTATCTCTCCCATCGGCGTTGTTGTTGCTGCGACAGTACGAGTTGTGTGGGATACCCACTTTTTCGGCATGATTTCCTATCGGCCAATGTCTTGTACAGACTGCCACCATTCTTGCGATATTATGTCGGTTTCGCCGTAGGAGATCGTGTGTTCTGCGTCGATTACACTCGGACCACAGTTTGTTTGTCTGGCCCATCTGTGGTTAGCAATTTGCAGGAAGTGCTTAGAGATATTTGCCTTGACTGCTTGTAGTGGTACAAGAGTAGTTCCTCTGCAAGCGAACTTAGAAGGTCAGTTCATCAGCCTTCTTATTTTCTGGGATGTCACTATGACCATGAGGGATATTGGATATTGGTTTGACCTTCCAATGATGCTAGCTCTGCCCGACATTTCGCTACAAGTCTGGAGTGTGTGGTATTGGAGCCAATAGCTTTGACAGCACCCTGGCAGATAGCCACTTTTTGTCTTAACAGGATATGTGGGTGTATTTTGGCCTGACCGCAGGCTTCCCGGATAGCGACAAGCTCCGCTTGGAAAACAATAGAATTATCTGGCAGTCTGTAGGCTTTGGAAATGTTGAGGAATTCTGAGAACACACTGTTTCCACCTCCTCCTCATCTCTGCAGCTTCTACAGAAGTCATTGTGTGGTCCTCTGAGTCTTCTCGCCTGGTTGCCTATGAGGCTATATATGTATACTTCCTGTTTAGCGCCAGGGGAACTTTAGGTCTCTTTTGATTTACTGCAGGCCACATTGATGATCTGCATGTATCCAATTTCAACCACCTACGAGTGGTGTCGTTTAAGGCGTTCAGTCATTAGTTCAGTGAGGGTGGTGAGGGCTGGGGTGTCTCCTTATTCTGTACCAGTGACAAACCCGTCCCCTTCCTTACAAATTCATCGGTTCTTTCGTTGCCTGGAATACCCTGCATCTGCATCTGTCCCCTGTCTCCTTCAGAGAGAGACGGCAGCTTGATCTCGCTTTGCTTTACCTGCTGCTTATGCTTCTGACAAAATCGGGGCAGCAACAGTCGAAGCAAAAGCAGAAAAGCATCACTGATGAAGTGCACAGCATCTTCAGCAGTCGTTGTTTGACATACTTTTTCATTTTGCTTCGTCTGTTGCTATCGGCCACCACCTCCAAGTCGAAGCAGCAGCAATGTGTACAATTCAAAACGTTGAGGACAGTCAAAGTTGGGAAAATTATACAACTTTTGCTACTTCGACTGAAGCAATGCAGACACTGGACGGCAGAGTTTTGTCATCTTAGGGGTGATTGATGGTGTTTCTTGAGCCTTTATGGCGGCCTGACTATTTATGTATAAATCAATAAAATCTCCCTTCTATCGGATTCATAGGCAGTCGGAGGGCAGCCTTTTGAACAGCTGTAACTTCTGCCTGGTTGCTGAGGATATGGAAAAAGCATTTCTGCAGACTGTATAACGGCGACGAAGAACCAAATCCCGCTGTCAGGCAGAACGAACCATTCAACCCCAATGAAAGGGACGACGAAGATCAACAATTCCGTCCACCCGACCCGGATGAAGTGAGGATTGCCATATCTAAACTGAAATCCAAGAAGGCTGCGGGAGCTGACGGCCTACCCGCCGAGCTTTTTAAAGCCGCAGGCGATGATTTGGTAAGGAGCATGCACCAACTCATCTGTAAAATATGGTCGGAGGAAAACATGCCCGATGAATGGAACCTCAGCATTGTTTGCCCGATCCATAAAAAAGGAGACCCTTTGAACTGCGCCAACTACAGAGGCATCAGTCTCCTAAGTATCGCATATAAAATCTTATCTGCCATACTGTGTGAACGCCTAAAGCCATTCGTCAACAACCTGGTCGGTCCATACCAGTGTGGCTTTAGGCCAGGAAAATCCACCATCGACCAAATATTCACACTACGGCAGATTTTGGAGAAAACCCAGGAGCAACAAATCGATACCCACCACCTTTTCATAGATTTTAAGGCCGCGTATGATAGCATCTATAGAGACGAGCTATACAGAGCAATGTCTAGTTTTGGCATCCCTACCAAACTCGTCCGTTTGTGTAGGATGACGATGGAGAATGCTCGCTGCTCCATCAAGGTCGGTAAAGACCTAACCGAGACCTTTGATGTCAAAAAAGGATTCAGACAAGGCGACGCGCTGTCATGCGACTTTTTCAACATCGTTCTTGAAAGAATTGTTCAAAACTCGAACGCCAACACCAGAGGAACAATCTTTCAGAAGTCCGTCCAACTACTCGCATATGCCGACGATATTGACATTATCGGAAGAACGCAGCGTGATGTCAATGGCGCTTTTGTGGGTATTGCAACGGAGGCCGCGAAGATGGGTTTAGCGGTAAACGAGGGTAAGACCAAGTATATGCTGTCAACGAGAAAGGACATCCAACACCGACGTCTCGGTCAGAACGTCACAGCAGACAGATATAACTTTGAGGTAGTCAAAAACTTTGTCTACCTAGGCACCGCTATAAACTCAGACAATGACACCAGCGCTGAAATCAAACGAAGAATAACCCTTGCCAATCGCTGCTTCTTTGGGCTAAGAAAGCAACTCGTAAACAAAGCCCTCTCTCGAACAACCAAGATAACGCTCTACAAGACCTTAATCGTCCCAGTCCTGCTATATGGCGCGGAGGCATGGACTTTGTCAAAAGCGGATGAAGCTGCCCTTGGTTGCTTCGAGAGGAAAATTCTTCGTGTGATTTTCGGTCCCGTCTGCATAGACGGTGAGTGGAGGAGGAGATATAATGACGAACTATACGGGCTGTTCAGCGACATCGACTTAGCCAGAAGAGTGAAGATCCAAAGACTGAGATGGCTAGGTCATGTAGAGCGGATGGAAACCAATACTCCGGCCCGAAAAGTCTTCGAATCCACCCCCGAGGGACGGCGCAGTAGAGGAAGACCGCGACTCAGGTGGCGCACGCAAGTGGAAAGAGACCTCAACCAACTATGCGTGCGAAACTGGAGACAGCTAGCTAAAGATCGAGCTGGCTGGAGACGCTTGTTGGTTGAGGCCCAGGTCCACCCCGGACTGTAGCGCCACCTTAAGTAAGTAAGTAACTTCTGCCTGGTTCGGCAGCCGGAGCGCCATAGACATCTCTGTCCAACTGGCGCGTATGCATGAGCATGTGCCTTCATTCGATTTGGATCCGTCTAGATTTCCATTGCAGCGGGGTTACGAACTGTGTTTCAATCCCAATCTTCCCTTGCGGGAAGTGTAGTATTCTATTTTATTGTCTACATTGGGATCTTCGAATTTTGGAGTACCTCCATATGCCTTTTGCTGTCAGTTTTACCCCAGCGATTACACTCTTTTTGTCCCATCGCTGCATGCGTAGCCGTAAGAAGATGCAATGGCATTTCTATGGCGACTGTAGGCGTTGATCTGAGTGCCCCTGTAGTTCAGATGCATGCTTATCTCTGTACTCTGCTTGGCTTAGTGAGATTATATGAGGGTTGGCGCCGTCAAGCAGACTAGGACCGTTCTACAGTCTGTCTGATTCCCCATATGGGCTCGACGATTTTCTTGCAAAAATACAGTGCAATCGATGACTTCCTGATACGTTCCTGTATGTTATGTTTCTAGCTTTGTTTGCTGTCAAATATAATAATATAATATGGGTGGCGCTACAGCCCGTCGAGAGCCAGGGCCTGGCTTCTCACCAACCACTCCTGTTGTGAGTGCTATTGTTCTATTACCTGTGGAAGGGACCTACAGTTTTATGCCGTCTCCGAACGGCCAAGTTTGAGAAGCTTCTTCTAGACAGTTATACACTTTGAGCATTGACAGTGACTCGAAAGAGGTGGGGCCGTGAAAAATATTTCTTGTCGTACCAGGAATCGAACCAAGTGCGTAGGAGTCGACGCACATACTCACAACGGTATTTAGCGTGATCAGTGAGGGACAGGTGTTTCCCTTTTAGCTTCGGTGGGCTGATGCTTGGGATTTTATATTTTTTTTTATTTGACTTCAGATCCAGTCCGACACTGTCTGTCCACTTTGCCAATATTTTAAGGGACGATTCCCTCACGCCTGTAATGATATTTGGGAAGTTTCCTGAGATGGCTATTGCGATATCATCCGCATAGGCTATGGGATTGCACCCAATCATGTCCCTAACTTATTCTTCTTGTCCGGGGTGGACCTGGGCCTCATCCAACTAGTGCTATCTCTGAGTAGCCGCAACAAGTTTCTCGTTTCAAGTTGGTTCAGGTCCTTCTCCGACAGAGAGTGGCACCGTTGAGTTGTCCCACAGGTTCGAAGTCGGGCAGAGGATCAGTTATAAATACTCTCTTTATGGCTCAGCCACCACAGACGTTGGATCCGGTGGCGCATGTCACTGTACAGCTTGTGGTTGAATCGTCTCATCTAGAAAGGGTCAACGGAGACAGAGATCACACGCAGAACTTTTCTCTCGAAGAGACCAAGAACTTCTTCAACCGCCCTTGAGATGGTTGTTCATGCCTCTGCGCGGTACAACAGAACTGGGATGAGCCTAGAATGGTTGGCAAGTTCTCGGTACTGATGTTGTTTTTTAATGTTTACTGCGGAGACTAGGTGGACAAAGTCCTTAAATATCTCGAAACTGGGCATAGTGACGCTCTGCAAGATGTTGATGTGATGTCCTTATCGAGCCCGATGCTGGACTGTCTCTGAGAGCGGTTGCCGTTTATGGTAGGCGGTTAGATTTATGCGAATTATATCTGAAACATAATAGGGCTTTGCTGCTGGCGTTGTCTTCCAACACAGGTAATTCCTATGCTATGCACAAAATACAGCTTCGCGCTTTCTTGAGCGAAATGATAGGAATGTCATAAAACGTAAGAGGGCACGAATCACGACATGTTGGAAAAAATCAGTGCGAGAGGCGCTGTCACTCACACTCCCTTACGAATTGAGAGATCTACGCTCAAATTGAAATTCAACTGACATTTGAGAAATGGCTACTGCTGACTGAGGTTAATTAAATGGCTGAAGTGGTTTGAAATTAGTGAAGTAGTGAGGACACAATATTTTTTATGTGGGATTTGTGAATTGAAAACGCGTTTGAAACTCTAGCCTCTTAAGACCTGAACATGAACGAATTGGAATAAAAGTGCTCTAGAGAGTATAAATTATTCAAAAAATATGGTGCACATACGAGGGGCAATATATTCTCGGTATCGGGGTGAAGCTGTGGTTGTATATATAAATTGACTTATTTATCAAGTAACACTATTGTTTAAGTGCATTTATGTAAAATTTCATATAAATGTGATTATTAATTCGCGTTTAATAAATAAATAATAGTATTAATAAGTCAATTTATATATACAACCACAGCTACACCCCGATACCGAGAATATATTGAACGCCCGTCGTATGTGTACCCACGGTCTGAAGAGGCTAGACTCGTAACCTCTGGCTTGTCCATGCCATGCAGCAGGACTGAGATGGAAGTCAGCTTGGTCTTTTGACAGACGGTGTCCTATTTCCCAATCACGCCTTTTGAGCCTATAGAAATAGTGATTTGCAAGAGTTACTCTGCATTTGATTTCGGTACTGACGTTGTTTGAAGTGTTTACTGCGGAGCTGATGTAGACGAAGTCTTTGACTGCCTCGAAGTTATAGCTGCCCATTGTGGCGTTTTGTCTAAGATGTCGAAAGGGTCATAGCCCGAGGTAAAGGGTGATTTTTTAAAAGCTATAGGAAAGTTTTTCAAAAAAAAACACATAGAATTCAGAAAAATGCATGAAATCTTCATTTGAATCTATAGTACGGTCCATATAATTTAATGTTTGAAGATTATTGCATGCAAATGTTGACCTTGACTGCGCCTCAAATGCGCTTAGTCCAATTTTGGCATACTCTTTCCAACATTTCGGCCGGTATCTCACGAATAAATGCGTCAATGTTGTCTTCCAATGCGTCAATTGAAGCGGGCTTGTCTGTATAGACATGAGCTTTAACATAGCCCCACAAAAAATAGTCTAAAGACGTTAAATCGCACGATCTAGGCGGCCAATTGACCGGTCCCGAACGTGAAATAAAATGTTCACCGAACTCGAATCCCTCAATAAGTCCATTGTTGCGCGTACTGTGTGGCATGTGGCAACGTCTTGTTGAAACCACATGTCATGCAAGTCAAGCTCTTGCATTTTGGGCAAAAAAAAGATGGATATCATCTCACGGTAGTGCTCACCATTCACAGTTACGTTACGATTCGCATCATCGTTGAAGAAGTACGGTCCAATGATGCCACCAGCCCATAAACCGCACCAAACTGTGACTTTTTCTGGATGCATTGGTAGCTCTTGCAATGCTTCTGGCTGATATTCACTCCAAAATCGACAATTCTGCTTATTTACGTACCCATTGACTGACATTGACCATTGACTTGACACTGACCATAAAATGGAAGAAGCGCGCGATGAACTTTCTTAACAGAGCACGCATTTTGATAATAAAATTCCAATAATTTGCAAGCGTTGTTCGTTTGTAAGACGATTCATGGTTAAATTATAGACCAATCTGAAGATGTTTGACAGTGAAACAAAACACGAAACGTGCGTCAGCTGTTTAAACCAGTGTTGCCAAAAAGATAATAGCTAAAAAATCACCCTATATTTGGCTGGATCAGAGAGCGTAGGGGGATCAAACCGCTGTTCGATTTATGCCATCATTTCTGTTTCCTATGCATTCACATTCCGGGGGTCAATATTTTGTAAGATGTTTGCCTAAGAGATAACCTAAGAAGATCCCCTTGCACTCCTCCTCCAGTGATAGACATACAAGAGAGGAACTGAAACCCCTTTAGAGATTAACAAACTTTTCCCAAGTAATATAATATAATTTATTTTATTTAACATTATTCTTAGTGCATTTTTGGTTTGCCTCTGTTGCATCATTATACAATAAATAGTGCTGTACAATTATTCATATACATATACGTAGGTACATATCAATGAGATTAAACATATTTCAATTAACTATACGTAAATTAAATAACAAATATCCATCTCACGACCCCTCAACTCGTCAAATAATACCCACTTTGAGTCTCAACAGAGGTAGAAAATGAAGAAGATAAAGAAAAAGGAAACAAAAGAGACAAACAAAATTCTTCTAAACTCCTCCTGTCTTCTAATACTTAGTCTTTGAATTGTTTTGTTACACTTTATGTTTCAACGCAATCATATTTTTTGTTGGTTTTTTTTTTGTTTTATGTAGTATATGTTATATAATAAATATATGTATTTATTTATTTATATATATAATATACGCTTTCCATTTGTATGTAGAGTGTGATTGAGTAGGCTGATTGGAATGAGGCGGACTTAATATCATTGGTTTCATTTTCATTTTCTGTTTTGTTTTTTTTTTTTTTTTTTTTTTTGTTTTCTTTTCTTTTGTTTCTTGTTACATACATAGGTACAACTAGTAATATTTTTTGTATTTATCTTTTTTTTTTTCTTTCTCTGATTAAGTTATTTATTTATACAATTAGAACTTAGTTTAATGAATATATATATATTTTTTTGTTTGTATATTTAATAAATTACAATATATTTTGTTTTTTTTGTTTTTTTTTCATTTCTCCTTAGAAAAAAAAAGAACAACATTTAAAATTTACTTATGTCTTTGAAAACTTGTTTTTGCTTTTAACTAGAACGTTTATTTAAAAAAAAATGCCACAATAACGTCAAAAACTCAATCGAAACGACCTTCGTTAAGAAAAACGCAAACAAAAAAATAACCAAAATAATCAATCTGATGGCGTATTGCTTCTGTTTGCTGTTAAGTTTGAATTTTCAAATAGAAAACGTATCTATCAACACCAATAGAAAAGGGAGTTTCGAAAATCGAAAAATTCGCTAACGTCAACTTGAAGAGTGTATATTGAATAATTTTGTTTTATTTTCCTTCTAAAAAAACTTGAAAATATATAAACGTCAAACAGTTGAAAAGTTGAATGTCTAAAAAAGAAAATTCCGCTATCGAAGCGAACCCTGGATTTCCTTTATTTATTTTTGTTTTATTTTTTTTTCATTTTTGCTTTTGCTTTTATTTTTCGCATTCTTGTTCAATTTTTTTTTTGTCTGTTTGCTGGTGTAAAGTGAGTTTTGTTGTGTGTATTTTTCGTCGTCTCCATTTTGCTTATAAAATATCGATTTCTCAAGCGCTTTTGATTAATATCTTACGTCATGAAAGATCTCAAGTGGATGGCGATGGAGGATGAAGACAGCAACGGTCTACCTGGTGAACAGAGGCTGAGGTTCGGTGAGAACCTTCATGAAAGTTCTTGTAAAAGCTCTGAAAAGTCTTCCAATTCCCAGACACCTGCGATATTTCAGAGCGAAGATAGGTTTGTGGCCACGTGTCCTGCAGGGAAACTGGGATGAAGGTTAAAATGGACAAATGCGAGATTATTCAGTGGACTCTACATGTTAGTGGAGTCCCATTGAAGTAGGTGGAGTGGAATAGTTCAAGTATTTGAGGTATTTTTTCACGAATGATGGGAGTAGTAAGTAATACTAGTGATCCATAAGTGAGGATAGGACGTACCACGACTGTGAGCTTAAAGTTAGAGGCGCGGTCATTTTCTCCGAATTGTTAACCAAGCGCTGTGCTCCATCAAAATCCAGTCAAGGATGCGACCACAACGATGTCAATGGAAATGAAATGCCAGTGAAGCGACCATTGAAACAATTTCGGCAAAGAACATTAAGTCCAAGGGAAGAGTTCTATGCTGCGTCCTACGTCATAGGGACATAACCGGCAATGAAGCAGAGGATGAACATGGCAGGAAAGAGGCCGGAACAGACAGGCAAGCCTATCGCTGCGAGATACATAGCCCTCAATGAAAACCTGACCAAAGACAGGGCCTGACAAGACTGTTTAATCAACGTCTCAAAACTTCTATCGAGGTCTGTGGTGTCTCAATGCCTAGTCCAAGACGTCGATGGTACTTCGGTTTGTCCTCATTTCCGCCAGCAGAAGTTTGGCCGCGACCGCCTCAATGCTAGCCTCGTTCGAGAAAGCACATTGTTCTGTGTTCTGTATGTTCTAAGGACTTTTGGAAGATCGTAACTCTAGTACACTGGAGACTGAGTTCTGCAGGATCTTTTCAAGGGCACACATGACAAAGTGTCGCTGAAAAGCTTACGGGATCAAGCGCACTAGCCTTGATCCCGTCGAATGTGGGTGTCGATTTTTGGATCTTGGTGGCGATAGACTTTCGCAAGAGATCTGCTAGGAATAAGATCGCGAATACAAGCTGCCGAGAAACACTGCAGTACACGAGGAACTCAGTGCTGAGCAGTTGCTTCTTCGAGCTAGGCTCGGTGGCTTGGGCACACGGCAGGAATGTCCCCATTATCACAACTGCCGAAGCTCGCCTTGAATGAGATTCCATCAGGCGACTGCTTAGACCCAGGATGAAGTGACTGGACCAAGTCTGAGTTATGCGCTACGAACAACATGAGTACCGAGGTCGAATCAGCTCAAGTTGTCAACCGCTGTTCCTTTGCTATCAAGATGTATTTAGTAGTGGCACAGTAGAAGAGAGGGCCAAGCTGACTCTGTATAGGAAATAAACTAGTTAGTTATCCGACTTCAATCTCCCTTGTTGCCATTCAACAGAGAAAGCCATGTTGTTTGTGATTCATTGTCACAAAGTTCCTCAAACTCATCGGCGAACACGGGGACAATCAACTGTGAAGTTGGACATCCCAAAAGATGATGAACAAGTCACTGTTCTTTTTGAATAGAAAGTCCTGTCTGCGATCTTTGGCCCCGTTTTCTGTTGGTGGCAGCTGAAGAAGAAGATTCAATCAAAGTCCTACGGATCTTTCTTTCTTCTTGGTCTTGATCTCGATCTTCTTTGAACGAAAAATTCTGTGTGCCGATGGCATTCATACGAGTACACCGTCATATGTATATGTATCCAACGCAGTGGCTGGTGGCTGGCTCATGTAGAGAACTTGGCTCAGTTTCGAAGACCCTTCGACTCTGAGTCTATGGGATAACGCGACAAAGGACGCTTAAGACGGGAATTTCGGTTTCAAGGCAGCTGCATGTAGACTTGCCTCAATGTTGATTCACTTTTCAACTGCTCTGACTGGAAATTACGAAACGAAGGAGACAGCTCCTGTTTAGGGTAGACTACTGTTCAGAGATACTCAGATGCTGACCACTGTGTTGGGAAAGCAATGCGTCAAGACCTCTTTCGGTGAGCACCTGCTGAGGAAGGATGATGTAAACCAGTTCACCTTGACTGTGGACGTCGTGTACTTTTTTGCAAACGATCTGCTGCTGTAGCACGATTGACTGATTTCTTGAACTAGACTCTATGCGTGGGTACTTGCAACTCACAAGAGATTTTCATGTTCGACAAAGATTTAATAACGTCGTCAGCCTTATCGTGAAATGCGCCATATCTTAGAACCTTAAAGATTTGAGTCACTTTCTCTGTTTGTAAAGTTCATCAATTGCTTTCTTTTTCTCGCAGAACCCCTCGAGTTCCTTCGCTCCATCACCGCCATCCTTCCACTTTCTCTACTTGCAAAATTCATCAATTGCTTGCCTTTTCTTGCAGAAACCCACGAGTTCATTCACTCCATCAACGCCATCCTTCCACCAGAGATCCTTCCTTTTTTTCCTTCTTTGCTACCTAAAATGCGTTGCTGATTATATTCTATTTCTCTATCTCATATCGGTACGAGTACGTGTCTCCTATCTGCTCTATGATTGCATATGGTATCTAGTTTACTTTCCTATATTTTTTTTTTAATAATTTGTTTGTATTTCGTTAGATTATTGCATTTAGCTTTGTTTCTTTTCCGCCTTTTGACGGTATTCTCAAATGATCGTCCCCTTCCGCTACACCCCTATGAATATATACTGTTTTTTTTTTTGTTTTTCTGTTTCTCAGTTTAACTATTAAGCAAAATAAATATATATATATATATATTTGTATATATTATTTCTTACAGGCAGGCCAATACTGGAGATATGTTTTACGTTTACAAGTTTTACTTTTGTTGCTTCCCATTACACTTACTTCGTTTATATTTCATTCTTTATACGTTACAAACGTTATGCAAATCATACATAAGTAAATCATTTGTTTTATAGTTAAATGTGCAAATTATTATGCGACCTACAATGTACAGGTTGATTCAAGGGGCAACTTTATTTTGTGGCTAGAAAAGGGAGAGACAAGCTCATACCAATGCATTTTACGACAGATGTTAATTATTTGACTGGACTTGAAGACAGTCGACGGACATCTTCAGCAAGCAAGGGAATACGCAGAAATGATATCCCGTGACCATAATATCAGCTTTATTCATTTTCGTTAGATTTCGTCCACTTTTGCTTCCTCCACTTTACGCTCTCCATGACAGTTGGTGTTGGAACTTTGCCCAATTATGGACATTTCGGTACTGGACGATGCCCTGACAACTTAAGCATTCAAACGAATACGCAGAAATGATACACCATGACCATAATAACCACATTGTTCATTTTCGTTAAGTTTCGTCCACTTTTACTCACTGAAATGAATCGCTTCCGACGAACACAAATGACAGTTGGTGTTGAATTTTGCGTAATTATGGGCACTTTGAAACTGGACGATGCTCTGACAACTTTTCGTTCAGTTCTGACATTAGGCTTGGGACTTGGTTGGGGCTTTAGCTACTATGGACGTGGAGAGACTTGAACATTTTTTATGAAACCACTAATTATGGGCACTTTGAAAACTGGACGATGCTCTGCAACTTTTCGTTCAGTTCTGACATCAGTTTCATGTTTGGGGCTTTAGCTACGATGAACGTGGAGAGACTTGAACATTTTTTTTATGAACATTTCGAAACTGGACGATGATCTGACAACTGAAGTCAAATGTGGTTGGACCCTTATCTGCGATGGACGTGGAGAGACCTATCGTCTGTACCTCTGTACTCTAACGGATTCTAAATATTTTGCCACCAACCATAAATTCCTTTGTTACCAACTTTGCTTCAGAGATTGCTTTCTGTGGACTCCCTGCTCACCGCTCTGTAGAATGAGAGAATGCGCCTATCAATCAAGAAGTTGATTAACGTCAAAAAGGAGCCGCAACTCTAGAGGTTCTCCTACATCCTCTTTCTGTGCGAATTCTTTACCATTTCCCCACAATCCCGCCGCCCTTGAATCCACTCTATGCTCAACTCAACAATAAATCTTCACCAAAAAATAAATTTACAAGCAAATAAACGTCGAAAAAATCAAACAAAACAAAAAAGTTTATACCTCAATGGATGGCATTTACTGGGCGAAGGGGTTTCGTGGATTCGCTCCTGGTATGTCCAGATTGCCTCCGGTCGTCTGGTAGGTGCCGTAGCTGTTGCCAGTTCCATTTGGATTCATCTCATTCAGCCTGGTGTTGGACAAAGCGCGAGGTATTGGATTGCTGGGCACACCGTGCGGTGCCAAGTGGGACGTTTCCTCGGCGACCTAAAAACGAAAGATCACTTGCTTTCCAAAACGGCAGCGCACGACAAATTGACAGAACAAACCTGATGGGGATCCTCAGTGGCTGGGATCTCTGAAATGAAGCCATGCTCTTTCCGGTAGAAGTTGATGAAGATGAACGCACCCAGCACCACCAGGCACATGACACCGTATCCCCGGAAGGTCGCAGTGGTGCCGTAGTATGTGACAAACATGCCGCCGATGATGGCGCCGCATCCCCGGCCCAGGCCGTGGTGGATTCCCTGGAGAACACCCTGTGCCGAGGCCCTCAGATGCTGCGGGGTGTTGTGAGCGATGTACGAGCATGAGGCCGCCCAAACGGCCGCGTGGGTGATGCCCTGCATGAATTCGAACGGCAAGACCCACCAGGGATTTCGCAGGTAGGAGATGTAGAGGAAACGAAGGACATTGCCAATCAGGCCCAAGCACAGGACTTTGACGTGCCCGATCTGGGTAATGAGGCGGAAACTGAAGAAATACGCAAAAATCTCCGACACGTGGTTGATCACCGAGGCCACACCGAACAGAGTCGGTGAGCCGCCGTAGTCCTGCAGATGCCAGAAGAGGAAAGTGAATATCAGGCCGATGCCGAAGCCCATGAACCAGGCTACGAACAGAAACGAGGCGCACTTCAGGTCCTTGAAATGATGCAACACGGCCATCCACTCGGGCATTTCTTTCGTTGTTTGCGCGAACATCTTGGACTGCGCCCCCAAGTTTGGCTGATGGAGAGGTGCACTTGATGCACCCCCACTACCCACAGCCAGCGAGGGCAGGTTGAGCTGGGCGGCAAGTTGATTCTGCATTTCATCCTCGGCAGTGCGGTTGGCGTCCACACTGTCAGACGGTTTGGTCTCTGGCTCGGAATAGTCGTACTTGAAAGTGATCTGCGTCGCTGTCAGGATGGCGCATGTCATGAGGACAGAAAACGTTGCAAAGCAAATTGTGTAGTTCTTCTCTTGGCGTTCCGGTCCGCACGGATGGTCGGGGAACGAGGTCGAGTGGTCCAAGGCGATGCCAACGAAGAACATGGAGATGCCCCAGCCCAACGATCCGAACATACGCTGGTGGCCATACTTGTCCGCGTCCTCGCCGAGCAGAGTAATGACTGCCGAGTCGGCTAGCGTGATGGCGGGAGCGCTGAAGAACTCTCCGATGAGAATCAGCAGCAGGAGCAGAAAGAAGGCCTTTTGAATGTCCTGCAGAGAGGGAGAAGGATTAAGAGTGAGCTCAGCTCTTGGGATTCGATCACTTACTGGAGTCCGGTAGACCATGGACGAAAAGATCGGGCTGACGTAGTCCTTGTGGTGCTTGTCATCGTAGTTGGACGCGAAGGTGACCCGGACGGGCGATATCCCAGCGTCAATGTAAGGGAAAGCCGATCGACGGTCCCTAAATGGAAGTAAAATGAGTGGGCTGTCTAGAGACAAAGATTGGCATGCTCACCTCCTCCGCGGCTCATCGGGAATGTGGGCGTTTTCGTCAAACAGTTCGGTACTCGTTTCAAAGCTTTCGTACGGGGACACGTCTCGCCGCACTCGTGTGGTCGTCAGAACGTAATCGGTGCGATTCTTCTCAATGCACTTGACCGCCTCGGGCTGAATGAAACCTAAGGGAAGCGTGAACAGCACCCAGCAGGCAAGTGAGCCCAGCAGCAGCTTCTTCCCCTGCTTGCACCTAGAACACCAAGAAATCCTCGAATTGAGACTCCACTTAAGGGGAAACTGCCTTACCTGTCTGCATACGAGCCCCAGAAGGGTGCCGAGAGGAACTCCACGAAGGGTCTCATTCCTATCAGGATGCCGCACTGGCCCGGGTTCATTCCCATCTGTTTGAAGTAGACGCCCATCAACGGGAACAGCGATCCGAAGGCTGAGTAGAAAAAGAAGTAGAAACTCTTCACAACCAGCAGCTCCTGGTCGACGGGACCGAAGAACATCTCGATAACATCGGACCTGCCGCGGATTTTGTGCGTCGCCTCCTTCGGCTCGGGGTACCTGCGTCAAAGAGGAAACACCTTTCATTTCAACCCCCCCTGCCCGCCCTGTCAAGACTTACAATGATGGATCCACTTCCCCCTCTGCCTCCACGTCGACCCTCGGCCGGGCCTTCACACCGTACGGCTGTTGTATACCTCCAGCGGGAATGTTTTGTGTAAAGCCACCACCGTAACCTCCGCCACCGGCATCCTGGCCATAGCCACCGCCGTAATTGCCCGACTGGTCATAACCCCCCGCTTGACCGTAACCCGCACCAGCCGGCTGCCCGTAGGCTGCGCCGCCCGCCGGCTGACCGTACCCACCTCCGCCGCCGCCACCACCGTACTCATTGCCATATTGATCCATGGGGTGTCCTTCTCTCTTGTGCCTCGGCGCTTTTGTTGGCCTTACAGTCTCTTGCTTTTGATCCCCGGGGACGGACGATTAAATGCCGCCTTTGTCTGCCCTAGTGTACCTCTCAGTCGGTGTAGTGGATTCACTATTTCTATCTTGCTATTCTTTTGTTCCCCTCACTCGCTCGCTCGCTCACAGTTGGCTGTCCTCCAGCTTTGCGGTCCACTGCTGCTGCTGCACAGATTTGGTTCTGAAAGCGAAAAGGAATTTCCATGGTAAATTGGTTTCGTTGAGGCTTACAACTTTCCTAAATGATAACTCAGCAGGACGGATAGATGGGGACACGTTTTGCAGTTTGTTTGGTGGGCGTTTCTTTTTTGTTGAATTATAAATTGTGGCGATTATGGCAGTTTAGGGGCGTTCCACGGATTAGGGAACCTTCTTTTGTTTGGAATTTATAATTCATCTAAAAGTCCAAGGGACTGGGAAATCATTTGGAGAGTAATTGGGTCCTGAGAGGAGGATGGAGAGCCACTCTTCGAGTGTTTGGGATTAGTTCGACTATTCTGATTGAATGCGGTCTTCGACCTCGATGATCCTGGTTCGACAAGGAGGTGAAGGAGTTTGAAGAAGTTCTTTACACCAAGTTCTTTACACCGACACCAAGTGATCGCATGCGAAACAATTTAGCATTGATGACTGGAAGGAGCATGCTTGAAATAGTCAAGGATGGAAGGCATCTTCATCTCTGAATAGACTGGGTGTTGAGTTAAAGCTGGTTCCTTTGCACTTTGTGGCTTCATTTTGCATCTTTCAGGGTCCTGTTGCCTAACCGATATGAACGTCGTCTGGTTGAACATAAGCCTAGCAATTCCACAATCAAAGCAGAGTCTTTGATTAGAAGCCACGCAACAACGCGTTGAATGTGACTAACACACGTTGAAAAGGAGCTCATTTAAGTTGTTGTGTGCAACTGGGTGCAGCTAGCCAGAGATCACACTAGCTGGAGAGGCTTGTAAGTCCACCACTGCAGCCAAGTTAGCGTCATCAAGGCCCTGAGGTCACGGTTAAGAATATAAAGGGTGGTTTTTAAGGGCCGATGTTGAATGTGAACCACACCTAAACGTCAAGTTTTTTTCTGCATTTCATTTGACATTTCTCAATTTCAGACTAACTCAATTAGAACCATGGAAAGATACACAATCGAGCAACGCGTTAAAGTTATTCAGGCTTATTATGAAAATGGGCGTTCAAATCAAAATGCATATCGTGCACTTCGTCATTTTTTCGGTCAATTTAATCGTCCAAATGTGCGTACAATCGGAAAAATCGTGCAAAAATTTGAGCAAACCGGGTCCGTAGGAGATGTGAAAAACACCAGTGCAAGCTCGTACAGCTCGTACTGCAGAAAATATTGCTGCTGTTCGCGATAGTGTGGCTGAAGAGCCGTCCTTCCCAACTCGTCGTCGTGCCCAACAATTGCACCTCTCAAGCTCGTCGTTGATGAACATTATGCATAAAGACTTGCATTTACACGCTTACAAGGTGCAATTGACTCAAGAACTAAAGCCTCTTTACCATTTCAAGCGTCGTCAATGGTCAGAATGGTGGCAAGAAATGGCAACAGTGGATGATCAATTTTCGAAGAAAATCATCCTCAGTGATGAGGCACATTTTCACCTGAATACATTCGTCAATAAGCAGAATTGCCGCATTTGGGCGAATGATAATCCAAGAGTGATTGTCGAAAAACCAATGCACCCACAAAGAGTGACTGTTTGGTGCGGTCTATGGGCTGGCGGCATCATCGGGCCGTATTTTTTCCAAAATGAGGCCAGTCAGGCAGTTACTGTGAATGGGGTTCGCTATCGTGAATTGATAAGGAACTTTTTATGGCCCGAATTGGAAGATATGAATGTGGACGATATGTGGTTCCAACAGGACGGTGCCACTTGCCACACAGCTAACGAAACAATGGCTCTTTTGGGCGACAAATTCAATGGTCGTGTTGTCTCACGTGGTGGCGATGTCAATTGGCCGCCAAGATCATGTGGTTTGACACCGTTGGATTTTGGTTCTTTGGGGTTATTTGAAAGAAAAGGTGTACGTCGATAAGCCAGCAACAATTCAAGAGCTAAAGGATGAGATAATTCGGCACATTAACGGCATAGAACCTCAATTATGCTTCAGCGTCATCGAAAATTTGGACCATCGGAGGGAGGTGCGCCGCCGAGGTCGCGGCGGCCATTTGGCCGATATTTTGTTCCATACATAACTGAACCATACCAATATTATCATAATAAAAAGAAATGACAATAATTTCCTAAATAATTTGTGTTTTATTCAAAATCAACATCGGCCCTTAAAATTTAACCACCCTTTAATATCGGAGGCGCTACAACCCGTAAAGGGCCAGCGTCTAAAGTATACTCTAATCACTCGTGTTGAGCTATTTCCTCCCTCACTAGTGAAAGGGACCAACAGTTTTATGCCGACTCCGAACGGGCAAGTTTGAAAAGCTTTTTTTTCCAGACGGATGTACGCTTTGAGAATTGTCAGTGACTCGAAAGAGGTGGGTCCGTGAAAATTATTTTTTGTCGAGCCGTCAGTCGTAGACACATTCGAGAAAAAACACATCATCAAGCGTTCTTGGATCTAAGAGGAGACATATCGATTTTGCCACCAAGGGCGTCCATAGCCACTTTACCACTTTTTGTTCAGAGGCTGTGGTGACGAAGAAGAAAAAGAAGATACTCGTCACCACCCTTGTCACTGCACCAGTCTGTGCCAGTTGAGGTACAGAATACTTCTTCTAAGACCTCCAGAATCTAACAAAAATCCCTCTGAACTCATTTTTTAGGATTTCAGGATGGCTGGGCAATACATGTGGTGTTCTTCTTCTTCTTTGTTTGGCGCTACTGTCCGGGGTGGACCTGGGCCTCAACCAACAAGCCTCTCCAGCCAGCACGATCTTTCGCCAGCTGCCTCCAGTTGTGCACACCAAGTTGTTTGAGGTCCTTCTCCACTTGTGTGCGCCATCTCGTTCTAGGACGCCCTCTGTTGCGTTGTCCCAATGGCTCCGAATCGAAGCCTCTTCGGGCCGGAGCTGTGGTGTCAATCCGCTGTACATCTTAAGCGTTGGATCGTAAGACGCTTAACTAGGTGCATGCCGCTGTACAGCCCGTACCGATCGTGATTGAATTTCCTCCTCCAGACGCCACCAATACAACCAGGACCAAAGATCGCATGGAAAACATTTCTCTCAAAACGACCAAGAGCTTCTTCATCCGCTTTCAATAGCGTACATGTCTCTGCTCCATAGAGCAGGACACGGATGATTAGAGTGTTATATAAAGTCAACTTGGTGTTTCGTGAGATGGCTCTGTTGCTCAACTACCTCTTGAGCCCAAAGAAACGGCGATTGGCAAGAGTAATTTTGCGCTTGATCTCGGTACTGGTGTTATTGTCCCTGTTTACTGCAGAGCCGAGGTAGACGAAGTCCTTGACTACCTCAAAGTTTCTGCTGCCCATTATGACGCTCTGTCCGAGACGTCGATGTTGTGCATCCTTTCGTGATGACAGCATGTACTTGGTTTTGCCCTGATTTACTGTCAAACCCATTTTAGCCGCTTCCGCTTCAATGCCAGCAAAAGCAAAAGCCTGTGTTCGTCCAATCGCGTCAACGTCGTCCACGTAGGCAAGCAGTTGAACGGACTTCTGGAAGATCGTGCCTCTGGTGTTGACATTTGAGTTTCGCACTATCTTCTCAAGTGTGATGTTGAAGAAATCACATGACACAACCTTTTTGACAAGGTCTCGGTGAGTTCGTTACCGACCATGATGGAGCAGCGAGAGTTTTCCATCGTCATCCCGCACACGACGATGGAGTTAAGAGCAGAAATTACCTACGGGCATGACATGGGGTCCATCCTAGGTGAGACCTAAGACCTATGTGAGACGAGGTTTGCGCGACTGCCCACCAACCTAATCTAGTCTTGCTGGCAATGCTTGCAGAGCACAGAATAACTTCATAAACTTCGCCATTAGGTTAGGTTAGGTTGGAGTGGCTGACTGCTGGAGCAGCTTAGGCCAGAGTAGGCCCGTTGTGATACCACGCGGATCTAAAAACCCCATTCCGCAAAACAGGTAGTGCTTCTGATAAATCAGAGGAGTTGACTAATGAGTGAGGTTGTTAAGTTCTGTCAAGTTGTTGAAGTAGGAGGCGTCTAGACGACGCTTTCTACGTGTGGAGAGAGCTCAGCCATTGCGACAGCAAAAAAAAAGGAAGGAACTTGGACCTCATCTCGTGAAAATACTGTGGCACGTCAACAGTTTATAGCGCTGATTACATCCCTGTAAAAAGTTTCATAGATTCATAGAATGTCCAAACGTCATTCACGCAGGAAGATCGCTGGACTGTTCCGAGCCTCCGAGAAGACGGTGTTGCTCGTAGAGGAGAACAAAACAAGTCTGTAATGGCATTCATCTTAAACTGTCACAGAATGGAACCAGTCGTGATTTCTCAGTTCCTCCGTTTCCATTTCGAGAAGCCAATCAATCAATCTCTAATCACGGAGGAGAACAACATCAGCAAACCGCAACAGACGAGTTGCACTGTCCTTTAATTGCCTGTGGTTGAGTAGCACATAAACCAGTGATGACAATGGAAGTCGACTAGGACTTAGGTTAGGTAGTTGGGCTGCCAGCGAAATCGCCAGCACACTTAGACCATGTTGGTCCATTGTGATACCCATAGTCAGACTACTACCACTGATCGACAATTCCAGTGATGGTGCCGTTAATTTGATCCCAACGGCAAATGGTGACTGGACCAGATTTGAGAACCCAATAAAAGCGTTTTAACTTTGCTTTCACTGGGATTCGAATCGCGGACCTCTCTAACCAGGGGCAGGCACTCAACCAACGGCGCCATCCAGCTGTATAACTCGGACTTACAGTCTACAGGAACCACTCGCTAGTTAGGAGAGCAACAACAGCTCTACTAGCCGACAGCTCTAGAGTCCGCACATTAAGTAACGTCAGTGATTGGAGACAAGTGGAGCCGAGAGTTGCTCCTGGACCCTTAGGGGAGTGGTCAACGCCTTACCTGTCCACACCCCACCACGACGAGAGCAGAAGATGAGAGCACGCAATTCGCAGAATCCTGCCACCAGCTCATCTTTTTTTTCGGCAACGATTGAGCAAATGTCTTGCCATCCATTCAAAGCCTTGAGGAGCTAAGTGTCGAGGCGTGAATGAGAAGGTGGCTACCAAGAAGAAGAGGACAAATGTGTGTGTACCCATTTAAAAAAAATAATATTTCCAATTTAAATTCTCTCCAAATCCCTTTCCGACCTCATTTACAAAAAAAAAAAATGCTCCAAAAAATATTAGAATTCATATTCAAATACGAATGTCCTTGCAAACTTTCCCCCCTCTCTCTCTCTCTCTCGCATCCCCCCCACCGAACCAGAATGGATAATCGCCAAGCACCCCCCTCTGATCCGAGCAAAAATAAAAAAAGCACGCGCACCCCCCTCCCGCCCCAATTTGACGACACCAAGACACTTGTCGTCTTCATAATCGAAGTAATCAAACTTGCGACTGCCATTAACACATTTGCTTGCATTATTCCGACAAGAGATCCTCGAGTCTGCCATCGATGTCAGTCGGAGTGCCTTTTAAAAAAAGGGACCCGCAAACGGAGCGTGCTGCTGCGAGTACATTCACGGAGCGTATTTTCGTTTAATTCACTCGCACGACCTACACAGTACCCAGTACACACACCCTCCCCGTTCGTACTACAGTCACAAGCGACGAACGCCCACCCGCCCCCTCCCCCCGGAATACAATCCAAACCATCGACATCATGAGTCGCTTGCTACTGCTGCTGCTGGTGTTTTTTTTTTTTTTTTTTTCTTCGATAAATCGAACACCAGATGATGATGTTGATGTCACAGGAAAACTGAAAATCGATGGGAATGAGGGAACAAAAAAAACACAGAGAAAGAAGAATGGATTGTGCCAAAAACCTTTTGACATCCTTGAGTGGGACACTTGAGAAACGGGAGCCCCAACCACGGCAGGGCCACGCACTGTTTAGCATCGCGGCTCTTGAGGACACGCTGCTTGATGGGATGATATGCCTCACAAGAGCTCGTTCGTTTGCCTGGATGGTTGATGGGGGGGGGAGGGTAGGGTGGAATGGATTGAAAAAGGATTCCGGAGACGACGAGACGACGGACGTATCAAGCTGAGTGCTGGATCAAGGCCCCTACACGTCGAAGCAATTACATAAATTGCCAAGACCAAATGAGTTTCGTTTCACTTGATTTCATTGTGTCTACATCTCGGAGTGTTTTTTTTTTTTTTTTCTCCTTTGTCGAGGACACCCGTATATACACCTAGAGAGTAGATACATTCTCGATTGACCCTGACAAATGGGTAGCACCTCTCTTCCTGTCCTGGCCAATTGGGAATATGTTCTATTTTTTTCAAATCACAAGTACTCACCGAATTTGTGTATCCTTTCCGTGGATTTGATGGAATTTTCGTTTTCCTCGTTTCTTCAAAAGAATATCCTGCTCCTCTGAGCAATCGGGGGGAGGCCTATGGCTTTTTTTTCTTGCCCGTTTTTCACACTCGAAACGCACAGAACACAGAGAGACAACAGACAACCACACGTTAATGGAGGAATACTTTCTTTTACATTTTTTTGTTTTCTTTTGCAAAATAATAAAAACCAAAGGATTTCCAGTCGAGTATATCTTTCAAGTGGATTCGGAAATAATGCTGAACTTTTTTAAGCGAAGTGAATCGATATAGAAATGAGATTATTTTCTTCAGCTCTAGACTCGGGGACTACTTTCCTGACGGGCGATTGTACGAAAGCAGTAGCGCCATCATGCGATCGATTTTGTAATGAAATGGAAATTCAGTGTTCAGTGTTCTTGGTGGTGAACGCTCTAAGTAAGCGTGAGCTGAGCATCGCTCTCTCTCTCTCTTTCTCTTTCTCTCGGTGTTGATGTGGACAGTGTGCGAGTGTATTCGTTTGGCTGTGATTTGATTTCCGAGAGGAGCGTGCCAGCGTCGAGCTTTGAGTTTTGTTTTGAAGCAGCAGCACATACCAACGGCGGGTGGAGCTTTTTGTGCGTACCACTGGAGTGGAACTGGGCACAGGGATGTGGAGGTTTGTTTGCGGAGACAAATAACCCACCCCATACCCCGACTTTCAAGGCTTCTCTAAATCGTTTCAGTGGAACAGTGGCAATCCGAGAACCGTGTGAAGGTTGGGGTGGCTACCGATGGAATAACTAGAGCAAGACAGCACGCGCCTTCGTGGAATTTGTAGTCATCTGCTGGACTTTAAAGTTACTTAGGAGACGATGGTGGTTATCTATGATCGGAATGGATGAGGCAGTGTGTTTTCAAGTGGCTTCTGAGTGTCGGTGGGTCTTATACTCGCCAACAGCTTCCTCTCGAGTAACCGAGAATGTTCTGTCTAGGAAAAGCCACTCAAACTACAGATTCGGCGAGTAAGACTGTAGATCCTTATCCTTAATCGGTATCATCCTCCCGGTAGCACCACGCACAAAACAAGGTTGTGGAAGGTGTAACCACAAGGTGTACACAAGGTTTGCGGTTGCTGCTGCAGCTATCACCAGCTCCACCTTGAACTGCAGCGCTTCCTATGCTTGTCATACGAAATGAAATGTTTGCAAGCATGCGTCCCCGAAGCAACGAACTGTGAGTCGAAATCGAAGAAGCAATCGAAGCACAACCCTTTTCGTTTCGTTTATCGATGTTTAGTCTGTCAGATGACATTGCGACGCCACGCTTAACTACTTCATCAATTGTTTCGTTTCCCTGGTGTTCCCATGTGTCCAGTGACCAACTGGAGGAAGACTGCGTTGTTTCTACGGAGTTCCTGTAGCGCATCGATACAATTAAGTATCGTTGTGGACCTTACTGCGTTTGAACACTGCCTGCCTGTGTATGCGAGTACGGTTTGCCCAGCTTTTCAGGACTTCCGCTGCTTTCTGGATGGCCAACAGCTCCACTTGAAAGATGCTACTTCTTTCGTGCAGTTTGTAGCAGGTTTGAAGGTCTTGCGATGCACCTTCTACACCTTCTACTGCTTGGAGCCGCCTGTGTACACATTAATGGAGTTTTCCGACTCAACTCTGACTTCTGACCAGTGCTCGGAATGTCGGAATTTTTATAACAAACTTACTGTCAAAGCGGGTGACGCGCTGTTTGCAATATTCATAAAGTTACAAGGCCCGAAGGTTAGGTTAGGTTAGATTTTGGAAGGGGAGTGTGATGGTTGAACATCAGTTCCACTCGGAGGACTTAGGGCCCATTGTGAAACCCCTTCATTTTTGGGGTACATATTCTGTTAACCTTCCTGTCGCGTGATGGCTTAAACACACCCGGTGCTCTTTACAAATCTTAACAGATCCGATATGTCTGCATTCGCTAAGTCCACAGACTCTGTGAAGAATCTTCGGCCCAGCGATTCTAGGCGTCGCTACTGGAGAGCTGGACAGTGGCACAGCAGATGTTGGATCGTCTCGATCTGTTCTCCGTCGCTTCAGCTCCGGCAGAGATCGCTGGATTTCGCGTTCCATTGGGCCAGTGCTCTGTGATCACTCCGATGAGCTCACGGATCGAGTTACGGTCTAACCCCAGAAGCCGTTGTTAAGCTCTGGTCACGTTGATCTTATCGTGTATCAGTCATTTCTTGTGAGCAAGGGCGAGTTGGCTTCTTTTTGTATTATGTCGCTCATAGTCCGGTATAATGCACTGATCGGTGGTCGCTGTGATGTGTCCGCTTCGCTAATGTCCATGTCGGACCCTTGTCTGGCTAGTTCGTCCCCTCTCTCGTTCCCTGCTATTGAGCTGTGGCCTGGAACCCAACAGAGTTTGATCTTATGGCCCTTAGTGAGTCGTGGCGGTTCATAACAGCCTTTGATCTCATTGCACAGGATAATATTGACTTCAGTGCAGCCTGACTGTCTGTCAACAAAGATGGTGATATCTGATGATGGGACAGCGGTTGTTTGTATGTGTTTGGCTGCTTTCTCTATTGCCAGAAAGTTCTAAATAAATTGAAAATGTCATCAGTTCTAGAAGAATTCAACACGAAAATGCAATTGTTTCCGACGCTGAAGACCCTCGAAATCATTTAAGCCTCTACGCTGACGACAACAATCTCAGCTTTCTATAGTCGTGTCAAGATTCCTTGGTTGGAGAACGTCAGGACCAACGTCTGAGATTGCCTCTGATAATCCTCCAATTCGTCATTCAATTGCTCCACTCCAAAAGTCACCCATTTCCTCTTTGTACAACCGCAAAGTGAATGCCCAATAGTACACCTGCCTACCCACCCGTTCCATGCGAAATTCCTCTAGAACACAAGCAAAAACATAGAAAATATAGTTCATTCCACTCATTTCAAGTAGAAGTCCACGAAGAGCTTCAAAAGAACACCACCACCAATGCAAGGCGACGATGCCTGTGTCTGCAAAGGAAGCTTGAGTCATGCGCAAAATTCAATTATAAAAGCTCAACCGGAAACCAGTAATGGCCACCGTTCCACTCTCGCTCAAAGTCCCACGCAATGCTCTCTCTCTTGTCTGTTCACCTCCAAGCAAGGGGGCCCCCATTATCCATGGATTACTTCAGGGGTATGAATAATTGGAGCTTTATGCTAAAGACAAAGCTTATCGAAACGGCCACACGGCATGAGATGTGATATGAAAAAAAAAGAACATCAACCCCCATCCATCGAGAAATGGGACAAAATTAATGATTCCACAGCTCATTCATGATTCAGCAAAAGAAGATCGCCTCATAAATTCTTGTCTTGTTCACATCTACACGTGCACACCGGATCATTTAAGGGTAATGGATTAGATTGCCATTAATTGGAGGCCTTGATGGGTCTCACTAACATCGGCATACGGCCAGTCATTCATCGGGATTAAGTGTAAACTTTGGTGAATACGCATGCAACAAGTGGTGGAATATGCGAGTAGCTTAGTATATTGATCCGAAAGGTAGTTAGAAGCAGAGAGAAGGCAACAGGAAGCAGACAATCGACTTTCTATTGACGGCGTGGCGGAAAATATGAAAAGTTTTTTTTGCTTTTTTTGTATTTCGTTGGCAACTTTAATTGTGCAGTTGATGCAGATGGTGAGGGGGGCAGAAAGTGTTTCATCGTGGAATGCTGTTGGGGGGAGGGAGGAGATGGAGGGGTGGAGGGGAGAAATCTCATTATTTAAGATTGCTGGCAACTGAAGGACTTGATTGCTTTGAAAGTCATTCGTTTTTTTTAGTGAGTTTGAGGTTGAATTTGAATTTGTTTTTGCAATAGACTTGAACTAGGAGTCGTCTCAGGAGAGCCATTCATGATGTAAGTGAGCTCGAGCCTCTTGAGCCACTTGGTATTCATCCTGTTCTTCGTCTCGAAACAGATGAATCGGATTAGGTGACTCTTTTAGCCGGACAACCGGTGCCCATGCGGTCGACGTGCCTGACACAATTCACTCGGCGGATCTTTGCCGTCTTCGTCTTTGCACAAGTCAGGGCTGTGCCTCCTCTTCCACTCAGCTTCCTCACAGACATGGCCGAATATCCGAAGCAGACATTTTTGACTTGCTGTTCGTCTAGCTTTTGTCTCCTGGCAAGATGAGGAATTTGTAGAGTGTGGTCCTTCGAGTCGGGGCAAACGTGAACTCCACAAGCGACATCACAGTGGAGATCCGTCGTAGAATCGCCCTTGGCAACCGGTGCTACTTCGGTTTGTCAAAACAACTGGGCTCAAAACTCCTGACTCGAAGGACCAAAATCATGCTCTACAAAACTCTTATTTTGCCAGTCCTGCTCTATGGAGCCGAAAGCTGGACGCTTAGCAAAACTGCAGAGCTGATTCTTGGTACCTTCGAAAGAAAAGTTCTACGATGGATATATGGTCCCGTCTGCGAGGAAGGCGATTGCAGGAGAAGACATAACCGCGAACTCTACGAGCTGTACCAGGATGTGGACATAGTCCGGAAAGCAAAAATCGAGCACATGGACAACAATGCCTCAGCAAAGAGGGTCTTTGAATCCGAGCCTACTGGTTCGAGAAGGAGAGGAAGACCGAATTTCCGGTATAAAGACCAAGTAATCGCGGATGCAAGACAGCTTGGTCTTGATGACTGGAAGCAGCGTGCCCAGGACCGTCAACGATGGAAGGCAGCAATTACTCAGGCTCGGACCCTTCATGGGTCACCGGCCTGATAAGTAGGTAAGTCCTTCGAGTCAGTTGCTTGGATAGAGAGAAGCGGCAACATTTGTCAGGAGGGACCCTGCTAAGTTCATGTCTGTTCAAATCCTTAGCTACCTCGAAACGGTTGATTCCGATTGTAACTTGCACTCTTGTTCCATCCGTCGTCGTGGTTATTCTCATCTCTAGCCGTTCCGCACCTGTTTGCGACTGTTTCCTTTGCCTACGAGTGTTACTCAATTCCAGCGCATGTAATGATGACTACTAAGACTACGAATGTTCGTCGGAAAGTACGAATAAGAAAGTTCAAGCACGCAGCCACAATCGAAAGCAAAGTACGAGTGTTTCCATCTCATGGCGGGGAATCGCCTTTAAGCGTCTCTCTCTTTACTTGTCTTCAAGTAGTCGACAGAGGTGTACCCCAGATAATCTGTCCAATTTGCCACAAACATCTCGAAATAGTTCATAAGCAAACATCCAAGCCGAGTGATATCCCCAATTAGGAAAAGAACTTGTCTCCTTAACTGCTTGTCAACTATGTCAAAGTTGTTTATAGTTGGCACATCCAGTCCTTTCCATGAGGCGAGCTAATTAAAAAGAAAGGAACTTGTTTATGCCTGCCACTGAGTGTAGTCTTTGTTCAATCGTCTGCAGTCCCTTCAATCTTTCTGTAAGTGCTTACCACTGGCATGCAGGTGTCATAGACGAGTACAATGTGCGGCCAAACAACAGCTCGTTCGCTCGAACGAGTGACATACGTTCGTTCAATATCTCTGACTAGCCTAGTCCAATTGCGAACACCAAATTGAGGCTGAGGTCCTTCCCGACTTGTGTCTGGAGACGTGGACGCCCTCCATTGTGTTGCCCTGCAGGCTCGGGGCCACCACCTAAAGACCGGACGTCTTCTGTTGTGTTGTCCCGCAGGCTCGGGATGACACACAAAGTTGATTGAGGACCATCTCTACTTGTGGCCACCACCTTAAGCTAGGGCGCCCTCTGCTGCGTTGCTCTGTTGGCTGAGGTTCTTCTCCAGTTCTGGTCGCCACCTTAAGCCCGGGCGTCCTCTACTGCGTTGCACCGCAGGCTCGGTCTCCACTTGGGGTCACCACCTAAAGCCCGGACGCTTTCTGTTGCTTTGTCCCGTACACTCGGGGTGGCACTAAAAGCTGTTTGAGGTCTATCTCCCCTTGTGGCCGCCACCTAAAGCCCGGACGTCTTCTGTAGCGTTGTTCATGATCGCACATCAAGTGGTTTGAATCCTTCTCCACTAGTGTGCGGCACCTTAGACGTAGGCGTCCTCTGTTGCGTTGTCCCGCACGCTCGAGGTGGCACGCAAAATTGATTGAGGTTCTTCTCCACTTGTGGCCGCCATCTTAAGCCCGGGCATCTTCTGCCGCTCGAGGTGGAACACATACTTGGTTTAGGTTCTTCTCCACTTGATGCCGCCACGTCAAGCCCGGACATCCTCCGTTGCGTTGTTCCGTAGGCGCGGGGTCGTACATCACGTGGGTTGAGAACCATCTCCACTTGTGGCCGCCACCTTAGGCCCGGGCGTCCTCTACTGCGTTGCCCCGTTGGCTCGGGGTGGTACACAAAGATCAATCCTCACTTGTAGCCACCACCTAAGCACGGGCGTCGTCTGTTGCGTTGTCCCGTAGGCTCGGGTTCGTACACCACGTGGGTTGAGGACCATCTCTACTTGTGGCCGCCAACTGAATCCCGGGCGTCTTCTGCTGCGTTGTCCCGTAGGCTCGGGGCGGAACACAAAGTTGTTTGAAGTTCTTCTCCACTTGGGACCACCACGTAAAGCCCGGACGGCCTCTGTAGCGTTGTTCAGGGTCGCACATCAAGTGGTTTGAGTCATTCTCCACTTGTGGCCGCCACCTCAAGCCCGGACGTCCTCTGTTGCGTTGTCCCGCAGGCTCGAGGTGGCAAACAAAGCTGGTTGAGGTCTATCTCCACTTGTGGCCGCCATCTAAAGCCCGGGCGTCTTCTGGTGTGTTGTGACACACAAAGTTGGTTGTGGTTCTTCTCCACTTGTGTACGACACCTTAAGATGCTGGCGACCTCTGTCTCACAGGCTAGAGGTCGCACAGCAAGTGGTTTGAGGCACTTCTCCACTAGTGTACGGAATGCTTTGACGTAGGTGTCCTCTGTTGCGTTCTCCCATAGGCTCGGGGTAGTACACCACGTGGGTTGAGGACCATTCATACTTGCGGCTGCCACATTAGGCCCGGGCGTCCTCCCTTGCGTAGTCCCGTAGGCTCGGGCTCGTACAACACGTGGGTTGAGATCCATCTCCACTTGTGGCCGCCACCTACAGCCCGAGCGTCTTCTGTTGCGTTGTTCAGGGCGCTGCACAGTGGTTTGAAGTCCTTCTGGACTAGTATGCGGAACCTTTGACGTAGGTGTCCCCTGTTACATTGTCCCACCGGCTCAGAGTTCAAGACTCTTTAGCCAGGAAGTTCTACACAGCGCTATAGATGGCAAGCCAAGCCACCCTTAGCCACACAAAGGTGTTTGTGCGCCACCAAGTTGTCCATGCATTCTGTATTGCTCAAGCCTTGCCCACAGTCTCGAAATCGAAGACCTCGCCTAGGAATCAACTTGTCCATGCCACCCTATGCGGAGTCTCACAAAATATGCTTACGCTCTACCGTGTATCCAATACAATATTCTTTATTATTTCGACATAAGTTGTATATCTGTTTTGTATAATTATTTATATATCCTTACAAATAACAATCGATTAAGAAGTATAAAATTTAAAAAAATAAGCACAAGAGGTACAAACTCAAAGACAGACACGACAGTTGCGCGCAAAACCCAAAAAGAAAGCTGATCATAACCACAAAATCAAATAAAAGTCCATTTTCATCCGTTTTCTCTGTTAAATCTCATCGTTTTCTATTAATTATTCTTTCGTTTTAAACTCGTATAATAATCATAAGTTTGACGTAAACTCTCAGCCAAAAAAAAAAAATTAATGGGAAAATCAAACAAGGTTATGCTATTTGAAACGGATCTAGGGGCAAATGTGCACCGAAAAAAAGGTATACAGTGTTCATGGCTCTTCAGAGTAACAAATAAATTTTAATGAGTAAGGAGGAATTGAATAAAATTTGCGTGAATCGTTTACATTTCGGATAGGAGGAACGGGGGAAAAAAAATAAGATTTGAGGTTAGGTGGATGTTAATTAATCGATAGTATCCCAAGATTAACAAAATAAACATGTTTTTTTTTTTTTTTGTGTATATTAGAAATGATTTCACTGAAAGTGCTAATGTCTATGAGAGTTTCTTGGCCTTCTGATAGAGCGTGTCGACAACTTTGCCCATACTTTGAATTGTCTCTAGGACGCGTTCGTAGGTCTTGTCAACGGTGGTTTCTTCGAATACAATAAGTACACCTTCGCCCTGATCGAGGATGCCGCTGAACTTCTTGTCGAGTATCATTTGTGACAATTTCTTTTCGACCTGAGGCATGGGCAGCTTAATGCATTCGGCTACATGTGATACCTGGAAAGAGAGAGAGAGAGAGAGAGAGTGAATTTAAATGCATTATGAATTGCGTATCAATTGGTGCAACAAGGTGCCTCTTTAATTGCCTTCCCCATTCCCCGTTGGATGGTGCGTGAGTCACCTCATCGATTTGTTGTTCATCACCTTAACCAACGCATTTATGGACTTTCAAGGCCAATTGAGGCTCGTTTGCTCGTACGCGTCAAACTAAATCAGACGCAGTTGCAATTCCTAAACTGTGACATTTGCCACAACACAAGCGACCAGACCATCATAAGTCGGTCGTGCTGCCCACTCACTAGCGAGTGTCAACTGAAGCTCTATGTAGTCTGCAACCGCATCCTCAGTCATTCACATACACAATCAACACAGAACAACAAATTAGTCAGCACAAAATAGCAAGTCTGCAGAGTTTGCATTTTCCGCTTACTCACTTAGCGGCCCCGACTATTAATACAGACAAAGGAACGTCGCACAACGGCACCGCACACTCACCAACCATCGTCTATTTCGAGAACTCACCTGTACTCTTGAATACGGCTCGATGATTCTGCATAGATTCTGCTCCAGCATTGTGTCGTACAATGTGCCCAAATGTGCCTGAACGATAACATCCTCGGCCAGTTCCTTTTTGTAATCCTTCAACGCCTGTTGGAAATCGGCCAGGGAACGTTTGTGCGAAGCCTCGGCAACTGCCTTCATTGCATCAATGTCCTTGCCCGAGTACGTTATAGCCTGCAATCATAGAACAGTCGGGATTACAAAGATTCCAATCGCAGTCAATCAACACTTACCAACTTCCCACTTATAATCTGATTCACATCGTCTGACTGGCCGAGCATAATCTTGCACAGCAGCATGTATTTTAGCGCGGTCAATGCCCTGATGGGATCGACACTATCGAAACCCTCGAACGCTTCATAGAAGTATGAGAATCCGGTCTTGAAGTCCCTCTCGTCGGCGGCATGCAAGATGCCCGATTGCAGATCTAGCGCGCCCTGAACTTTCGGTGGGCAGTAGATCGCATTCGCTGTTGTTCGGGCCGATGTGAGCGCAGCACGCGCCTTCGGTAAATTACTAAGCGCATGATAGGTTTTCGATTCCAGCAACTGCACTTCGACCAAGAGATTTTTATCGTCCAGTTTCTTGAGTTCTTTCAGCAGTTGCGATCCCAATTGAAGTGCCTCGGTATACAGTCCGGTGTCAAAGTACAACGCAATCAAACGGGCCTCCAGCGACTGTCTCAAAAATGTTCGCTTCTCTTGTTTCGCCCATTCGATGCAATCCTTGCACAATTGCACCTCAATACCAGTGCCAGCTTCCATATCCAGAAACAGATCCACCAAGGACCTCACCAATTTTGCAGCTTTTGCCTTGCTAATCAGACTCAGAAAGGGTCTGGTAACTTTAATGAGGTCAGCCAACTCCTTTGCCTTACCATCTTGTTTGTAGAGTTCGCCCAATTGCAGGATGCCCTGCTCCTTGATTCGGATGAGTTCTTCATCATTCTCGGCGACCTCTTGTTCGCGAACGATTTTGTTGAGAAAGTCGATGCCCTGTTCGGGACTCCGGGTGGAGAGTTCTTGCGCCCGTTCGATTTTCGTAGCACCGGCCATTGTGTTCTCTGTTGTGGATAAGCGATTTGGAAATCGGGAATTTCTATAAAAAATCGTATTTAATTAAGCACGGAAATTTTCGCCGATCCTTTTGTGAGCTTCTCGTGTTTTCTTTTGCTTTATGTCGTCGGGTCTTTCTTGTTCGTCTTCTCTTTATTTCTTTTCTTTTCTTTCAAATGTAAAAAAAAAAATAGACCTGTGTGTCAATACGTGAATTGCGGTAGTGTGGACGGACAAGCGCTAGTCATTGCATTCAGGCATGCCAACTGCGAGAAATTGATGCGCGAATTCTCTTTTAATTATTTTGAGTTGTGTACTTAAGGTGGAATAGCATTTTTGCAATTTTTTTTCTTGATGCCTTGATGGAATGTGTACTCCTTTGTGGAGCCAAGAAAGAGGGAACTGGTATTTTAGGAGTATTCCCAAGCTGACCAGTTTTGTTTTGTGTGTTCTTTGGAAAATGTCACGCAATAATTAATTTATGTACAAAGTAGGAATCTTGTTTTCAACACAATTCTTCATCTCACTACGCGCTAAAATGTGTAATTTTGATTTTTGAGGAATCTTGTTTTCAACACAATTCTTCATCTCACTACGCGCTAAAATGTGTAATTTTGATAGTTTGTATATTTAGTTGAATTCAACTTCGAATTTGACAAGATTCCCAGCACATTGCATGCTTTCCTAGCATCCAACAGATGGCGCAGATGCAGATAAGAAGGAAATTCCCAAGGATTTTTTTTGCAAATTATTCCCCTTTCAACATGACAGACTGCAGACCTGTCAAACTGTGTTCAGTTCAATTTCACATCACAGCGCAGTGGTTTGTGTGTACAAATCGGTTGTTTATTTTTTCATTTCTTTTAAAATCTCATCCGCTGAATTCACTCATTCGTCGCGAAATAAAGCATTTAATTTCTCATAGTTGTCAGCAGTGTGGAAGTTCTAGTTCGCGGGAATAGTTTTTCTTCTTTTTTTTTTTTTTGTTGTATTTTCTTTCTCGCATCAAGTGCGCAAAGAGGTTTCCATTTTTTTTTTGTGCAAATCGTGACATACAGTGGTCACCGCTAACAAAACTTTTCAATTGTCGGCGCATTCAATCTAAACAGCATACGAAGCTCTATAATTTTCCATCGCAATTTATATTCAAAGATAATCAAAATTAGGTACTTACTACATGCCGGAGAAAATGAGCAGACGCATGGTAATTGAAAGAATTTAATTCGCATCTTGTTTATTCCTTATTTCATTCGGTTACGAGCAATTATTGGTTGCATCGGTTGTGTTGGAATACGTAGGCGGGGGGGGGAGGGTTAGAATATTCTGGGTTTCTCCCTCAACCCCCCCGTTGTTTATGCCATCAAAACACCAATACCATGGGAATGAATTTACCCGCAAATTAGTTTGTTTATTGTTTTGTTGTGCCGCCTATTGATTAAATATAGTTGCCGGCTTTTAATCCAGCGTGAAATTGCTCGACCAAATGCAGAGATTTTCATTAGAGATTCTATAAATAGCAAATTAGATCTTATTGCAAAATATGCTGATCGTTTCTAACCTTATTCACTTGCAGACACCGCGCAGCGCCAGCCGAAGCGTCAGCAGATCACCAGTAAGGAAGAATGGCAGAAGGTGAGTTTCTTTTTCTTTCAAATTTCTCCCCATCATATCTGAGTAAACTGTTCATAAAGTAAACCGATGTTGATTTACAGAAAATCGCCCAGCTATTCGCGTAGCCGCTCCAAATCGAGGACACCACTGCCTCCCAGACGAAATGGCCGACGACCAAGTGAGAGCCGAAGTCGTTCAAGGTATGTACACGCTGCGATTGCATTAAATATTATAGATTTTCTCATGAAAACGTTCCCAAACATTCACAGCCAATGTTCAATGTTATTCAAGAGCTTCGTCAGAAAATTTTGTTAGCAAATTTATACATTTCAAAACAAAAAAAAACTCAAAAATCTCAATCTCTCAAAACATCAAGCCAAACACAAACAAACTCTTTGCAAGAGACAAAACCATTTACAAAATAACTTATTTTATTCCTCTCAAAGGTCGTTCTCGCCGAGGGATAGGCGTAGGTCGCGTTCGCGTAGTACTTACGGATCTAAGCGCCGTGTCGGAACAAGGGTAAGATAGTGTGGCATTTCATTTTTCTTGAATCCTTTTGGTTTTGGGCAAAGGCCGGCCCTTGGGCCCTGTGCAACAGTGAAGTTATTCTGTTTCTTCTTCGATTTCTAGGAGAAGCCACTGCAAAGCAGATGCCTGGGCGTTTTTGGCTTAAACATTTACACAGACGAACAAAAGATACGCGAAATATTCACAAAGTACGGCCGCATTGAGCGCATACAAGTTGTGATAGACGCCAAGGTGAGTAGTTTATTGCATTCATTCCTATCTGGAGCGAGAAGACTGACTATATGTGCCAATCGCTACGCAAGAATCGGAGATTTTGTAAACATCAAACTTATCCGGCAGCGGCAGTTGGTAGATTATTATCTTATCAGAAATATAGAGCGGGACGCTGTTAAGTCGTGGTGTTCTGTAAAAGGCTTTCTGATACATTCATCTGCTTCTCTCCCGGTTGGGCAGCCGTCCGGCTCCGGGTAGAGATGCTAAGTTACGTGTTGGTTCAAGCTGCGTGTCTGTCTTTTGTTGTGTTTTTTGCGGCGATTATCTTTGCCCTTCGATTGAAGTTGGCTGTAGGTCATTTCAAGGTCTCTTCACGATCATTTCCCGGCTAGCTAGCGTTTCACTTTTATTCATCGGTTCATCTGGTCAATACTCCAGCAGAGACGATAATTACTCGAGGCAAATAGGAGAACGTGTGCCTGTTTGTTCTCGTATGTAACCACTTAACGTGGAGTGGTCTGTCAACAATTTCATCCATCTTTTCGAATGCATGCCTCCCCCCACCCTTTTTTTGCTTCTCAGTACGTCATCAACGACCAGATGCAGTGCAAGCAAATGGCTTGATCTTGTTTTTGCGGGGAAGCTAGATAAGATCGTCCTGATAACGAGGTGTGCGAACAGGCAGCACGAGGTGGTCCTAAAAGCATTCTGCTGTTGCTTAGATGTTGCCACTAGGCAGCATCAAATGCTGGCTAGATTGTTAACACTGTGATCGGTGGCAGTTTGAGGTTGCTATTACTTAAAGGGACAGTTTCTGTGCGTCCAGCATGTTTGTCAGAACAAACAGTTCATCCAGCCATTCTATGTGATGTGCAACTACAACCGCAGCGCATTAAGCATCGCGTTCTTCCTGCAGTTCGACTTAAGGTATCGGGAAAGCGAAGGCAATCGTTCTTTACGTCGTCAAGTGACAATTGGTGTTGATGTCTTGCCTCCTTTTTCAGCAGCTGAAGGCAGCACTTTGGAATTTAACGATGTTTCGAAGGTTTCTTATGTCTAAATGGCACGAAAAGAAGCCAGAAGCATTGTCAGATTTCAAAGAGCCGAGCTTCCAAGGAACATGAGCAAAAATTCGAATACAAAATGTCATCATCTTCGTCATCTTCTGCCCCTCATGATCCACTTGTGGAGTCGCGGGGGTAAAGGGCGCATTAGAGATCTTCCACCAGGCGGGACTGGGTCCAAATGCCAACCGATCGCCTACTTGATGGAATTTCTGTGTATTCGCTCGGTTTTCTTTCACCTAAGTCCACCTAAGGCTCCGCACGCTACAAAAAGCTGCTAAAATGCCAGTGAGCACGTCGATTTTTCACTTGAAAGAACCATTTAAGCGGAGGATATTTTGTAACCCAATGTCTTCATTTGTCATTCGCTTCCAATCATGTTTGTTTACTTCCTCCTACTACCACATTGTCGTCAGCTGCTAATTTCACAATGTACCCATATGTACATCACGCTCAAACTCAATTATATCATCCACATCCACAATGTTGTTTCGATTTCTTTCAAATCACCCTTCCAATCCCCAATGCAGTGCATGGTCCCATCATCGGTGTGTGATGTCACCCAAAGTGCACATGCAGCGAAAAACCCGACAAAGAGTTTCACAGAATCACTCTTATTACCGCACAAACGAATTAGGTGAATATATGCTTCTCCATTTGCAGCCATAAACGACATGGCTAAAGTCTGTTACACAGTTTCTTTATTATTTCCACATTATCTTATTGTTTTCTTATGTTTTTTTGTTTTTGCTTACAGACTGGACGATCCAGAGGATTTTGTTTTGTATACTTTGAAGAGGAGGCCGATGCGAAAGTTGCAAAAGACGCCACAACTGGAATGGAAATCGATAAGCGTCGGATTAGAGTAGATTATTCAATTACACAGAGACCTCACACCCCAACGCCAGGCGTTTATATGGGTCGACCAACCAGGTAAGGAAACCCTTTGATTTTATTTATCACATTTCATTGATTCGATTTCGATTGAACCGGAGGCAGTGGTTGCTTTTCTGTTGCTGTACTTGCATTCGTGGGAAAGACGAGGGAATTTTGTCAAGTTCACCCCCTTTCCTCGTTATTTTCCAACAGTCTTTGCTTTTATGATGCACCAGAGGTTTATGTTCTTCTCGCAGGCATTGACATTGTACGTCCGAGGTCAAGTGGTTCCCCTTCGACACTCTTTACAACTTCTCTGTAGATGTGGCATTGCTTGCCACCAATTCAGTTGTGATTCATTAAGACTTGTTTTTCTGAACTTCATATTAAACACGTAAAATCAGTTTGGATGGTGGAAACTTTACTATGGCCTGAAAGAACAGTCTCTGACGTTTGCATTTTGAATATAATTTCGTGTAAGAGTTGCCCGCGACAAGGTTCATTCTGGAAGTCCAACTTTGGATCACTGATTCCAGCGTTGCGACGGGTATTTACTCAATTACGATTCGTAGCGAGTTGGATGTGGTCTATTCGGTCGCGTATCATCGGCAAAAACGGACTTGGAAGGTCAATGAAACCATCAGAGAGCACTGATTATACGCGTGATCGGATGATAGCCTAAATGCAGCACCCGGTTAAAGAATTGGCGTAAGTGACTGACTATGATCCCCTCTTTCGTCTGTCAGACCCTGCATTGAACGCATCGTTTTGTCGTCCACTCTTAACGAGCGTGTCTTGTCGAAGGATTGTTAAACAGTCGTTTTAGGGGGCTTTCTCAGAGCTCATCCTATCCGGCAGTGGAGACTCCATTCGTGGCGACGATGACTGTTTAAGGATTCAGATTTTAAGCCAGCTGCGGACAGACTATTCAGAATTATCCAAATATTCAGACAGATGCCGCCCTCTGTTCATTTCTCTACTCTCTGCTGGTCTGAATCAGAGCAAAATGTGATGGTCCTGGGCACGCTACTACCATTCTTCAAGCCCAAATTGTCTTTCCTCCACGATGACTTGGTCTTCATACCATACCTGAGGTTCGGTCTTCCTCTCCTTCTCAAACCAGGAGGATCGAATTCGAAGACCCTCTTAGGCGGAGCATTGGCTTGGTGTTCATGTGCCCGAGTCGAGTTGACATCCTGGTACAGTTCTAAGAGCTCGCGGTTGTGTCTTCTCCTCCATTCACCTTCCTTGGATCATTGGTTTGGTGTCCATGTGCTCAATGTGGTCGAATCGAGTTGACATCTTGGTGCAGGTCTTAAAACTCGCGGTTGTCTTCTCTATTCACCTTCCTTGGATCATTGGTTTGGTGTCCATGTGGTCGAGTCGAGTTGACGTCTTGTTAGCTCTTAGAGCTCGTCCTTCTCCTCCATTCACCTTCTTTGCATACAGTACAGATTTATCCTTCCGAAGGCACCAAGATTCAGTCCTGGTGCGTTGTCGGTTCCATGTAGCAAGCCACGCAATATATAGCAAGAGTCTGGTCCTTCGAGTCAGGAGCTGTGATCCCTTTTGTTTCGACAAACCGAAGTAGCAGCGGTTGCCAAGGGCGATTGTCCCTCGAATCTCCACAGAGATGTTGTTTGTGAGGTGTGAAGAAATCACACGACAGAGTATTATTATTGTTGAGGATAAATTGCACCGCTACCTTTAGATCTATTGTGCCCCCTATTCATACATTTACTTTCTTAGGAGCTCCCCTCCCATGCGGCTCTTTCCAGAGTTGTATTGAGGGTTATTTGCTCTTATTGCGCAAAGGTGTAAGAGATTTATCCTAGAGCACTAAACAAAGCCATCAACTGCAAGGCACTCAATCGAGTACAAAGACTGGCCTGCATGTGCATCAGTGGAGCACTGAGAAGTACTCCGTCAGACGCACTGAATATTCTCCTCCACCTTCCACCGCTGGAATTATTCGAAAAACAAATAGCAGCCAGCACAGCCTTGAGACTCAAAACACTCCGACTGTGTGACATTCTCAAGGAATTCAACTTCCTTCCTATCGACACTGACCGCCTAATACCCCAGGTTATCTTCGCGAAGAAATCCTCTATCAGCATTGCCTCCAGATCGGACTGGATGTCTGATAGGCAGACGTTGGATGAGCCTCTGCGTATTTTCAGAGACGGATCGAAGACTAACGAAGGGATGGGTGCGGGTGTCTATTCCTAAGATCTCAACATTGCTATCTCTTTGAAGCTCCCTCATCACTGTAGCGTTTTTCAGGCAGAAACCAGAGCGATTAATGGGGCGTTGTCATGGCTCAAAAACACCATCTGTTCGGACAGTCAGGCCGCTATAAAATCCCTGGACAAAGTCATGTTTAACTCAAAAACATCCCTTAATTGCAGGCTGTCTCTTCACGAGATGGCTGAGCATTTTAACATTCACCTCATGTGGGTGCCAGGACACTCGCCAGGAACTCGCCAGGTGTGGTACAACCTCCTCCCAACCAATAGCAGGGGTACCACCTTCCAAGCCGATCGCTACAGCCTACCATCTTTTGAAGATTCATACAATAAAAACCACCAATAAGGGCACCACCTGCATTAAAACAAAAGAAATCTGGCCATCACTTAACATAAAACGGTCACTCAGTCTACTTAGGCTCGACAAACACTCGTTAAGGACTCTCATAGGAGTCATAACCGGGCACTGTGCAATTGGCACTCATGCTCGCCGGATGGGTGCCCCATATAATGATTTCTGCAGACGCTGCAGGGATGAAGAGGAGGTAGAAAACACTCATCACTCATCACTACTCTGCTCGTACAGCACTCTGGCTGGTCGTAGGTTCCTACACCTAATGGCCTTCTATTTCAACAATCTCAATGAGCTAAACAGCGCCAGCTAAATCGCTTCACTACAAGCACCAACTGGTTCCGATGTTGGGAGAAGTCAATCCGCGTGGTATCACAATGGGCCTGCTCTGGAATCAGAAGGATCGAATTCGAAGCCCCTCTGAGGTGGAGCATTGGCTTGTTGTCCATGTGCCCGAGTCGAATTGACATCTTGGTACAGCTAGAAGTGCTCGCGGTTGTGTCTTCTCCTCCATTCACCTTCCTTGGATCATTGGTTTGGTGTTCATGTCCATGTGCCTAAATGTGACTGCCCTTAGCAGTCAGCCACTACAGCCTAACCTCACCTAGAGTATTCTCTCTGAGGCAATTTTCTTTAGGAATCAGCGAATGAGAGCTGGTTCTAGTGACTTCAATTCTTCCCCTGATATTAGGTGTTTGCCCAGATATCCTTGTCTTTTGTGGGCTAGCGCCGTACAAAATCTTACTACATGTTCTGGAATTTCATTTGATTCATTCTGCAGAGGCTTTCGTCTGATACTCCTAGTTTCCTTAGGTGGTCCCTGAGTTTGCAGTACCCTGCTAGGAAGCCTGTTAGGATACGGAGGTTGTTTTTGCTCATTCTGATGACATGCTTCAAACCTCTTGCGGTTATGTTGACCCAAGAGTTTCTTGGCCTGCTTCATACCATGAGCGTTGTTCCATGCATCTGGTCGGTTCCTTCTTTCTAGTTCCCTAAACTCTTCCCTGAGGACGGGTCTATAAAATGTCCCGATGCTCCTTTTCCAGCCACGAAGTCGGCCATTTCATTGCCTTCTATCCCTGTGTGGCCAGGTATCCAACAGAGTCTTACCCTGTTACTCCTACTCAGCTTATTAAGCTTCGGTAGACATTCACACACGAGCCTGGATTTGATGATATAGGAGTCTAGTGCCAGGATAGCGGCACGACTGTACGACATTGTTGCTATGTCACAGTTGGTAGTGACGGTCCCTGTCAAGATTGATCTGAGCGCATCTGTCCATGGCATAGACTTCTGCTTGAAAGATGGCTGGTGCATTTGCCCATGGGTTCGTAGTACTTTGTCCGGGATCCAAATACTCCTGCCCCTGTTTCTTCATCAGTTCTTGATCCATCCGTATACCATTTTACCGTATTGCTGCTCAGTCTGTGGACTATGTGCTGTGGTGCTGATCTTAATGGTAAACTCCTTGAATTTCCTAATTGCGTCATCCTTCGGAATGGCCAGCAGTGGTAGCAGGAGTCAAAAGACTAGTGCATCGAATTGTCTCGATGTAATGCACCTGTCCTATCCCCATCCCTTCTTTTGCCATTCTCATGATTGTTTTGCACATTCTGCGACCACCAGATGCAATGGAGTCAGCTCCAGTAGCACCACCATGGCGGCAGTTGGGCAAGTTCTCATGGCCCCCCTGTAATACAGAGGCGGCGTGCCAACCTTTGAACATTGTTGAGTGTCTCTCTTGCGCTTATCAGGTTGGTTCCGTTGGACCATGATATTGCACCGTATGTGATTGTTGGTCCATCTTAGGAGACTTGGACTGCAGCCCCAGAATTTGCCCGCTGAGCTTCTACAAATCATTGAAGCACGCGTCGCCTTCCTGGTGATCTCTTCTGTGAGTCTTTTCCAGATGAGTCTGCTGTCTAAGGTGACTCCTAGATGTTTTACCTCTTACTGGAGCCAGTATTGTGCCTGACAGACTAGTCGTTCCAGTTTGTGTTCTCTTGTGAAAGGTTTAGTCCAGCTGACAGGCACCACGACAGCGTATCGATTATCAGCCGATAATCCTGTGCAGGTTCCAAAGGACTTGAAAGCTCTCGAATCGCGTGTTTTTCAAGAAATTACGCTTTCAGCATTGTAACTAGTTCGAAGAACGTGGAGCCATGAATTATGAAAGTAGCTCGTGTCGGGGATTGAGTCCAGAATCCCCAAACAACGCGACGACGGGCACAGTTGACTGTTCAAAAATGCAGGCGCATGCCAGTTCGTGTTGGCTGCAAACGTCAGGGTCCTCGTTTGCAGACGAACTCCGCAGCTGGTTGCATTCCCGAAAGTACCTTTCGACTAGGTTAGGTTAGAGTGGTTGACCCAATGCACTTTTGCTCACATTCCATACTTACTTACTTATCAGGCCGGCGACCCATGGAGGGTCCGAGCCTGAGCAATTGCTGCCTTCGATCGTTGACGGTCCTGGGCACGCTGCTTCCAGTCATCAAGACCAAGCTGCCTTGCATCCGCGATTACTTGGTCTTTATACCGGAAATTCGGTCTTCCTCTCCTTCTCGAACCAGTAGGCTCGGATTCAAAGACTCTCTTTGCTGGAGCATTGTTGTCCATGCGCTCGATGTGGCCCAGACGGATTTTTCCTTTCCGGACTACATCCACATCCTGGTACAGCTGGTAGATTTCTCGTTTATGTCTTCTCCTCCATTCGCCTTCCTCGCAGACGGGACCATATATCCGACGTAGAACTTTTCTTTCGAAGATACCAAGAATCAGCGAATTGCATCCTGTACCTTATTTGTTCTTGTTTATAGATCACATCTGCCTTTCTCTGACTTTCATTTACTACATTTATCCCCCCTTCTTGCAGATTCAAAGAGAGAGAATATAATGACCGCTACCGAGAGGAGTACCGTGGTCGACGGAGGTCTGGCTCACCACCACCATATCGCGACAGAAGAGGACGCTACGGAGGACGCAGTCGGAGTAGATCATTCACTCCACGTAAGGCCTAAACTCCTAAACACTGCCAACTGTAAACCGAATGTTATAGCACGCAATTCTCATTGCAGGGCGCTTTCGCTACTAGTTTGCAAACAAAATCATAGGAATAACACACAACAGCTGAATCATCAAAACATCATTATTTATCATAAATAACAAGGACTCCTTCACAACGCTCTTGAACGCGATACTTCTTCAAATACTTCCTCTTCCAATAATTGTTCCTCATCATCCTCGTTCCTTTTCATAATTTTAGCTACTCTTTTATTTTTCTCTCTTTCTCTTTCTTTTCATTTCCTTTCCTTCTAATTCGTGTGAGAGATAGAATTGAATTTCATTTTTTTTTTTTTTTTTTAAGTTTCCTCATAATTTTTGTTTTCTACTCTTATTCTTCTTCTTCTAACTCATCTTAGCCACGTAAACGTTGATTAATTAGTCTTTATTTGTTTCTCACCGGTGCGCGCGGTCATTCATTTAGATACATATGCGAATACGTATGTAAAAGAAAGAAAAATTATACATAAACGTCCTCCACAAGCAGATTGTAGTGCGTGGACATTTAAAAATACAAAACTAAAAAAAATAAACAGACAAACAGAGAAAGAAACAATTGTCGTCTCCTGTGCGAGGGCGGTCCGCCTGGAACCGAATCGAACTGAACTGAACACTGAACAAGAAGGGGGGAGGGAAACGGACGAGAACGTCTTCAATATATATATGGACTAAAGCTAAATTAATAATAATAATAATAATATTAAACTATTTTTGTATAAACGCCCCGCGTGGGCAAAAAGCGCATACCATTCGTTTGAAGCAAGTACATATACATACGTTAGATACAAACAAACAATGCTCGTTCGGTACACCATTGAATGTCGTAGACAATTGATTTTGGCCGCCATTTTTTTTTTTTTTAACTTTAAAACTTTATTGTAATATATAAACAAAAAAAAAAAAAAATGAAAACATAACAAAAAGAAACAAAACAAAAACCGAGAAATTAGAGTAAAATAATAAATCAAATAAAAATGAAAAGAAATGCATGTACTTTACTTCTGCGAGTCTCGTCGGGGCATTTTAAGTCGTCGACGAGGTGACCGGTTGTCGCGACGTCTTGTATGCGATCTCGAGTGTGCCTTGAATCGTCTGCATGTCCGTGTCAATGCTGCGCGCCCAGTTCTCGACGTCGCCGAGTTCCTGGAAAGAAGAGAATGATTTGTGAAAATTCAGCAAGACGAGGGGTGGTCGGGTGTTTTCATGAACGTCGCTAATAAAGGGTGATTTTTTAGCTATTATCTTTTTGGCAACACTGCTTTAAACAGCTGACGCACGTTTCGAGTTTTGTTTCACTGTCAAACATCTTCAGTTTGGTCCATAATTTAACCATGAATCGTCTTACAAACGAACAACGCTTGCAAATTATTGGAATTTTATTATCAAAATGCGTGCTCTGTTAAGAAAGTTCATAGCGCGCTTCTTCCATTTTATGGTCAGTGTCAAGTCAATGGTCAATGTCAGTCAATGGGTACGTAAATAAGCAGAATTGTCGATTTTGGAGTGAATATCAGCCAGAAGCATTGCAAGAGCTACCAATGCATCCAGAAAAAGTCACAGTTTGGTGCGGTTTATGGGCTGGTGGCATCATTGGACCGTACTTCTTCAAAGATGATGCGAATCGTAACGTAACTGTGAATGGTGAGCGCTACCGTGAGATGATATCCAACTTTTTTTTTTGCCCAAAATGCAAGAGCTTGACTTGCATGACATGTGGTATCAACAAGACGGTGCCACATGCCACACAGCACGCGCAACAATGGACTTATTGAGGGGTTCGAGTTCGGTGAACATTTTATTTCACGTTCGGGACCGGTCAATTGGCCGCCTAGATCGAGCGATTTAACGCCTTGAGACTATTTTTTGTGGGGCTATGTTAAAGCTCATGTCTATACAGACAAGCCCGCTTCAATTGACGCATTGGAAGACAACATTGAAGCATTTGTTCGTGAGATACCGGCCGAGATGTTGGAAAGAGTATGCCTAAATTGGACTAACTACTAACGGATGGACCATTTGAGGCGCAGTCAAGGTCAACATTTGCATGAAATAATCTTCAAACATTAAATTATATGGACCGTACTAATATATATAATCTGTGGCGCTACAACCCGTAGAGAGGTAGGGCGGCCTAGCTTCTCAGCAACCACTCGTGTTGTGCGTGCTATTGTTCTATCACGAGTGGAAGGGACCTACAGTTTTATGCCTACTCCGAACGGCCAAGGTTGAGAAGATTTTTCTAGACAGTTATACTCTTTGAGGATTGTCAGTGACTCGAAAGAGGTGTGGGGCCGTGAAAAGTATTTCTTGTCGTACCAGGAATCGAACCTAGACAGGTAGGTCCAAGTGCGTAGGGGTCGACGCACACACCCATAACGCCACGGGCCACCCCATTGACCGTACTATCGATTCTAATAGATAGAAAGGTAGGTCCAAGTGCGTAGGGGTCGACGTACATACCCACAACGCCACGGGCCACCCCATGGACCGTACTATCGATTCTAATAAAGATTTCATGCATTTTTCTGAATTTTATGTTCTTTTTTTTTTGAAAAACTTTCCTATAGCTTTTAAAAAATCACCCTTTACAATCGCATCTCATGCGTTTTTGAACACACACGGTGCTTGCTTTGTTACAAAATATTTTTCTTCCAATCGACCTTTTTTGCAGTCAAACAATAATGACTGCCCGACATCGATGAGCTGTTGACGTTTATGAACAGTAGGTACTGCAGTGCAGCTAAGTTAGTATACTCGTATATCTGCATTAACGAACATGGATAACGCAGTCCTTTGTTAGTCTGACGTTTATGAAAACACCCGTCTTCTACGAAATGTGTGCTTCAATCGGTGCAACCTAACAAACAAGTCTTCAAGAGAGGATGGTGTTTCTTGAACGTTTGTGTACACAATTTGGAACCATTCTCTTCTCATTCGAGACATTGGGGCACGACGCTTTTTTCCCCGACAGTTTGCACGCAACAATTTGACAAAGCTCGCAAGCTGCGACCGCTTTTTCATTTTATTCGAGACTATTGTGATGTACCTTTCAGAAATGCTTTGTTTCTCACTTTTCATCCGTCGTTGTTGCACTTTGTTTACACCTCTCCAAGTTCATCTTGGGATCTATTCAATTTCCACATAAAACGCAGACGCATCTATCCGAGTCAGCGGTCAAAGTCTGCTCGACTCGATAGATGCTAAAATCCTGCAACAAAAAAGTCAACCCAAATGTAAAAAGAAACACAAAAAAGGTCCTTTTCAGGACCCTTCCTTTTTTCCAGACTCAATTCAAGGTAAGTACTCTAGATTCAGCTGCATGCATTCGCACCTTAATCTCATTCATCAGCAGTTGGTAAGTAAATGAGGCAAGATTGAACAAATACCGCCGCCCGTACCGCTCCCATGCAGCTGAGCATACCGCTTCGCATGCCACCCAAAAATGTAGCCTAAACTTTGTTCAACACGTGTGCCAACAGCAAGTCGTTATCAAGAAATTCGCAGCGCAAGAAAATCCACTTTTTCCGTACAAATCCCAGCTGGGACACCAGGCCACCAGAAATTTTAGCAGGGTGCCGTTCATTTTTCGGCAACTTTCCGGCGCCTGTATCTCGAAAACGGTGCGTCCTACAGCAAAATGACTGAGAATGATCTTGTAGCTCAGAACTTGACTTAGATGATGGCATTAACAAATGGCCAAATTTACCGTTATTTGGATATGATTTTGACAGAATTCCCTTATCCTTTGAAAATATTCCCGAAATAACGGTAAATTGGTCCTTTTGTAAATGCCATCTTTTAGATCAAGTTATAAACTATAAGATCGTCCTTGGGCATTTTGTCGTACGATGCACCGTTTACGAGATATGCGCAATCAAAAGTTGCCCAAAATGCCCAGGCACCCTACTACAATTTCTGCTGACCTGGTATCCCAGCTGGGATTTGTATGGAAAAAGTGGATTTTCTCGCGCTGCGAATTTCTCGAAAACGACTTGTTGGAACTGGACAAAAGTCGGCACACATGTTGAACAGAGTCTGGGCTACATTTTTGGGTGGCATGTGAGGCGGTACGGGCGACGGTATTTGTTCAATGTTCCCTCATTTACTTACCAACTGCTGATGAATGAGATTATGGCACGAAATGCATGAAGGTGCATCTAGAGTACTTACCTTGAATTGAGCCTGCTCAGCGGTATGGGAGCTATCTATACTGACGGCGGTTTTCGATCACTTTTGTTTTTGTTCATTGTTGCCTCATTTACTTACCAACTGCATGAAAGTGGATCTAGAGTACTTACCTTGAAATGAGCCTGTAACAGAGGCAGGGTCCTGAAAAGGACCTTTTGTGTGTTTTTTTTACATTTGGGTTGACTTTTTTGTTTTGCAAGACTCCTCTATCGAGTCGAGCTGAATTGCGTTTGGTTTTTTGTGGGCATTGTTTGTGTTTTATAAAATGTAATGGATGCAGGACATTCGAACTTTAGGTTGGTGAAAAAAAAAGGATAAAGAGAACCCATTTGGTTGCATCTAAGTCTGCCCAACAAAACACCAGCACCACGAACAGACGCGCCGTAACCCAACGCGAATGATCCCCTAAATAACACAACCACTAACCTTTAAAGCACTGCTAAAGTTATCGATTAGCTGCAACCACTGATGTGTCTGCTTGGCAAAGTTCGTAGCTCCGACATGAAGTTGCTTGGCCTCAGCGTCCAATCGTTTTTGATTTAAATATGCCTGGGCGACTCTATTTGCGAGTAAACATTAGACTTCATGAAAGTTCTTGCAATTTGATTGCACTTACCCAACATTCAAGTGATCCACCAGAGCTTGAGTCAGCTCATTAGATGATTCGATTGCTTCTTTGCGACGGATTTCTGCAGGAACAAGAAATGCGCATTTTTGCACTGACTTCCGAGGATATTTTTTAGATTATTTCAATTCGTTCACTCACCCTGTTCCTCTTTGCGTTTAGCTTGACGAGCTTGATGCTCTTTTATCATGGAATTAAGCATTTTTTGTTGAGTAAACAAAGAATTGAATGTATTTTTCTGGTGCAAAGTTGTTGGTTGCATGTAAATGTCAGTTTGATGTTGAATTGACATTTCGTTTTGTATTCCCTAATGGCCACCAGGTCACGTTTGAATCGGTAAGAAGTAGGCTATTTTCATGAATAGCACTGCCAGCATTGCAATTTTTGTTTTGAGGTAGAGCAAAGTGGTTGGATGAATTTGTTTGGTAAAAGTTGGCGAAAAAATGTCGTGTTTGGATGCTAAAGCGAAAGGCAAAGTAGATGCAAACGCTAAATAAGTCGCAAGATTTTTCAATGGCCTTGGAAAGGGAGGTGAGACAAAAGGAATCGCACACACATTGAAAAATCTTGCCACGAATTTAGCGGGTGTCCATACAGATCCTTGCGGCCACCAGAAATACTGGTTATGTCCCCAAAAAGACGCATTGCTTGGATACCAGAAATACTGCTTATGTCCCCAAAAAGACGCATTGCTTGGATACCAGAAATACTGGTTATGTTCCCAAAGACGCATTGCTTGGATACCAGAAATACTGCTTATGTCTCCAAAAAGACTCGTTGGTTGTTTCATCCACGAACTCTACAAGAATCTATCAAGGCGCACAAAACTGCAGGTGTTCAAGAAATTGTGTACAAGGCACTGGAAGCAGGTACACAGAGATTGTGGTAGGTTAGGTTAGGCTGGAGTGACTGCAAAGTTGTGTGCTGAAACAGTTATAACCAGAGATAATGGAAAAAGAGATATTTAACTTTCTTGCCCCTCAGATTTAGTCCATTATCTCTGGTTATAACCAGAGATGAAGTATTGGTGTACATGATTTCTGGTTATAACCCACTTAGATCTTGCCTGGATCTTGCCATTGTGCTATCACTATTCAGTGATTTCCACGATTCATCGTTAGCCAGGCCTAAGTGTGATCCGAGTGACCTGGGCTCTAATCGCGTAATTTTTCAAGCGACTATAGTCCACCCGATTCTCTTCATTCATATCGTCGAAGATTTGCTTCGTGTAAGACCATCATTATCGTCTCACCTATCGCTTATTTTATATACAGTTAGAGGGCTTTGAGAACAATGTCCCTCACGTAAGAATGACATCTGTGCTCTTCTTCCTCTCAAATGTCTCTAAAAAAAAAAACTATCGCAGAAACGCTAGCGCGAGTCGATTGTCGCCTTACGCGATTAGAACACTGTCCTACGATGAACCACACCTTAATGAATCCATGTTCTGAATCTCTTTATACTTGACATTTCTTCTTGACTCCTGAGTGAACAGATGCCTCCTGCGCCCCAGACGGGGACGAATCCGATTGCGCCCACCTGGTTGTCCACGTTAACTGCGAAGAGATAGACATGATTGACTGGGCTGGTCAGTGAGCGGTGGAGGGCACCTACCCAGATTCGAGTTTCCCTCCGTGGATCGGTACAACTCGCGTGGTTTCCACTTCTTTTTCATCCCAGCAGAAGTCGTTGTGGGGGCTCCTTTCATTCTTCTTGTGTGCGAGCCGAACATGGAGTGGCACGAGTTACATAAGTCTCCGCCGTAAATACACACATATTCTGACCAAGTGCCGTGTTGCCGAAAGGAGAGATGTTTCATTTCAACGAAGACTGACTCGAAGAACCAATGAAACCATGAGTGGAGTTCAAAATTATATGAAATGAAAGGGTATGTATATGTATTATCAAATATGTATGTATTACGTCCCACCACACAGGTGTATTCGGATTAATTAGAAAACATTTCTTTATTGTTTCTTTACATTTATACAATAGAAATCCGTTCGAACAGTACAAGAAGACAAACATTAAATACCATAACATATCATATCTATCCACTTATCACAATTTTCTAAGAAAAAAAAAACAAAAGAGAAAAAAAATGTATACACCTCGATATCGAATCTAATCTTAACGAACCGTAGATAAAGTAGAACATTCAAAATTAAACAAAATCCAACACACGATATTCTTTGAATAATAACTGCCATCAAACAAGTACTGCATTATTGCTGCGACAATTCTGATTCTTCCTGATTTGCTCCACGATACCGTTTCTAAAACGTTTCATCGGCTTATTTAATTGTTTAAATATTTGTGAATATTTTGTGCTACAAGAAGTATGTATAGTCCTATTTATCATATAAATTTACATTTCAATTTACAAGACGAACGATCGAATACAGAGTTTTATATACAAACATACATGTTTTTTTTTTTCTTTACATACACCACTAAATACTCTTGTTTATTGGTTTGTTTGTGCTAATAAACTATTGATATATATGTAGAAAAATAATTAAATTGTTTTCCTGATCGAATACTAGTAGTATTTGATTTGATTTTGTTTGGTTAACATGTGTTTCTGTTGTAAGTTGAAGTGTATGTTGGTGTTTTTTTGGTTTCATTAATTACGCATCTGTTAATGGTGATAAATGGAGCGCTAGCCAAGTGATTCCAAGGGCGAATCTACATGTATGATTTGATTAACTTCAAGCTTCATCTACGTTCATGTGATCGAAAAAGAACAAATGGTTAACACTTCCACCACGGATGAACAAATATCGAATGTCAAGACCACACGGCGCAACTAAACAGAAGAGATGCATAAATTGGTTCGCACATTTCTGCCTTCGCCATTGGAATGTTAGCCACTAATCCACTCTGATTATTGCTTATTGAAAGTTTTCTAAAACTAAGGAATATTTATCTAGGTTGTTATCCTGATTGTTGCTTTATTTCATTGTGAATTCATATCGTTTTGCTGGCTTGCTTCGTCTCTACCATTGCTGGTTCTCCATTTGTTGCTGCGCATAGGCGTTTAGTTTTGCTTGAATTGGTGGCGCCGGTGCTCTTGGTTTCCGTGGCGGATCCATGGGGGCTGCTTTCACTGGTGCTGGTGCTGCTTGAGAAAATTTTTGAGGAAGAATATGCGTGTTTGGTTTTTGTGTGAGACAAGGGTAATCATTTTTAAGAGAATTTGATATGCCAATTCGTAAGTCGTATGCAAAATGGGGGGGAAGTGAGGGCAAAAGAAATAACAGTGCAAACATAAAAGAAAAACAAGTCGAATTTGAATGAATCAATGATTTTGATATGAAGACCAGACCAGAAGTCAAGCAGATGATTTCTGATGGAGGCACAGAAGAAGGGGGACTATTAAGCCCAATGTTTGCGAAGCATGGGAGGAACATCTGTCAAGACAATTCAACGATGAAGGGGTCGATTTGAAAGAGGACTTCTTCGTTGAGGAATGTAGCGTCACGTAAAGGGAGAATAAGTGGTCGACCCCTGAGCACGGGTTCAGCGGAGACTCACACATCAGAAGCACACAAAAGAGATAACCAGGAAAGCGACGCGTCTTCTAATGATTTGTCGGAGGAGGCAGTCCAAGCACCTTGAGGTGGATGTGTATATCAATTGTTAGACTCACAATGGACTAGGGGAAGCAATCTGATCAGCACAAGGGAGACCGCTCAATAAAGTTCAAAGCTTGGCATATTTCTGTATTACAGGGTCCATGAGAACTTGTCCAACTGCTGCTTTGGATCTGCTACTGGATCTGACTCCTTTGCATCTAGTGGTTGCTGAATTTGGAAAGAAAACCATCAAAGGAATAGAGAAGGGTAGGTTAGGTTAGGTCAGTGGGTGGACGCGCCAAAGGACGTCTCACATAGATCCTATTGTGGACCCATTGTGATGCCCAAAGGAGGAAACGACAAGTGCTTTACATCGAGGCAATTCGATGCACTAGTCAAAAAAAACCACCACACTTGGCCATCGGAGGATAATGCGATTAGCTGGACTGAAGCAATGAAGCCATTAGCCACAGGCTGAGCAAATGCCATACAGACGGATCAAGAACTGATGAAGGAACTGCAGCTGGACTGGAGCTGCACCTTCCTTCAAGCGGAAATCTATGCCATAGACAGATGCGTTCAAATCCAGACGAGGTAGATGGACCATGCGAGCCAATTAGAGAATCACGTTACCTCAAATTCTTCGATGGACATGGGGACAATCAGCTGGGAAGTCGGATATCTCCATACTAGTCGATTTCTGCTCTCATCTTGACTTACTCTTGAATTGCAACGAATGACGTTTATGTCGAGGTAGTTAAGGACTTCGGCTACCTCGGCTCCCAAGTAAACAGTACGAACAACATCAGTACTGAGATTAAACGCAGAATAACTCTTGCCAATTGGTGTTTCTTTGGGCTCAAGAGGCAATTGAGTAGTAGAGCCCTCTCTCGAAGGACCAAGCTAACCTGATCATCCCTGGCCTGCTCTATGGCGCCGAAGCCTGGACAATCTCAAGAGCAGATGAAGAAGTCCTTGGTCTTTTCGAGAGAAAAGTTCTGCGCTCCATCTTTGGTCCTGTGTGCGTTGATGACGTTTGGAAAAGAAGATTCAACTATACGGGCTGTATAGCAACATGAACCTAGTCAGGCGTCTACGGATTCAGCGCCTAAGATGGCTAGGTCATGTAGAGCGCATGGTCAACACTGCTCCAGCCCGAAGAGTCTTCGACTCCGAACCAGTGGGGTGCGAACGCAATAGAGGACGCCCACGGAACCGATGGCGCACACAAGTGAAGAATGACCTCAAACAACTTGGCGCGCTAAATTTGAGGCAGCTGGCTAAATATCGTGCCAGCTGGAGAAGCTTGTTGACTGAAGCCCAGGTCCACCCCGGACTGTAGCGCCACTAGAAGAAGACGTTTATGTCCACAACTCTGCAAAGTTTCTTCGACGGATGGGCGAGGGGGTGGTCTGTGGTCAATGAGAGATTCAGACAAAAGACATCTGGAAAGATAGCTTTGGAGTATTTTTTTGAAGACCGGGATGTGTATTGACAATGCGGGGTCAATACACATCCCGAGCGGGGTATTTGAAAGATACGGCAATGGTGCACATGTGCGGTCTTTAATCTAACAGATACCAATCACCTTCAAGAATTGAATATCTTGAAGGCTGTATGTGTTTCTGTAAACTAGACTACTCGATGCCGCTACAGTCCGAGATTGATGTGGTGCCAGCTGCTTCAATAACCACTCTTAGGAATGGAGGGGACCTAGGTTGGGTATAGTCAGTGGGTAGACGCGATAAGGCACGTTTTACTTAGGTCCTACTGAACCCATTGTGATGTGATGCCAAAGAGGGGATAGATTCCATTGTGATGTGATGCTCAACGGGGGGGGAATAGATTCGTCTTTACACCAAATTGAAGGCACCTGTGTCGACGGCAAGGCTGCGAAGGTTGGGAAGTTTCTTCTTGACAAGCCTGATCAGTGTCAGTGACACGAAAAGTCGTCGGGAAGCACAGGCGTCCACTCACTAATCCATTAAAAATGTACACGCGATGGAAACTTCGATGTGTGTCGAACATCTTTTCACAACTGCAGCCCTTTAGCGACTGATGGGATGGTGAAATAAAATAGAAAACAACTGAAAACACAAGTGACTGAAACGAGGAACATGAAACAAAACAAACATACCGCTCCATGCCAACAAAAAAAGAAAAGAGCAATAACCACCAACAACAATAATAAATGATGATGCCGCCTCATAGCAAGACAAACAGAAAACAAGACAAAAATAAGTTGTAACAAACAATCGAGAGGCTAAAACAAAATGCATTTCTTCAGATGAATATTTTATTGTTATGACATTTTTGATTCATTTAACTAATCCTTCTTGTTTTTTTTTCTCCTCCTCCCTCGCTCGTGTTCTTTAATCTTTCTTTCTTTTACTTCTACTAACTCTATCTCTTCTATATAAAGCATGCTTTGTTAAATGTTAACAAGAAAATGAAATAAAAAATAAAGAAATTAACCAAAAAAAATAATTCACACACGTACATATTGTATATAAATTTAAATATTGTATATATAAGTATCAAAAAGGGGGAAACAAAAACTAACTCATTCCTCTCTATTCTCATTTCAAACTATAGAAAGTATACATTGGCAGAAAGAAAAAAAAAGAGAAGATAATAATAAAAGAAAACTCCTTAAAAATTAACCGTACAAATAGTTATATAAATTTCATTTTTTATACAAAACACATCAATTCTTGGCGACTGAAGCGTTACTCATTCCTCAGTATCGGTAATAGTTAAAAATAAATCATTAATTTTGTTCTTCTACTAATTCTACGCAAAAAAAAAAAAATAATAATAATAATAATAAATGATACATGTGTATAGTAAGTATATATAAAACGTATTATTAAATAACAGGAGAATATAATAACGAATAACGATGAATAAAAGCGATCAGTATCAGATTCAAAAAGAAACAAAATATTTATATATATGCAGGTATATATGCAGAAAGTAGTAGATCTATGTAAAGGTGTGTTCCTCATCATTAGTACTGAAATACAATTCATACATAGCGATTTGAACCCCCTCTTGTTTCGTTGTGGGTTCTTTCTTATTTCTTTTCTTTTCTGATTTTCTGTTATTCTTTTTTTTTTTTTTTTTTTTTTTTAAACTCAAAAATGTCTCATCATTTTGGCTGTGTTGCTTTTACATACCGTTAGTTGCTTTAACTGCATTACGACTAGGATACATTTTTGGGATATTTAAGAATGGTGGCGGTGCCGGAAACTCGGTGACATTATGAAATCGTTTGCCGAACTTCGATTCCAAGTCGGTCACTAGTCGACTGACAACTGAGTTGCCACCGCCACCGCCACCACCACCACCACCAACACTACTATTCAGACTGCTGTAGCTGCTGTTGTTACTGCTGTTTGATGTATTAACTGCCGCTGGTCCCATCACTGGCGTTATCGATGGGGCACGCATCGATGAGTGCCTCTGTGGCGGCACTGGTGGTGCACCCGTCTAAATGAGAAAACAAGAATAAATAAAGGGTGATTTTTTAAAAGCTATAGGAAAAGTTTTTCAAAAAAAAAAAACATAAAATTCAGAAAAATACATGAAATCTTTATTTGAATCGATAGTACGGTCCATGTGGTGGCCCGTGGCGTTGTGGGTATGTACGTCGACCCCTACGCACTTGGACCTAGGTCTAGGTTCGATTCCTGGTACGACAAGAAATACTTTTCACGGCCCCACCTCTTTCGAGTCACTGACAATCCTCAAAGAGTATAACTGTCTAGAAAAAGCTTCTCAAGCTTGGCCGTTCGGAGTCGGCATAAAACTGTAGGTCCCTTCCACTCGTGATAGAACAATAGCACGCACAACACGAGTGATTGCTGAGAAGCTAGGCCGCCCTACCCCTCTACGGGTGGTAGCGCCACAGATATTATATTATATATATTAGTACGGTCCATATAATTTAATGTTTGAAGATTATTTCATGCAAATGTTGACCTTGACTGCGCCTCAAATGGTCCATCCGCTTAGTCCAATTTTGGCATACTCTTTCCAACATTTCGGCCGGTATCTCACGAATAAATGCGTCAATGTTGTCTTCCAATGCGTCAATTGAAGCGGGCTTGTCTGTATAGACATGAGCTTTAACATAGCCCCACAAAAAATAGTCTAAAGGCGTTAAATCGCTCGATCTAGGCGGCCAATTGACCGGTCCCGAACGTGAAATAAAATGTTCACCGAACTCGAACCCCTCAATAAGTCCATTGTTGCGCGTGCTGTGTGTCTTGTTGAAACCACATGTCATGCAAGTCAAGCTCTTGCATTTTGGGCAAAAAAAAAAGTTGGATATCATCTCACGGTAGCGCTCACCATTCACAGTTACGTTACGATTCGCATCATCTTTGAAGAAGTACGGTCTGAATGGAATGATGCCACCAGCCCATAAACCGCACCAAACTGTGACTTTTTCTGGATGCATTGGTAGCTCTTGCAATGCTTCTGGCTGATATTCACTCCAAAATCGACAATTCTGCTTATTTACGTACCCATTGACTGACATTGACCATTGACTTGACACTGACCATAAAATGGAAGAAGCGCGCGATGAACTTTCTTAACAGAGCACGCATTTTGATAATAAAATTCCAATAATTTGCAAGCGTTGTTCGTTTGTAAGACGATTCATGGTTAAATTATAGACCAAACTGAAGATGTTTGACAGTGAAACAAAACACGAAACGTGCGTCAGCTGTTTAAAGCAGTGTTGCCAAAAAGATAATAGCTAAAAAATCACCCTTTAAATTGCAATCACTGCACTGTCTCACTCACTCTAGCATTCATGTCAATGTGATCTTAGCTATGTCCTACAACCACGCACAAACTAAACTCAACTCCCTCGGTCTGACACCTCCAAATAGTAATCAAAGACTGAACGTTGATACAGAATTAACATATCAGCTAAGTGAGGCAAGCATAACGATGTCCTCATCCTACTACTCCGTCGTCTGCGTTCCTTCTCGTTCCATTAGCTCATGTCTCAATTAACTGAATCACAAGCCAGGCCCAACACTTCTCACCAGACACGTGACGTGACACAATCATTAAACATCACCATTCCAGGAATGAATTAGGATGTCAGCCTTTGCTCTCAATCAGTTGTCTGAAACTGAAGCTAAAGCGAGTACATGGGAATCGCAGAATTGAAAGTGAAAGCATCAGCAAATGTCTGACTCATTCAACCGCATAATATAACTGCAAAGTGGTCTGGTGACCTAATGTCTTCGAAGCACTGCGATATACCGCCCGCTCTCATTGCCAATTATATCACACTGATAAATGAGGTCACACTGAACACGAAGGTGCTTCAGTTTTTTCCACTACCCTTGACACAACACACTCAGTACATGATCTGAAATATCTTCATCGATTTCATCAGTATCAGTATTCGTCAAATCGTCAACATGCACACTCAACAGCGCACACCATCTGTTCACTCGTTCTCTAATCCTGGCATCAAGCTCATCTTCAGACATGCACTCGCGATTCGATATCATTAACATCCTGCCGGGCGATTGATTGTCTATAAAATTGCGCCATTTTTTTGCTCAAATATTTGACTAACATCGCACTTCATTGGCCCTCACAAACGATCAGAGGCAGCAGGAGCAGCAGCAGCAGAGTGGAGGAAGAAAAAAAGCTTTAAATTTGATATTTTCTGGAAGACCTTGAACCTATTAAGGGTTGTCCTTCCTTATGCGAGAGAGGAGGCAGGACGAGGCACTTTACATTATTCCATGTATCCTCGCAATACCCTCCACCATCTCATCATCACATTCACTCTTCCATTTGTCACTTCACAGACACAGGCACACAGGACTTATGCGCGGGGGAAAGGGTATTCTCGAGCTACGTTGTTTACCTTTTTAGATCGCATTTTGGTCGCCGTACCGTAACCTTAATTTTGTAAAATACCTTTCAAGGCTACCACCTTTTTGGGTGAATTAAATTCAAATTAAAAACTTAAATGTACACCTTGCGGGCGTCTTGCAGACGCATTATCACAACACGAAAGCGAAATAAACACTGACGACCTGGTAATTGTCATCCCTTTAGGTGAACTTTTGGAAGAACTCTTTCAACAAAATCAATATAGACCACCGTCTGAAGAGAGAGAGAGAGCGCGACCAGCATGTGCCAGCAGAGAGGATAAGGGTGGATTCTCGCAGTGGTGCGGTGTTGCCGATTAGATGGACGGCTCGAATCGAAGGTACATGCTGCAAATTCCTACAATCCACTCTGTTAAGTTCCCTATCTCAGCACGCCCACAGGCGTGTTCCTCCTACCGCACCAATGGCAACACCAAAAGTTCTGCCCCAAAAATGCCGACTCTCTTCTGCGAGAATTCAGTGCAAACCTTTTCTCTTAACCCAACAAATGTAGGTCGATGCATGAGGCCATTCTCGTTTGTCTACAACATGGTGTACTGCATTTTGGAACAGAACTTTTGGCAAGTTGTCTTGGCAGCTGCTGCTACTGCTGCTGTTGTGTTCTCCAAAAAGTGATAAGGAAAAAAAAAGCTACTCACGAAAGTTGATGATTGTCGCTGTGGCGGAGGTGGAGCTGGACACGTTCTATGCGGGGGCAGAGGTGGTGGCGGTGCTCCATTCATTTGGGTGACTACTGCTGCTATTGTTGTTGCTGTTGTTGTTCTACTATTTGTTGGTGAGTTTGTTTTTGTTGACGGTGCTTGCGGCGGCGGCGGTGGTGGCGGCGAAGTATTTGGCGCCGTTCCGATTGTGGAGATATTACTCTGACTCGATTTGAAGTGTTCCCGCAACGAGGACACGTTCGGTATAAGACTTGAGCTCGATGTTGAGTTACTCTGTGTGGTACTCAGCGATAGATTGTTAAGGTTCGTATTCGATACACTTCGGGCTGGGGTGGGCGGTGGTGGTGGCTTAACAGCGGGTGGTTTTGGTGGAGCAACTGTTGGGCGGCCTATTAAATGAGCAATTGATTAATGAAATGATAATGGTGCCAAATTCAACCACCGGGTGACGTCTTTGAACTTACCTATTGGCGGATTAGGCGCTTGCCGCACACTGATTGCCTCTTGAGACTGACACAGATTTAGGGGGGTGCGCATTGTTGCGAATGCTTGGTTGTTGGGGAACATTAGTCCACCTGGCGGTGCAA